>CM035124.1:59527890-60203691 GCA_020205555.1 Panax stipuleanatus | reverse complement strand
CTAAACCTCTGACGTTGGCCCCTTGGCCACAACTCCCAATTCTCAGCTTGAAGAAGGTACCGTGGAATTACGGAGAAGGTATAAAATTGGCACATGACTGTACCGCCATCATACCTAGGGAGAATATATGTTACCTCCCAGGGCATTTGGTGAAACCGGCAACCAAGGTATTGGGGAAGGTATCTACTAGAAAGATCACAGAGTTCCTCCATAAGATGGGACACGGTGATGCCAGGACGGTGAGGCAATTGGAGGCTGAACCCCATCAAATCTCAATATTGGATTTGGTTTTAGATTCTGACGACTATCGTCAAATCCTAAACCAAGTATTGGAGGAAGCACACTTACGCAAGAATATCGATACTGAGAAATTCCAGCACTTGATCAGCCATGTACTGGACAGTAATGTGATATCCTTCATTGACGACGATATACCCGTCGAAGGAACTGGGCATTACAAACCATTACATATCGCTTGTCGTTTCATCAGGATATATGGTAAGGTGGCGTGCTAATCGACGGAGGGTCGTCTTTAAACATCTATCCACAAGATACTCTGGAGAAGATAAAGATCAACCCAAACCGAATTGGGGAAAGCCATGTCGTAGTCTGGGCTTTCGATGGATCAAGAAGGGATACCGTGGGGGAGATTGAGCTTCCTATGGAGATTGGCCCTTTCACTTTCAACATACCTTTTCAGATCTTGAAGATCACTACCGGGTATAATCTGTTGTTAGGACGACCATGGATCCATATGGCTGGCGCAGTTCCTTCAACTCTTCATCAACAACTGAAATATATCGTCAACTGCAATCTGGTGACTGTTAGTGCAGATTCTGATTATCCTGTTCATGACCTGGTAGATATGCCCCAGATCGATGTGAATGAAGGTGTCGAGCCTGCCAGTTTTCAAGCCTTCGAAAACAGCAATCCGCGATATAACTCTGTGGGGGCCCCGGTCTTAATTCCCAGGATATCTCCAGAGGTGCTGGTAGTTGGCCAAGAGATGCTGTCCCGAGGACATCGACTAGGTCAGGGATTGGGGAAGAATGGCCAAGGAATCAGGAACCCAATCCGTCTACCCACGCAGTTGGGAAAGGCTGGACTCAGATATTCTGGTGGATCCAAGCATCAGAATCCGCACAAGCATAAACCAGTTAATCATCTGATTCACCTCAAGCCAAACCTTGGTGAAGCTGGATTTAAAGAGCCACTCAAGAAGATTCCCCTCATTATTTCAAACCTGATGATTCCTAAAGTCAATCAAAGAGAACATCAGACAGACGGGGATGAAAAGCCTATCCAGGAGTTGGCCCGGAAGGCCAAAGACAAGAAGTTTTTGGAAGAAATTCAGTTTTAATTCCTGGGCAATTTTTGCCACTCTGAATAGGACCCGAAGAAGTCCGACGGGGCAGATCTGTCAAGTGATCAACCTATTCGCCCATTCCTTAACTGGGGAAATGTAAACATCCAGAGCGAGGATCTAGGGACCAGTTCCAAACCAGTTATTGCCATCTTGGAAGACTACGACTCCAGTAGCGCGTCTATCTCAGCGACTCCCCAGGATCCAATGACCAGCAATTGGACGATCACCCCACAGATCGTCCGTAAAGGGTAAAAACCAGGAAGCAACCGCTGATAGGGAGCTTTACCTTTATCTATATTTATGTCTGTTTTATGTAATCTGTAGCTTGTTATTGCTTGTTATCATATTAACTGATGAATCCTTTTGTAATTGACAACTACTTGTATATATTTAGCAATCAAGTTTTTGTATCAGGTTTCCCAATTTGCATGTTTCTAGCCACGTCCATGGTTTGTCGAATTTGAGTAATGATTACGACTTCGACATAGAATTGGACTTTGACTTGATGGGAAACGAGCAGGAGGAAGGGGATGATGATGAGGTACCCGAGGAAATCAAAGCATAGGTCGAAGATAAACCTAAACCCAACCTCTATCAAATCACCATCATAAATATCGGAACCCCCGACGATCCCAAAGAAATATAGATCGGAACCAACCTTCCCTCTAACCAAGAAAAAGAATTAATCCAACTCCTAACCAAATTTAAGGATGTTTTTGCCTGGTCTCATAAAGACATGATAGGTCTATCAACTGACATCGTCGTCCATCGACTTCCAATTAAAGAAGGGTTCAAACCAGTAAAGCAAAAACTAAGACGGTTGAAACCAGAATGGAGCCTGAAGGTCAAAGAGGAAATTATCAAACAGTTCAAAGCGGGAGTCATTATGGTGTCAATGTACCCTGAATGGTTGTCCAACGTAGTCCAAGTGCCGAAATATGGAGGAAAGGTGCGAGTTTGTGTAGATTATAGAGATCTTAACAAAGCCAGCCTTAAGGATGACTTCCCAATGCCGTTCATCCACGTATTAATCGACAGCACTGCACAGTTCGTGATGTATTCTTTCGCTAATTGCTTTGCTGGATATCACCAGGTCATGGTTGCTGAAGAAGACAGGGAAAAGACCGCCTTCATTACCCCATGGGGAAGCTTTTGTTATCGAAGACTAGCTTTTGGCCTTACCAATGCTGGCGCTACTTATCAAAGAGCTATGATGACTTTATTCCTTGATATGATGAATAAAGAAGTCGAGGTGTATGTGGATGACATCATTGTAAAAACCCGACAGGCTGATGATCATTGCACCCATATCCGAAAGTTATTTGAACGACTCTGCAAATTTAATCTGAAGTTAAACCCATCAAAATGTGCTTTTAGTGTGAAATCCGGCAAACTACTGGGATTTCTCGTGAGCAACCGGGGCATTGAATTGGATCCTGCCAAAATCAAAGCCATCACAAAAATGCCTGAACCAAAGACAGAGAAGGAAATTCGAGGTTTCCTGGGAAGAATAAACTCCATCAGCTGGTTCATATCGATGTTGACAGTAACCTGTGAACCCATTTTCAAACTATTAAGGAAGAATTCTTCCAGAAAATGGAATGAAGACTGCAAGAAAGCCTTCCGCATCATCTAGAAGAGGTTGATTGAAGCACCTATTTTGGTACCCCCAAAGGATGGGATTCCATTGTTTGTGTATATCTCAGTCAACTCCAACGCTATGGGTTGTCTACTGGGGCAGAAGGATGACATGGGGAAAGAAAGAGCTATCTATTATCTCAGAAAGCGCTTCAGCAGTGGAGAACAGAAATACACTCTAATAGAAAGAACCTGTTGTGCATTAGCTTGGGCAGCCACGAGGTTACAACATTATCTACACGGCCATACCACTTATCTCATATCGAGGATGGATCCTTTGAAATACATCTTCAGCAAGCCAATTTTGAACTGCTTCTATCTAAGTGGCAGTTAATCCTTCAACAGTTCGACATCATATATGTCACCCAAAAGTTCATCAAAGGGCAAGGGATTGCAGATCACCTGTCGGCTGCACCAACAGGGGGTTTTGAACCTCTGGAAATGTATTTCCCCAAGGAGGAAGTGTTGACTGTTCAACTGATCGATAAATAGGATCAAGGTCACTTCTGGAAAATGTATTTTAGTCGGTGCATCAAACACTGAGGGTGCCGAAGCCGGGGCAGTCCTGGTATCTATCACGGGAGATCAATACCCCGTGGCAACCAAGTTGCATTTCAACAACTCTAATAATACCGCAGAATATGAAGGGTGCATTGTGGGGTTGAAGATGGCTTAGTCCATGGGAGTGAAACTGATTAGCTGTGTTTAGAGATTCGGAGCTAGTCATCAGACAGTCTACCGGGGCATACACCACCAAAGAGCTACATCTACTACCGTATCATAGACATGTTCTCAGACTGGCAGGGGAGTTTGAAGACATTGCCTTCATGCATGATCCCTGGAACCGGAATGATTTCGCTGATGCGTTAGCCACATTAGCCTCACTGGTGAGCCTGTCAGCAACAAAGGGAATGCCTGTCATCACTTTCGCTGTGTAGAATACACCATCATATGGAAACAATGTAGGGGAGATATCAAATGAGATACCATCTGCGGGACCACCTTGGTACCACCATATCAAAGAATATCTACGAGATTAATAAACCCCGGAAGGGATGAGTCAAGCCGCGAAGAAGCAAATACAGAAAATGGCCATGAATTTCTACCTAAGTGGAGATGCTCTATATAAGAGAGATCCAGGTGTAGGACTTCTGAGATGTCTAGACCGGGAGCAAGCCCAGCGACTTATGAATGAAGTATATGGTGGAGTATGCGGAGCACATTTGAGTGGACCTCTGCTTGCTAAAAAGATTCTGAGGACAGGATATTACTGGTTATCCCTCAAAGCAGATTGCGATGATCATGTTAAGCGTTGCTATCAATGCTAGATCCAAGCTAACATTATTCATGCGCCTCTGAATCAACTACATCGCATGACATCACCATGGCCTTTTTCCATGTTGGGAATGGACATTATAGGACCAGTTGAGCCTAAAGCCAGTAACGGTCATCGATTCATCTTCACTATGATTGACTACTTTACCAAATGGGTGGAAGAAGCTTCTTTCCCCAGGGTCACCAAGGAGGTCATTGTTTGTTTCATTAGAAACAACGTCATTTGTCGGTATGGACAACCCGAGGTTATCATATCAGACAACGCGAAGAACCTAAATAACAAGATGATGAGGGAACTGTGCAGTAAGTTCAATATCAAACACCTCAATTCAGTTATTTATCATCCAAAAATGAACGGCGCGGTGGAAGAGTCTAATAAGAACATCAAGAAGATAATGATTAAAATGTCAGCAAATCACAGGATATGGCATGAGCTATTGCCGTTAACCCTACTTGCATACCGGACGTCGACTCAAACCTCGACCAGGGCAACACCCTACTCACTAGTATATGGTATAGAGGCTGTACTTCTTGTCGACGTGGAGATGGAATCACTAAGAGTGATCCTAGATGCCCAGATAGAGGAGAGCCAATGGATACAAGATCGATACAATTAGTTATCCCTTATAGATGAAAGAAGAGCTGCTGCTATATTCCACGGTCAACTCTATCAACAGCGAATGTCCCGATCTTATAACAAGAAGGTGCGACCTCGGGAATTCAAGGAGCATGATTTGGAACTGAAGAAGATCATTCTGGGCCAGGATGCAGATAAGGGAAAATTTGCCCCAAAATGGGAAGGACCCTTTCTTGTCAAAGCAGTCCTATCGGGCGGAGCTACGAAATTGGAAGAGATGGACAGTGAGGAATTCCCGCAACTGATCAATTTCGACTCGGTAAAACGGTATTATGTCTGAGACCCTTTTCGCTTTCAAACTGGACTACTATGTCTTGATAAAAAAAGAAAAAAAAGAAAAGAAAAATATATCAAGTCTAGTTTTTCAGGTCTGAGCCTGAACTACGAAAGACCTGATCTCCTATTTATGGGAGTACGTACGCAGCCAGTTATGGTGCGGTCTAACCCTTGAAAAACATTAAAATCCTATCAAATCTTACCCTTGAAAAACATCAAAAATCCCATCAAATCAAACCGAAAAACATCAAAATCCTATCAAATTAAACTCAAACCTAGATAAACCCTTTTCAAGCTTTTCAGGTCTGAGCCTGAAATACGAACGACCTGATCTCCTACCTATGGGAGTACGTAGGCAGCCATTTATGGTGCGATCTTACCTTAAGAAAAATTGAAACACTTTCCTAACCTATACAAAAATCCAAAACCTATCCATCAAGCCCAATCCAATCGACGGCTCATGCGGAGGGGACCTAGCGACACCTCAGCATCACTCCCGCCGAATTTGATGCCACATGACGAGACTAGGGCTATATCGACATAATAAGTCATGAAGCGAAAATGATACCCATGGACATGGTTAGACATGTGCAAACTAGGGAAGTGAACTGAACTTGCTTCTTTTTAATATATACAACTGTTTGGAATATAAAAGTTGATTCTAACCTATGACAAGTGATAATAACAAAGTCTCTACAGGGAAATAAAATAGAGCTATAAATCAGTGGTGAGATGAGCCAACATCGCCAAATATCCAGCAGTCTCTATAGTCAGGGGAGCAGCTCTGAACTTATGCTCCAACATATCAACCCGCCTTAGCATTTCTGCGGCCATGCGAAAAACCTCCTCTCGACTCTGTACTACACCCTGTACGTGATCGATGAGTCCATCTAAAAAGTCTCGGCTGCATCTCTAATAATGATGGCCTGATCTCTGGAAGCACGGGCTGCATCTCTCTTAGTGATGGCAGTATCCCGACCGGCTATAGTGGTCAACAACAGAGCCCGAGCCTGATCTCTCTCAAAGGTCACCAGCTGAAGCTGTCTATCCATCGCCTCCATGGAAACTAAGGCCAAACACGGGACAGTGCTCACTAGAGAAGCTGTCAACTTTGCAAATAAAGCATCCTCAGTCGGAGATATAGGATCCTCCATCAATTTCGTTGCATCTGTGGACCAACCATCATCATCAGATAAAGATCCTATACCAACCTGATCTGCAGTCTCTGGTGCCAAATTAGACTCAATCCAAGCTGAGTACTCTGCAGAGCAGCCTGGATGGCCATCTCTAAACTCTGCTGTCTGTCGATGAGACCAGAACCCATAAACCCGAGCCAAATCAGCCTCGGTGACTGAGCAGATGGGGAAGAGATAATCCTCAATCGCCTCAAATGCATGGACCTCCTGGTGCTGATCAAACAGACCATCACCGCCAGAGGATGATAGGTCATCACACGCCTCAAACCCGCCAAGGGGAGGAAATCCAGGTCAGCGATATGGGTGGTGAAACTCATAGAGGAGCAGTACCCAGAATATATGACTATAGCAAAAGGCTCCTCCATGGAACCCAAAAATGAAGTCCAGGACACCTCATCGTCGCAAAAAGTCACGTGATATGAATAAACTTGAGACAAGCCATGTCCAAAATAGAAACCGTGAAGGCGAAGTCGCCCTATCGGTCAGAGGTGCATCATCAACCAGATGTATAAAAGCACTGGACTACCTCGAACTCCTGATCACCAGCGTCATGGCAGATATAGGCTGAAATCAATGTCTCTGCCAGGATAAGGGGCAATATATGAAGTCATCTCGAAGAGCCCTAACAGCCATCGACATCGCCACATCCAGATGATCGGTATAAAATGGCATATATAGATAGACTGCGAGGCACATAACCAAGGCATCCACGTGGGCAACGTATCAGCGCTCCTCCGAAATGGCGAAGTCCCCGTGATAAATAGCGAAGTTATCCGCGGAAGCAAAATGGCTAAACATAAAGTCCATGGAGATGATGTGGCTACCACCCACCTCAGCCATCACAACTGCTCTCCTCAATCCAGTCACCGTCATAAACTGGCGGCGCATATGGCCCAAAGGCACTCGAGCACAAGGCCCCTATATCGACAGTCCTGAAATGCAATTATATTCCTCCAATGTTGGAGTCAACTAGGCTGAGCCGAACCGGAAGACGTGATGCTCAAAAATCCAATACCTGAGTATCCCAATAATAAATCCCTCCAAAATCTGGAAGGACAGTAAAGACATGGAGTGGCCCAGCATGCGGCTAACATCGATACGATCGGTGGATGGCAACTGTTCATACAAAACCCTCAAGGTGGTGGCTACATGGCTAAGAGGAAGATGGTCCAAACGTACCATAGCGGAGGACGACATCTGTATAACCTTTGTCAAGAAGACCATACAGGGGGCAATCTCTATCCAATCATTCAAATATATCTAAAGCATGCATCATACCAATGATAAAACAACATGTGTGATGAATAAATAAAAAACATCATATATATATCTGCCAAGTATATTAGTTTCATAAACATCACTGTCATACTTATGATACATGTGAAAACTAAAAATAAAAAGTGCAGGATATTGAGGCACAAATGCCCAATGACTAACAAATGACCTATGGGCTCTTCACCTCGTCAAAATCACCCAAGAAGGTGGTGGTATCATCAAACTAATCAACCTGAGGTCGTCTATCAGGAGTGGGCACATCCTGCTGATCCGGGCGATAAGGCATCTCCTGCATATCCGGGGGAACGATGAAGGGAGCATCTCTATCCTGGAAGCCACCAAAACCTGAGGGTCCAGCACCATGAGAGCCACCACCGCCTGACGGTCTAGCCTCATGACCCCGAGAAGCAAAAGTGTGAGCCAAGGACGGGTCCAAGCCATTGTAACTACAATAGGCCGACAGCTCCTCTAACTGAAGTCTCAAGGCAGCAATCTGATCCTGTCGAGACGGCTCCTGAAAACACGATATCCAGTCCCTCATCATAAGGGATCCTGGAACCATGTCTCCCAAGAACTGGGTAGCCCGGGTCTGAGCTCCTATCGTGCGCCGGACCCACCAAGCGATAAAGTTTGCCGAAGAGATCTGACCTTCAGACAGGAGGAAACCATCAAACCCCAAGGTGGGAATCGATGCATCCGACAAAGTTAAAGGCCAAAAGCACTGGGCTGGAGGAAGATACAACAGGCGAATCTCCCTAGTAATGCATCGAATAGCGCGCTCTCCAAGGTAGAGCTCCCAACCTCCATTAAAAAGGAATGGAATCCTGCGAGTCAATAAATAGAACTCTCGCCCTGTCGACACGCCATCCTCAAGTCCCTCAGCCAAGTGCTCTCCAGAATATGGGGTCCACATTATGTATCGAGCTATCAACGTCTCCAACTGAAGACGGGCATGGACAAAGTCCTCCACGACCGGGACCTCAGACAGAGTAGACTGATGCCATCTACGTCCCTTGGGATAAGTGTCCAAGCCTAAGACAGAGGTTGGGCGAAGACAGGGAAGCCTCTCATAAGCCCAGAACTGTCCATTCAAACAAACCATCCATCAGTTGTGGGAAAGGATAAATCAATCAAAAGGAAAATAAATGAAATTCGGTCAAAAAGACTTATCAGAAGAAAAGGGTAAAATCCAACCCAGGCGTCGATAACTCCCTCGCATCGCAGTGGCATCCTGTGCAGAAAAAGAGGGAATGTGAACAATCCCCAATTGTAGTCCCCAATACGGTCTACATCTCGAATAGCCCCTACCATTCTAAAGGGCACAGTGGAGGAGTTGTTCGCAATGAAATAACCTCTCATGATGGTCAGGAACAGACGCCGCAAGATGCGATCCCTCTCCGCCAAATCAATAGGCAACTCCTGCTACAAGGTGCCTCAAGCTGAATCGACGCCCAGACATCTTGATCAAACACTACGAGCCTTGAATGCTCGCTCCTAAGGAGAAAACCTTAGGAGGGTACGCACAGCAGCCCCAATGATGGTCGGCTCCAAGGGCACCCTATTCCCGGTAAACTACAAGCCAGTGATATACCTCCAATCAAGGGGAGTCATCATCACCTCGCAGTCCAGTAGATGCAGCAACTGACTCTGGTGAAACCATCTCTCACCCAAAGCCGGTAAATAGCCCCTAGGGCAAAGACGGGGAACAATGGTAAAGAAGGCCCCGAAACCCCAAGAATCTATGATCTCCCTATACTCAGGATGTAATGACTGATACAGAGCGTAGACACTGAACTAGTTACCCCTAAACTGGGTAAACTCTGGCACCTGCACGACGTTAAGGTTAAGAAAACTCGTCTATGTCAGAAAGGGGAAAAGAAAAAAAATCAATCCCATACCTCATTCGCCTGCAAGTGAATGGAGGGATGGTGCCGCAAATCGGTGCCCAGCAAATCTGAAACCTCTACCTCAATGCCAGAAAGAAATCTAGGTGCAGTAGAGAGCGGAGGCGGAACCTCAGGCTCAAAAATGTCCTCGTTTGGGAATGGCTGATCATCCCCAGCCGATAAACAAGCGGGCTCGGTTGATCGCTGCACCCGTCGGCTAATACGTGGAACCAGAACCTCAGATGTGGTCCTACGCCGGCGAACTACTGATGAAATTGGTCGTCCTGTGGAACGACTAAGTTCCTTAGAGTCCATATCTGAACAATGAGTTTGTAGGAATTAAAGCCAAATTAGGTATATTCTTACCATTTGCAAATTTCAAATTAAATCCATAAAATCCATCATCACATCATACATGTCCTACATGTGTATGTTATTTGCATCTTAGTACATCTATAATGTATCTAGGATCCAGATATTTGGCTCATGAAAAATTTCGCCAGAGTCTTCTTTATAAAACGGACTATCCACATGCCCGAAGCATGTATTAAATCACCCTATAAGGGTACATCATCATAACCAAGCATGTAAACATCAATTTAACTATTATTCTAACACATATATACAATGTATGTCTAGATTAGCTGATAAATAACAATATCTCACATTCATACGGTCCATAAGATGATTTGTACGCTTGCATTACATCATAAACACATTTATCTATCTATACATGCATAAATGTTATATATATTGCCCTTAAGAAAGGAAACACGTGTTTTCACCAACGAAAACACAAAAAATATAGTCTATACGTTACTTGTAGTCCGAAGAAGGAATGTACGGTGGCGGATCGTTCCAAATCAAGCTGGAATCGAGTATAAGTGAAGAAGAACTCGGTTTTTTTGAGAGAAATGACAAGAAAACCAAATGGAATGGGTAAAAATGAGGCCTCTCGAGGGTATAAGCTCGATCACGGGTAGCCTTGACCATGGTTGCTCTAGCCGCAAACATGTAGGCGGCTACCACAAGTGGGTCTCGCTACATTCTATTTGGTAACACGATGTCCAGAACGTGTTCTTTTGGGTTCAGAATGGTCACATTAGGAAAAATGATGGCTTTCCGGGACAGTTTGAAACCCCGAAAACCCTAAAAAATCCTCAAAAACAACAGAAGTTCGGCGAAGATCAGACAACCCGACGTTGAACGCCGAAAAAACCAGTGAAGTCAGTCGGCTCGACCCCCGACGATGTAATCCACCGACAAATAATCAGTGAAGGCGTCGACTCGACCCCTGACGATAAAATCCACCGACAACGAATCAATAAAGGCGTCGGCTCAACCCCCAACGATGAAATCCACCGACAACGAATCAGTGAAAGTGTCGGCTCGACCCCCGACGATGTAATCCACCGACAACGAATCAGTGAAGGCGTCGGCTCGACCCCTGACGATAAAATCCACCGACAACAAATCAGTGAAGGCGTCGGCTCGACACCCGACGATGAAATCCACCGACAACGAATCAGTGAAGGCGTCGGCTGGACCCCCGACGATGAAATCCACTGACAACGAATCAGTGAAGGCATTGGCTCAACCCCCGACGATGTAATCCACCGACAACGAATCAGTGAAGGAGTCAGCTCGACCCCCGACGATAAAATCCACCGACAATGAATCAGTGAAGGCATCAGCTCGACCCCGATGATGAAATCCACCGAGAATGAATCAGTGAAGGCATCGGCTCAACCCCCGACGATGTAATCCACCAACAACGAATTGGTGAAGGAGTCGACTCAACCCTATACGATGTAATCCACCGACAACAAATCAGTGAAGGCGTCGGCTCAACCCCGACGATGAAATCCACAGATAATGAATCAGTGAAGGCAACAGCTCAACCCTGATGATGTAATCCACTGGCTACAAACCAGTGAAGGAATCAGCTCAATCCTGATGATTGTAATCCATTGGCTACAACCCTACGTAGGTCGGCAAATCTCTGATGATTTAATCCGTTGGCTACAAGCCTACGCAGGTCGGTAAATCCCCAATGATGTAATCCGTTGGCTACAACCCTACGCAGGTCGGTAAATCTCCGATAATGTAATCTGTTGGCTACAACCCTACTCAGGTCGGCAAATCTTCAATGATGTAATCCGTTGGCTACAACCCTACGCAGATCGACAAATCCCTGATGATATAATCCGTTGGCTACAAACCAGTGAAGGTCGAAAAATCCCCGATGATGTAATCCGTTGGCTACAACCATACGCAGGTCGGTAAATCCCCGATGATGTAATCCGTTGGCTATAACCCTACACAGATCGGCAAATCCCCGATATATGTAATCTGCTGGCAACAATCCTACGCAGATTGGCCAATCCCCGATGATGTAATCCATTGGCAACAACCCTATGCAGATCGGCAAATCCCCGATGATGTAATCCGTTGGCTACAACCCTATGCAGGTCGACAAATCCCCGATGATGTAATTCGTTGGCCACAACCCAGTGAAGGAATCAGCTCAACCCTGATAATGAAATCCGTCGGTAACAAACCAGTGAAGGTATCTGTAATACCCGAGAATTTCCATATATTATTAAATAAATATATTAATGGAAATGAGAATTTATTTGAATATAAATGATTTTGTGTTATGAGATGAATTAATTCAATTATATATAATTGAATAATTATAATAATTGAGAAATTAGTGGAGTTTGTGATAAACTCGTTGATTGCCTTGTGTGGCACAGTGGCGTAATATAAGAATGATTATATTAATTTAAGCGAACAATTAATCTATATTAATTGTTAATCGAAGAATATTAATTAACTGTTATAAAATACTAATGAGGATTGATTAATAATATGTGATTATTATTATTGCAAGAAACATAATAATAATGAGCAACGTGTTTATAAATATAATAAGATTTATATCAAAGTGATAGTTAATCATATAAAGGTTAATTAAATTGTTATGGAGGTTAAAAATTATATTGATTGATGTAGGATATGTGTATATTATTAATTAATATTCAATTTATAAGATGAGAAATTATATGTGCAAGCATGCGAATTAAATGTATAGTAACTATATGTTATGATATGTGTAGGTGACAAATGATGTGTGGATATACATTAAAATAATGTATCATGGATCTATTATAAATAATTGTTGAGTAATACAATTTAATAATATATGATATAATGTAATGTGGTAGTATCCGATTGTATTATATCGGTAAGATAAAATGTACATAGATTATATGTATTCAAATTGCATTTATTACATTATGGGGAGAACATTGTAATTATAACCTAAGAGTACATATAATATATAACATAAGTGTAGCATATAGTCCATTTGTAAGAATGCTGAGATTTGCTTGGCTTGTCCCAATATAATAGTCACTCTCCTTTCCCTCATTCACGTGCACAGCCATTATGGCCTAAGCCTATTGCTTCTCCTTAAACTCAGTAAATTTCCATAGCCTTGTAGCAATGATGAGCAAGGGAGTGGTTTTAATGATGGATTCTAACAACTAAATACCTACCATTCTATAACCTTCATGCAATTTGTCAATCCGTTAGTTTGATTTGGGAGTTAGAAGCTTGGACTGTGTATTCATTCTTCTATATAAAGGAACTCCCTGCACCTTCATTTCATTGCTGAAATATTTCTAAGAGAAGAGAGTATACTGTGATTGTCTATTTAGTTCAGAAGGAATTTCTATAGTAGCATCAGCAAGCTTACTCCATAACAGAGGTATAAATCCTCTTCGTGTCTTCATTGTCATTTTCTGTCAAAATTTCTATTCGTGAATTCTTGATTTCAGTTGGAAGTTATGGTTTTGTGAATTGAGAATAATAATTAGTTGTTTAAAGGACTTATATATGTGATTAGAATTACTATATATGCTTCATTGCTCTTCAATTTCATTTTTGGTGTTTCCATTTCTGAGATTTCTGTAAAAACATCAAATATCGTGAAATTAGTTGGTGTTCATGAAATTGGGAATTGATAATTGCTATTGACTGTTATATAAGCATATATGTATGTGTTAGTAAGTTAAACAAGTCTAATATCTGGGTATGGTATGTTGAAATTGATGAAATGGGAGGTTTTGGGTCGGTTTTCGCTACCGTCTGAACCGCAGAAAACTTCCTCGACACCGCAGCGCCGCAGCCCGCGCCGCAGCGCCACACGCGCCGCAGCCCGCGCCGCAGCGCCGCACGCAGCGCCAGTCGCGCCGCAGCGCCAGTAGTAAGCTACTGTTGCAGCGCCGCAGCGCCAGCCTCTGTGTTCAGTTTTCTGCATTCTGCAACAAAACTGTTATGTACCAATTGTTTGATTTTTGTTTAAACAAGCATGGGAGCATGATTAATACATATATATAAACCTAATGAGGCAATGTAAGCATGTTTTAGTATATTAGCATGCATGGTTAACCAAACGACATATAGTTTGGAAACGAATTTAAAGTTTCATAAACGACGTTAACATATATGAAGCATGTTTACATACTGACCTTGCAAGCACGCTAGTACCACCTAGAGACACATGAAGTGCATGTTAACTTATGTATATAGGTTCCGTGATATAATATGGACATGTGAACCCAACTAGTGCACCTTTCTAACAAAAATACAAGTTTTAAAGGTTGATATTGACATGTAAAGACCATATATACATTCTGACTTTTCGAGCATGTTTATAGGGCCTTGAAATACATGAAAAGCATGTTAACTTACATATATAGGTTTCATAAGGAAGCATGAACATGATAGACCTTATTAATGAACTATACTAACAAAGTATAAGCTTTGAACGTGAACGTTGGTATGTTATGACGAGAATTAGAATTTGACATTTATGGACACATGTGATAGTACTCTTAGACTCATTCATGTGTCATGCATATATATATACCATGATTAGTTGCCATGATTAAAGTTTAGCATGAACAAAGCATGTTTTCAAGATAATAACAATGCTAGCTACATATATGCAATACGAGTACTCATGAGCATGACTAATACAAGTTATATGAATATCTTATGTGTTTAAAAGCAATCATGTTAGACCATATGAGTTCGTGTCCTTGAATGGCTTTAAGTATTAACTTAAGAACCTATACCATGTACGATTGGATTTGGAAAAGTTATACAAGCATGAAAGTATCCTTTAAATATGAATAAATGCTACGCGATATTATATGATGTTACTTGAACCCGATTTTGACGGTTAACTTAAGGAGATGCCGTAACTTGCTAAAATGAAATATATTTAGTATTGATTGTGGCCTTATGTGATATTAATAATATGAAAGCATGTTTGCTAATTGTTGAGATCTTATATAATATGAGAATGCGTTTAAACTCTAAAGAAGGAACGTTAAGGATAAAAATTATATTCTATATAACTGTGTAGCTAGGTAAAACTTAGCTTATGTGTTGATCGTATATTCAAAGAGAAAATGTGAAGATAAATTATATGACTAATGAATATCATATATATACGTAACTGTATTACGATAGGAATTCGAAAGTGTTGAATTGCTTTTCGTGGATAAACTATGCTAAAGGCAAGTTCTCTTACTTACACTCTTTTAAAGTGCAAGTATCCTAACCGACGCATTTACTTTATGCAAGGAAATCTATGATTGTGAAAGTTTCCTAACTTATACTCTTTTACTATGCAAGTATCCTATCTTGTGTATTGTGAACTAGTTTCCTATTTAATCGGTTGAATCGAATTAGCATACTTGAACTCTTATTTCATTAAAGCTATTATTCATGTTGAACTTAGTATTGTCCTTGAATATTGTGAAAGTGTCTATGCCATTTGATTCGGCTGGACTTATGTTATTGAAAAGCAACCCAACCTAATTGATTGGTGCGGGATCTTGTATTTGACTGAGAAGAACAACCTTCTTTGAAGGGAATATATAATTGTCTGAGAACCGACGTGCACACTTGAGTATGGTTGATTGTTATGCATAACGAGGGTACTTTAGGCTGATCACCTGCTGTATCTGTTTTTGTTGGATTTTCAATTTATTACTGTCAATTCTAGTAGAAGTTCATAGTCCTTAGTGACTGCTCAGTATTCAATTATTTAAAATCTTGAATTGACGTATTATTGAATCATATTGATATTATTCTGTCCTTAGCGACTGATATTGAGAACTGTTGATATTCTTGTTATTCTTGAACTATCAAACCTTGTTATACCTTTTCAAGAATTGGGAATCTTATTACTCACCCTTATTATATATTACTTGCTGGGCAATTTGTGCTCATTCTTGCTTTCCCTAAAACATTTCAGTTAAGGCAGAGCATGGTGAACCTTCGGGCGTTGATAAGGGCAAGGGCAAAGCTACCAACTAGCTTATGTCTGTTATGTTTTAAATATATTAATATTGTATGAAG
Organism: Panax stipuleanatus; assembly: GCA_020205555.1. NCBI lineage: Eukaryota > Viridiplantae > Streptophyta > Magnoliopsida > Apiales > Araliaceae > Panax > Panax stipuleanatus. The sequence continues at coordinate 60,187,641 of CM035124.1, read as the reverse complement.
ATGATGTAGTAAGACTGGATTTGATTATGTTTAAGCTTAAGTTAGATTATGTAATAAGTCGTTAACTGATATTATTATGTAATCTATTAAGTACTGTAGGTTGTGAGACTTGGGGGAATAATTATAATAAATCATTGTAAATTATTCTAGAATAGATTTTCCGCTGTGATCGTGTGATATTTAATTATTATTATTGTGATGTATTACCATGAGCACGTGATGAACCGAATTCGAGAGACCAAGTGGCGGTCCTGGAATTTGGGGGCGCCACAGCATCAACATGATCCCGATGGTGCAATTCGTTGACTATAATTCAACGCAGGTCGACTCAACCCCGACAAAGTAATCCTTAACTTTCCCAGCCGAGGAAGTAACCCTTTTATATATCTCACACATCATTTCATCTATTATACATGACATTGCATCATCAGATATACTTTGTCATGCATTCTCCATGTCTATTAAACCTTTGTCTTGTTCATTCCATTACATTGCATAAACATGACAAAGAGGGGCATCTGTAGACACTCAAAATTTTGCTTTTGTTGTGCTAACCCTGTAGGAGGGTAAAAGCATCATTTTACTTCGGAGACAACCCCGAAGTAGGGCAAAAGATCCCGGTCATCTCGGAGATAACCCCGAGAATGATGAAGAGGACCAATAAAGTCCGAACATACCGCGACCCGATCGAAGATCAACGAGCTGAGACAGTGATCATCGAAAACCACCTCAGCAAATCTTGAACAACGTGCCATCAAAAGATAAGCCTACAAACTGATATCTAGACCGAGAAGATATCTCGGCTATGAGTATCAATTTCCCAAATCCTAATTCAGTTAGACTCGATCTTATATCACTGCGTTCGTTAAAGACGATCCAAAAGATCAAGCGGTGGACGTCAACTTCTGTCGAACCGAAACCGAAGGACCAATAGCCGAGCCGGGGGGTGGCCACTTGGATAGCCTCAACCATGTATGCGGCTGGCCGCATACATGTGTGCGGCTACCCGGGACAGATTATAATCCCCCACTTAGTTCATTTTAAAAAAAAAAAAGCGAGACATTTAGGGAGAGAAATACATTTCTAGAAAGAGAAGAGCTCGGGTGGAACATAAACCAAGCAACTTGAAGCTCAAATCTTCCATCTAGCATCTACTTGAAGCCATCTTAGTGTTCTTAGTTCATCCCAGGAGTAAAAACGCTTGTTCATGCATCCCCCAAAGTGAAATAACGCACTTTTAGCTTCGTTTTCTTTGTAAACTTGGTTCAAATGATAGATTGATGAAGTATCTTGTTTGAATATAGTTAAACTTGTTGTAATTTAAGCATATTGTGTAATAGTTGATAGATTTTTTGTTTCTATTGGTTATATTGTGCTTAATACGTTGTATATTGACTTCGGAGGCTAGATATACCTAGATCTAAGCCTAATCTAGTCCCCGAGAGGTTATTAAGCATGAAGCTTTAACCCGGGGGCTATAACAGCTTAGATTCATGGTATATCTATGGATTTATTACTTTGGAAGGTCCCGGTTAACCCGTATAGCCCTAAATCTATATTTAGAGGCAAAAGGGGGGCCGAATCGGCACGAACGATGATTTTAAACGATGAAATCGCTTAGTATCGAGGTCGTGGACATTATGTATATGTTATTTTGTTCAAATTATGTGACCCTAGGAATTTCGGTGTCGAGATCCCCGAATGGATCCGACTTGATTTCCACGATGGACGGTTTTTATGTTATAAATGCTTTAAATAACGTAAATATCGATGTACATTTAATATTTAGATCTTAAAAATGAACTCGAGGGGTTAGTCTAGAGAGCTTGGGTTCAAGATCCCGTGATAGTGAAAACTTTAATTACAGGAGCTCGGTTCATCGAGATGGCTTTCATACCCGATGATGATCTGAACCTTCTTAACGCTTTAGCAAGTATATCATCAAAATGATTTCTCGAAGAAAAACCACAAAAAGCTTTTGATGAAATAAAGCGATTCGGGGTAGATCACGTAATCAACATAAAGAATAAAAGGAAGTATCGAAGTCCTCGATTCCTAGTCGGGCAAAGGATTTGAAAACCTTACTTTCTAAAATCTCATTTCAATTTGCATATCTTGTTAAAAATGAACTTTTAATTAAATCAAATCCTTCATACCTAGGCGCAAAAGAGGTACATCACTACTTTCAAGTCACCAAAAAGACTTAGAAACTAACTAATAAAGCTTTCAAAATCAAAAACTCACACATACACACTTACACACTTTTTGCATAAAAAATCAATAAGATGCGATACCGTGCTTGCACGGGAGTCAGGGGGTGCCTAACACCTTCCCCCCGCTTATCCTAGCCCCCATATTCCATGAATCTCGGATTTCAAAACCAATCAAAGAGTCACGCATTGGACCATCTTGCTAAAAACTATTAAAATCAGGATGAGTTGGTACATCCATTTCCAAAATACCAACTGGCGACTCTGTCTCAATCGGTCCAATCAATAAAATCAAACTTTTCAAAATCGTCGACACATATGTCGGTACCGGTTTCCTACGAAATTCACCCTTTAAAACGAAACCCCAAAGACAAAGCGAAAGCGAAAGGGAAAAGAGTAAAATTAGGAAATCGGGGCACTCCTCTCTCGTCCCATGGAAAAGAGACGATGGTAAACAACAAAGAGAAATAAACCCCCCCCCCCCTCTTCAACGAAAGGGAGGGCACGAAAGGGAATTATTTTTTTTCCCGCCCGGCGTCGACACCTTTGCTAGTGGAAGGCTCGTCGGACGTTTCGTTCTTAACTGCAATGTTATTATGCAAGAGTGAGCACGATTGCCCACAAGTATAATAATATAACGGTAATAATAAAATGCGAGTAAATCAAAGGGTTCTGAATAGCAGAAAGCTTGGCCTTTGAATAAAGAATGAATAACAAGAATCAAAAGTATATCTGAGGGTCATAAGACCATGAACTATGTCCCAGGTTGTCAAGTTTTTCTACTTTAAACTTTTAACAGTCATAGGACTATATGGACTCTACTACTCGTACTTAGGAGGATCAGCCCTTAGTACCATGAATGTGCACATCATCTCAACGTTAACGTGTAAATAATCCCCTATAAAATGGTTATTCAACTAGTTTGACATCAGAGTCCTCACCAAAGGAAGTTTGATTTGGATAAGCTCAATACTAGTTCTAGAATTTAGAACGTTTATCAACTATGGACTAGTCGAATCAATAAGGGTTCGCTAGTCTTACAAGGTTTAACAATAAACTGATAATCAAATAATGAATCTCGAGGGTATACAATCGAATAAGTATTGTATAACTGAAGTCATGCTTTAAAAGAATTATAATATCTCATATGGAATCCTGACTTGAATATACAAGAATAAGAACTTACATCATACTAATATTTTGAGGATAGACAGCTTGCTTAATAAAAGTAAAGTTTAGGAAACTTGCTAAATAAAAGTAAAGTTTAGGAAACTTTCCCAATAAAAGTAAAGTTTAGGAAACCTGCTCCGTGACGAACGAGAATTTTTTAATTTAATTTAAATATTTATTGAATTAAAAAAATGTTTTTGATGATTTAATTATTTGAGTTAAATAATTATGTGATGGAATTGGGGTAGATTAATTTAATTATATGTGTTACATTGATTAAATTATTGTGTAATAATTTTTTAGTTCAAAGTATGAATTTAATTGAGTTTATTTAATTAAATGAATTATTTAATAAGCATAAGTTATCCTAATTAATTATAGATTTAATGATTTAACATAATTAATAAATGAGAATTTTAATTATGTGATAATGTGGATTTATGATATTTTATTGAATTGATTGAAATAAGTTTATTTAATTAATAAAGGTGTGACATTAAACTATATAATAAGAAGTTAATTAAATTAAATGAGAAATGAAGAACAAAAAGGGCAAACAAACAAGGCTTTAATGGGGGTTCGGGGTAGTTAACCCATTATGGGATTAACTGACGACCCATAACTCACCAGTTATTATATACGTAGTTTTTATCTTATATGCATATTCATATATTGTATATTCTATATCCTATATGAGAGAGAAATTTAGAGAACTTAAAGAGAGATTGAAGAGAACTTAGGGAGAAAAGATTGAAGGAGAGTTAATGAGTTTAAGTTTCTATCATCATCTTCACAAACTAGCAAGGGTAAATCCCTCCTCTTTAGTTTCAAATTTAGTTTTCAGAGTTTTCCATTAACGTGTTTTAAAGTTCTCTATGAAGAACGATTTTTATGATTAACTTAAGATATGATCATATATGTGTTATTATATGTTGATAACATGTTTTATATCATATATTCATGTGTTAGAGTAATCAATTTCATGTAAACATGCTTTAATCAAAGTTTCATGAATTACAGAGTATGAAAGTTGTATATATGGCCCTTACATACAAATTGTATGCTTTGAATTTATTGTTTAACTTAAAATTGATAGTAGAATATGATTATACATGTTTAAACTAACAAAATGAACTTTGAACAGATGAATTCGGAGTTATAACGAATCCGTGACGTCGGATTTCATGTTTTCTTTCAAAACTTTATAAAATACCAAGAACAGTGAATTTATATGATTTTATTTGAGTAATTACATGATATAAAGTGTTAAAAGTATGTTAGAATTATTATATGATGTTTCTATGAAATTTATACTTCATGAGAATCATTGTGTTGGTTTAATTTGGATTTATTTGGCCTTAACTGTCAAAATCGCGAACTGGGGCTGAACTGGCCGAAGCCACCCACCCTAGCGGGCTCTATACCTGCCCCAGCGGGTACCATGCAGCAGGTAGGCCCGCCCCAGCAGTTGTGGTGTAGGAAAAATTAAATTTTTGAAACCCTTAGTTGGGTTTTAAGCTCTAACATAATGTACCAACTGAATGTAATGAACCTGATGACATGTTAGGTGTATGAAACAATGATATAACATGTTGATTATTATATATAATATAATTTGAAGTTTTATGTTAACAAACTAAGATGTTGACATGTAAAATATAATGTGATGTTTCAAGTTAACAAACTAAGTGTGAACATGGATATTGTGGTAGTACGACTTGATTATGATTGTCTAAGAGCTTATGCTTGTATGGTATACATGTTATGAGTTTATACTCATGTTATGTGGTTAGTTAACGAGTTAATGTTATCAACCAAGTTGTAAGTTGAACTTAAGTAAAACGTTCAACGGTTAAACGTAGTAGTTATGGAACTAGTCGATGTTATATATATAATGTAATGTGTAGGATGTTGAGGAAGTGAATTGTAGTTGTAATTGTAGCTTGTGCACGAGGTAAGTTTCATAGTTCTTACTTTTAATTAAGCAAGTTTTCTTATCTATACTCTTTAAGTTGAATAAGTGTACTATTCTTTATTCTTATGTCAAGCAAGTTCTAAACTCAAACTTTACTTTTATTGAGAAAGTTTTCTATTCTTGAAATACTATCATGATGCAAGTTCTTATCCTTAATTATTCAAGTCGAGATTCCATATGAGATATTATAATACCTTAAAGCATGATTCCAGTTATACAATACTTATTCGATTGTATACTCTTGAGAAGTTATTATTATTCAATTTGAATATCATTTATTATTGAACCTTGTAAGACTAGTGAACCCTTATTGATTTGACTAGTCCATAGTTGACGAACGTTCTAAATTTTAGAACTATTAGTGAGCTTATCCAAACCAAACTTCCTTTGGTGCAGACTCTTATGTCAAACTGAGATGAACCCTGTATAGGGGATTGTTTACGCTTTAACGTTGAAATATTGTGCACAATATGGTACTAATGGCTGATCCCCCTAAGTACGAGAAGTAAAGTCCATATAGTCTTATGACTATTAAAGGTTTAAAGTAGAAATACTTGATAACCTAGGACATAGTTCAAGGTCTTATGACCCTCAAAAGTTCTTTTGATTCTTGCTATTCATTCTTGATTCAAAAGTCGAGTTTTCTTTTTTCAGAATTCTTTGATTCACTTGCATATTATTATATTGTTATATTGTTATACTTGTGGGTAATCGTGCTCACTCTTGCATAATAACATTGCAGTTAAGAATGAACATTCTGACTAGCCTTCCACTAGCAAAGGCAAGGGAAAGATTAACAAGTGATTGAAGACTTGTTATTTATTTTGAAATGTTTTTTTCCAAGACTTGATGTTGTTTAAGACTTAAAACTTAATTGTTTACGTTTCTGCATTTGAGATTTAAGGTTAAGTATGACCTGGGATTTAATTATGTATTCATTATTCAGATGTTGTAACCCCTTAAGGGGAGATGATGGATTTATTTCTATCTATTTCATGGTTTGCAATTATTATAGGTAGATAGATATATGATATTTATACAGTGAACACCAAATACCGTGCAAATTAAAGTACCTGGATTTAGGAGTGTCACAAGTCGATATCAGAGCCGTAGGTTATGAACCTTAGGTGCGGGAAAACCTTAGGGTAGTAGCCTTCAATAACATAGTAATGATAAACTCTTATCGAGTTCTAAGAAAGATAATAACTTACCTTATGTGATATGTGTTTATACTTATGTACTCAAGTACCGATTAGCATCACGTAATAATTAAGACTTAAAATTCTGTTTGTCTGGATGTCGGATGTTGGAGGTTCCAGTCAGCCTAGGGAGGTTGTACCCAGTGTGGCTATTGAGGAGGAGCCCCGAGACGTTCACACAGTCTGGGAGCAGTTGATTCATAGAGAGTAATCTCCTTTAATCACAGTTATTGGTCGGGAGCATGAGCCAGTGTTTGGCTCAGAGGAGGACTCTGAGGAGATTGAGATTCAGGTTGAGACAGCCGAGGAGGATGATGAAGACCCTGAAGAGTTCCCACCAAACTCTATCAGTGCTGAGATGTATGATGAGCTGTATGACCGTAACATAGAGTTACAGGATACTATTCAGGAGCTGAAGGAGCAGACAGTTACTCAGCAGACTACCATCGAGCAGAAGGATGGTGAGGTTGAGACTCTTTACACACATTTTGGAGACGTAGAGTGGGAGTTGATCCATGGGAAGGGCCAAGGTGAAGAAAAGGTGAAGAATGATTTGAAAGAGAAATCATTAAGGCTTGCCATAGCAGAGGATGCTTGGGTGAGGGATTCACGACGTGCAGATCTTGCAGAGGATAGTGATCGTGCAAAGAAGGCTAAAATTGAAGAGATAGACTACACATTTCAGAATGCCATTGATAAGGCCCAGGATCGGGTTATATACTACCCAGTTCAGTTCGAGGGTCTACCTTGTTATATGCTAGATCAAAAGACGATGTTCCGCATTATTGAGGAAGAACGCAGTAAAGCTGTTCGATGCCTTAGTAGGCAGTGATAGGAACAGTTTGATTATGTGAATACTTCTTTGAGTAGTTAATAATGTAAATTCTGATGTGATTATAAACAAAGGAATATTTCGATGATTTAAATTCTAAAGATTCTTTATCTCGGGACAATTGATGTAAATAGCAGTGATGTTCTCTTCTTATGTTTAAAACTTTTGATTAAATAAAATGTCAAAGTTTATTTGAGACGTTATGTGTTAAATGTTATCTTAAAGTATTCAAGTTCAACCTTAAATATTTAAAGAATTTAATAAATATCTAATAAGTGTATATCTTAACAGAAATATGCCGCCGAGAAGAAGACCCAACCGTCAACTGGCCTAAGAAGGGTTAACAAATAACAACAACAACGCCAATGCTAACGTTAACCCCATTCAGCAGTTGGTTAATCTGTTGACCGGAGCAATGAACAATCAACCACAAGCTCTACCGAATACCTCATTCAAGGACTTCAAGGCGGTATAACCGCCAGAGTTTAAAGGCTCCATGAACCCGATAGAAGCCCAAACATGGGTTATGGAGATGGAGAAGGTTTTTGACATCGCCAGAGTCAAGTGAAGACCTAGAAGACCGCCTATGCAACGTTCATACTGAAATTAGAAGCCAGCTATTGGTGGCAGGCAAATAAGGTCAGGGCAAGAGAGGGCATCATAACCTGGGAGAGGTTTAAGGAGATATTTTTTAAGATGTACTTTCCGACAAGCTCACAGAATTAGATGGAGGTACAGTTTTTGGAGCTTAAGCAGGGAAACATGTCTATACCAGATTATGCTGCAAAGTTTAATGAGCTGGATAGGTTCGCCACATATCAAGTACACACGAACGAGAGAAAAGCAAGTAGGTTTGAGCAAGGACTGAAGCCTTGGTTATATAGCAAGGTGTCGATGTTCTAGCTGAACACCTTTGCTGTAGTATTAGAGAAGGCCATCCTCGCTGAGGGTGGGAGCGATGCTCTAACCAAATACAACCAAGATCAGAAAAAGAAGAAGAGTGACGGAGAAAGTGTTAAGGCTAGTGGTAGCAACACAGGAGGAAGCAACAATTAGAAGAGGAGGTAGACTGACAACACACCAACCGATAATCAGCACGGAAACCTAAAGAAAAGGGTTGAAGCGTGCCCGACCTGCCAGGACTTTCGCCAGACAGAGATGTTGAGCTTGTGATTCGATTTGGCACCAGGAACAGTTCCAATATCGAAGCCACAGTACCGTATAGCTCTGGTATAAATGAAAGAATTAATGGTACAGCTGCAAGAGCTACTGGACAAGAAGTACATTCAACCGAGCGTATCGCCGTGGGGAGCGCTGGTATTATTTGTAAAGAAGAAAGACGGGATGATGCGGCTCTGCATCAATTATAGAGAATTGAACAAGGTCACAATTAAAAATAAGTATCCTGTTGCCTATGATCGACGACCTATTTGACCAGCTGAAAGGAGCGAGATATTTCTCGAAGATAGACCTGAGAAGTGGTTATCATCAATTGAAGGTAAGGCAGAGGATGTTTCGAAGACAGCGTTCAGAACTCGATATGGTCACTACGAATTTTTGGTTATGTCATTCGGTCTAACGAATGCTCCTGCAGCATTTTTGGGCCTAATGAACGGAGTGTTCAAATTATTTTTGGACCAATTTGTGGTGGTATTTATCAACGACATTTTGGTATACTCAAAGACTAAAGAGGAACACGTAGTTCATCTAAAGGTGACTTTGGAGGCATTAAGAAGGGAGAAGTTGTATGCCAAGTTTTTAAAATGCGGATTTTGGATTGAGCGAGTATAATTTCTCAAACATGTGATTGATAAGGACAAAATCTCGGTAGATCCCTCCAAAGTCGAAGCTGTGATGAATTGGGATTAACCGAAAAGACCGTCTAAAGTGAGAAGTTTTCTTGGATTGGAAAGTTATTATAGAAGATTCATTAAGGACTTTTCCAAAATCGCAACTCCATTGACGAATTTGACTAGGAAAGCTATGAAATTCGTTTGGATGGAGAAGTGTGAGGAAAGCTTCCAAGAGCTTAAGAAGAGGTTAAGTACGATACCGGTGTTATCTCTTCCAGATAACACAGGAAATTTTATGGTTTATAGTGATGTGTCGCATAAAGGACTTGGCTGTATACTTATGTAAAACGGCAAGGTTATTACATATGCGTCACGATAGTTGAAGGATTACAAGAAGGGGTATCCGACCCACGATTTGGAATTGGCTGAGGTGGTATTTGCTACAAAGATCTGGAGACACTATCTCTACTAGGAGAAGTGTAAAATATATACAGATCACAAGAGTCTGAAATATATTTTTACACAGAAGGATTTGAATATGCCCCAGAGAAGATGGTTTGAGTTAATTAAGGACTAGATTTTATACCATCTTGGTAAAGCAAATGTGGTTGTCGACGCTTTGAGAAGAAAGGATCGGGAGAAATTGATGATGTTGACTTCTCAGGATGAGCTAATTTCAGCAATGGAGAAGTTGGAATTGGAGGTGAGGTATCCTATGGAGGTTGATGAAAAGTTATTCTAGATACAGGCTGGTACAACTCTATTGTGTAAAGTTAAAGAAGCTCAACTTCAGGACGAAGAATGTGAGAAGGTGAAGAAGAAGATATCTGAAGGGAATAAACTAAAATTCAAAGTAGACAATGAAGGACTACTGAGATTCGAGAGCAGAGTTTGGGTATTGCTAGTACCAGAGATTAATGAGGACATTTTTATCGAGGCTCATAGTTCACGGTATTTGATTCACCCCAGAAGTACCAAGATATACCAGGATCTCCGTCAGCATTTCTGATGGCTGAACATGAAAAAAGATGTCACCGATTGTGTGGCTAGGTGTCTGACATGTCAGAAAGTGAAAGCAGAACATCGAAGGCCGAGTGGTTTGCTACAACCTCTAGAGATCCCAGAATGGAAATAGGAACATATTACGATGGATTTCGTGATAGGCCTTCCGACAACTCAGAAAGGCTACGATGCAGTATGGGTTATCGTTGACCGATTGACGAAATTAGTACACTTCCTTCCAATCAGAATCAAATTCAACTTGGATCAATTGGCAAAGATGTATGTGAAAGAGATTGTTTCGAGGCACAAAGTTCCAGTGTCGATTATTTTCGATCGAGATCCGCACTTCACATCGAATTTCTAGAAGCGACTTCAGGAATACGTGGGGAAGTAATTAAGAATAAGTACAGCATACCACCCTCAGATAGACGGACAGAGTGAAAGAACGATTCAGACATTAAAAGATATGCTAAGAGCGTGCATAATAAATTTCAAAGGAAATTGGGATGATCACTTACCGCTCATTGAATTCAGTTACAATAACAATTACCACGCTAGTATTGGCATGCCGCCTTACGAAGCGTTGTACGACAGAAAGTGTAGAACTCCACTATACTAGGATGAAGTTGGCGAGAGACAATTACTAGGACCAGAACTGGTACAACAGACAGCAGAGATAGTCAAAGTGATCCGGACAAGATTAGTAGCTGCTCAGGATAGGCAGAAGAAATACGCCGATCCACACCGCAAGAATGTAGAATTTGAATCAGGTAGCTTTATTTTCTTGAAACTCTCTCCCTGGAAGGAAAAAGATCAGATTCGATAAGAAAGAGAAATTGAGCCCGATGTTTATTGGACCTTTTGTGGTACTGTGAAGAATAGGAGAAGTCACATATGAGGTAGATTTACCTCCGGCGCTAGAGCATGTCCACAACGTCTTCCATGTGTCAGTATTACGATCATACCAATCCGATTACAAACATGTGATAGAATATGAACCCCTACAATTTGAGAAAGACTTATCTTAAGAAGAAGTTTCGATTCAGATTGTTGACAGAAAATAGCAGATTCTCAAAAAGTAAAGTAATACCTTCTATTAAGGTAATATGGAGGAACCACAATGCTGAAGAAGCTACGTGGGAACTCGAAGAGCATATGATGAAGACTTACCCACATTTATTTACTTAATTTTTGTGTATACGATTCTGGGGACAGAATCTTTGTAAGGGGGGAGAATGTAACGGGACGAATTTAATAGAACCGTGATTCTGGAGACAGAATCCTTTTAAGAGAGAAAGATGTGACGGACGAGAATTTTGTAATTTAATTTATATATTTATTAAATTAAATAAATATTTTTAATAATTTAATTATTTGAGTTAAATAATTATGTGATGGAATTTTGGTAGATTAATTTAATTATATGAGTTACATTGATTAAATTAATGTGTAGTATTTTTTGAGTTCAAAGTATGAATTTAATTGAGCTTATTTGATTAAATGAATTATTTAATAAGCATAAGTTATCCTAATTAATTTAATAATTAATTAGAGATTTAATAATTTGACATAATTAGTACATGAGAATTTTAATTATGTGATAATGTGGATTTATGATATTTTATTGAATTGATTGAAATAAGATTATTTGATTAATAAACGTCTGACATTAAACTATATAATAAGAACTTAATTAAATTAAATGAGAAATGAAGAATAAAAGGGGCAAACAAACATGGCTTTCATGGGGGTTGGGGGAAGTTAACCCATTATGGGATTACCTGACGACCCATGACTCACCAGTTATAATATACGTAGTTTATATCTTATATGCATATTCATATATTGCATATTCTATATCCTATTTGAGAGAGAAGTTCAGAGAACTTAGAGAGAAAAGATTAAACGATAGTTAAGGAGTTTAAGTTTCTATCATCATCTTCACAAACTAGAGAGGGTAAATCCCTCCTCTTTAGTTTTCAAATTTAGTTTTCAGAGTTTACCATTAACGTGTTTTAAAGTTCTCTATGAAAAATGATTTTTATGATTAACTTAAGATATGATCATATATATGTTTTTATATGTTGATAACATGTTTTATATCATATATTCATGTGTTAGAGTAATCAATTTCATGTAAACATGCTTTAATCAATGTTTCATGAATTATAGAGTATGAAAGTTGTATATATAGCCCTTATGTACAAATTGTATGCTTTGAATTGATTGTTTAACATAAAATTGATAGTAGATTATGATTATACATGTTTAAACGAACAAAACAAACTTTGAACGGATGAATTCAGAGTTATAACGAATCTGTGACGTCAGATTTCATGTTTTCTTTCAAAACATTATAAAATACCAATAGCAATGAATTTATGTGATTTGATTTGAGTAATTACATGATATAAAGTGTTAAAAACATGTTAGAATAATTATATGATGTTTCTATGAAGTTTATACTTTATGAGAATCACTATGTTGGTTTAATTTGGATTTATTTTGCCTTAACTATCAAAATCGCAAACTGGGGCTGAACTTGCCGAAGCCACCATCCCCAGCAGGCTCCATACCAGGCCCAGTGGGTACCAAACAGCAGGTAGGCCCATCCCAGCGGGCATAACACCCAGCCCAGTGGGTGTGGTGCAGAAATAATTAAATTTTTGAAACCCTTAGTTGTGTTTTAAGCCCTAACATGATGTACCAACTGAATGAAATGAACCTGATGACATGTTAGGTGTATGAAACAATGATATAAAATGTTGATTGACATATATAATATAATTTGAAGTTTCATGTTAACAAACTAAGTTGTTGACATGTATAATATAATGTGAAGTTTCAAGTTAACAAACTAAGTGTGAACATGGATATTGTGCTAGTACGACTTGATTATGATTGTATAAGAGCTTACACTTGTATGGTATGCATGTTATGAGTTTATACTCATGTTATGTGGTTAGTTAACGAGTTAATGTTATAAATCAAGTTGTAAGTTGAACTTAAGTATAAAGTTCAACGGTTAAACGTAGTAGTTATGGATCTAATTGATGTCATATACATAATGTAATATGTAGGACATTGAGGAAGTGAATTGTAGTTGTAGTTGTAGCTTGTGTACGAGGCAAGTTTCCTAATTCTTACTTTTAATTAAGCAAGTTTTATTATCTATACTCTTTAAGTTGAATAAGTGTTCTATTCCTTATTCTTATGTGAAGCAAGTTCAAAACTCAAACTTTACTTTTATTGAGCAAGTTTTCTATTCTTGAACTACTATCATGATGCAAGTTCTTATCCTTGATTATTCAAGTTGAGATTCCATATGAGATATTATAATACCTTAAAACATGATTCCAGTTATACAATACTTATTCGATTGTATACTCTTGAGAAGTTATTATTATTCAATTTGAATATCGTTTATTGTTGAACCTTGTAAGACTAGCGAACCCTTATTGATTTGACTAGTCCATTGTAACGACCCCAAAATTCATACAATATAATTCTTGACATCGGTCATTAACAATACAACGAACTTCTAACTTTACATCATTATTCAATGATACAATCACTAAAAATGCGGACTCTTTAAAACTTTTATATTATTCTTTCTTTATTGCCCTGCATCTTAACCTTTACTAATACATAACTTTGATTCAACTTTATTTCATGAATCGCTTCGTCAGGGTTATTATAAACTAAAACTTACAACCAGGTTCAATAACCTTTATACATCGAATAAAATTTAAACTTTACAACTCAACATCAAGTTAACCATCATACATTATCAAATACATTATCTGAAACCTTAACCATGGTCCAAAATAATAACAATTCAGCTACAGTATATAAATCTGCATGCATTACATCTAATTCATTTCTTTCAAGAAGCACATAGCGTTACCTTGAATCCTTAACCTGCAAAAGTGATTATTTCCAAGATTGAGCTGGACATCTCAACAAGATCTAACAATTTTCATGAATCACATAGCACATAACAACATGCTCAACATACATCTCATAAACATTGGACTAACATAACATACATGCTGCAGTACATATAACAAGTATAAAGATTAAGTTCCTTACTAAATCAGCATGCATTACTCAATCAACATAGTCATAAATTAACTTTAACGTTTCATACTTTCAACATATATATAACACATCATGCTAATTGAAATAAAGATTTAAAACAGTTCATCATCAAGTTCACATAGCAAATAGGAACTGAAAGACTTGCCCTGATCGTTGTTTACCAATAACAGTTTAACAGCTTACAGCTATCTGCACTTCACATTCCCTACACAATTATATAATCATGCACATCAACTATTAGTCACATAGCAATGCCTAGTAATTGTAATGTAAACTTTACTCTACATTTCATAACCCATCCAACACAATGTTCAATTTGATTGTGTTAACTTTCGACTTATATCTCACTATATTTCTGTTTAGTAATATTCAAAATTCATTCAAGTGTTTATGTCGTGCTAGGTCTACTTATTGGTTTTATATTAACCCCATTTCATATCTTATAATGTTCGTTTCATTAGAATCGAAATACTATTTAAGTGTATTAACACATTACACGGCGTTTCGACGTTTATACGTCACATGCCTAATTCGCCTCTTTTGCATGCGCTTAGCATGCTCCTATATTGGGTTACAATACTCTATAATATTTCATTCTTATTAGAAATATAATATTAAATAAGGTTATACACACTCGTTACGGCGTTGCGACGCTTGCACGTCTGTACGCCAAACTTGCCTATTCGGACGCCCAAACGACAGGCATTTGCGCACGCTTAGCACGCCCATACGAATTGTCTAATATTCAATGATTAATGTTAAGTATCATTATAATACATAATAGTCATGTAATGGAAGTTAGAACATCATTTTACATGGTCGGAAGCATTACATGTGCATACGTGCATGACCGACGCCCCCCGATTGCCTCCAAAAACACATCAGTCCTACAAATGATCAATTTGAGAATTGATACCCATCTCAAATCCAAACACTTAAAAAATTAAAGTTGTAGGTCTACTCTTCCTCGTTCCGGATCATCTTGAATCACCTCAATCCGAGTTTGTATGAGAAAGTTATGGCCGTTTTACTACTGAAGGTCAAAACAGTCCCGCCTAACACTATTCCGGTGTAGCTGCGCCCAATTAAGCCTTGGAACCAACGTAGATGTGCCATAGAGGGCAGTTGCGTCCCCAATAGACTTAGGGCACAGCGCAGCTGCGCCTTTTAGCAGAACCATACTAACAATTTACTGTTTCTCGTAATTTTTGCACATTTTCTCTTTCTAATCTTCATAACTTGAGGTATACACATCCGATTGAGTCCTGTTTTTGACTCTATGGATTCGTAATTCATAGAACTACAACATATCAAAGAACCATTAATTTACAGAAACACTAATCAATCTAAACTTTGACCTAAAACTCATGTTCATATTAGTTTTACATGTTTTAGCAAAATCATTCACCACAGATTCGATTACTAACCAAATCAATCCGTTTAAACTTCATTGTTTTCATCTTTCAACATACTAATAACATCTACTATCAATTTGCAGATTACTACATGATTTCTTAGCCAATTTTAGCCTCCAAGTAAACCAAAATATACACATTACCATCAAACCCAAATTCCTCTTCTTTAACATAAATACGTGAATTTGATCACTTAAAAACAAATTATAGATGACATACAACGAATTATACATATCTAAGAACATATATAATTCAATTTCTTGACAAATACTCCTCTAAAATTCAATTATAAAGAAAAACTCAAGAAACCAAAACAAAAGTTTTAAAGCTAGGTTATTACCTTTTAATTTCTTCTTGGAATCGCTAGATGGTAGGAATTACTTGCTTCATCCTCTTCTTCTCCTTTGAATTCCCATACTTCCTCTCAAAGATTCACAAAGAACTCTCACCCTCTCTCAATTTTCCTAACTCTGCCTTATGAAAATAATAGGTGTATGAATAAAGAATATGTGAACTTAAGTTAAGTTATCAGTTATACAAAGGAAAAGTCTTCAGCCGTTAAAAATATGGAGAGTCTCTAAGCCTTGTTTGGCTAACTCCATTAGACACTCTTCTTGATTATTTTAATAGTCCTTTTACCATATGATACCTATGTCACACTACACTTTATTGTTAAATTATTTAGCTAGCTACATTGAATAATTTCACAATTATAATAAGTATAACAATTACTCCATACATTACGAAATTATATTCATAACCCTCAACTTAAAATAAATATTTCTATTAAAATAATTAATATTTATTCCCTTAATTATTTTAATTAACTCGAATGAATTATACAATTATAATATTAATTATTTAATTCCTTTCCTCGCATGAATGTCTCAATACAATTTATTTAATCCATACATCTAATCACTACTTAAATATTAATCAATTAATTTAATACCATCATACCTAAATAAATTATTCCATAATAATTTCCATTGAATATTTATTTTACCCCATAAATATTTCAACTAAAATATTTATTTTATTTGATAAATATTTTAATTATTTACGAGATTCACAATCGTATTACATTAACATATTACGTTTATATATAACATACCTTACTCTCTCATTTTATTGAAACAAATATATTCACATTACTTCATTATTTTAATTAAGTGAATTAATCACATTATTTATGAAATTAAATTTATAACAATTATAGTGCCAACAAGGCATAATAATCAAATTATATTATTTCATAATATAATTTCAACTTAATTAAATTAACTAATCTTATTCAGTTAATTTCTTTTTCGTAATAATTTCATTTAATTTCTTCAATAGTTAAATTAACTATTAAACCTCATCATCCGAATATATGAATATATATATTTACTTAAACGCAAAACACGTCATAATATGAATTTTATTCATTAAATTCTTATTTCAATAATTTCTGAAAATCCGTGTTGTCACATCCTTCCCTCCTTATAAAGATTTCGTCCTCGAAATCACCGAAACCCTACCTTATTCAGGTTTCCATCAAATCTCTTTAAAAACATTTATCGTTGAATAACTTCAACACATTACCTTAATATAATTTTTATATATATTCCACTACATTCAGTTCTTCAAAAAAATTTAGGTTTTATTTCATAACCTTCAATTAAATACAATTATGTTTTAAATATTATATATTCTATAACTCATTCATTTCCTTTCTAAGGATCATTACCATATATTCTACTCGTAGAATTCATATACTTCGTAATTCACCATCTATAATTGTTCGGGTTATCACATTCACCCCTTCTTCTAAGAATTTCGTCCTCGAAATTTTTATTTATTAATCTTCGTTCATTCAATCTCTCAAAATAGATTTTACGTTAATCTTATACACTGGATTGTTTGCGTTCTACAACTACTTCTTTCTAAGGAATATCCTTCTTGCCACCTTCACCTTTAGAATAATAAGAATCTTCCATAATTGCACAACAATTGGGAAGCGATATAAATAACTCAGGAATTTAAAAGATTCCAATAATGCAGAGTGGTCACAAGACCTTGAACTTATATTTAGGTTTAACAGTGCTTCACCCCTGGTACTTCACACTATAAAACCGCATCGGTACTCTAGGTGGCCAGTCTATCGTACCCTTACGTCGGGCCCAAACGTAGTACATCGTAATGACTATATGCGTTACACTCGAAACTATTGTCTCCGATAACATGTCCCCTTTTATAGGGTTGTTCACCTCAACTTTTTAACATCTGAATCCGCACCAAAATAATTTGGTTTGGCATAGTTTGACCAAGAACGCTCGAATTCATAAACATCTTTTAATATTTGTCTAGCTGAATCAAGTAGCCTAGACTTCTAGCAACTATTCGGACATCAATCGAAATATATATATATATATATATATATATATATTTAACCAACTCAATAAAATAAATAATTTTTTTTTTCGTTTAAGCAAACTACAAGTAAATAAATCTTTTTTTTATAGTTTAAGGAAACTAAAAATAAAAAATCTTTTCATAATATCCTGATACCGTACCGTAGTAATGGTACGTCGTCGTCATACGACATCATACCATAGTGGGCTGACGATCATATGATCGCATCCAACACTAGGTTTAACTACATTATTAACTTCCTCGATTATTGTCTCTACACCATATCAAATGATGCATAGAACACATAAAATACATTTTGAAAATTTTAAATCATTTTTGTCTAGCTGAAGCAATTAGCTTAGACATGTGAATAATAGCACTATTTTAAAAATCCATTGGTTTCATCATTTGATCCAATGTTCTTCAAGAAAACAGAAGTGCAACATCAGCACGAAGTCAATAAATTTCAAAAATCTAGCAAAGCTAGGAGATTTAGAATATAAAAATTTTCTCGATCAATTAAAATCTTTACTTCACCATTCATTACTTAATCATTCTATCAATCTTAAATAACATATATGCTTTCTATACCATAACCTTTCTATACCCAGTATAGTTCACCGAACTTACCACACTTTGGAAGTTCAGGAACTTGCCACACTTTGGAAGTTCAGGAACTTGCCACAATAATATGAGTTTAAGAACTTGTCCTAGCAATACGTAGTCAAAGAACTGATCAGAGACTGTGTATATGCTTAGGGGTTCAAAAACATACGTACGACTATGAGTCACGAACTCACCATAAGTATGAGTTTAAAGAACTCGCCTACTTTAAGATCATCTAATGTAATCTTAATATCATCTAATCTAATCTCTGTTGACTCTAACTATTAAATATAAACATGGGACAAGAATCACCTTTCCACCATATATATATCGATAGCGTAACACCAACATTCCAATGATTATCAATATGATAAATCAAGTGTATGCACAAAATCCCTACCCATACAGAGGTTTGTACAACTCAGCCACCACATGAGTCCTCAATTAAAATCCCACTTAACTCAATACTCAATACAGACTTCTATATCTCATCATTTATAACTCCTCGTGAGTTAATCTCGCACTATATCATAGTACATTATCGTGATAGTCTTAAACTATAACTATTCAATTATTACAGACCATCTGTCTTTCAACTTTAAAAGATCACGCCTGACCTTATTCTATAATCATCTCTCTTGTGATTCTTTCTTATCTCATTATCATTTTATTTTACAAACTTCTTATCTTTTCCTTTCATAATGTCATATCATGATTTTATTATACTTTTAATCTTATAGACTTTGTCTATTCATCGTTATTCGTCATCTTGATTATTGGAGTTAGGCAACTCCTGATTCTAATATTCATATCTCTTCAAGATTCTTCTTTGAATCTTCCTGTTTATTTATTAACTCTTCCTTTAAGAATTTAATATCATTCACGTTACTCACCCTTTTATTCGAGTTTTATCCCTCGCCATTCTAATCTTCCTCTTATAACCTTTTAGGACTTACCTCATCGTATACATCTACGTATATGAAAAGAATTACTTTTTTATTATACGTAACTTAAACTTAACTTCTTATTCTCGAAGGTCATAGCCTAACGTACTCTTACCTAATGTGTATAACCTATCAGCTCTGATACCAACTATAACGACGCCAAAATTCATACAATATAATTCTCGACATCGGTCGTTATTAATACAACGAATTTCTAACTTTACATCATTATTCATTGATACAATCACTACAAATGCGGAATATTTAAAACATTTATATTATTCTTTCTTTATTGCCCTGAATCTCAACCTTTACCATTACATAACTTTGATTCAACTTTATTTCATGAATCGCTTCGTCAGAGTTATTATAAACTAAAACTTACAATCAGGTTCAATAACTTTTATACATCGGATAAAATTTAAACTTTACAACTCAACATCTGTTAACCATCACACATTATCAAATACATTATCTAAAACCTTAACCATGGTCCAAAATAATAACAATTTAGCCACAGTATATAAATCTGCATGCATTACATCTGATTCATTTCTTTCAAGTAGCATATAGCGTTACCTTGAATCCTTAACCTGCAAAAGTGATTATTTGCAAGATTGAGCTCGATAGCTCAACAAGATCTAACAGTTTTCATGCATCACATATCACATAACAACATGCTCAACATACATCTCATAAACATTGGACTAACATAACATACATGCTTCAGTTCATATACAAAAAGTATAAAGATTAAGTTCCTTACTCAATCAACATGCATTACTCAATCAACATAGTCATAAATTGACTTTAACGTTTCATACTTTCAATATATATATAACACATCATGCTATTGGAAATAAATATTTAAAACACTTCATCATGAACTTCACATAGCAAATAGGAACTGAAAGACTTGCCTTGATCGTTGTTTACCAATAACAGTTTAACAGGTTACAGCTATCTGCACTTCACGTGCCCTACACAATTATATAATCATGCACATCAACTATTAGTCACATAGCAACGCCTAGTAGTTGTAATGTAAATTTTACTCTATATCTCATAACCCTTCCTAATATCAATACACAATGTTCAATTTGATTGTGTTAATTTTCGACTTATATCTCACTATATTTCTTTTTAGTAATATTCAAAATTCATTCAAGTGTTAAAGTCTTGCTAGGACTACTTATTGGTTTTATATTAACCTCATTTCATATCTTATAATGTTTGTTTCATTAGAATCGAAACACTATTTAAGTGTATTAACACATTACACGGCGTTTCGACATTTATACGTCACATGCCTAATTCGCCTCTTTTGCATGCGCTTAGCATGCTTTTATATTAGGTTACATTAATCTATAATATTTCATTCTTATTATGAACATAATATTAAAAAAGGTTATACACACTCGTTACGGCGTTGCGACGCTTGCACGTTCGTATGCCAAACTTGCCTATTCGGACGCCCAAACGACACGCATTTGCGCACGCTTAGCACACCCATACGAATTGTCTAATATTCAATTATTAATTTTAAGTATCATTATAATACATAATAGTCATGTTATGGAAGTTAGAACATCATTTTATATGGTCGGGAGCATTACATGTGCATACGTGCATGCCCGACGCCTCCCTATTGCCTTCAAAAATACATTAGTCCTACAAATGGTCAATTTGAGAATTGATACCGACCTCAAATCCAAACACTTAAAGAATGAAAGTTGTAGGTCTACTCTTCCTCGTTCCGGATAATCTTGAATCACCTTAATCCGAG
Organism: Panax stipuleanatus; assembly: GCA_020205555.1. Taxonomy (NCBI): domain Eukaryota; kingdom Viridiplantae; phylum Streptophyta; class Magnoliopsida; order Apiales; family Araliaceae; genus Panax; species Panax stipuleanatus. The sequence continues at coordinate 60,166,211 of CM035124.1, read as the reverse complement.
TCCGTATGAGAAGGTTATGGTTGTTTTACTACAAGAGGTCAAAACAGTCCCGCCTGACACTATTCCGGGGCAGCTGCACCATAGAGGGCAGCTACGCCCCAATAGACTTAGGGCACAGCGCAGCTGCACCTGTTAGCAGAACCAGACTAACAGTTTAATGTTTCTACCGATTTTTGCACGTTTTCTCCTTCTAATCTTCATAACTTGAGTTATACACATCCGATTGAGTCCGTTTTTGACTCTATGGATTCGTAATTCATAGAACTACAACATATCAAAGAACAATAAATTTACAGAAACACAAACCAACCTAAATTTTGACCTAAAACTGATGTTCATATTACTTTTACATGTTTTAACATGTTTTAGCGAAATCATTCACCACAGATTCAATTCCTAACCAAATCAATCCGTTTAAACTTCATTGTTTTTGTCTTTCAACATACTAAAAACATCTACTATCAATTTTCAGATTACTACATGATTTCTTAGCCAATTTTAGCCTCCAAATAGACCAAAACATACACATTACCATCAAACCCAAATTCCTCTTCTTTAACATACATACATGAATTTGATCACTTAAAAACCAATTATAGATGACATAGAACGAATTATACATATCTAAGAACATATATAATTCAACTTCTTGACAAATCCACCTCTAAAATTCAATTATAGAGAAAAACTCAATAAACCAAAACTAAAGTTTTAGGGCTAGGTTATTACGTTTTAATTTATTCTTGGAATCGCTAGATGATAGGAATTGCTTGCTTAATCCTTTTCTTCTCCTTTGAATTCTCATACATCCTCTCAAAGATTCACAGAGAACTATCACCCTCTCTCAATTTTCCTAACTCTGCCTTATTGAAATATTGAGTGTATGAATAAAGAATACGTGAACTTAAGTTAAGTTATCAGTTATACAAAGGAAAAGTCTCCAGCCGTTAAAAATATGGAGAGTCTATAAGCCTTGTTTGGCTAACTCCATTAGACTCTCTTCTTGATTATTTTAATATTTCTTTTACTATATGATACATATGTCACACTAAACTTTATTGCTAAATTATTTAGCTATCTACATTGAATAGTTACACAATTATAATATATATAACTATTACTCCATATATTACGAAATTATATTCCTAAACCTCAACTTAAAATAAACCTTTTCATTAAAATAATTAATATTTATTCCCTTAATTATTTTAATTAACTCAAATGAATTATACAATTATAATATATAATTATTTAATTCATTTCCTCGCATGAATTTGTCTCAATATGATTTATTTAATCCATACATCTAATCACTACTTAAATAGTAATTAATTTATTTAATACCATCATACCTAAATAAATTATTCCATAATAACTTCCATTGAATATTTATTTTACTCCATAAATATTTCAACTAAAATATTTATTTTATTTGATAAATATTTTAATTATTTACGAGATTCACAATCGTATTACATTAACATATTACGTTTATATGTAACATACATTACTCTCTCATTTTAATAAAATAAATATATTCACATTACTTCATTATTTTAATTAAGTGAATTACTCACATTATTTATGAAATTTAATTCATAACAATTATAGTGCCAACAAGGCATAATAATCAAATTATATTATTTCATAATATAATTTTAACTTAATTAAATTAACTAATCTTATTCAGTTAATTTTTTTTCGTAATAATTTCATTTAATTTCTTCAATAGTTAAATTAACTATTAAACATCATCATCCCAATATATGAATATATATATATATATATATATATATATATATTTACTTAAACGCAAAACACGTCACAATAAGAATTTTATTCACTAAATTCTTATTTCAACAATTTCTAAAAATCTGGGTTGTCACATCCTTCCCTCCTTATAAGGATTCCGTCCTCGGAATCACCGAAACCCTACCTTACTCAGGTTTCCATCAAATCTCTTTAAAAATATTTATCGTTAAATAACTTCAACACATTACCTTAATATAGGTTTTATATATATATTCCACTACATTCAATTCTTCAATAAATTTTTAGGTTTTATGTCATAACCTTCAATTAAACACAATTATGTTTCAAATATTATATATTCTCTAACTCGCTACATTGAATAATTACACAATTATAATATCTATAACTATTACTCCATACATTACAAAATTATATTCATAACCCTCAACTTAAAATAAACATTCCCATTAAAATAATTAATAATTATTCCCTTAATTATTTTAATTAACTCAAATGAGTTATACAATTATAATATATAATTATTTAATTCCTTTCCTCGCATGAATTTGTCTCAATACAATTTATTTAATCCATACATCTAATCACTACTTAAATATTAATCAATTTATTTAATGCCATCATACCTAAATAAATTATTCCATAATAATTTCCATTGAATATTTATTTTACATCATAAATATTTCAACTAAAATATTTATTTTATTTGATAAATATTTTAATTATTTACGAGATTCAAAATCGTATTACATTAACATATTACGTTTATATGTAACATACATTACTCTCTCATTTTAATAAAAACAAATATATTCACATTACTTCATTATTTTAATTAAGTGAATTACTCACATTATTTATGAAAATTAATTCATAACAATTATAGTGCCAACAAGGCATAAAAATCAAATTATATTATTTCATAATATAATTTCAACTTAATTAAATTAACTAATCTTATTCAGTTAATTTCCTTTTTGTAATAATTTCATTTAATTTCTTCAATAGTTAAATTAACTATTAAACCTTATCATCCCAATATATGAATATATATATTTACTTAAACTCAAAACACGTCATAATATGAATTTTATTCATTAAATTCTTATTTCAATAATTTTTGAAAATCCGGGTTGTCACATCCTTCCCTCCTTATAAGGATTCCGTCCTCGAAATCACCAAAACCCTACCTTACTCAGGTTTTCATCAAATCTCTTTAAAAATATTTATCGTTGAATAACTTCAACACATTACCTTAATATAGGTTTTATATATATATTCCACTACATTTAGTTCTTCAACAAATTTTTAAGTTTTATTGCATAACCTTCAATTAAATATAATTATGTTTCAAATATTATATATTCTCTAACTCGTTCATTTCCTTTTTAAGGATCATTACCATATATTATACTCGTAGAATTCATATACTTCGTAATTCACCATCTATAATTGTTCGGGTTATTACATTCACCCCTTCTTCTAAGAATTTCGTCCTCAAAATTTTTATTTATTAATCTTCGTTCATTCAATCTCTCAAAATAGATTTTACGTTAATCTTATACACTGGATTGTTTGCGTTCTACAACTACTTTTTTCTAAGGAATATCCTTCTTGCCACCTTCACCTTCAGAATAATAAGAATCTTTCACAATTGCTCAATAATTGGGAAGCAATATAAATAACTCAAGAATTTAAAAGATTCCAATAATGCTGAGTGGTCACAAGACTTTGAACTTATATTTAGGTTTAACAGTGGTTCACCCCCAGTACTTCACACTATAAAATCGCATCGATACTCTAGGTGGCCAGCCTATCGTACCCCTACGTCGGGCCCAAACGTAGTACATCGTAACGACTATATGCTTTACACTCGAAACTATTGTCTCCGATAACGTATCCCCTTTTATAGGGTTGTTGTAAGGACCCCAAAATTCTTACCTTATAATTCTCATTCTCGATCGTTAACAATACAACTTTTAATCTATTTTACATCATTATTCGATATTAAAATAACTAAAAATATGGAATATTTAAAATTTTTATATAACTCTTTCTTTATTTCCCTGAATCGCAACCTTTACATTACATAACTTTGATTCAATTCTATTACATAAATCACTTCCTTTAAGTTATTATACAAAGTCTTACATTACAATTATTATCCATATACATCGGATAACTCAACTTTACAACTTTAAAATAAATATTACAATCAAAACATTAAATGCATTTCTCATTTACATAAGTAAGCTTCTTGAATTACTATTGAACTCTAATATTCAACTAGCACGTATTATTACCTTGCATCCTTGACCTGCAAAAATGGTTATTTGCAAGAGTGAGCTCGACAGCTCAGCAAGATCTAGCAGTTTTCATGCATCACATAGCACATAAATAACATGATCAACATACATCTCATAATCGTTAGAGTAACATAGCATACATGCTTTAATTCACATAACAAATATAAAGATTGAGTTCCTTACTCAATCAACATTATTTAACCAAAACAATGTAGTCATAAATTGACTTTAACATTTTATGATTACAACATATATAACATATCATGCAATTTAAAACAGTTCATCAAGTTCACGTAGAAAATAGGAATCGAAAGACTTGCCTGGCTCGTAGATTACCAGTTACCGAAAACAGCTTATAATTATCTGTTTCATGAATCCTACATAACGTATTACCATACACATCAACTATTAGTCACTTAGCGATGCTTAGCAAACGCTTAAGTAAATTCTACTTTATACTTTCTATATCTCTTCTATTTACTCGTTTGACACTCACTGTCAAATCATATGTATAATTAACAATATCAGTTAATTATCACATAGCTAATTCTCATCGTTAGTTAACCAATCTAGGTTAACTCATTCCTCATTAACCATTAAATTAATAGTTAATTAACGCATAATTAAAATTCATTATATAATCACATTATATTTTCACATAATTAATCAACTAATAATTACATACTCATATTAAATTATAATTAAACAAATTATAATTTAAACATCCACTTTATTTATAATTAATCAATTATAATTACACAACTTATAATTTAATATAAACTATTACTCTAATTAATCAAATTATAATTAAACAAATTATAATTTATAATTAATCAAACTACATCATGCATTAAACTATAATTAAACCAATTATAATTTAAATTAAACAATTACTTAGATTATAAATAATCAATTTCAATTCATGCACTACTTAAATTATAATTTAAATTACACATTTACCTTAATTATAATTATTCCAAATTATAATCACATATTATATTTTATCAATATAATATATTTGAAATCATTTACCATTCTAATGTAAGTTTAACATGTTATCACATCACACATTAGGTTAACTTTTATGTTTCAAATAAAATGCCCAAAAAAACAAAGCTTCAAAACTTTCTGCATACCCCCCGCCGGGGTGGGGGTTCTAAGCCTAGTAATGCCCGTCGGGGAGGGTCGGTTCAAATTTTGCTCGCGAACTGTGCATAAAAAAAGTTAATTTGGCTTATTTCTCCACACCAAATTCCACTTTCAGTCAATACAATTCATAACAACTTTAATAGAAAACATAATTTCTAAACTCCTAATATTTTTCAACACATTTAATCCTTAAAACACATAGTTTACAACAATTAATTCTATAATTTTTGAAAAAAAAACCATTGACAAGTGTTCTTGATGAAATTGAACACTGTAGTTTATTTTTAAAACGAAATACACAATTCAAAATATGTTTGAATTCGTTTATAACTATATTAACATAATCTAACATCAATTTAAGCAACAACTAACAATCAACCATGAAATTTTAGTTTTCAAAGAAACTATATATATATATTTTTCAAATAACTTTCATTGTGACTTTTTGATTCTTCATGTTCTTTATAGGCATACCAATTTAAACTACGAACTTATGCATAAAATTCATATATAGGCATGTTATGAATACAACTTATATACATATACATCATGTTCTTCAATTCCATGGAAAATTCATATTTATAGAGAATAATATTATGAAAAACATAAAAACATAATTAAAATAATGAATTGAGATTATAACGTTGATTTAATGAGGAAGATGATGATGAGGCTTCTAGTTTTATTTTCTCACAAAACTCCTTCTTCTATGTTCTTTCTTCTTTCTCCCTTCTTCTTCTCTTTTCCTTTCTATCTAACTCTAGGTTTTCTGTGTTTTCTCTCTAACACATACTAACCCTTCTAACTTCTAAACTAACGTAGTTTTTACAAAACATTAACTGATATCATATATATTATATGTATAACTATATAATATATATTTAACTCCCAATTATTAAATCACCCATTACTACCATAATTATAATTAATACAAAGAATTTATAATTTGAATTTTAAAATCCCTAAGGCTTGTTTGGCAAAACAAGTTATCTTAAAAACAGATTTTAATAGTTAAGGCCCCGTTTGGCAAAACTGATTTAAAACAGTGCAAGGGCCTTGTTTGGGAAAACAGTTTTAAAACTCTTTTAATTCTTTTAATAAATCCTTTAACACATATTCCTTTTAACTAATTAAATCTTAACTCTAATTTAATTAATTAAAAATTAATATCAATTAATCACATAAACATTGTCACATAATTATAATTACTCGCTAATTATAATTGCATGTAACACTCATCACATTACTCATCTAATTTAATTATCTCAATTAAATTAGAACTATAACATAAAATCATTATATCAATTAAATTAAATACTAAATATTCATTTAATTAATATATTATACTTAATTATATTACTCCATAATAATCACATAATTATTTATTTAACTCAATAAATAATTCAATTAAAATATTTATTTACTCCAATAAATATTAAAATTAACATTTAAATTCTCTTCACATAAATTCACATATTTCACAATGTATAACACGTATACACATATTCAAATTCAAACATCTTAAAATAAGAATTTTATTTATTAAATTTTCAATTATAAATTCTTAAAAAATCCGGGATGTCACAGTTGTTCACCTCAGCTTTTTAACATCTGAATCCGCACCAAAACAATTTAGTTTGGTATAGCTTGACCAAGAACGCTCGAATTCATAAACATCTTTCAATATTTGTCTAGCTGAATCAAGTAGCCTAGACTTCTAGCAACAATTCGGACATCAATCGAAATATATATATGTATATATATTTTTAACCAACTCAATAAAATAATTTTTTTTTTCGTTTAAGGAAACTACAAGTAAATAAATCTTTTTTTTATAGTTTAAGGAAACTAAAAATAAAAATTCTTTTAATAATATCCTGATACCGTACCGTAGTAATGGTACGTTGTGGATTTCGTCATTACAAGACGTCGTCATACTACATCATACCATAGTGGGCTGACGATCATACGATCACATCCAACACTAGGTTTAACTACATTGTTGACTTCCTCGATTATTGTCTCTACACCATATCAAACGATGCATAGAACATATAAAATATATTTTGAAAATTTCAAATCATGTTTGTCTAGCTAAAGCAATTAGCTTAGACGTGTGAATAATAGCACTATTTTAAAAATTCATTGGTTCCATCATTTGATCCAATGTTTTTCAAGAAAAAAGATGTTCAACATCAGCACGAAGTCAATAAATTTCAAAAATCTAGCAAAGCTAGGAGATTTAGAATATAAAAATTTTCTCCATTAATTAAAATCTTTACTCCACCATTCATTACTTAATCATTCTATCAATCTTAAACAACATCAATGCTTTCTATACTATAACCTTTCTATACCCAGTATAGTTCATCGAACTTACCACACTTTGGAAGTTCAGGAACTTGCCACAATAATATGAGTTTAAGAACTTGTCCTAGCAATACGTAGTCAAAGAACTGATCAGAGACTGTGTATATGCTTAGGGGTTCAAAAACATACGTACGACTATGAGTCACGAACTCACCATAAGTATGAGTTTAAAGAACTCGCCTACTTTAAGATCATCTAATGTAATCTTAATATCATCTAATCTAATCTCTGTTGACTCTAACTATTAAATATAAACATGGGACAAGAATCACCTTTCCACCATATATATATCGATAGCGTGACACCAACATTCCAATGATTATCAATATGATAAATGTGACGCCCCCAAATCCGTGTAACATCGATTACAGGACATGGTGCTCACGATACAACATACATCCTCATCTATCTAAGTAAACTCCATCAATAATAATAGTAATATTATAACTATTACGTACTTACTCAAAATAAAATCCCAAGTCTTTACAACCTTTAATAAACCAAAACTTAAACTTAGCGTTTATTGCTACATTACATCATATGCGGAAATATAACTTATTTTATAAGGTAACTAGCATCATTTCATCTTAGTCTTCCCCTTGTCCTTGCCCGAGCCCTCAGCCTTCTCATCCTTAACTGAAAGGTTTAAGCAAGAATGAGCACAAATTGCCCAGCAAGCATATAAAGAAGTTTGAAAACATACATCAGGAGTAAAAACATCTGTATAACAATATCTCAACAGTTAAAAGAATTATCAAGTGTTAAACAAGAATATCAAAGATAAGAGTTTAGAATTCTCCATAGCATACTAAGGGGTGTTAAATACCCTGAACATTGCTTTGTTTCATCGAAAACCATCAGACGGTTTAACAATCAAATAGATTGTAAACGGTCTCTGCAAGTACTCCAGGTGATCAGCCTATCGTACCCTACATTGTGCACAAGTATAAAGTTTAAACTGCATAAGCATAAATGGGACTATATGCCCGACATCTGTTTGCCCATTTATTCGGGTTGTTCATCTTAGTATTCATGCGAGACCGCACCAAAGCAATTTGGATTGGTAAAAATTAAATAGCTTCGAAAGATTTGAATTAAATCATTTTTCATCAATAATAACTAGCCGAAAACAAAGGGCAGGAAACATACTTAGAAACAGTTCGATAATGACATGAAATTTATAAGCATAGTTGTTAGAATAATAACTGAGTAATCATCGATAAGCTTGCAAGATAATTGAAGTTGTATAACTTCACAACAAAGGAACTTGCACGAATAAATAGCTAGCACAAGTCCAATACTTACCCTTACTGCGATAAAAATGAGTCAGGATTGAATAAATACCCAACAGAAATTAGGGTTAGAAAACTTGCCTGATACGTCTGCTATCGTTAAAGCTAGCAATTAACCTTCACGTAACCTAATCATATGTGTCACATTAAGCCATTAGGTTCTTGAACTCTAATTCGAAAGAAAATGATTTCCTTTCATTATAATTTCATTAATCAACTACCACGTATGCTATCATCAAACTAATTTAATCATATATCATGTTGCGTCATATAGATAAAGTGGTTCAATATGAGAATCTGAGTAAAAATAAGTTTTTGGAATTTTTCCCGGTTCGACCCGACCCGACCCGGATCAGACCCGACCCGGACCGGCGCAGCTGCGCAGCCTCAAGCCGTGTTACCGGCGCAGCTGCGCTGCCTGGAAAACCCGGAACCCATCTTTGAGTGGCGCAGCTGCGCATCGTTAAGCCGTATTAACGGCGCAGCTGCGCTGCTCTTCATGCCCAGAAAATTTTTGCAGTTTTGAGCAGCCATCTTAGCGAATTAATTCCGATTAAACCATACATGATATGACCATGAAACTTGGACACAACATACTTCATCTAGCATACTATTTTACAAAAATATCACATTCCAGAAAATAGCAAATTAAGACCACGAACCGACTACCTTGAAAAGCGTGCCAGGACAGGTTCTAACACTTAGAAAAATTCTGGAAAACCCAGAAATTTGCAGATTTTTATTTCCAACATGCTTGCTCTCGAAAATCATAACTTGCTCAATTTAACTCCGTTTCTTATGAAATTTGGTCAGGTTATACATCATACTACACAGTATTTTACAAAATTATTACACACACTAATCGGGTCATAGAAACCATGATTCCAAGGCTCCGAAAAACCCAAAAAGTCACAGATTCTATGTTAAGCCATCTTTGACAAATTTTGTGATTTTGATTCTAGCATGCATGGGGTTGATTCCTACTGTCCAGACCACACATACTAACATATATACACGTAACCCAACCTTTAACTTCACTAAATTAACTTGATTTGAACAATTTGACATCTAAGAGGCATTTTAGCAAACTTTTAGCATGCATGGCATAAATTCATACGATTCAATGTGTAAGAGACATGAATTAAACCAGAACTTTCGTTCTCTACACCCACATATCAGTAACCAACATGAACATAGCCTCACAAAATCAAAACAAATCATTTGCAAGGTCTCATATGCATATTTTCTCATTTTTACTTAAGAACATGAAAAAGAGAGTTCATGGCTACCTCTTTGATGAATTCTTTTTGTTCGAATTCCTCTAATGACTCTCTTTGCTTGGTTAGTCTCTGCAAACTCCAGAATTCGCCACCCTCTCAAGCTCTTTCCTCTCTCACTCTCAACTTCACTCACGGTAGGATATTTTACAAAAGAAAGAAATAGAATTTTAGGTGGAGAGTATATATAGAAATCATTAGTATAAGCTTCCCTTGCCTCTTCCATTCTCAATTCAGCAGTTACAACATTAAGTTAGAACATTAGTTTAGCAAGTTAAATAAGAAGAATGTGGGTGTTAGGGAAAATGAAAGGATTTTTGGTTTTAAGGAGTAAAATGAAGTACTCTCTCCTTAGCTATATGTAATATACGTATACTCCTTCCCTTGTCCCAATTCGTGAGTCACAAGGGTCCCACCAGCTGCTGACTTGTACCACATAAAATATTATTATAATCAATTAAATAATCATTTTGACCATTTTGCCCCTCGTAGCAAAACGTTGCGATACTTATATCGATTCCTACTAAAGTCGACGTCCCGGACGTCATGGAACTATTTGTTTCGTCAAAATCATCTCCGAAATTCGTGGTTGACTTTTTACCCGAAAAAGTCAACCGGTTGACTTTGACCAAAAAGTCAACCGTGACACATTTTCGTGGTTACAATCTAACCTGACTAAATTCAACGTCCCGGACTCAAATACGCAGTCCGCGTCTCTAAATTCCACTCTGATCTCAAAATCATGCTTTAAAGCCATCTCACGAAATTAATAGAATTAATTCCATACTTAACCTATTTAAATAGTTGAATTAAACTAAACCAACCATTTAAATACTCCTCATCACATATCATAAAATAACACATGTATGTATAATGCATATACATCTAAATAACAGAAAACACACCAAAATTTCACATAAATTCGTTTATTGATAATTGTTAAAAGACATAATAATCTCGGATATTACATTTACCCTCCCTTATAAGGATTCCGTCCCCGGAATCATTACATATCAAACAAAAAGACTAGGGTAGTTTTTCATCATTTTCTCCTCGAGTTCCCACGTAGCCTCTTCGGCGTTGTGGTTCCTTTATACTACCTTAACAGAAGGTATTATCTTATTTCTCAACACTTGTTCTTTTCTATCAATTATCTGTACTGGAACCTCTTCATAGGTTAGGTCCTTTTCAAATTGGATGGGTTCATACTCTATGACATGCTTGTAATCCCGTTTATAGGGTCGTAAAACTGATACGTGGAACACGTTGTGTATATGTTCTAACTCCGGAGGTAAAGCTATTTCATATGCTACCTCACCGACTCGCCTTAACACTTCAAAGGGTCCTATAAATCTGGGACTAAGTTTTCCCTTCTTCCCAAATCTCATTTTCCCTTTCCAAGGTGAAACCTTTAGAAACACATAAGTGCCGACGTCGAAGTCTCGTTGTTGCCGGTGTTGATCAGCATATTTCTTCTGTCGATCCTGAGCTGTCACTAATCTCGCTCGTATCGTTTTGATCACATCTGCAGTTTGCTGCACTAATTCCGGCCCTAGCAATTTACGTTCTCCCACTTCATCCCAGCATAATGGCGTTCTACATTTTCTTTCATATAAAGCTTCATAAGGTGGCATCCCAATGCTAGCGTGGTAACTATTGTTGTATGCAAATTCCACCAACGGTAGGTGGTCATCCCAGCTTCCTTTGAAGTCCATTACACATGCTCTCAGCATGTCCTCTAACGTTTGAATAGTTCTTTCGCTCTGCCCGTCTGTTTGAGGATGATACGCGGTGCTCAACCTCAGTTACGTTCCCATGCGTTCTTGAAAGCTTTTCCAGAAATTAGCTGTGAACCGCGGATCGCGATCTTACACAATTGATACAGGTACACCGTGCCTGGAAACGATCTCCTTGATATAAAGCTTTGCCAACTGATCCAAGGTATATCTGATTTTGATTGGCAAAAAATGCGCTGACTTGGTCAATCGATCAACGATTACCCAAACTGCATCGTAACCCTTTTGTGTGTTTGGAAGTCCTACCACGAAGTCCATCGTGATATGCTCCCATTTCCATTCCGGAATTTCTAATGGTTGAAGTAACCCGCTCGGTCTCTGATGTTCCGCCTTAACTCTCTGGCATGTCAAACATCTGCTGAGCCACTCTGCCACTTCTCTCTTCATATTGGGCCACCAATAATGTTGGCGAAGATCCTGATACATTTTTGTGCTTCCCGGGTGAATTGAGTAACTTGAGCTATGGGCTTCCTGCAAGATTTCTTCCTTTAATTCAGTTACCGCTGGCACCCAAATTCTCCTCTCAAACCTTAATAATCCATCACCACCCACATTGAACTTAAGCTCCTCTCCATCTGAAATTCTTTTCCTCACCTTCTCGCATTCTTCATCGCTGCTTTGTTCTTCCTTGATTTTGTCCAATAGAGTCGGTCGAACCTCCATTGCGAACAACTTCCCATCTGACTCGCTCGGACTCGTTACCTCGAGTTCCAAACTGGCCATTTCCCTAATCAACTCCTCTTGAGCCGTTAGCATTGCCAACCTGCCACTGCCCTTTCTGCTTAGCGCATCTGCGACCACGTTAGCTTTCCCCGGATGATATAAGATGTCGCAATCATAATCCTTTATTAGTTCCAACCATCTTCTCTGTCTCATATTCAACTCCTTCTGCGTGAAGATATACTTCAGACTTTTATGGTCCGTGTATATTTCACACTTTACACCATATAAATAGTGCCTCCAAATCTTCAGGGCAAATACTACCGCTGCCAATTCCAGGTCATGGGTAGGATATCCCTTCTCATAATCCTTCAACTGACGCGATGCATATGCAATAACTTTACCATGTTGCATAAGCACACAGCCAAGTCCTTTGTGAGACGCATCACTAAAAATCACGAAATCACCTGTATCGTCTGGTAAAGACAACACCGGTGCCTCACTCAATCTTTTCTTAAGTTCCCGAAAACTTTCTTCACACTTCTCTGTCCAGACAAATTTGACCGACTTCTTCATTAAATTCGTCAAAGTTCCTGCTATCTTCGAAAAATATTGGATAAACCGTCTATAATAGCCTGCCAGTCCTAAGAAACTTCTTACTTTCGTCGGTGTCTTTGGTTGCTCCCAATTCTGCACCGCTTCTACCTTTGCTGGATTCACAGAGATTCCGTCCTTATCGATCACGTGACCCAGAAATTGAACTTTCTTCAACCAAAACTCGCACTTTGAAAATTTTGTCTGTATAACTTATCCTTCGTCAACGCCTCCAATACCAACCTTAAGTGTTCAGCATGATCCTCCTGAGTCTTGGAATAGATCAGGATATCATCTATGAACACGACCACAAATTTATCTAGGTATTGCTTGAATACCCGATTCATCATGTCCATAAATGCCGCCGGCGCGTTCGTTAATCCAAATGACATCACCAGGAACTCGTAGTGACCGTAACGAGTCCTGAATGCTGTCTTAGGAACATCTTCCTTCCTCACCCTCAATTGGTGATATCCCGTCCTCAAGTCGATCTTGGAAAAATATTTCGCTCCCTTCAACTGATCGAACAGATCATCTATCCTAGGTAATGGATACTTGTTCTTGATCGTCACTTTGTTCAACTCTTGATAGTCGATACAAAGTCTCATCGATCCATCCTTCTTTTTCACAAATAAAACTGGTGCTCCCCAAGGAGACACACTCGGTTGAATATACTTTCTATCCAATAATTCCTGCAACTGTACCATCAGCTCTTTCATCTCTGCCGGTGCCATTCTGTATGGGGCTTTCGAAATCGGGGCCGTTCCCAGTACTAAATCTATAACGAATTCGACCTCTCTATCCGGTGGAAGCCCTGGTAACTCTTCCGGAAATACATCCAAAAATTCATTCACTACTGGTATCTGTCCCATTCCTACACCTATTTTCCGTGTATCGACGATATGGGCCAAATATCCTACACTTCCCTTCCTTAGCAACTTCCTCGCTTGCAACATCGTCAGACAACTCGAGTGTCTCGGCGACTTACCCCCGTAGAATACTACCTTAGACTGATTTGGAGTCATAAGATTTATACACTTCTTCTGGCAATCTATCATCGCTCCATAGTTAAATAACCAATCCATTCCTAGAATTACATCAAATTCCCCTAATTGAATCGGAATTAAATTCACAGGCAACTTATATCCCCTGATATCTACAACACAATTCCTATAGACATGGCTAACGGGAATGACTTCCTTATTAGCGACTTCTATGTTCAAAGGATATTCTAATTTTTCCTGGGGTATGTTTAATCGTTGGGAGAATTCATGGGATACGAAGGAACAAGTAGCACCCGAATCAAATAATATGTAAGCAGATATATCATTGACCGGAATGATACCTGAAACCACGTCCTTGGATGCGACTGCATCCTGAACCGTCATGTTGAAAGTCCTTGCTGTTGGTCGATTCTGAGTTGGTGGTCCAGTAATTGTGAGATTTCCACCGCTTGGTCCCCTTCCTCCATTTCCTCCTGCTGAATTCTTCTTTGGGCAATTCCTTGCCTGATGATCCAATGCTCCACAATTGAAACATCCATTCCTCTTTGGTGCAGAGCAATTGGGAGAGATGTGCCCCTCTTGCCCGCAATTGAAACAGACATTCTTCCCTTTTAGACATGCACCAGAGTGATTCCTTCCACACTCCTTACACGCCTCAGTTCTCTTCTTTACTTCACCTGGTTTTCCCCCAGAGTTTCTCGAGTTAAAATTGTTATTGTTGTTGTTGTTATTCCACTTCCTCTTGTTTCCACCACTGCTGCTGCTACCTTCCCCGCGATTCCCTCCTTCATTCTTCTTCTTTTTCTCCTTATTAAACTTCATTAGGGCTTCACTTCCGCCCTCAGCAATTATAGCCTTCTCCAGGAGAGTCGCGAAGCTGTTCGTCTGCAACACCGAAAGTCTACTGTATAACCATGGTTTGAGACCCTGCTCAAACCTCCTCGTTTTCCTCTCCTCAGTGTCGACCTGATGAGGAGCGAACCTCGCCAGTTCGTTGAACTTTGCGGCGTACTGGGGTACGGTCATGTCTTCTTGCTTCAGCTCCAAGAATCGCATCTCCATACGACTCTGCATACTCGCAGGGAAATAGTTTTCGAAGAAGATCTTCTTAAACTCTTCCCAAGATATCACACCTTCTCCCGCCCTGATCTGGTTTGCCTCCCACCAGAAATTGGCTTCACCCTTCAGCATGTAAGTGGCGAAGATTGTTTTCTGATCATCTCTTACGCTAGCAATAGCGAACGCCTTTTCAATTTCCTTGACCCAAGTTTGGGCTTCGATAGGTTCGATGGTTCCTTTGAACTCAGGTGGTCCCGCGCTCTTGAAGTCTTTAAAGTGGGCCACCTGGCCCGCTAGAGGGTTATTGGTATTCGGGATTCGATTCTGTAATGCCCCAACTAACATGTCTACAAACTGTTGCATAGGGTTCGGTGGACCCCCAGCATTACCGCCTGACCCTTCTGGTACTTGTTGACGACGTCTTCCTCTAGCCATCTCTCTGTTTAAATAAACTTAGTGTTATTATCCCATAACTTATTCCTACAATATTTATAATTCATATAAAAACTTAATCATCACATCACATATTTAAATAAAAGCATATTTATTTATAAACATAATACCCAAGGTATTTCATCATCTTATGGCATTAAGCCATTTACATCACTTTAACCATCATATTTAGTAACATTGGAAACCAAGTTTTATTTCATAGATAAGCGTTCTACACGCTACTAGTAAAAGTTTAACACCAACAAACTAAAGACCCCGCCTAATGGCGTCTTCATTCTCTTCATCCGCTATCTCTAGCACCAGCCCACGGCTTATGGCATGTCTAGACCGGTACTCCTCACGTGGAAAGTGATACACCCTATGCTGGAACCTCCCATGTGCTGACTTAAATGCGTACTTCATTCTATCCATCCTAACCTTCTTATCTCTTACTTCTCCTTCTAACTCGCTTGTTAGCTTCTCGGCCTGAGCACGGCCTCTTCTCTCATCTTCCCAAAATATGGTAATGATCTGCTTGTCAGTTTGGAGAATCTGAATCCTTGATTCTAGCCCATTAATGGTATGTCCCAAGTGGGTCCTGATAGCTTCTTTCTCGTCTTTCAGCCTGTTCGCCTTCTGACCTGCTGTTCGCAACTTGTCAGCCAGATCCCCGTTCCTAATTATCAGGTGGTGCACCAATGCCTCAAGCAATGCTGCAGCCTGCTGTTCCCCCTGATACAGTTCCTCCAACTCATGGACCTTGTCGTCCAAATCTGTAATCCTATCCATCAACTCATCTAGTAAACCATCCTCTGGTGCTTCCTCTGAGTCCTCCTCGGGCTCCTCTTCCTCTTCAGGATACTCCTCTGGGTCTGACTCAGCTGCTACCTCAGCTATAGGCTCAGGTACAGCTGTCACCAACTGCTCACTCACTACGTGAATATTTTTAACCTCCTCTTCTCCTGACATCCTACAATCAAGACAAAGAACTCAATTAGTATTTTAAAAATAGATGTTGATTTTGTGTTTAGAAAAATAGCTTCGACACTACACTTAGAACTCTACGTGAGTTCATCTCCTTATTACCTCCACTAACTTCCCTAAGGTTATAGTCTAAGGTTCCCCACCTAAATTTTATAACCTACGGCTCTGATACCAACCTGTGACACCCCCAAATCCGTGTAACATCGATTACAGGACATGGTGCTCACGATACAACATACACCCTCATCTATCTAAGTAAACTCCAGCAATAATAATAGTAATATTATAACTATTACGTACTTACTCAAAATAAAATCCCAAGTCTTTACAACCTTTAATAAACCAAAACTTAAACTTAGCGTTTATCGCTACATTACATCATATGCGGAAATATTACTTATTTTATAAGGTAACTAGCATCATTTCATCTTTGTCTTCCCCTTGTCCTTGCCCGAGCCCTCAGCCTTCTCATCCTTAACTGAAAGGTTTAAGCAAGAATGAGCACAAATTGCCCAGCAAGTATATAAAGAAGTTTGAAAACATACATCAGGAGTAAAAACATCTGTATGACAATATCTCAACAGTTGAAAGAATTATCAAGTGTTAAACAAGAATATCAAAGATAAGAGTTTAGAATTCTCCATAGCATACTAAGGGGTGTTAAATACCCTGAACATTGCTTTGTTTCATCGAAAACCATCAGACGGTTTAACAATCAAATAGATTGTAAACGGTCTCTGCAAGTACTCCAGGTGATCAGCCTATCGTACCCTACATTGTGCACAAGTATAAAGTTTAAACTGCATAAGCATAAATGGGACTATATGCCCGACATCTGTTTGCCCATTTATTCAGGTTGTTCATCTTAGTATTCATGCGAGACCGCACCAAAGCAATTTGGATTGGTAAACATTAAATAGCTTCGAAAGATTTGAATTAAATCATTTTTCATCAATAATAACTAGCCGAAAACAAAGGCCAGGAAACATACTTAGAAACAGTTCGATAATGACATGAAATTTATAAGCATAGTTGTTAGAATAATAACTGAGTAATCATCGATAAGCTTGCAAGATAATTAAAGTTGTATAACTTCACAACAAAGGAACTTGCACGAATAAATAGCTAGCACAAGTCCAATACTTACCCTTACTGCGATAAAAATGTGTAAGGATTGAATAAATACTCAATAGAAATTAGGGTTAGGAAACTTGCCTGATACGTCTGCTATCGTTAAAGCTAGCAATCAACCTTCACGTAACCTAATCATATGTGTCACATTAAGCCATTAGGTTCTTGAACTCTAATTCGAAAGAAAATGATTTCCTTTCATTATAATTTCATTAATCAACTACCACGTATGCTATCATCAAACTAATTTAATCATATATCATGTTGCGTCATATAGATAAAGTGGTTCAATATGAGAATCTGACTAAAAATAAGTTTCTGGAATTTTTCCCGGTTCGACCTGACCCGACCCGGATCAGACCCGACCCGGACCGGCGCAGCTGCGCAGCCTCAAGCCGTGTTACCGGCGCAGCTGCGCTGCCTGGAAAACCCGGAACCCATCTTTGAGTGGCGCAGCTGCGCATCGTTAAGCCGTATTAACGGCGCAGCTGCGCTGCTCTTCATGCCCAGAAAATTTTTGCAGTTTTGAGCAGCCATCTTAGCGAATTAATTCCGATTAAACCATACATGATATGACCATGAAACTTGGACACAACATACTTCATCTAGCATACTATTTTACAAAAATATCACATTCCAGAAAATAGCAAATTAAGACCACAAACCGGTTACCTTGAAAAGCGTACCAGGACAGGTTCTAACACTTAGAAAAATTCTGGAAAACCCAGAAATTTGCAGATTTTTATTTCCAACATGCTTGCTCTCGAAAATCAGAACTTGCTTAATTTAACTTCGTTTCTTATGAAATTTGGTCAGGTTATACATCATACTACACAGTATTTTACAAAATTATTACTCACACTAATCGGGTCATAGAAACCATGATTCCAAGGCTCCGAAAAACCCAAAAAGTCACAGATTCTATGTTAAGCCATCTTTGACAAATTTTGTGATTTTGATTCTAGCATGCATGGGGTTGATTCCTACTATCCAGACCACACATACTAACATATATACACGTAACCCAACCTTTAACTTCACTAAATTACCATGATTTGAACAATTTGACATCTAAGAGGCATTTTAGCAAACACTTAGCATGCATGGCATAAATTCATACGATTCAATGTGTAAGAGACATGAATTAAACCAGAACTTTCGTTCTCTACACCCACATATCAGTAACCAACATGAACATAGCCTCACAAATTCAAAACAAATCATTTGCAAGGTCTCATATGCATATTTTCTCATTTTTACTTAAGAACATGAAAAAGAGAGTTCATGGCTACCTCTTTGATGAATTCTTTTTGTTCGAATTCCTCTAATGACTCTCTTTGCTTGGTTAGTCTCTGCAAACTCCAGAATTCGCCACCCTCTCAAGCTCTTTCCTCTCTCACTCTCAACTTCACTCACGGTAGGATATTTTACAAAAGAAAGAAATAGAATTTTAGGTGGAGAGTATATATAGAAATCATTAGTATAAGCTTCCCTTGCCTCTTCCATTCTCAATTCAGCAGTTACAACAATAAGTTAGAACATTAGTTTAGCAAATTAAATAAGAAGAATGTGGGGGTTAGAGAAAATGAAAGGATTTTTGGTTTTAAGGAGTAAAATGAAGTACTCCCTCCTTAGCTATATGTAATATACGTATACTCCTTCCCTTGTCCCAATTCGTGAGTCACAAGGGTCCCACCAGCTGCTGACTTGTACCACATAAAATATTATTATAATCAATTAAATAATCATTTTGACCATTTTGCCCCTCGTAGCAAAACGTTGCGATACTTATATCGATTCCTACTAAAGTCGACGTCCCGGACGTGATGGAACTATCTGTTTCGTCAAAATCGTCTCCGAAATTCGTGGTTGACTTTGTACCCGAAAAAGTCAACCGGTTGACTTTGACCAAAAAGTCAACCGTGACACATTTTCGTGGTTACAGTCTAACCTGACTAAATTCGACTTCCCGGACTCAAATACGCAGTCCGCGTCTCTAAATTCCACTCTGATCTCAAAATCATGCTTTAAAGCCATCTCACGAAATTAATAGAATTAATTCCATACTTAACCTA
Source organism: Panax stipuleanatus (assembly GCA_020205555.1). NCBI lineage: Eukaryota > Viridiplantae > Streptophyta > Magnoliopsida > Apiales > Araliaceae > Panax > Panax stipuleanatus. The sequence goes on along the minus strand of CM035124.1, from coordinate 60,146,312 downwards.
TTTAAATAGTTGAATTAAACTAAACCAACCATTTAAATACTCCTCATCACATATCATAAAATAACACATGTATGTATAATGCATATACATCTAAATAACAGAAAACACACCAAAGTTTCACATAAATTCGTTTATTGATAATTGTTAAAAGACATAATAATCTCGGATATTACAATAAACCAAGTGTATGCACAAAATCCCTGCCCATACAGAGGTTTGTACAACTCAGCCACCACATGAGTCCTCAATTAAAATCCCACTTAACTCTATCTTACTTATAACGTCTCGTTCTATACTCGATACAGACTTCTGTATCTCATCATTTATAACTCCTCGTGAGTTAATCTCGTACTATATCATAGTACATTCTCATGATAGTCTTAAACTATAACTATTCAATTATTACAGACCATCTGTCTTTCAACTTTAAAAGATCACGCTATGACCTTATTCTATAATCATCTCCCTTATGATTCTTTCTTATCTCATTATCATTTTATTTTACAAACTTCTTATCTTTTCCTTTCATCATGTCATATCATGATTTCATTATGCTTTTAATCTTATAGACTTTGTCTATTCATCGTTATTCATCATCTTGATTATTGGAGTTAGGCAACTCCTGATTCTTATCTTCATATCTCTTCAAGATTCTTCTTTGAATCATCATGTTTATTTATTAACTCTTTCTTTAAGAATTTAATATCATTCACGTTACTCAACATTTTATTCGAGTTTTATCCCTCGCCATTCTAATCTTCCTCTTATAACCTCTCTAGGACTTAACTCATCCTATACATCTACGTATATGAAAAGAATCACATTTTCATTATAAGTAACTTAAACTTAACTTCTTATTCTCGAAGGTTATAGCCTAAGGTACTCTTACCTAAGGTGTATAACCTATCAGCTCTGATACCAACTGTAACGACCCCGAAATTTATACAATATAATTCTCGACATCGGTCGTTAACAATACAACGAACTTCTAACTTTACATCATTATTCGTTGATACAATCACTACAAATGCGGAATATTTAAAACATTTATATTATTCTTTCTTTATTGCCCTGAATCTCAACCTTTACCATTACATAACTTTGATTCAACTTTATTTCATGAATCGCTTCGTCAAAGTTATTATAAACTAAAACTTACAACCAGGTTCAATAACCTTTATACATCGGATAAAATTTAAACTTTACAACTCAATATCTGTTAACCATCATACATTATCAAATACATTATCTGAAACCTTAACCATGGTCCAAAATAATAACAATTTAGCCACAGTATATAAATCTGCATGCATTACATCTGATTCATTTCTTTCAAGTAGCACATAGCGTTACCTTGAATCCTTAACCTGCTAAAGTGATTATTTGCAACATTGAGCTCGACAGCTCAGCAAGATTTAACAGTTTTCATGCATCACATAGCACATAACAACATGCTCCACAAACATCTCATAAACATTGGACTAACATAACATACATGCTACAAATATAACAAGTACAAAGATTAAGTTCCTTACTCAATTAGCATGCATTACTCAATAAACATAGTCATAAATTGACTTTAACGTATCATACTTTTAACATATATATAACACATCATGCTATTTAAAATAAAGATTTAAACAGCTCATCATGAACTTAACATAGCAAATAGGAACTGAAAGACTTGCCTTGATCGTTGTTTACCAATACCAGTTTAACAGCTTACAGCTATCTGCACTTCATAGTGCCCTACACAATTATATAATCATGCACATCAACTATTAGCCACATAGCAACGCCTAGTAGTTGTAATGTAAACTTTACTGTATATCTTATAAACCTTCCTAATATCAATACACAATGTTTAATTTGATTGTGTTAACTTTCGACTTATATCTCACTATATTTCTTTTTAGTAATATTCGAAATCATTCAAGTGTATAAGTCTTTCTAGGACTACTTATTGGTTTTATATTAACCCCATTTCATATCATATAATGTTCATTTCATTAGAATCAAAACACTATTTAAGTGTATTAACATATTACACGGCGTTTCGACGTTTATACGTCACACGCCTAATTCGCCTCTTTTGCATGCTCTTAGCATGCTCCTGTATTGGGTTACATTACTCTATAATGTTTCATTCTTATTAGGAACATAATATTAAACAAGGTTATACACACTCGTTACGGCGTTGCGACGCTTGCACGTCTGTACGCCAAACTTGCCTATTCGGACACCCAAACGACACGCATTTGCGCACGCTTAGCACGCCCATACGAATTGTCTAATATTCAATGATTAATGTTAAGTATCATTACAATACATAATAGTCATGTTATGAAAGTTATAACATCATTTTACATGGTCGGGAGCATTACATGTGCATACGTGCATGCCCGACGCCCCCCGATTGCCTCCAAAAACACATCAGTCCTACAAATGATCAATTTTAGAATTATACCAATCTCAAATCCAAACACTTAAAAAATGAAAGTTGTAGGTCTACTCTTCCTCGTCCCGGATCATCTTGAATCACTTCAATCCGAGTTCGTATGAGAAAGTTATGGCTGCTTTACTATAGGAGGTCAAAATAGTCTCGCCTGACCCTATTCCGGCGCAAATGTGCCTAATTAAGCCTTGGAACCGATGCAGCTGTGCCATAGAGGGCAGTTGAGCCCTAATAAACATAGGGCACAGCACAGCTGCGCCTGTTAGCAGAACCAGACTAACAGTTTATTGTTTCTCGCGATTTTTGCACGTTTTCTCCTTCTAATCTTCATAACTTGAGTTATACAGATCCGATTGAGTCCGTTTTTGACTCTATGGATTCGTAATTCATAGAACTACAACATATCAAAGAACCATTAATTTATAGAAACACTAACCAATCTAAACGTTGACCTAAAACTCATGTTCATATTAGTTTTACATGTTTTAACATGTTTTAGCAAAATCATTCACCACGGATTCGATTCCTAACCAAATCAATCCGTTTAAACTTCGTTGTTTTTTTCTTTCAACATACTAATAACATCTACTATCAATTTGCAGATTACTACATGATTTCTTAGCCAATTTTAGCCTCCAAGTAGACCAAAACATACATATTACCATCAAACCCAAATTCCTCTTCTTTAACATAAATATATGAATTTGATCACATAAAAACCAATTATAGATGACATAGAACGAATTATACATATCTAAGAACATATATAATTCAACTTCTTGACAAATCCTCCTCCAAAATTCAATTACATAGAAAAACTATAGAAACCAAAACTAAAGTTTTAGGGCTAGGTTATTACCTTTTAATTTCTTCTTGGAATCGCTAGATGAAAGGAATTGCTTGCTTAATCCTCTTCTTTTCTTTTTACTTCCCATACTTCCTCTCAAAGATTCACAGAGAACTCTCACCCTCTCTCAATTTTCCTAACTCTGCCTTATGGAAATAATGAGTGTATGAATAATGACTATGTGAACTTAAGTTAAGTTATCAGCTATACAAAGGAAAAGTCTCCAGCCGTTAAAAATATAGAGAGTTTCTAAGCCTTGTTTGGCTAACTCCATTAGACTCTCTTCTTGATTATTTTAATATTCTTTTTACTATATGATACCTATGTCACACTACACTTTATTGTTAAATTTTTTAGCTATCTACATTGAATAATTACACAATTATAATATGTATAACTATTACTCCATACATTACGAAATTATATTCATAACCCTCAACTTAAAATAAACCTTTTCATTAAAATATTTAATATTTATTCCCTTAATTATTTTAATTAACTAAAATGAATTATACAATTATAATATATAATTATTTAATTCATTTCCTCACATGAATTTGTCTCAATACAATTTATTTAATCCATACACCTAATCACTACTTAAATATTAAATAATTTATTTAATACCATCATACCTAAATAAATTATTCTATAATAATTTTCCTTAAATATTTATTTTACTCCATAAATATTTTAACTAAAATATTTATTTTATTTGATAAATATTTTAATTATTTACGAGATTCACAATTGTATTACATTAACATATTACGTTTATATGTAACATACCTTACTCTCTCATTTTATTAAAATAAATATATTCACATTACTTTATTAGTTTAATTGAGTGAATTATGCAAATTATTTATGAAATTTAATTCATAACAATTATAGTGTCAACAAGGCATAATAATCAAATTATATTATTTCATAATTTAATTTCAACTTAATTAAATTAACTAATCTTATTCAGTTAATTTCCTTTTCGTAATAATTTCATTTAATTTCTTCAATAGTTAAATTAACTATTAAACCTCATCATCCAAATATATGACTTAAACGCAAAACACGTCATAATAAGAATTTTATTCATTAAATTCTTATTTCAATAATTTTTGAAAATTCGGGTTGTCACATTCATAGTTGATGAACGTTCTAAATTCTAGAACTGTTTGTGAGCTTATCCAAACTAAACTTCCTTTGGTGCGGACTCTGATGTCAAACTGAGATGAACAACCCTGTATAGGGGTTTATTTACGCTTTAGCGTTCAGATATTTTCCATAGTATGGTACTAAGGGTTGATCCCCCTAAGTACGAGAAGTAGAGTCCATATAGTTTTATGACTGTTAAAGGTTTAAAGTAGAAATACTTGTTAACCTAGGGCATAGTTCAAGGTCTTATGACCCTTAGAAGTCCTTTTTGATTCTTGCTATTCATTCTTTATTCAAAAGCCGAGTTTTCTTTATTCAGAAGTATTTGATTCACTTGCATGTTATTATGTTGTTATATTGTTATACTTGTGGGCAATCGTGCTCACTCTTGCATAATAACATTGCAATTAAGAACGAACGGTCTAATGAGCCTTCCACTAGCAAAGGCAAGGAAAAAAATTAACAAGTGATTGAAGACTTGTTATTTATTTTGAAATGTTTATTTCCATGACTTGATGTTGTTTAAGACTTAAGACTTAATTGTTTACATTTCCGCATTTGATATTTAAGTATGACCTGGGATTTAATTATGTATTCATTATTCAGATGTTGTAACCCCCTAAGGAGAGATGATGGATTTATTTCTATCTATTTCATGGTTTGCAATTATTATGGGTAGATATATATATGATATTTGTACAGTGAACACCAAATCCCGTGGAAATTGAAGTACCTAAATTTGGGGGTGTCACATGCTCAATAAAAGTAAAGTTTAGGAAACTTGCTCAATATAAGTAAAGTTTAGGAAACTTGTCTCGTGCGCAAGCTACAAATATAATTCTCGTTTCTCAATTAGTCCTACATATTTCATTATGTTTACAATATCAATTAGTTCCATTACTATTACATTTAACTAGTGAACTTCCCACTTTAGCACAACTTAACTACTTGGTTCATAATCTTTACTTGTTGACTAACCACATAACATGAATCTGAACCTACAACATACATACCACACAAGTAAAAACTCTTAAACAATCATAATCAAACCTTATAACAACATATCCAAGTTCACATACAACATGTTAATATAAAACTTAAAATCGTCTTATACATGTCAACAATATGTTATAGTACTGTGTTACATGCTCAACACGTTATCAGGTTCATTAGGTTAAGTTAACTCATCATGTTATGGACTGAAAACCACACAAAACAAAATAACTTCAACTCTGTATTCCCCGCCGGGGCGAGGGCTTGTGCTATAGAATACCCGTCGGGGCGGCATGCCTACCGGGGCGACATACTTTACACTAGAAAGCCCGCCGGGGCGGGTGTCTCTAGTATGACGAAAGTGCAGTTCGTGACTGCACAGTTTATCAGCCCAAATAACCCATGAAAAATGTAAAAATTAAGTTCAAACAACACAGTTAATGTTACCCATATATTATAAACTTAACATAAACATCATACAACGCTTCTAGCATGTTTTTAACACTTTAGATCACATAATAACTTAAATTAGAACTTATAAATTTACTATTTTTGGTATTTTTCAAAGTTTCGAGACAATTCATGAAATTCACCATTACAGATTTGTTATAACACCGAATCTGTCCGTTTGAATTTCGTTTTGTTCATTTAAACATGGATAAACATAATCAACCATCAATTTAAAGTTTAATAAACAATTAAAGCATGATATTTTGTATATATGGGCCATATTCATACTTTTTCATACTCTATAATTTTCAAATCTCTAATTAAAGTATAATCACATGAATTTGATTGTTTTAAAACATGAATAAATGATAGAAACCATGTTATAAACATTTATTAACGCATATAGCGTCAATTCATGCATTAATCACAAAATAGGCTTTTACAGAGAACTTAAAATATGCTTTAATGGAGAAATATATAAGAACGTAATGATGAAGAATCATACCCTTGCAACTCTGTTGAGATTAGGATGATATATAAACTTTAACTCTTCACTTTTCTTCTTCAACTCTCAATTTCTCTCTGTGTTTCTTACTGATATAATATGATATAATGTTATATGAACTGAGGCTGTATAGATATAAGTTTACGTGAAATAACTGGTTTGGAAAATGGGAAGCGGTTAAGTGCATCAGGCCTTAACTGCTCCCATGTTCTTAAGGGCATGTTTGTTTGTCCCATATTAACTCCCTTCCCATTTAATTTAATTAAAGTATTTATTATATAGTTTAATTGTCACATTTAATTAATGAAATAATCTTATTTAAATGAATTCAATAAAATATAATATTACACATGAAATCAAATCATCACATAATTAAAATTCTCATTTATTAATTATGTCAAATCTTTAAATCCCTAATTAATTAATAAATTAATTAGAATAAAATTATGCTTATTAAATAATTCATTTAATTAAACAAACTCAATTAAATACATACTTTGAATTATAAAAATTCTCCATATTAATTTAATCAATGTAACACATATAATTAAATTAATGTACCACAATTCCATCAAATATTTATTTAACTTAATAATGAAACATCAAATATTTATTTAACTCAATAAATAACTAATCAAAAATATTTATTTAATTCAATAAATATTTAAATTAAATTATAAAATTCTCGTTCGTCACAGTAGGTCAGGCCATCCTTTGTGATTGGCGGACATCTTCTGCATGATCTTCTTGATATTTTGTTGGCCGCTTCAGCAACATAACTCATCTTTAGTCGATAGATGACAGAATTGAGAAGCTTGATATGGAACTTGCTGCATAACTCTCTCATCATCTGGTTGTTTAGATTTTTAGCTTTGTCTGATACGATCACCTCCGGTTGTCCATATCGACAGACGACATTGTTTCTGATGAAACCAATGATTACCTCTTTGGTGACTTTGGGAAAAAAGACGGCTTCAACCCATTTGGTGAAGTAATCGATCATGGTGATAATGAATCGATGACTATTGCTCGCTTTGGGTTCTATTAGCCCAATTACATCCATTCCCCACTTAAAAAAAGGTCATGGTGAACTCATATTGTGCAATTCGTTTGGAGGAGCGTGTATGACATTTCCATGGACTTGACATTGGTAACATCTTCTGACGTGATCATCACAGTCAGCTTTGAGAGATATCCTATAATACCCGAAGAATTTTTGAATATTATTAAATGAATATATTAATGGGAATGAATATTTATTTGAATATAAATATATATGTGTTGCGAGATGAGCTTATTCAAATGAATTCAAATTGAATATAAAATAATTGAGGCAAGAATTGTAGAGTTTGTATTTAACACGTTGAAATGCCTTGTGTGGTACGAGAATAGAAATAATAATGAGTTTAATTAAGCTTAAGTGATAAGCCTTGTGTGGCCTAGTTAATTTTCTAATCTAGTTGGGTCATTGAATTAATAATGTATTGGACTTAGGATATATCCAGGCCCAACATCATTAATGTAATATGTTATAAAAATTAAGAGATGTGGCCCAATCCATTTTATGTGCTAGATTAAATAATATAGTCCATATGCTTTAGTGTGCTTAGCCTAATTGATTTAATTTGATGTGGCCCAATGTGTAATGTATGATGATAAGAATATGTATGCATATAGATATATATATATATATATATGTATATATATATATATATATATATATATATGTATGTAGTTGTATACTAGAGGTTGTAAAATGAGGTGTGACATTAGAATGTGAGTAATTATTATATAAAACTATATGATAAAAGTAAGCTTAACTTACGTAAATTACTAAGTGGTATGAAAGAGACTTATGTGACCATGTGATAGGCATAGTAAATTAATGTATACTATATGGAATATTAAGTTAAAGTATGTAAATAATTGATATCCCTAATTATTTCCATGAGTAACATAATTGAAATAATAATGAGGTTTGTGATAATGTAGTATGTCACTATTCAATTAAATCATAAATTGACATTATTAAAATATACATGAATTATATATCAATGTGTATGCATATACCCCAATGTGCTACCATGTAATGTGGTTGTGACATTTTAGGTCCATGTATACCCTAAGTGAATTTAAGCCAAGGTAAGCATATATGTGTATTAAGTGTGTAGTATATGGTATTTCATTCCTTACAATGCTGAGTTCTTATTTCTTGTCCCACAATGAGTGTCCAATTCTCTCTTACGTGAATGACAAAGGCTAGAAGCCTATTCCCTTTTCTTTTCCCAAGTTCATCAACTAGCTATCATGATTCAAAGGGGAGTGGGCAAAATAGTGTAATCCAACAACTACTCACTCACTTCTCCATAACCATCAGCTTCTTCTTCATTTCAATGGTTTAATTCATTGAGCAAAGCCCAAATTTGGTCATAAGCTTCCCTATAAATGGAGACCTTCTCATTCACAGACATTTTGCTAAGTTCTCTATTAAACTTCAGAGTTGTGTGTGAGTGGAGCATTTACTATCTGCAAATTGAAGCTAGAGTAGCATTTCAACTTCACAAAAGGTAATATCCCTTTATATGTTCTTAAATTCAAGTTTTGCAAAGTTCTTAAAAAAGGGCTAAAATACTTGTTTGAGTTGGAAAATTTATGGTTGAATATGTCAATTGATGCTAGATAATGTTAATATAGTTGAATACAAAATTAACGGAAGTTAAACGAAGTAAATTGGTCAAGTAACGAATTCATAGCGAAGAGAATCACTAAATGGGTTAAACTTTGAACTATGGAAAAAATCTTGAAATTGATTCTTGAATTTGATTGTTTATGTGTTTGGAGTTGTTGGAATCATATTATGTATGTTGGGTAGTCGGTTTATGGAGTTTATACATAGTGGGTATGCTTAACATTGTTATTTGATTGTGATTTGGGAAAGTTTGGTCCGCAGCAGGGGAAGAACTTTTGAACTCATTCGGCTATGCCCGCCCCGGCGGGCTTCCTATAAGCTTAATTGCCGCCCCGACGGGGGGTGTCCAGGGGAATTTTTAGCCATTGCTGCCCCGGCGGGCCTTCTTGTAGTGCAATCACCCGCCCCAGCGGGGGGTGGCCAGGGAACTAAATTTGTATTGTTAATTTCTCAAACCTAGTAACCTAACCTAACTTAACTTAAGAGCTTACATAATCCTTAAACATGTGTCAATACGCATTGCAAGATGTGTTAGTAGGATTAGAGTTTGAGTTATAATCTTTTGAAAGAAAAAAGTTAAAGGACGAATACCATGTTTAGAAAACCTTACGCCTTTTCGAAATCTAACCTTTTTAGCATGTATTCGCAACTTAATTAAGTTTATAAGTGAGTATGAAATGTGGTTTCGAAATGCTTTGCATACTTAGTTTGTTTAACATGAGATTTCTTAAGACAAATATGTACACTACTCAATGTTGCTTAAAATAAGTTTTCAAAGAGTAAAGTTATGTTGACTTGGAATACATGAATCAAATAATTGCAAGCATGCGTAGGAAGACTATTTAGCATTATTATATGGTTTAATGAGTACTATGGTTAGTCTTTGACATAATAAGCTTTCTTGGCTTTGTAAAATGAAGAATTATGAATAGAATTATCCATTTTTGAAAGTAAATGGAAAACACCAAACCTAGTTCCTCAACATGCATGGATGAATGCCTAAGCTATAATACATGGCTCAAGCAATGTTTTAAGTGTTCAAGCATATAGTGACTTTATGGAACTAAGTTTTGCCAATGTATTTCTAAGGTTATACATCTACGATTTTAAATGTGTGTCGAATACATGGATAAACATATGTGTAATAAAAGTATGTTGATATATGTTTATACACTTTTGAATGTTAAGTCCAAAAGGTATTTGTAAACTATAAAGCAATGATTAAAAACTATGTTATTTGACTTCATGGTGATTTATAAACTAAACTTTTGTGCTATAAGTACGCAAAATGTGTAATGGAGTATGTAAAGAGTATACAACTAAGTTAGACGTTTATGTATGCGTTTAAACCTACATATCATGTATGAGTATACGTAACTAATGAATATCCTATACGCATAACTATATTACGATATGGATTCAAAAAGTGTTGATTTAGCTTTTCATGGATAGACTACGCATAAGGCAAGTATCCTAAACCCTTGCATTAGTTTATTCAACGGATATCGTAAGCAAGTACTTGAACTCTATTCTTATTGAATTCGTATTAAGTTATTGTCGTGCAAGTTAGTTATTCAAATTATGACTTATTGCGTAATTGTTATGATAAAGTCGATTATATTCTTTGAACCTTAATGTCAAGTATTGAATTTATAAAGAGTAGTCTATGCCATTTGATTCGGCTGGACTTGTATCATGATTAGAAAGCTATCCAAACCAATTAAATGGTGCAGGATTCTTATATTGACTGAGATGAACAACCTTCCTTGAAGGGAAAATATATTTATCGGAAGACCGACGTGCGCACTTGAGTACGATTGAATGTTATGCATAATATAGGGTACTTTAGGCTGATCACCTGTTGTACTTGTTTTATTGGATTATCAGTATATTTCTGTTAATTCTAGTAGAAGTTCATAGTCCTTAGTGACTACTCAGTATTCAATTATCTTAAAATCTTTAATCAATTTAGCATTGAATCATATTGATATTATTCTGTCCTTAGCAACTATTATTGAAAACTGTTGATATTTCTTATTGACTTGAACTATCACCCCTTACTATATCCTTTGAGATTCGAGAACTATATTACTCACCCTTATTGTTATATTACTTGCTGAGCAAACTTGTTGTTCATTCTTGCTTTTCCTAAAACATTTCAATTAAGGCTGAGCAGGGCGGACCTTTGGGCACCAACAAGGGCAAGGGAAAGGCTATAGAGTAGCTTTATTTATGTAGAACCTTATGATTGTAATAAGAACTTATGCTATTATGTATTATTTAGGTTTATATATTCTTAAAGTATGTTTAAGCTATGTAATCGATGTTTAAGTTACGAGACCTTGGGACTGAATAAGTTATATTAATTAAATTTAATCTATTCGGTAGTAGAGTTGTGTACTATTTTGTTGTGCGATGCGACATTTAGTCGTACTACTATTATCATGATGTTAGATTATAGAACGTGGCAAACCGAATTCGAGAGACCAGTGGCGGGTTTGAATTTGGGGGTGTCACATATCCAGTAATGCCCTGTTCTCAATATTTTCTTGGCTAGTAAATGACTGCTCATGTGTGGACCACAGGATCCACCGTGTACTTCATCCATCAATCTCTGGGCTTGATCCTTGTCGAGGCACCTTAAAAGTCATATTCCAGCATCCCTTTTATAGAGTGTGTCTCCGCTCAAATAGAACTGCTTAACCATTTTATAAATCTGCTTTCTTCTGGCTTAGCTTGCCCCATCGGGTGTAGAACCATCTCGGAGATAATCTTTTATATCTTGATACCAAGGTTGTTTGATAGGAGGTATTTCTTCTGATACTTCTGTAATATAATTCCCATATGATGGGTCCTTTTGGTTTGTGCATTTGATGTCGGGAATTCCCCTCCTATCAGATATGTGGATCAAGGAAGCCAACATTGCCAATGCATCAGCAAAGTCATTTCTACCTCGAGGGATGTGGAGGAAAGTTATCTGTTCAAACTCTATGGACATCTTGATAACCTGCCGATGATAGGGCAGCAAATGCAATTCTTTGGTGTTATACGCCCCGATGGCTTGTCTGATAACCAACTCAGAATCACTAAAGACTAGTAAACGTTTGATACCCATGGACTAGGCTAGTTTCAACCCCATTATGCAGCCTTCATACTCAGTTGTGTTGTTGGTGTTGACAAACTACAATTTAATAGCCACAGGATACTGCTCTGCAGTACAAGATACAAGGACTGCCCCAGCTCCGGCACCTTCCATGTTTGAGGCCCCATCAAAATACATTTTCCAAGGTTGGATTGTATTCTCTTGAGGGGATTTGTTGAATTTCCATGATCCCATCATCTGAGAAATAAGTTTCCAAGGGTTCGAAATCCTCTGACGGTGCTTTGGCCAATTGATCTGCAATCCCCTGACATTTGATGGACTTTTGAGTCTAGTAATAATGTCGAACTAGTTGCAGAATCAACTGCCAGTTGGACAATCGATAATTCAGCATTGGTTTACTGAATATATACTTTAATGGATCCATGCAGGATATGAGGTAGGTTGTGTGCCCATATAGATAATATTGTAATCTCATGGCAGCACATGCTAATGCACAATATGTATTTTTAATCAGGGTGTACTTCTACTCGCCGCTGCTATTCTCTTGCTGAGGTAATAGATAGTTCTTTTCTTGCTTCTATCATCTTTCTATTTTAGAATAGAGCACATTGTGTTGGCATTGATGGATAGGTACATAAATAGAGGAACCTCGTCCCTTAGGGTTATCAAGATAGGTGCTTCGATCAACTACTTATTGATCAAAATGAAGGCTTTTTGACAATCTTTATTCCATTTCGTGGAGGAATTCATTCTTAGCAATTTGAAGATGGGTTCACACGTTGTCGTGAGTTGATAGATGAACCTACTTATGAAATTGATTCTTCCCAGAAATTCCCTTATTTCCTTTACTGTTTGGGGCACGGGCATCTCGGTGATGGTTTTAATCTTGGCGGGGTCTAGTTCAATGCCTCTGTTGCTCACTACAAATCCCAACAACTTGCCTGCTTTTACACCAAAAGCACATTTGGCTGGATTTAGCTTTAGGTTGTACTTGCACAACCTGTTGAAAAGCTTTTTGAGATGGCTAATGTGGTCATCCTCCTTCTGGGATTTGATGATAATGTCATCCACTGTAGACCTCTATCTCTTTGTGCATTATGTCATGAAAAAGGGCCGTCATGGCTCGCTAATATGTGGCACCGGTATTGATAAGGCCGAATAGACAAACGTCTATAACAGAAGGTTCCCCAGAGAGTGATGAAGGCTGTTTTCTCCCTGTCCTCTTTAGCGACCATGATTTGAAGGTATCCAGCAAAGCAATCCACAAAAGAATACATGTCATACTATGCCGTATTGTCTATCAGGATGTGGATAAATGGTATTGGGAAGTTATTATTGAGACAAGCTTTATTTAAATCCCGGTAATCTACGCATGCTCGTACCTTCCCTCCTGGCTTAGGCACGGGAACTATGTTTGACAGCCACTCCGGGTATGTTGATACCATGATGATATCGTCTTTGAATTGTTTGGCAACCTCTTCTTTGACTTTTCAGACTCCATTCAGGTTTCAATCGCCTAAGCTTCTGCTTGGCTGGCTTGAATCCATCTTTGATGGGCAATCGATGGATGACAATGTCAGTGGACAAGCCAATCATATCTTTATGTGACTATGCAAACACATCCTGGAGCTGCATTAAGATTTCAATCAGGTCAGCTTTTGGTTTTGGGTAAGGTCTGTGCCTATCTAGATTTCTTTATGTTTTCTGATATTTTGATATTAACAGTGGTGGTTTGATCGAGGTTTTGTTTGGGTTTTTCTTCGACCCAATCTTTGATTTCCTCGGGCATCTCATAGTCATCTATCTCCTCTTGATCAATCTCCATCAAGTCGAAGTCTAGTTCTACATCAAAGTTATAGTCACTATGAAAATTTGGCATCTTATCAGCAGGGACAAACAAATCCAATTCTGGACTCTTGAAAACTAAATGCTTTCACTTTAATATATGAGACTGTTTAAACATACAAAGCATTTAGCAAAAGCATAACAAAAGTAACTGCTATAGCTGTGCAACAAAATAAGCATTAAATAAAACCATGCTCCAAGGCAGATGGACTTTCTGCCCTTTTACCCTTTTTGAATGAGGCATGTGTTGCTGCTCCAATTGTCCAATGTCAAGTCCTCATGAATAGGGAGGATATAAGAGTTATACTCGTCTGCCTCTTCTTTGATGACAACTGAGACATCCTTCATATCAGGGTCAAGGTTCTTCTTTGAACTGCTACCCCTATCCTTCTTGATGCGAGGGACTCGGATCTGATCTTCTTCATTATTGCCTGGGATATCATCATTCATACCCTCGTAGTGCATTAGAAAATACATGTTGGCAAATGGGTCTCGTCCTTCATTCAAGAACTTTTCTTTTCCCTTTTAGCTCTCCCCCTCAAGCTTTGGGGCTTTTCTCTAACTCATTGGGATGACTGGAGCAAACCGCATGGCTGACACAGCAGCAGGAATTTTCCTCATTGGTTTTACAAACTCGACATCAGTGAGGTTTGGCAGCAGGATAGTGGAAGCAGGAACCGTTGGACGCTTGTGTGGGTTCTGTTGGTTTGCTTCGGATGAATAGTCCAATCTGGCTTTTCTGACTGGATAGAGATTTGCACTAGACTCTTGATTCCTTGCTGATTTTTCCCTAACCCATTTCCAGGGCAGAATCCTAAAGATACCATTTCCTGACCGACTGTCAGTACTTTGGGGGAAACTTTTGGTTTTAAGGCTAGGTGCCCCAACAAGTAAATATTGAGTATCGCTCGCCTCTAAGGCTTAAAAACTGATAGGCTCCACCCCTCCGTCGAGACTGATTACCGGCATATCGCTCTGTGAATAGACCGGATATTCTGGCTCTGCATTTACGGTGATCAGACTGCCATTAATAATGTACTTGAGTTTCTGATGTAGGGTGGATGGAACTGCTCCTGCCATATGGATCCACGGTCTCCCCAACAACAAATTATATCCCGTGGTAATGTTGAGTACCTGAAAGGATATATAGAAAGTATGGGGACCAATCTCTAGTGGAAGTTCAATCTCTCCCACAGTCTCTCGATGAGATCTATCGAAAGCCTGGATAACTATATGACTGGCCCGAATCCGGTTTGGGTTAATCTTCATTCTACCTAAGGTGTCGTAGGGACATATGTTTAGAGACGATCCTCCATCTATCAGCACACCTCCTATCACATACCCTGATGATATCATTTCTATGTGCAGTGACTTGCAATGACCCGTCCCCTCTGCGGGTATATCATCGTCAGTGAAGGATATCACATTATTGTTGAAAATGTGTTCTATCACATGACTTAATTTCTCAATATTTACCATTTTTGGAAGATGTGCTTCCTCTAGTACTTTCACCAGAGTTTTGCAATGATCCTTTGAGGATAAGACCAGATCCTGGATGGATATCTGTTTGGGTGCCTCTTTTAAGCTTTGCACCAATTTAATCTCATTACGCCCCATTTTGGTGAGGAATTCTTCAAGTTTCTCTTCAGCTGTAACGCCCGAGAAAATCGAATGTTTATGTAAATAAATTTTATTTAATTTATTGAATAAAATTTGATTACTTGTTTATTAAACTGAGTAAGCTAATCGAATGTCGTTCTATGACCTAGAGAATGCAAAAATGAGTAGGATTCTGGCTACGCGCTAAAAATAATTGATGTGATTTTATAAGACGAAAATAAAAGATTTTCGAGTATAAAAATATTTTTGTGAAAAAGACAAAATAGGCACTATTCACAGTTAAAACCCTAAGGGTTAGGGTTTGACCTTAAGGGTTAGGGTTTGAGACCCTAGGCCCGTTTGAGAGTTCGAAATGTCAGAATGACATTCTGTCTAAAGATTTGATGGTAATATATCATGAAAAGTTAAGTTAGCCAAGAAATGTTTTCTCGGGAGAAAATCACTATTCATCCATTTTTGCTCGGGAATTGTTTTGAATTTTCGAGAAAAACGTAATGATAGGATTTTAAGACGAGGTGGAATATGTAACAATATTTCACTTATGGCTCACAAAGTTTTAGCGTGGGGACTTAAAATCCTATGCATTAGGAAAAGTATAATCAATGAATAATTGTTTAAGTATAATAATACATTATTATTATACGGAATGAATACGCAGATAATACGAGATATTGTAGGAGTATAATACGTAGAGGATACGGGAATTAATACGACGTATAATGCAAATTTTATACAAAGTAAATAAATTAAATTTGAATTAAGTTTAATAACTAAACCCGTGGGTCGAAACGTTAGGTAAACGGGTGGGGTAAACCAATGGGGCAACCCATGGGCACATGGGTGGCATGTGGAGTATGCGGGGTGGAATGTGCTAGCACATGCTAGCACATGGGCAAGACATAGGTGAGACAAGGGTTGAGGAGGTTTGGTCCAAAGACCAAACAACCCCAAACCTTGCCCTTTCTATAAATAGAAGGCTTTTGCTAGCCATTTTGGTTGTTTGTTCAATTCCACCAACATAAAGAGAGAGAGAAAAGAGAGGCTAGTGCATGCTTTGCTAAGAATCAAGACAATTAAGGAGCCAAGAAGATCTTTGAGTCTCCATACTCAATCACACAAGAACGCTTAAGGTATAAACATAAGAAATTTGATAAAAATTAATTGTCTTTCAATACTAGAATTGATAGAGAAGTGATTTAAGGAAGCATGAATAATAAGAAGTTATAAGAATGGATTAATAGTGAATTAAGAAAACTAACAAGCCATGCATGATGAATAATAAGAATTGGTTAAGAATGAATGAATAACTTTTCAAAGTCATAAGAATTTGAATCATAAACTTATGAAACCATTAAAACATAAATGTTTACAATGGTTAGAAACATTAATAATCAACCAATGGATTGATTCCAATTGGTTTGAAGTAAAAGTATCGAAGAACGAAGATTTGGCGAAAGTTACGCGATTAGATGATAATCGTCGAAACATAAATTTCCCGTAATAGAGGTCAAAAGTCATCATGTGATTTGGAAACGATGGTTTTCGATTACAACACGTGTTATTAGGTAAATAAGACTTGTAGGAGCAAGAATGAATCAATTCGTACTTAAAGCGAAGAATTGAGCGTTAAACGTTCACGAACGTTTAACGAACGTGTAAAAATGGACTAATCGGCTTAAATTCTCGTCGACGGATTCAGAAATGAATTCTGACTTGATAAAATGATATAACATAACATTTATGAATTATTGGTTTTGGAACGAGCCAATTACGAGTTGAAATGATCATGTTACAAGCGCGTCAAATATTACATTTTTCAAAGGCTGGGGGCCGGGGCTGCAGCGCTGCCCAGACCTTAGGTTCCAGTGCTGCAGCGTCGAAACCTGTGATTTTGATTCTGCAAGCCAGTGCCGCAGCGCCGACTTTAAGCCAATGGCTGGCGCTGCAGCGCCCATAAGGAAAAATTTCCCGACATGTAGATTTCTAAACTTAGCTTTCTACATGGTAATTATGGGGCAACTAAATAATTAATATTCATGAAGAGAAATCAATTAAATAACATGTTTAAGAATGATTTTATGAATTAAACGTTGACAAAACTTATTTAACTTTAAAACTCGAAAACCGATAATGTGAATTATGAATCGTAATCGAGTTGTGAGAGTGCCTTAATGTTATATAACATGTAAAAGAGGTACGTAATGCATGAATGACATCAAATAAAGTTAAAACTCATATAAATTCTATACGGAGTCCGATAATGGAAATTTGACTGGAATGTGGTTAACCTAACGAACCGATTAGGGTTTCTTCCGTCATTGTGCTTCACGATGATCGACGGGAGTCAGTTTATGACATGTAGATGTTACTAAGCAGTAATAAACATTAAATAAACTTGAACGAAGGTTATTAGCTTAACAATTTGGTTAAGTTATACAAGAAGGAGAATTTATGTCATACATTGTATATCAACTATGAAATCTCATTTGTATGCGATGTGTTTATGATTTGTAGACGTTGTAAAGACTGAGTAGACTACGTGTAAAGTTTAAAGACGCAAAGGCATGTTTTCTAAACTCTTGTCTATACGTTATGGTTGGACAAGTTATCATTATGCATAATTGCTTATGCATAAATTATTATTGAATAGTCGATGCCATTTGATTCGGCTAGACTGAGACTTAACATATTTTGGTGGGTTTTTCCACAAATCATTCCAAAATATACACAATGTTGTGATCATATGCCAGCTGATTGGTACGGAAATCTCAGGTAAACCTGAGCATGAATAAAACAAATGTTTTTACGTCGTTAATTCGACAGGCACTTGAAGTTGCCACAAATTAAATGTAAACACGTTTAATGTATGAGTGTTGATCAACATAGAGTACTACAGGCTAATCATCTGGATGTGCTCGTAAGCTATATCGAACTTACGGCCTTTGTGCCGGGTTGTTCCTTTTATGAATGAGAACTAAATGATGGTTTGTGGTCGTTGAGCAATACAGATTTTGAAAAGACTATAAAGTCCTTGGGAATGGTTTTATAGGAATCAAAACTGTTATTTTGATTATTCTTAAGTACTTCATAACTATTGTATAGTTATTAAAGACCTAATGATATGATTCTTGATTTTGTGGCTTCAAGATATAATGTTTAACTTCTTGAGCTATTTATGCTCATTCTTGCTTAAAACTAAATAATTTCAGCTAAGAGCGAACGGACCAAATGATCCAGTAAAGACAAAGGAAAGTCCAAGATGGACAAGTAGTGATCCTTTGTAATAGCATAGTATTAGTATTGTAGTTACTGATATTATGACACTGAACAACGTAATGGTTATAAGAACTTGGGAAAGGAATTAATAGAATGTAATATTTAGTAAACTCATTTATGTTATGAAAGTTTTTCATTGAATGTATGAGTAGATGGTAGTATCGTGTAGCACTATATCCAGGGTTTGAAGGTACTCGAATTTGGGGGCGTCACATCAGCCACTCTCCCCTTAGCTTTGATGACTGAATTGATAACTCGCTTAGGCAGGTACAATAGGTTTTCATTGATATATTGGCAATGTGGTTTGAGGTTGAACCTTCATCCTTCCCATAGTTCCATGCGATTTTTTCAGGCTCATGATAGGATATTGGGGTCTGAAGGGCAATATTAAAGGCTCGGGCGCCGCTACTTTCACAGAATTCTGTACTTCTTGGACCCCTTTCCCTCGCAGTATCAGGGGTGTGATGGCTATATCCTTCTCACAAGAAAGTATAGCTACTATTTCTTGATTCCATGCCATTAGAATAAAGAATGCTTCCTCGTCGGGATAACCTATAATCTTGATTTGCTTTCATTAGCTCATAACTTTCAATCAGATTCAGAATCAGGTCATAAAGTCCCCAACAATCCTCGATGTCATGACCGGGCGCGTTGGAATGATACTGGCAGATTCAATCAGGCTTGAACTTTCTAGATCGAGGGTTCACTAGGGGTAACAAATTTGTAACCATCCCCTCATTGATCAGCATTGGAGGATTTCTTTCATATGCTGATTTTTAGTGAAATTCCTCTAGAAAGAGAAGTCCTTATCAGCTTGGAACTTCACTTCCTTGGCCACCTTGTCGGCCCAGGGTTCACGATCATGAAACCGATAATGATCCCTCATAGCATTTGGGCTAATTTCTGGTGTAGGAGGACTCGATTCATGCTGGCTAGTTTGATTTATCAGCTGTCTGGTTATCTGATGTTAATATACAACCAGCTCCGCCAACTATCCAATCTATTCTTTAATGGACTTGATTTCTTGTTCCATCTGGAACTGCTTCTCTGAGAACTCCCAACTGTCTGGGCTCTTGATACCGTCTTGAGTTTACTTTCCAACATACCAGAGGTATTTTGATCCTTCTCCATTCCTTGTGCTAATCATATTGACACTCTCCTCATTGTGTTGAGGGAGAGTATTATCTTGCACATATGGTTGCTCTTTCTTTGTCACCACAATCTCTCTGTTATCTATTAAGTCTTGGATTTTATGCTTGAGAGACCAAGAGTCTTGAATATTATGGCCCGGGGATCCGGAATGGTATGCACACTTTTTACTTGGGTTAAAATTTGTTCCACCGGAACTGGCTGGCGGAAGGAGCTAAACAATCTTCTTTTGTTCTGTCAGCAGTTTTAGCACATTTTCTAGTGAATCCCCCAAGGGGGTGAACGTTCTTCGACGTCTTACCTTTCCCGCTCTTTGAAAGGGAGGGTTAGAAGGTTGTGCAAGAGCTTGGAAAGGGGGATAGTTTCTCCTTTGAATGGGCAAGCTGCTTGAACTGCCTCTCTGATTCTGTCCCTGAAGTACCAAGGACACTTCTTCTTCTTTTTTCTTATGTACTCTTTGAGGATTATTCCCATAGCTTCCAAATCGAATGTGTTAAGCCACAGCTTCCAAGGCGATAAGATCCTTTATCTTCCCAGACTATAGACCCATTTCTGCCATTTCGCCGTGTTTGATCATCTTTGAGAATGGTTTTCCTATACATGCTAGAACCATCTCGTAATACAAAGCTTCTTGAATGTCGATGAAGGTCAAGACTATCTCAGTCTCTGTCACAGGCAGAGTAACTTGTGCTGCCATCCGCCTCCACCGTTGGGCAAATTCTCTGGATGACTTAGTGTTTTGCTTCTTGACTTTAGGTGACTTGATATCTATCTGGAGCCAACTGAGACTGGAAGTTGTATTGATTGAGGAAGGCATGGGCTAACTCTTCCCAGCTGTGAATTTTAGAATTGTCCAGTCAGGCATACCAGGCTCTAGCCTCTCCGGTCAGTCTTTTCTGGAATAATTGCATTCTGAGCTTCTCGACCTCTGCATAGGACCCGAGCTCTTCGATGAATACCTTTAAATGGATGTACGGATCTCCTAATCCAATCATATTTTGCAAAATTAAGGACTTGAAACTTGTCTGGAAAATAGAGCCCCTAGGAATATACATAAATCTTAGTAGTTGACACTCCCAAATACCCCAGTTCCTCTAATAAACCGGATGGTTTCTTCCATTTGTTGGACCTCTTTCATAATATCATCAGCCTCCTGCTTCTTGTCTAGGTTGATGATTTCAGGGGTTTTGCTGGTAAGGTCCTTGTTCTGAGACTCATAGGTCTGAGGATCTTTCTTGCCAGTGTCCTGACTGCCACCAGGTGTGGAGGATTCTGTTTCACCTGGTGTTTGTTTACCTTGCAGACCTTTGCTTTGCTCTTTGAGAAAATAGCTAATTCAGCTATCTGATTCTTTAGTCCCTCGAACTCTTCCCTAGAAACAGGGGTGAATTCAGTTTGAGCACTTGAAGCCATGACTGAAGATGGGCTTAGTGCCTGTTTAGATTTGGATCTGGTGACGGGACCAATTTTCTCCTACAATAAAAGTAGGTGTGTTAATTTTTGATGTAGGTATCAGTCGAATGCATGCTATGCAGTGTGTTTATTTTTTAGGGGTTTTTAAACTTATCCTGTAAAACAAAGGTCATTTGTTTTGATGACAGGATAGTATGACAGGATTCACAATGAAATGTATATTTACATTTATTTAACTTGAAATTTACATTAAATTGAAAGAGGAAGGCATAAAGAGGCTTCCCTTCGGAATTGGTTAATCAGAGGCTGACCTATCTTAGGCTACTCTCGCGGTTTTTCTGTATGAAGGTCCCCAGATCATCGCAATCTACTACAGGGGAGATTAATTTGATCTTTCAATTGCAGCGGATCTGAGTGGTGCCTTTCATGAGCCTCTCAAGATTAGTCTCCTTTGAGTCCAATAATCAAACACCGACGGGTTCGCCTCCTGGTGGAAGAATCACACACCATACATTCACATACATCGTGTCTCACTCTATGAAATGTTGACATTGTGCGAAACACTAACATAAATAAGTAAAGCATTCATTCACATCCATTCAATGTAAAACGCAGCATCCATACACATGCAGATATAAAAGGGAAATTTTTGAAAATATTTGAGTGCGACTTAAGCCCTCTACTTTCCCCAACAGAGTCACCACCTGTCGACGTCGGAAAAAATCTTCTCTTTGGACAGATCTTTCTCTTCCTAAATTTGTCATTTTCTACCCTTATTTGTCTTATCTGTTTTATGAACGGTGAAGTTTTTTAGGAAAAGGCCAACATGTATCATGTCGACGATTTGAAGCATATTGATACTTCCATTTTTTATTCTGTTCAGCCTTTAGCTTGGTTTGGATGTCGATTGTCGGGATGCGAAGCATCCTCGTCCACAAAATATATATACAAGTGTCGGTCTTCTTTGGGCATGATAGCCATCGAAGTGACTCTAGCACTATAAACCATATTTCACTATGTTTGAGACCTTAAATCCGGATAACCGTTTTAATGTCCCTCGGATGTACATTTTATAGAAAAACTGGCAAGGATATGTTTACAATGTGGAGTTGTCCATCATGGGAATCAGATTTAGATCAGTTTGATCATTAATTCCACAATTCCTAGGCTCACAAAAAATGGCCAAGAAAACTTGCACGACACATATATTCACATAGAAGGCAGATTGTACTCTAGACGTCGCAAAACAAGGGATTCGTCAGTTAAATCCTTGCATGCGCGTAGCCAAAGCTTCCCGTTTTTGCTATATATGGATCTAGGGTTACGTAGCCGCTTTAATATTTATAAAGCTAGAAAAATACTAGATTTAAATAAATCTTAACCATTCTAGCTTCTCGGTTCCGGTTTGACCGATTTTGAACCGTTTGAAAGTTAGAAATGACTATATTTAGATAAATCTAATCCACAATATTACATCAGTGCAAATTCATATCAAATGAATATTTAAAGCAAATATTTAAACATATTGAGTAAAGAATATATATATATACTTATATATATAAAAAAGCGGTAAAGGGCCACGGATTTCCAATCCAGGCCCGACGAAGAAATGTAAATATGTATATATATATATATACATATATATAAAAGCGGTAAAGGACCACGAATTTCTAATCCAGGCCCGACGAAGAAACAAACAAAGAAATATATATATATATATATATATATATATATATATATATATATATATAAGAAGTAAAGAGCCACAAATTTATAATCTAGGCTCAACTGAAATGTAAACTTATATATATATATATATATATATATATATATATATATATATATATATATATAAGCTGTAAAGAGCCACAAATTTACAATCCAGGCTCGACTGAAATGTGAGTATATATATATATAAGTTGTAAAAAGGCCAAGAATTTGCAATCCAGGCCAAACGAAGTCAGAAAAATTATATATATGTAGCTATATATATATATATATAAAAGCAATAAAAGGGCCACAAATTAGCAATACAGGCCCGACTGAATTGAAAGTTGATATATATAAAGTCAGTTATATATATATAATAAAGCTAAAAAAGGCGACGAATCAGCGATCCAGGCCAAACTAAATAAAATATATATATATATATATAGTTATATATATATATATAGTTATATATATATATATATATATAAAAGCGTTAAAAAGTCACAGATTAGCAATCCAGACTGTGCAAATAAAGAAAAACGTATATATACTCATATATACTAAAAAGTAAGCTAGAAAAGCCACGGATTCAAAATTTGGGCAAAACCAGAAGATGAAACTTTATATGCACGTTCACATAGACGTAATAAAGTAGGAAATAGTTCCTGATCGTAAAAAAAACTTGCAATGGACTGCTCCACGGTCTCTTTGCCACTCGAAGGGCTTCAAATGGACATTTCCACCGATTAATTTCTAATATGTTATAGAATATACGTATGCAAACGTATTGGAAGAATAAAACCTAGGTTTGGAGTACTAGAAGTAGGGCTAAGGGTCGAAATAGGCGGAGTTTATCTGTCTTTTTCTATTATTTTCTTTTTATTTTGCAAGGGTGGGGGGTCTTATTTATAGACCAGATGGTAGCAGGTCTACCCGCGACAGCCACGGTTAGGGGTGCGGCTCCCCGAGTGGGGCCCAATCCCGTGGGTCTCGTCATCTCGAAGTACATGCACTCCGACCAACACTGGGTATGCTTTGAATCTTCAAACTTTTGATTCAGGAGTCTGTTTGAGGCGTGCTATACCTTTTCGAAAAGCCCTTTCCAAAAGCTACACAATGACATGGGATTTGGATCATTTTTGAATCCAAGAAGATGGGTTTATGACCATATCTTTATTTTTTCGCGGTCCGTCCGTTGAGCTGTCTTGTGCTGTTTTCACTCGGGATCAATGTTATGGCTCTTTATGACCCCTCATTGCATCAATTTGGCTTGATTGACTTGATTTGACTTCAAGTCGATAAAATGACCGTTTTGTCCTTCCAGGGGTTGTCTCCTGTCTTGGCAAGGTTTTCGACTGTTTTCTCGGGGTTGTCTCCAAGGTTTGATCCCAGCCGACTCTGTTCTTCCTCAAGGTTATCTCTGAGGTTGCCTTGGTCTCTTTGGGTTATCTCTAGGGATGATTTGATGCTTCGGGGTTGTCTTCAAAGGTTGAATTGGTTTCCCTGGGGTTGTCACCGGGGTTTCTGTACCTCTCGGGATTGTCGTTGGGGCTTGCCTAGACATCCCTGTGTTGTGGCTGGGGTTGAGTTTGATCTCCCGGTGTTGTTGACTGGGCTACTGCACCTCCTAAGGTATTCGTTGGGGTTTGACTTGACATTCCGGTGTTATTGGGGCTTGATTTGACATCTCGGTGTTGTGGTCGGGGTTGAGTTTGATCTCCCGGTGTTGTCGTCGAGGTTGAGTTTGATTTCACGGTGTTGTGGCCGGGGCTATTGTACCTCCCGGGGTTGTCGCCGGGGCTATTGTACCTCCCGGGGTTGTCGCTGGGGCTTCACTTGACATCCCGATGTTGTCGAGGCTAAAAGACTATTTTGCCCTCCTGTAAGGTTAGTAACAGGTATGCAAAATTTTGAGTGTCTACACTACTATCACAACAGGAATTCCTATTGACAAGTAAGTAAAACTCCATTAGGTATTCCTTAGCGAGCCACGTTTAGTGAACTTATTCTCCAGTAAGCACCTACATATTTGTTGTAGTGTCTCCACACAAATGATCATGAGATCAATCATCCTCATTCAATGAGCAAGCAACATATGTACCAATCTATCTGAATTCTCTAATCCTCTTTTTAGTAATTCAACGATTGGAAACTATTTTAGTTTTAAGCTATCTAAGAATTTAGATTGCATTAGCATGATCATCATCATGATTCTAAAAGCATTGCTTAAAATTATGGGTTTATCACATATTATAAAAACAGCACCATGTAGATAAATAAATGCCTTTAATTAAATAATACTTTTATTAATAAATGAATAAGATTGTTAAAAAGCATATGCTTTATCATCAAACATGATTGAGTTGTGTGCATACTACTTTCAATCTCCCACTTGCACTAAAGTCAATCGCCATGGTATCTAATACCCTTCTTCTCTAAGTGACAATTATCCTGCTGTTAGATTAGCTTTAGTAAATGGATATGCAATGTCGCTTTTGAGAGTTCACTATCTGTATAGTGACTTCTCCTCTTTCAATGATTTCTTTATTCAAATGAAAGTGTTGCAACACATGTTTGGATCCAAGATGAGACTTGGGAACTATTCCTAGTTCTGTAATGAACTTTTCATCCAAAACATCAACTTAGAGCTTCATTTACAGTTATATACTTTGTCTTTGTCACTAAATCAACAACTCTTTGCTGTTTGGAACCTTTCCAATTCACTGCACCACCGTCCAAGGTAACGCCTCACCCTATGGATTTTTTGTCGTCTTGGTCAGTCCGAAAAACTTAAGTCTTTTAGTCCTCTAGTTTTATTCAGACCCACTATGAATTATGCTCACATCTTTAGTGCTGGTTAAGTACTTTAAGATGTTTTTCACTGTCTCGTAGTGAACTTCTCCAGAATATAACTGATCAACATCAAGTCTCATATATTTCATGGTATACATGATAGTAACTCATACGATCTCTCTTTTATTGAGGAAAATTTTAGAGAGATACACTCCATGGCTCATCATCATGAGACATCTCTTGGAGTTTGCCTTACTAAATGCCTTTAGCATCAAATGAATAAACGTTCATTGGGTTAAGCTGAGCATCCTTTTAAATCTATCTGTATAGATTTATATCCCCAATTTAGGGTGTTCTACCCAAATCATTCATAGATGACTGTTTAGACAACTTTATCTGTACTGATTATAGCACTGGTATGTCATTCCTTATCAGTAGTATATCAACATATAATACTAGGAATGTCGTAGCGCTCCCACTAACCATTTTGTACCCACTAGGTTCATTCTCATTTTTGATAAAATCAAACTCTTTTTTTATTGTCTTAACAAAATGAATGTTCCATCTTTGAGAAGCTTGCTTTAATCCATAAATGGATTGTTATAGCTTATATACATGATTTATTTTAACCATTGAAATAAATCCATCTGGTTGTATCATACATACATTCTCCACTAATAATTTATATTTTAGGAAGGGCATCTCCACTTCCATTTGCCAAATTTAGTAATCAGCTGCAATCGCAAGTAAAATTCGAATGGTCTTGAGCATTGCTTCAAAGATCCATTTTGGATTTTATGATCATCTACTTCTCTGAGTGTCTACAACTCTTAAACTTATCGTATATAACTGGATCATCATCCTCTATGATGCGTACTTCATCATCATCATCTATGATGAATCTATACCTCCCAGGTATCTTCGGTACTATTCCAGATTTACGATTCGGTTGTGGTACAATAGGTCTAACTACAGCTTCCTCCTTTTGATTAATAGTGATTTGTGGTTCTTGAACTCCTTCAAGATCTATTATCCTCCCACTAGCCCTTCAATGATAAGCATCTTTATCTTAGAAGGCAGCGTGTTTCGCAACAAACTCCTTTTTGCTAAATAGGATTATAGAACATTTACCCTAAAATTACTTTAGGATGTCCCACAAATATGTATTTGTCAAATCTTGTCCTAAACTTATCCTTTTGAAACCTTTTCACATAAGCTGGACAACCCTTTATCTTAACATACTTAAGCTTAGGAATCCTCCCTGTCTATAACTTTTATGAAGTCTTGGGGATGGATTTTGAGGTTATCTTATTTTGTAGATATGCTGCCGTTTCCAGAACATTACCCTATAAGGATACTGGAATGTCGGTAAAATCATTATGGACCGCACCATGTCCAACAAGGTACTATTTTTACTTTTAGATACATCAATCAGTTATTGTGTATCAGGAAGCGTCCATTTTAAGAAAACCAATTAAGAGGATCTTAAAACTTATTGCACAATTATTTATTCCTCGATCCAATCGAAGAATCAATATACCTTGCCAATTAGTTTTACTTCTGAATTCTTTGAACCTTTCAAATTATTCAGACTTGTATTTTACCAAATACAAATATTTAACTCTTTGAATGATCATCTCCTTTTTCTTTTACTAGTTTGTTCAATTTAAAATTATTTTTCATGTAAGTCAAGTATGTAAAATCCACTTAGTAAATTGTTAATTATTTAAACAAATGGACTTGCCCGTAGGCGGCGCTAAACAATAAGTTCCTACATTTAATTGACCAACCTTCGCTCCATTCCTACATGCAGGAAGACGTCTTTTGTTTAGCTTTCTACTTCTGCTTGGTCCCTGTAGACACTCAAAATTTTACTTGGCCCATCACTAACACTGTACGAGGGCAAAACCGTCAATCAAGCCAACCCCGATCCCGACACCAGACATCCAATCTAAATGCCGGTCCTTTAGCCTAAATCTGATCCCCAATGTCGATAAACCTAAATTCGATACCCAATGTCGGTCAACTCCAGTCAAATTCGATCACCAATATCGGTACTCCAGCTAACACTAATAGTCAATCGGACCGTCAATCCAGCTCCTATAGTTAATCGGACCGTCAATCCAGTTTTGATAGTCAATCGGACCATTAATCCATCTCTGAAAGTTAATCGGACTGATAATCTAGCTTTGAGAGTCAATCGGACCGTCTATCCAGCTTCGATAGTCAATCAGACTGTCCAGCCAGCAACGATAGTTAATTGGACCTTCTATCCAGCTCCGATCTTCAATCAGACCGTTCATCCAATTTTGATCGCCAATCGAACCATCAGATCATCCCCGATCTCAATATCGGGACATCAGCTCAAACCCGGTCACCAATATCGGGACAATCACAACATCGATCAACCATATCGGGATGTCAACTAAGCCCTGGCAGCAACCCGGGAGGTATAAATCAGCCCCGGCAGCAACACGGGAAGTACAAATCAGCCCCTGGCATCAGCCCCTGGCATCAGCCCT
This sequence comes from Panax stipuleanatus, assembly GCA_020205555.1. Taxonomy (NCBI): domain Eukaryota; kingdom Viridiplantae; phylum Streptophyta; class Magnoliopsida; order Apiales; family Araliaceae; genus Panax; species Panax stipuleanatus. Next base: position 60,117,790 of record CM035124.1, on the reverse strand, counting down.
GGAAGTCAGGTCGACTTCAGACATAAACCTGAAGCATCACAACAACTCTAGAAGAAAACTTGGAATAACCCCGTTAGCCACAGAGGCAACACTGGGGATAAACAGACTTGAATGAGATCCAAGTCTTGGAAACAGCTCCCAGAAGTTAAATAGAGGCCATGTCGACACCAAGGGCAACCCCGGGAGGGGAAAAATGGTCATTTTACCAACTTCCAGCCGATTCAGTCAAAATCAAGCCGAATTGATGCCACCAAGGTCAGAAAGAATCACAACAATGATCCTGGGTGAAAACAGCACCAACGGCTTGACGGACAAACTGCGGGGAAACGAAGACCAGGTCATGAACCCACCTTTGGGGACTTAAAAAGGGTTAAAAACAATGAATTGTGACACTCTCAGCGAGGGCTTTTCAGAAAGCTATAGCATGCCTCAAACGGACGCTCCGGTCAAAAGTTATGAAGATGCGAACCTGACATCAAATCGCCCGGCATGCACGTACTTCGAGATAATGTAGCCGGGCATGTGGGCCCCACCTTGGGGAGTCGAACCTCTACTTGTGGTAGCAACAAGTAAAGCTAAGGCTCCCTGGTCTATAAATAGAGGTGCACCCCCCGTCATTTTTAACAATTCTGAAACACAGCGAAGCTCTGCCAGTTCAATTTCTCGACTTTTACACCTCTTCCAAACCCAAATAATTTCACTCCATGTATGTATACCCATATACTACCTCATATCAAAAAACCACCGGTAGATTTGGACTTATAGAGCCTACAATTTGGCAAAAAAACCAGTATTGCAGTCTATTGTAAGTATTTTTACGATCAGAAAGTCAATACTACTATTTTGCACTGTTTTCCACTTGCAAACGAAGTTTCATCTTCTAAATATGCTCGAAACTTAGTTTCGTGGCCGTTTTCATCAAAATTTGGTACATTTCTGTACATAAACGCAAAATTTTGCATTTTTACAACTCAGATTGACTATTCGTCAGCTGTAGAAGCTTCAATGCACTAGCACACACGTTCTGGCAACTTCGCCGGATTGAGTTATCTTCCTAGTCCTGGTTTCGCCATTTTTTGTATATATTTAACTTTATATATACTAACATTTCAATTCTGTCAAGCCCGGATGTCAAATTTGAGGTAGTTTATCGCTTTTATATATATTTACGCATATATAAGTGACTCTCACCATAACTGGTTCTCTCACTAGTATTGGTTGACTACATTTCTGTCAATATATATATTTATATATTTTCAGTCCAGCCTGGATTACTTCGTGGCCATTTTATTGCTTTTGCACACTTTCCCATACTGGGTGCTCTCCCTAGTCACTAGGTGACTACTTTATATAAATTTCAATTCCAGTACGGGCACCGGCGTGAAAACTCATCGCCCTTTTTTATATATATATAATTCATTTTTGTCCAGCCTGTTTAATTCTATGGCTTTTATACAGTTTATATATATATATTTCCATTCCAGTCCGGGCTTGCGAGTGAAAACCCATCGCCTTTTTACAACTTTTATATATATATATTGCTCTACTTAATTTATTCAACTGTTTCATTTAATATTCATTTGTATATGAATCTGCACTAATATATCTGTGGGCGGACTAGATTTATCCAAATCTCGCCAATTCTAGCTTTCAACAGTTCAAACAGGTCCCGACAGAACCTAGAAGCTATAATGGCTTAAATTTCTTTAAATCTAGTTATTTTTATAGTTTCAGCTTTGAAAGTAAACTCGCGTCCGTTAGATCGCTATCTAGTGGGAACGAGACGATTTAGCCGTGCGAACCAGGATTTACTGAATGAACCCTCAGTTCTGGCAATTTTGGGATATTTATCTATTTCTGTACAAGTTTGAACTGTGCAGGTTTATTGGCTACTAATATGTGAGTCTAGGAATCGTGGGATTCACGATCAAATCGATCGTGATCTGATTCCCATGATGGACAAACTCCAGTTTACAAATGTGCCCTGCCAATTTTTCTGTATAATATACATACACAGACCTTAACACGGTTATCCGGATTTAAGGTCTTATCATAATGAAATATCAATTATCCTGTCAGCATCCCTCCGATGGTTTTCATACCCATGAGGAGACCGACACTTATATATTTCTATGGTCGAGGATGCTTCGCAGCCTGACAAATCACCATTCACATGCAGCCTTAAGGCAATAAAGGTAAAATTAAAAGTAGCGATACGCTTCAATTCCTATGTCAGCGTAAGGGTTTGATAAACAGCTTTCAAAACATCAATGTCAATTCAATTCAAAAGAAAAGCTTTTGTAAATCAAATTAAATGCTTTTGCAAATCAAATCAATGACTGATTTTCAAATCAAATCAAACCCTTCGTATATAGGTTCAACGACGCCTGTCCAAACTTTCAATCAATCAAAAGGCCCAATTTTCAAATAGCATTCACTCACTCATTCTAGTTTTTAAAGGGAAATATTGAAAAGATGCAATACCGTGTTTACACGGGAGTTGTGGGGTGCCTAACACCGTCCCCACACTTAACCAAGCCCCCGAACTCAAAACTCTGATTTCAAAGATCAAGTTTCGACAGTGTCCAGCAATTGGGCCTCTTTTCAAATCAAACTAAGTTGAGTTGGTACAACCATTTTCAAATCTACTAACTGGCGACTCTATTAAAACATTCAAAAATCGTCGACATAAACACATGTTGGCCTCTTTCCTAAAAAACCCTTCAAAACCTTTTTCCTAAATAAAAAGAATAAGGGTAGAGAGAACTTAGGAAGATCGATTTGAGGAAACCCGGGTTACGACCCGACCCGTGGGGTTCTTAAATTTTCCAACTTTGACAGGTGGCGACTCTGCTGAGGATTACAGTAGAGGGCTTAGGGCGGTTTCAAATCTTTTCAAATATTTCCCTTTTAAAACTATTGAATGCATGAAAATTCTGCGTCTCCACAGTCAATAAATCTGTGAATGCTGCGTCTCTACAATTAAATGAATGCATGAATGGTACGTCTTTACATTGAATGAATGTGAATGAAGTATTACCCGCTTTCCAAACAAAGCATCATATGCATAACGGTAAGGCACGATGTATGTGAATGTATGTTGTGTGTCCCTCTCACAAGGATGATAACCCGGTCAGTTTTAAGTAATGACTCTGGGGATGATTAAGTCTCTGGGGATGCCTCATGAAAATACACCACCCAGATTCGCTCCAGTTGAAAGATCGGATTAACTTCCCTTCTAGTAGATTGCGATGATCTGGGACCCTTCATGCCAAAATAAAAGCCGCGAGAGTAACCTAAGATAGGTCAGTCTCTGATTAACCAAATCCGAAGGGAAGCTTCTTCATGCCTTCCTCTTTCAATTCCATATCAAGTCTCCAATTACTGAGGAGCACAATGTAAATATCAATAATGAAAGATTTACTTTCTCTGTCAAATACATGTCATCCCGCCATCAAAACAACTAACCTCGGTTTTACAAGATAAAATCTAAAAAACACATCATGCATCCAATCCTTGCCTACCTCGGGAAATTGGCACGCCTACGTTTTGTTGTATGGAAAAAGTGGTCTCACTACTAGATCATAATCTGAAAAGGCACAAAGCCTATCCACCGACATGGCTGAAAATAGCCAATGCGAGTCGGGTTTCGTATCTCAAAAAGAGTTTGAGGGTCTTAAGAATCAAATAGCAGAGTTGGCCATCCTTCTAAGAGAACAAAGCGAAAACACTCAGGACCAGCCAACACTCAATCAAACAGATACCTCCTCACAGGGTGGCAATCAAAGTACTGACGAAAAGGGGGAAATGCAGATCCTTAAACCGCGATACAGTGAAAGAACCAACAAAACCCCTGAAATCACTAATCTCAGGGAAGATCGGGAAACTGGCGATATCCGAAGTAAAGTCCAATAAATGGAAGAAACCATCCGAACAATCAAAGGGACTTGAAACCTTGGAAGTGTAACTTATTCAGATCTCTGCATATTCCCAAGGGCTATATATCCTGACAAATTTCAAGTCCCAGAGTTTGAAAAGTACAATGGGGCAGGCGATCCTTATACGCACTTGAAAGTATACATTGGCAAGCTAGGGTCTTATACTGAAGATGAAAGTCTTAGAATGCAGCTTTTCCAAAAGAGTCTCACTGGAGAGGCTAGGACATGGTATGCCCGACTTGATAATGCAAAAATCCACAGTTGGGAAGAGCTAGCTCATGCCTTCCTAACTCAATACAGCTTCCAGTCTCAGATGGCTCTGGATCGATATCAATTGACCAAAGTTAAAAAGCAGAGCATCAAGTCTTTCCGTGAGTATGCCCAAAGATGGAGACGTCTGGCAGCACAAGTCAGCCTGCCTATGACCGAAGCTGAAATGGTGATGACTTTCATAGACATCCAAGAGGCACCTTACTATGAGAGGATCCTGGATGGAATAAGAAAGCCATTCTCAGAGATAATCAAACATGGAGAAATGACATAGATGGTCCTTAAAGCAGGCAAGATTAAAGATCTCACGGCCTTGAAAGTAGTCGCTGATCAGATACAGTCTGGCAACTATGCGACCGATCCCATGAGGATACCTACGAAAGGCAATGAAGACGTATCCCTCGTTGCACAGGGGCAGTCTAGGAGTCTTTGTGACACCCCCAAATCCGTGACCAGCCACTGGGTCTCTCGAATTCAGTTCGTCACGTGCTCATGGTAATACATCACAATAATAATACGACTAAATGTCGCATCGCCAGCGAAATAATACAAAACTAATACCGAATAAATTATATTTAAATAATATAATTATTCATGTCCCAAGGTCTTGTAACTTAAACAGTGATTACATAGCTTAGACATATCTTAAGCATAAAGAACCTTAACTAGTATATAATATCATAAGTTCTTTATTACAATCATAAAGTCCTACATAAACAAAGCTACTCAGTAGCCTTTCCCTTGCCCTTGTCGGTACTCGAGGGTCCGCACTGCTCGGCCTTAACTGAAATATTTTTAGAGAAAGCAAGAATGAGCACAAATTGCCCAGCAAGTAATATACAATAAGGGTGAGGAATAAAATTCTAAATTCTCGAAAGGATATAGCAAGGTTTGATAGTTCAAGGATAACAAAAATATCAATAGTTTTCAAATACAGTCGCTAAGGATAGAATAATATCAACATGATTTAATAATAAATCAATTCAAGATTTCAAGATAATTGAATACTGAGCAGTCACTAAGGACTACGAACTTCTACTAGAATTAACAGTATTAAACTGAAAATCCAACAAAAACAGGTACAATAGGTGATCAGCCTAAAGTACCATACGTTATGCATAACAATCAATCATACTCAAGTGCGCGCGTCGGTTCTCCGACAGTTATATTTTGTTCTTCTTAGTCAAATACAAGATCCTGCACCAATCAACTAGTTTGGGTCGCTTTTCAATAATATAAGTCTAGCCAAATCAAATGGCATAGACACTTTAACAATATTCAAGAATAATACTAAGTTCAACATGAATAATAGCTTTAATGAAATAAGAGTTCAAGTATGCTAATTCAATTCAAACGATTAAGTAAAGAAACTAGTTCGCAATATACAAGGCTAGAATACTTGAACCGTAAAAGAGTGTAAGTTAGAAAACTTGCATCCAAAGAGATAAGGTTTATATACTTGACTTATGTGTAGTTTACTCATGTAAAGCTAGCCAACACTTTCGAATCCTATTTATAACGTATTACATGTATAGGATTTTCACTAGTTAACACATTCGGTACATAAGCTTGTTACTCAAATTAAAGATACACACATTGTATTACCTTAGTCACACGTCATTACATACTTATACGCATTCGGTATGAAATCAAATTATAAGTTACCATGAATTCAAATAACATTCGTATAGCATTATATCATTTTTAATCGATTAGGCTTTCATTAGCTATGGAATAACTTTTCTCAATTGAAACATCTTCATGGTATGTTACTATCAAATATCAGTAGCAATTAGTCTTGTTTAACAGCTATAGCATTGAGGTGAGTTATCTGCCAAAAGTCATATCAACAAAACTGCCCAGATTTCATTTTGGCCTGGCGCAGCTGCGCCCTGGTTAGGCCTAGGGGCAGCGCAGCTGCGCTTCCCCCTGGCCAGATCAGGGTTGGGCTGCTGTTGTTTCTGTCCAACACATAAGCATACTAAGGCAATTACACTTAACATTCATTCATGCTAGAGGACTTTTCATAAGCTTATGACCATCTTAAGTTCACTTTTACATGTCATGGTCTTAGTTTAGGATCGCCACGGGAATTAAGGCCAAATAGGGTCATATAATTACAATGCATACAATTTAATCATAGATTCTTGCGAGAAGGTCATATCAATTGTAATATATATGCTTGCGATTGTCCACGTCATTTATTCTTAACTAGCATTGTTTATTACTTGAAAACATACCTATACTTATGCTTGGTTTACTACCGTTATATCAAACATATAAGAGTCATGCTTAGAGACATAATGAATGTAAACATGTTATTTTACATTCTAAGAACTTAACTACTCATACTTAATGCACTTGGTTCGAAAGCATATCCATGTTTGCTTTTGAATCCATTTTAAACTTGAACAATGCAATTTAACACATACAAGGCAACTTCAAAGCTCTTATCGTATGTAGTCAAGTCATATTAACACTTTTGCAAGATCAGCGTGTATATCATGTAGTATTCATACATATTAGCTATAACATAACAAGCTTTTTCTTAATAATTTCTCTAACACAAGGTCTAATAAGTTTGGTCATGAACAAGGACACTATAAACACTATATCATGCTCCTTTATATTTGAAATCAATCATGTGTATGAATCACTAAGTTCACAACTTGTAGAACAAGTATTACTTCAAAGTTTGTTTTTAGAATACTACGTTTATCTCGAAAACCATACCCTTTTTGTTAATCATGTATGCTAGTACAAGAAAATATGCTTACCTTGCCTCATTTTATTCATATATATATGTTACACAAGTTAGTATGCTTGTTTAAACCAAACCACATAATATATGCATAACAAAAATCAAGCAGGATGCAGAATCTGCAGCAGGCTGCTGGCGCAGCTGCCCAGTACAAAACTGGCTTAGCTACGCCGGCTTGCAGCCAGCGGTAGACTGTTCCAGCCTCGGCAGACTTCCAGCCCAAACACAAAAAATTCATCACAAATTCGATTATAACTAACAGCATTGTATTACCAATATGTTTTTAAGCTAATATAGCAACTAAACAAGTATGCTACAATCCATTTACAATCCAATTCAATATGATCAAGAATTAAGAATTTCAAGAATAGAAATTTTGATAGAGACAAAATGAAGAACAAGAATCATGGAATTATACCTCTGTAATTAGTTAATTGGACTTGCTGCTTAATTTAGAATGCTCACACTGATATATGTATATGCTCTCCCTCTCAACACTTAGCCAAATCTCAGCAAAGAAGAATGGAGAAGAAGAGCTCAATTTATAGAACAACCAATACCCAGACAATGCTTTAGTTCTTCAATTTAAACTAACGGATTGTTGTATTCTTTGATGGCTAATGAGAAGTTGGTAGTAGTTGGTGGAATGCATCATGAGATCCACTCCCCATTGAATCATGCTAGCTAAGAATGTGCTGAGTTTGAGGATATAGGGAGTAGGATAGCTTCATGAGTATTCACGTGTGAAGAGATTGTGACTATCATTAAGGGACAAGGCAAGGCAATCTCAGCATTCTAGTAAGTTTGTACTATATCATGTTATAACATATAAGCATAACATATATTATCTACACTTAGGTATTAAATTAGTGTCATAAGACAATTTCATATAATGTAGTAAGTGTAATTTGTACGCATATAATCCATATACATTTTATCTTACCAATATAGCCTTTTCAGATATTATCACCCTATATTGTCTCCTTTATTATTAAATTCTACAATCAACAAGTGATTACATTATATTCATGATATATCATTTTAATGTATACTTACATACATATAGTCACATAAGCATAAACATGTAGCTTATATTTTTCAATCAATCTTAATACATGGTCTCTATGTGTAATATATTCACATTGCACTATATAACATAGTTTATGTATACTTGCATGGTCACACCTAAGTGTTTCTCTACACTATATATTATAGTCGTATTCCATATACTTTATATTTAATTCTTGCACATTTGCACATAGAAATCAATATAATCTCATCATATTAATAACTTACTTATTTATTTTATTATTCATAATTTTAAATAAATAAATTATTCATCTCATTGATTAATTAACGATAATATTAATTAATTCATTCCTCATTGATTATTAATTTCCATAGTAATCGATTAACACTTACGTGATTAAATATCACATTAAATGAATATAAATCTTATTATATTTATAAACACATTGCTTATTATTACTATATTTCTTGCAATAATAATAATCAAGTATTATTAATCAATCATAGTTAATATTCCATAACCATATATTAATATTCTACAATAGCAATTAACAATTAATATAGATTAATTGTTTACTTAATAATTCATTCGTTAATTAATATAATCATTAATAATCCTCATCACTGTGCCACACAAGGCTATGAATGAGTTTATCGCAAACTCCATAAATTTCTCAATTATTATTACAATTATTCAATTTTATATAATTGAATCAACCCTTCTCACAACACAAAATCATTTATATTCAAATAAATTCTTATTTCCATTAATATATTTATTTAATAATATTAGGAATTTCTTGGGTATTACATCCTCCCCCCTTATAAAAATTCTGTCCCGGAATTGCTATAAGGTTACACAAATAGATGGGGATAATCTCTCATCATTCTATCTTCTAACTCCCACGTAGCCTCCTCGACATCGTGGTTACGCCAAAGTACTTTTATAGATGAAATAATTTTATTTCTTAAGGTTTGCTCTTTCCTATCTAATATCTAGACAGGAATTTCTTTATACGCCAAGTTCTTCTCCACTTGAATGGGCTCGTAAGAAATCACGTGCTTGTAGTCGGCCTTGTACGGTCGCAACACGGAAATGTGGAACACGTTGTGGATGTGCTCCAACTCAGGTGGTAACGAAACTTTGTATGCCACTTTGCCCACTCGCTTCAGTATCTCGAACGGTCCTATGAATCTTGGACTCAATTTTCCTTTCTTGCCGAAACGGATCTTTCCCTTCCATGGAGATACCTTCAAGAATACGAAATTGCCGACTTTAAAGTCTCGATCCTTCCAATGCAAATTTGCGTACTTTTTCTGACGTTCTTGAGCTGCTACAAGTCTGGCTCTTATCACTGTCACCACATTTGCGATTTGTTGTACTAGCTCCGGTCCGAGTATTCGTCGCTCTACGACTTCGTCCCAACATAATGGCATTCTGCACTTTCTTCCGTAAAGAGCTTCGTACGGTGGCATGCCAATACTCGCATGGTAACTATTGTTATACGCAAATTCAACTAAGGGTAGATGGTCGCCCCAATTTCCCTTAAAATCCATCACGCAAGTCCTAAGCATGTCCTCTAGCATTTGTATTGTCCGCTCACTCTGTCCGTCTGTCTGAGGATGATAAGCGGTACTCAACCTCAACTGCGTTCCCATTCTCTCTTGCAAACTTTTCCAAAAATTGGACGTGAAGCGCGGATCTCGATCAGAGACAATAGATACCGGCACTCCATGTCGTGAGACAATCTCCTTTATATATAGACCCGCTAACTGATTCAAACTGTAACGAATCTTGATCGGTAGAAAATGTGCGGTCTTGGTAAGTCAATCCACGATAACCCAAATGGCATCATAACCTTTCTGCGTAACTGAAAGTCCTACCACAAAGTCCATCGTAATATGCTCCCATTTCCACTCTGGTATTTCCAACGGTTGTAGTAAACCACTCGGCCGTTGATGCTCTGCTCTAACATGATGGAAAGTCAAACATCTACTGACGCACTCTGCGACTTCCCTTTTCAAATTGGGCCACCAAAAATGTTGCCTTAGATCTCGGTACATCTTCGTGCCTCTCGGATGAACGGAATATGTCGTATTGTGTGCCTCGTGCAAAATCTCTTCCCTTAACTCGGTTACTGCTGGTACCCACACTCTTCCTTCAAATCTTAAGATACCGTCTTTATCCATTCAAAATTTCTCTTCCTCATTTTCTGTGATCCTCTTTCGGATTTTCTCACACTCTTCATCTTTTTCCTGGGCTTCCTTTACTCTATCCAACAATGTCGGATGAGCTTCCACCACAAACAACCTTTATTCAGACCTCTCGGGTCCCTTTACTTCTATTTCTAATTTCTCCATCTCTCTTATCAACTCTTCCTGAGTCATCTAATTAAATAATTTCTCCCTTCCTTTCCTGCTCAGAGCGTCGGCAACCACGTTTGCCTTCCCCGGGTGATAAAGAATATCGCAGTCATAGTCTTTGATTAATTCTAACCACCTTCTCTGCCGCATGTTCAACTCCTTCTGTGTGAAGATATATTTCAGACTTTTGTGGTCCGTGTATATCTCACATTTTTCCCCATATAAATAATGCATCAATATCTTTAACTCAAAAATGACTGCCGCTAACTCTAAGTCATGAGTAGGGTATCGTTTTTCGTAATCCTTCAATTGTCGTGATGCATACGCAATGACTTTGCCATGTTGCATAAGCACACAGCCAAGTCCCTTGTGCGATGCATCACTATACACCACAAAATTTCCTGCATCATCTGGTAATGATAACATAGGTGCTTCGCTAAATCTCCTTTTCAGTTCTTGAAAACTTTCTTCCCATTTGTCGGTCCATACAAATTTCACCATATTTCTAGTCAAATTGGTCAACGGGGTTGCTATCTTAGAAAAATCTTGGATGAATCTTCGATAGTACCCCCTAAAAAGCTTCTCACCTCCGTCGGTGTTCTCGGTTATTCCCAATTGCATACTGCTTCTACCTTCGCAGGGTCTACAGCGATTCCATTCTTATCCACCACGTGGCCTAAGAATTGAACCTTCTCTATCCAAAATTGGCACTTTGAAAATTTTATATACATCTTCTCTTTTCTTAGTGCCTCCAAAACAATCTTCAGATGTTCGGCGTGTTCTTCCTCTGTCTTCGAGTAGATCAAAATGTCGTCGATAAAAACCACATCAAATTTATCCAAGTATGGCTTGAAAACTCGGTTCATCAAGTCCATAAATGCTACCGGAGCATTAGTCAATCCCAATGACATTACCAAAAACTCGTAGTGTCCATAACGGGTTCGAAACGCAGTCTTTGGTATGTCCTCATCCCTCACTTTTAGCTGATGATATCCTGTTCATAGGTCAATTTTTGAGAAACACTTTGCTCCCTTCAGTTGATCAAACAGGTCGTCTATCCTTGGTAGTGGATATCGGTTCTTGATTGTTACTCTGTTCAATTCTCGATAATCGATACAGAGCCTCATCGATCCGTCCTTCTTCTTAACGAATAGTACTGGTGCTCCCCAAGGAGAAACACTCGGTCGAATGTAACCCTTATTCAATAATTCTTGCAATTGTATCATCAATTCCTTCATTTCTACTGGCGCCATACGGTATGGAGCTTTCCAAATCGATGCAGTTCCTGGTGCTAAGTCTATTACGAATTCAATTTCTCTGTCTGGCGGAAGACCAGACAGATCGTCCGGAAACACATCTTGAAATTCATTAACTACGGATATATCCTTAATTTCTACTCCCTTTTTCTGAGTATCTACGATGTAAGCTAAGTAACCTACACATCCTTTCCTTAACAATTTCTTGGCCTGCATCATCATAATGCAACACGATTGCTTAAGCAATGAGCTACCATAAAATACTACCTTAGACTTACTCGGAGTCTAAAGGTTCGCACACTTGTTCTAACAGTCAATAACCGCAGCATGGTTATACAACCAATCCATCCCCAGTATTACGTCAAATTCTCCCAGTCTAATAGTAATTAAGTCTACTTTTAGTTCATGTTCTCTAATATTTGCGCGACAATCTCGATAAATGTATTCTACAGGGATCACTTCCTTATTCGCAACTTCTATGTTCAAAGGATTTTCTAATCGTTCTCGGGGTGTACTAAGTTTACTAGCAAATTCTTCAGATATAAAAGAATAGGTTGCACCCGAATCAAATAATACATAAGCATTTATATCATTGATTGGGATTATACCTGACACCACGTCCTTCGCAGCTACGGCATCCTGGACAGTCATGTTAAAAGTTCTGGCGATTGGGCGGTTGGATTGTGCCGGCCCGCTGATCATCAGCTTGTTGCCTCCTTGCTGATTGCTACCCCCACCACTTCCCTTCTTTGGGCAGTCCTTAATTCGGTGCTCCATCGAGCCACACGCAAAGCATTCTTGTATTTTCTTTGGTTTTGGACAGTTGGGCGAGATGTGCCCTTCCTATCCGCAGTTGTAGCAAGTGCCACGTCCCTTCCAGCACTCGCCCTGGTGATTCTTCCCACACTTTGGGCATCCTTCAGCCCTCTTCTTGAAACCTCCATGAAAATTCCCTGATTGATTATTGTTTTTTTTGTTGTTTTTGTTGTTGTTGTTGTTATTCTCCCACTTTCTTTTTCCCAAACTACTTCCTCCACTGCTGCTTCCTCCAGTACGATTCTCTCCTCCAGCATTATTTCCTTTCTTCTCTTTGTTGTACAAGCTCAAAGCTTCACTTCCTCCCTCTGCGATAATAGCCTTTTCCAGCAGTGTTGCAAAAGAATCGATCTGAAGAACTGACACCTTATTGAATAGCCAAGGCTTCAGTCCTTGTTCAAATCATCTAGCCTTCCTCTCTTCATCTCCTACCTGGTGCTCCGCAAATCCAGCTAGTTCGTTAAACCTAGCCGCGTATTGTGCCACCATCATCTCCCCTTGTTTTAACTCTAGAAATTTCACCTCCATCCGGTTTTTCATGCTTTTCGGGAAGTAATTCTAGAAAAACAGCGTCTTAAACTTATCCCAAGCTATTATCCCTTCTCCAGCTCTTTGTTGATTAGCCTCCCACCAGTAGTTCGCTTCTCCCCTCATCATGTATGAGGCAAACACCGTCTTCTGATCTTCGCCTACGCGAGCTATAGTGAAAGATTTTTTGATCTCCTTGATCCACGTTTGTGCGACGATTGGGTCGGTAGTTCCCTCGAACTCCGGGCCTACACTCTTAAAGTCTTTAAAGGTTGTTACTGGCACAGCCTGAGGGTTTGGACGAACGGGTTCATTTTTCCTTCCCCTTAAGGCTTCTCCTAACAAGTCTACCAGTTTCTGGATCGGGTCTACTTGTTCCCTCTCATTGTTCACTGACTCCTCGGGTGCAGTCAATCTACGTCTGGGTGGCATTATCTGCATCACAAATTTTCATTTTATTATTATCCAAGTATATTACTTTAGTATTTCTCTTAATACTAAAAGAATAAATTTATAACACGTTTCTGAATAAACTCCATTTATATTCATATGCCATTTCATTTCATTACGTGATTATCCTAGCATACTACTATAAATGTTATCACATATACCCCTTAATATCACAAAAGATAGGGAATATACCAACCTACTACCATACTACCCCTCTAACAAAAGATTACATGGGGTTCACATCACTAACCCACATCTTACACAAAAGATTGGGATTACAACATAGTATGTACAACACATAAAGATAAATTCTACTAAACTACCACTAGACCATTTAAGGAAATCTCATCACATCATGCCACGCACCACGGCGCTCTTGTACTCTAATTGTGCTATATAAGCTACCAGCTCTCTACTCATGGTATGTAGAGTCTATCACTGCTCTGCCGGGTAGTGGTACACACCATCAATCACCGTCTCAAAAGCTGAACGGAACACATACCCCATCTTATTCATCTTCCTCTTCTTGCACCTAACCTTGTCCTCTAGGTCGTCAGCTCTCTCATTGGCCGCTTCCTACTTCTCCTTGAAGTGTATCCTATCCATCACCTCCAACTCTAACAGAGTACGGAGTGCCTATTTCTCAGTCTTCTCACTCAATTCTCTATATTCTACTTCTTCCAGCTTCCCTGCTATATCTACATTTCTCGCCACCGACCTGTGGAATAAGGTTCCCATCTAGATCCCTGCCTCCCTACGATATGCAATCTCTACCTCTAACTCCTGCATGGCCAGCTTCCTCTAGTGGTCTTCGTCCCTCAGCTTCTGGAACTCAGACTCTCTCTCATGGGCCTCGGCCTCCAGCTCTTGTACTCTGCAGTCTAACTCTAGGATCCGCTCCTCATACTCGCCTAGCATCTACTCCTCTACAGTAACCCCATCAGAGTCCTCCACTGGCTCATCCTCCATCGGCTCCTCCTCTGGATCAGACTCTATCTCAATCTCGTCCTCGTCATCAGAATCGAACGGTGCAACAGCCTGCACTGGTGTAGCCTCTAGAGGTGCCTCATATACCACATGTATATCCCTGGGCTCCTCCTCTGCCACACTACTAGGTACACCTGTGTCTGTCATCCTACAATCACAAACACAAGACAAACAAACAGCAACTCCATTAGAATGTTAAATAAAACATAAGTTCATTGTATAAAATGAAGTTACATTTCATAACAGACTAAGTCTCTTAAGGAAAACTCTACATGAGTTTTATCTCCTTCCTAACTTCTAAGTTCGCCTAAGTTATAGTTTAAGGACACTCCTTCCTAATGTTTATAACTACAGCTTTGATACCAACTTGTGATGCCCCCAAATCCGGGACCGTCACTTGGTCTCTCGAATTCGGTTCGTCACGTGCTCATGGTAATACATCACAATAATAATACGACTAAATGTCGCATCGCACAACGGAATAATACACAACTAATACCGAATAAATTACATTTAAATAATATAATTATTCACGTCCCAAGGTCTCGTAACTTAAACAGTGATTACATAGCTTAGACATATCTTAAGCATAAATAACCTTAACTAGTACATAATATCATAAGTTCTTTATTACAATCATAAAGTCCTACGTAAACAAAGCTACTCAGTAGCCTGTCCCTTGCCCTTATCGGTACTCGAGGGTCCGTACTGCTCGGCCTTAACTGAAATGTTTTTAGGAAAAGCAAGAATGAGCACAAATTGCCCAGTAAGTAATATATAATAAGGGTGAAGAATAAAATTCTAAATTCTCAAAAGGGTATAGCAAGGTTTGATAATTCAAGGATAACAAGAATATCAACAGTTTTCAAATACAGTTGCTAAGGACAGAATAATATCAACGTGATTCAATAATAAATCAATTCAAGATTTCAAGATAACTGAATACTGAGCAGTCACTAAGGACTATGAACTTCTACTAGAATTAACAGTATTAAACTGAAAATCCAACAAAAACAGGTACAACAGGTGATCAGCCTAAAGTACCATACGTTATGCATAACAATCAATCATACTCAAGTGCGCGCGTCGGTTCTCCGACAGTTATATGTTATTCTTCTCAGTCAAATACAAGATCACGCACCAATCAATTTGTTTGGGTCGCTTTTCAATAATATAAGTCTAGCCGAATCAAATGGCATAGACACTTTAACAATATTCAAGAACAATACCAAGTTCAACATGAATAATAGCTTTAATGAAATAAGAGTTCAAGTATGCTAATTCAATTCAAACAATTAAGTAAAGAAACTAGTTCGCAATATACAAGGGTAGAATACTTGCACCGTAAAAGAGTGTAAGTTAAGAAACTTGCATCCAAAGAGATAAGGTTTAGATACTTGCCTTATGCGTAGTTTACTCACGTAAAGCTAGCCAACACTTTCGAATCCTATTTATAATGTATTACATGTACAGGATTTTCATTAGCTAACACATTTGGTACATAAGCTTGTTACTCAAATTAAAGATACGCACATTGTATTACCTTAGTCACACGTCATTTCATACTTATACGCATTCGGTATGAAATCAAATTATAAGTTACCATGAATTCAAATAACATTCGTATAGCATTATGTCAATAGATTAGGCTTTCATTAGCTATGGAATTACTTTTCTCAATTGAAACATCTTCATGGTATGTTACTATCAAATATCAGTAGCAATTAGTCTTGTTTAGAAGCTATAGCATTGAGGTGAGTTATCTGCCAAAAGTCATATCAACAAAACTGCCCAAATTTCATTTTGGCCTGGCGCAGCTGCGCCCTGGTTAGGCCTAGGGGCAGCAGCAGCTGCGCTTCCCCCTGGCCAGATCAGGGTTGGGCTGCTGCTGTTTCTAGTCCAACACATAAGCATACTAAGGCAATTACACTTAACATTCATTCATGCTAGAGGACATTTCATAAGCTTATGACCATCTTAAGTTCACTTTTACATGTCATGGTCTTAGTTTAGGATTGCCACGGGAATTAAGGCCAAATAGGGTCATATAATTACAATGCATACAATTTAATCATAGATTCTTGCGACAAGGTCATATCAATTATAATATACATGATTGCGATTGTCCACATCATTTATTCTTAACTAGCATTGTTTATTACTTTAAAACATACCTATACTTATGCTTAGTTTACTACCGTTATATCAAACATATAAAAGTCAAGCTTAGAGACATAATGAATGTAAACATGTTATTTTACATTCTAAGAACTTAACTACTCATACTTAATGCACTTGGTTCGAAAGCATATACAAGTTTGCTTTTGAATCCATTTTAAACTTGACCAACGTAATTTAACACATACAAGGCAACTTCAAAGCTCTTATCGTATGTAGTCAAGTCATATTAACACTTTTGCAAGATCAGCGTGTATATCAGGTAGTATTCATACATATTAGCTTTAACATAACAAGCTTTTTCTTAATAATTTCTCTAACACAAGGTCTAACAAGTTTGGTCATGAACAAGGACACTATAAACACTATATCATGCTCCTTTATATTTGAAATCAATCATGTGTATGAATCACTTAGTTCAGAACTTGTAGAACAAGTATTACTTCAAAGTTTGTTTTTAGAATACTAAGTTTATCTCGAAAACCATACCCTTTTTGTTAATCATGTATGCTAGTACAAGAAAATATGCTTACCTTGCCTCATTTTATTCATATATATATATGTTACACAAGTTAGTATGCTTGTTTAAACCAAACCACATAATATATGCATAACAGAAATCAAGCAATATGCAGAATCTGTAGCAGGCTACTGGCGCAGCTGTCCAGTACAAAACTGGCACAGCTGCGCCGGCTTGCAGCCAGCGGCAGACTATTCCAGCCTCGGCAGACTTCCAGCCCAAACAAAAAAAATTCATCACAAATTCGATTATAACTAACTGCATTGTATTACCAATATATTTTTAAGCTAATATAGCAACTAAACAAGTATACTACAATCCAATTCAACATGATGAAGAATTAAGAATTTCAAGAATAGAAATTTTGACAGACAAAATGAAGAACAAGAATCATGGAATTATACCTCTGTAATTAGTTAATTGGACTTGCTGCTTAATTTAGAATGCTCACACTGATATATGTATATGCTCTCCCTCTCAACACTTAGCAAAATCTCAGCAAAGAAGAATGGAGAAGAAGAGCTCAATTTATAGAACAACCAATACCCAGACAATGCTTTAGTTCTTCAATTTAAACTAACGGATTGTTGTATTCTTTGATGGCTAATGAGAAGTTGGTAGTAGTTCGTGGAATGCATCATGGGAGCCACTCCCCATTGAATCATGCTAGCTAGAATGTGCTGAGTTTGAGGATATAGGGAGTAGGATAGCTTCATGAGTATTCACGTGTGAAGAGATAGTGACTATCATTAAAGGACAAAGCAAGGCAATCTCAGCATTCTAGTAAGTTTGTACTATATCATGTTATAACATATAAGCATAACATATATTATCTACACTTAGGTATTAAATTAGTGTCACAAGGCAATTTCATATAATGTAGTAAGTGTAATTTGTACGCATATAATCCATGTACATTTTATCTTACCAATATAGTCTTTTCAGATATTATCACCCTATATTGTCTCATTTATTATTAAATTCTACAATCAACAAGTGATTACATTATATTCATGATATATCATTTTAATGTATACTTACATACATATTGTCACATAAGCATAAACATGTAGCTTATATTTTTCAATCAATCTTAATACATGGTCTCTATGTGTAATATATTCACATTGCACTATATAATATAGTTTATGTATACTTGCATGGTCACACCTAAGTGTTTCTCTACACTATATATTATAGTCGTATTCAATATACTTTACATTTAATTCTTGCACATTTGCACATAGAAATCAATATAATCTCATCATATTAATAACTTACTTATTTATTTTATTATTCATAATTTCAAATAAATAAATTATTCATCTCATTGATTAATTAACGATAATATTAATTAATTCATTCCTCATTGATTATTAATTTCCATAATAATCGATTAACACTTACGTGATTAAATATCACATTAAATGAATATAAATCTTATTATATTTATAAACACGTTGCTTATTATTACTATATTTCTTGCAATAATAATAATCACGTATTATTAATCAATCATAGTTAATATTCCATAACCATTAATTAATATTCTACAATAGCAATTAACAATTAATATAGATTAATTGTTTACTTAATAATTCATTCGTTAATTAATATAATCATTAATAATCCTCATCACTGTGCCACACACGGCTATCAACGAGTTTATCGCAAACTCCATAAATTTTTCAATTATTATTTTAATTATTCAATTTTATATAATTGAATCAATCCTTCTCACAACACAAAATCATTTATATTCAAAAAATTCTCATTTCTATTAATATATTTATTTAATAATATTAGGAATTTCTCGGGTATTACAGTCTTAACCGTAGTCCCCCCATTTGGAAGAGGGAAAGAAATCTGCCATCACAACAGACTGCATTCAACAATTACCATGAGAGACAGAGAAAATTCGAAAGAACGAAAAATCGGGTGTTCACTCCACTAGGCGATTCCCTTGAAAACATGTTGGTGATGCTAATAGATCACAAGAAAATTACCGAACTGGCTTCACCTCTGGATTCAATTACAAAAGATACAATCCTAGCCAGAGATGTTCCTACCATTCAGGATCTCCAGGACACGATACACAAGATTGTTAGTCCTTGAAACATAAAATCCAAAACCTGATCGAAAACGACGATATTGTGGTCCAACAACATGACCATCCCAATGACAACCACAACCTTCTGATGTCGGATGATACAGAGGAAGTAAACATGATTGGGTCAGGAAGCGAGGAAATGTATCCAAATCGTAAATACATACGAAAGATAGAGGAATACCCCCAAAAGAACATAACAAATGTCCTTAAGTTGGAAAATACAGAGGAGGGTATGACAATAATGTAAAAATTAAATACGATCCAACAGCAAGTAACTCTGCTGGCTAATCTGGTAGTGCGCCAACATCAGGATACAAGGCAGGTTTTCACTCAACTATCAGAAAGCCAAGAGAAAGAGAAGGTTCTTCAGAATGTAGGCCTATCTCCCTCCAATATCAGTCAGCTAACCGAAGAAGATCAAAGCATGCTGAATAGACAATAAATGTGGAGTGATAAAATTCCCGAAAGATCCCGACAAAGAAAAATAGTCCAGAGGAATGCGAATTCCCAAATAAGAAATATCAATCAACATGCCAAACACTGGCAAACCCTCGAAATCCTATGGCATCGAGAGTCGGGGAGAGTAGGCGGAGAAGGGTATTCACACCTTTGGAGGCCTCATTGGAAAATATACTAGCATTGATGGTTGCGCAGAGAAAGATTACTGAGTTGCTTCCTCCTAACAAGCCCGGAACG
The DNA here is from genome assembly GCA_020205555.1 of Panax stipuleanatus. Taxonomy (NCBI): domain Eukaryota; kingdom Viridiplantae; phylum Streptophyta; class Magnoliopsida; order Apiales; family Araliaceae; genus Panax; species Panax stipuleanatus. Next base: position 60,097,887 of record CM035124.1, on the reverse strand, counting down.
AAAAATTATGATGCCACAAAGATATGTCGCTATCATTCTAACTCACCTGGACATGTAACTGAGGAATGCTAGTCTCTAAAGCACAAAATCCAGGATCTCATTGAAAATGGAGAACTGAAGAAAGAATTCCCTATAACCAGAAAAGGCGAGAGGGAGATAAAGAGCTCAAGATGTCCACTCGATGTGACGGCTATGAGCACCAATCCTGGCGGAACACAAGGTGGACCGATCCTAATATTAGGTGTGACCGAGGAGACAAAAGAACCTCCCAATGAAGTTCATCCACCATCATCAAATATCTTGTTGCCTAAAGCCAACAACTACATTCCTGACCTTATCCTCCTTGAAGATGAGGAGGAGATACTAATCCTTCCCCGTATGGAAAAAGCATAAAAAAAAAGTTCCTTGCAAGAGATACCACATCAGTGCGAGGAGGATTTCATACTCAAATCCTCTCAAGGCTATGAGAAAGGTGAAGGAGCAGACGAAGAAAAAGGTGGTGAAGTTCTCAAGGAAGCCAACCCTCGAGGAATCTGGAGTTCATACCTTTTTGCGACGAGTCCAGTTTAAGCATCCTTAAGGGATATGTTAATTCAGGAGGCGATCAATTTATGGCAGGGATTGAAGATATTCAGAATCAAGAGGGAACCTCTATCACAAGCCTCGAAGGCGATATAAACTCTGACGACTGGACTATTAGGCCTCAGCTAGTCAGGTGGATGTAGATCCAGAGGAAAGTTGCGAGTTTCAGGAGTTATTGGAACGTTATCACTTTCTTACCATGCATGTAGATGATAAAAAAAACAAAAAAATAAAAGACCAAAAAAATTAAAAAATTAAAAAGAAAAAAAATCAAAAATCAAGCCTTTCATGCCACCGTGAACTACGAAAGACCTGATCTCCCTCAGCCCGGGAGTACGTAGGCAACCATCTTGGTGCGGTGAAACCAAACAAAAATTTCAAAAACCCTCGAATCCAAACACAAAATTTGAAAACATATCAAACCAGACTCAAAATCCAAGATAAACTCCTTTCAAGCCTCTCCAACCAAACAGCCATAACTACGAATGACCTGATCTCCCTTAACCCGGGTGTACGTAAGCAGCCATCTACGGTGCGATTTGACCTTCAAGAAAAAATGAAAAAATAAAGACCAGTTCCAAGACACCAAAGATAATTAAAAGCTAAACTCTATCAAGATCCCTGATCAACAGGCCCTACTAAGGAAAACCAAAGCTGGACTCTGAACTCGTGGATAAGCTGGATAACAGTACCAACATGGCATCTCTCTGAAGATAGAGGAGCAGCTGCCAGCTCTTAACCCTCGATCTCCATACGAGCCAGAACATCCACTGCCATCTGCATATTATGGCCTCGTCCCTCTCAGCAAAGGCAGCATCCCGAGTGACTTGAGCCTCGTCTCTATCAACAGAAGTCATATCTCTACTAGAATGGGACGTCAACATCAACGCCCTGGCCTGATCTCTCTCAAAAGACATCCGAGCTATCAAATCTGCCATAACCAGATCTGTTCTGGTAGGGACACTCGTTAGGTCACCAACCAAAGTCGTGGTCAAAGCTATCACCACCAACAATCACAAGCCCTTGAGTCCAATTCATTGGAGTCCGAAGGCATTTTGACATCAATCGTCAAAGTTGGAAAAAAAAACGCAATGATATTTTAAGCATAAACATCTGCAAGTACCTTCGAATAGCTGAAGCCTCAATCTGAAACCTTCATCAAACTAGAAGAAAGGTCATCAAAGCCAATTGCTCCTACAAATCAGAAACAATGACTGGGGCATCCAAGCATTAAAATCCACTACCTGTTCACCATGGGGGTCATGCGATTAAAGACTCTTGCGATATAGGCATCTTATCAGCCCATCGGTCAAATATACAACCAAGCAATCCTCCTAGATGACAAGCAAGACTGGGGCAAGTTCAAAGTCAACAACAACTCGATGTTGGGACCGTTACAACAAGATTGGATGAATTTTGGAAATTGCGCGATTCAATACTGGGGCATTTATCAACCATATAATGAAAATACATCAGTCAGCACCATCAGCATAGTCCATCATCATCCAAGCTTCCATCATTGGAAATTTGGTATGATCAATCGGTCTTTTCCAATCATAATTTTCTTAGAATACTGCGATCCCATGATAAGGTATGATTCTTTCATCTCTTTATCTGCTTTTAACTTCCAGTTACATGCATGGGCAGGGGTATACGTGTTGGGTATAGATAAATCTTATGTTAGAATCTTGGAAAAAGGTTTTAAAAAGGAAAAAGATTTTTGCCAAACTTGTTATAAATTGGATTAATTCTGATAAGCGTCCGTGGAACGAGAATCACAGGAATGATTAGATGATTAAGACTATTCAACCTTTTGATTAGGCACGTTGTCCTAGTTCAAAGCACTTTTTAGAGAAAACTTGGCCTCATATGCATGTCTGCACTTTGCGATTAACCTGACTCTTAGTTGTGGTGTATGAAACTATGACGACAAGGATGATGATTTATAGCCAGTCTAATGTCTCGAATCATGGTCTGGGTTGCTCAAGTAATTAAGCCTGAGGGGTGTCTCTACACCTGGTGCCCTAAAGCCATCTGGTTTGGGAGCCACCGGCCCAACGCTCGTTATATGGGTAACTTAGTGCCTAAGAAAATGAGCATTACAAGAAATCAAAACCTGAGCAGATCTGAAGCGTGGCCTAGGTTACTTAAGTAATTAAGCCCGAGGGGTGTCTCTACACCTGGTGCCCTAAAGTCGTCTGGTTTGGTAGTCACCGGCCCAACACTCGTTATACGGGTAATTTACAGCTTAAGAAAATGAATCTTGTACAAGCTCAGGTGAGGATCAAAAAGAATAGACCGCCTGACTTGTCTCAAAGTGTGGCCTTTGTTACTCGAGCCAGTAAACCTGAAGGGGTATCTTAACACCTAGTGCCCTAAAACCGTCTGATTTAGGAATCAGTGGTCCAAAACTCGTTACATGGGTAACTCTGAATAGCCTAAGAAAATGAGACAAAGTTAATTGAGGAAAACAGAAAAATTTTGCAAGATAAAAATGAGATCATCTAGAAGTCATAGAAGACAAATCCCTGCTAAAGGTTGCGTCATTCATAGTGCACATGTCATATGATCTTAATCTTGTGAAGAGCAGTGTCTAGAGTGAAGATGAGGTGTCTCTGATGAAGGGAGATATGTCTTTTGAATCTAATCCTACCCATGAAAAATGACCATGGACGCTTAAAAGTTTTCTTACGATTTCATAACTTGTCAAGCGGAAATTTGGTTTTCTTTAGGAAAAAATCATTTTCATACTTCCTTTCAAAATCTTTAGCGATAAAATAAGAGCTCGGTGAATACAAGCATTCAATTTCATATACTTTAACTTCAAATGCCTCATTCACAAGATCATACTAATCCCGACGGCCCGAGCCATCAAGTTGTCGGCACATATTGTTGTTTGTCTGAATGTGAAGGATATTGCTCACCGTGGGCATGGTCAACAAAGCGAGTTTTTCTATGAACCCCAATAACAACCTGCGAAAGGGCTGGGGCATTTCTCCATTCTAAGAAATAGAAAGGATCTATGACGGGACTAAGTTCCTCATCAAAAGAAGAGGGACAATTCCTGAAAGATATCAAGGCGACATCAGTTGTCCCTATACAAAAAGGGGAAAATCCTCAACCGAGTCCTTAACTCAGGAAGAACAGATGCCCGATGACAAAAAGATCTAGCGAAGGAAATCTACATCATCAAATATGTCAAACTGCTCCAAGTCCTCATAAGTCGAGGCCTCTACACTAAAGTTTAAATCTAGAAAATGAAAGAACGGGCTACATCCTCCAGGACGTCAGCAACACCCGGGTCATCAGCCAAGCCAGATCTAAACTAGCAGGGTCGCAAGTAAAGAGCTGGCCCCTTTTCACACTCAATGATCAGTTGTTGGCATAACTCTAGCAAAGCATCGGGGAATGATCCAGGGACGAAGGTAGTATATCAAATTTGATTTCCAATATCGGTCATTTAACCTAAACTCGATCCCCAATATCGGTCCTTTAAGCTAAATTCGATCCCCAACATCGGTCCTTTAACCCAAATCCGGTCCCCAATATCGGCAAATCAAATCATAGCAACCCCAATCTCCAATTGGGCAGTCAGACCAACTCCAATCCATGCCTAAAAAGAAACTCTTAATCACCTCAGAAAGGGAGAGGTATGGTTCTACATCAATTCAATTAAGCATATGCATCAACCTATGGCAAATTAAGATCATCTTATCATGTCTGGTCTGCACATGTGCAACAAGCGCTACATCAGCGCACATCTCAATTAAAACATTAGGCATACATCCCCAATAGAGTCAAAAATGCATACACATTTAACACACAAACTCGATGAAAAATTCTACTAGCATTTGAGTAGGCATCGAGATAGTCCAATGATCAACCATTGTCCCTACCATCAGGGTAGGCACTGTTGCAAACTACCGATGTAAGTTATCATCAGGATAGGCATCGGGATCCCCCACTGAGATAACTCGGCAAAAGAGATATATCCCCATCAGGGAGCCTTCAGAAATGTACAATGGCATCAGCCAAGAGAAAATTTTCCCCTTGATAGTATCGACAAATTGGGGAAACCATTGGCCTTAAAACCAAGATAACAGCAAGGGCCATCACAGACGACGTCATCCCCAGTAGAAATCTGGGAAACATTTCAGTTTATCTTCATCAAACAAGCATTAGCAACACCAATGGAAATTAAACCGTTGGAGTCAACACTAGCAAAGACATCAGCATCACTGATGAAAGTCAACCATTGAGATCAGCCCCAACACATGCACCAGTAAAGGTAATCGATTTGCGATGCGATATGCGATGCAATTTGGAATGCGATATGCGATATGCGATGCGATTTGCGATGCGATGCGATGCAATTTGCGATTTGCGATGCGATATGCGATTTGCAAAAACGTGTTAACACTCATTGCATTGTGATTTGCATCATTAATATCTTGTCATATTTCAAGTGTCTAGCAATTTTTATCCTATTCATTCCATTGTATTACATATACATGATAAAGAGGAGCAACTGTAGACACTCAAAATTTTACTTGCCCCAATACTAACACTGTAGGAGGGCAAAACCGTCAATAAAGCCAACCCCGGTCCCGACACCAGACATCCAATCTAAATGTCAGTCCTTCAGCCTAAATCCGATCCCTAATATCGATAAACCTAAATCCGATACCCAATGTTGGTCAACTCCAGTCAAATTTGATCACTAATATCGGTACTCCAACCAACTCCGATAGTCAATCAGACTGTCAATCCATCTCTGATAGTCAATCAGACCGTCAATCCAGTTTCAATAGTCAATCGAACCGTCAATCCATCTCTGATAGTCAATTGGACCGTCTTTCCAGCTCCGATAGTCAATCGAACAATCCAGCCAGCTCTGATAGTCAATTGGACCGTCTATCCAGCTCTAATCGTCAATCGGACCATTCATCTAATTTTGATCGTTAATCGAACCATCAGATCATCCCCGATCTCAATATCGGGACATCAGCTCAAACCTGGTCACCAATATTGGGACAACCACATCACCGATCAACCATATCAGGATGTCAACTCAGTCCCGGCAGCAACCTAGGAGGTACAAATCAGCCCTGACAGCAACCCAAGAAGTACAGATCAGCCCATGACATCAGCCCGGGAAGTCATGTCGACTTCAGACATAAACCTGAAGCATCACAACAACTCCATAAGAAAACTTGGAACAATCACGTCAGCCACAGAGGCAACACTGGGGACAAACAGACTCGAATGAGATCCAAGTCTTGGAAACAGCTCCCGGAAGTTAACCAAAGGCCATGTCGACACCAAGGGCAACCCCGGGAGGGACAAAATGATCTTTTTACCAACTCTCAGACGATTCAGTCAAAATCAAGCTGAATTGATGTCACCAAGGTCAGAAAGAACCACAACGGTGATCCCGAGTGAAAATAGCACTAGACGACTCGACGGATAAACTACGGGGAAATGAATACCCGGTCATGAACCCACCATTGGGGACTTAAAAAGGGTTAAAACCAATGTCATTGTAACACTCTCAGCGAGGGCTTTTCGCAAAGCTATAACACACCTCAAATGGATGCTTCGATCAAAAGTTATGACGATGCGAACCTGACATCGCATCGCCCGACGTGCACGTACTTCGAGATGACAAAGCTGGGCATGTGGGCCCCACCATGGGGAGCTGTACCACTACCTACGAAAGTAACAGGTAGAGCTAAGGCTCCTTTGTCTATAAATAGAGGTGCATCCCCTTCATTTTTAACAATTCTGAAACGCATCGAAGCTCTGCCAGTTCAATTTCTCGACTTTTACACCTCTTCTAAACCTAAATTTTTTTCACTCCAACACGTAGGTATACCCATATACTACCTTATATCAAAAAACCACTGGTAGATTTGGACGTATAGAGCCTACGATTTGGCAAAAAGCCCGTATTGCAGTCTATTGTAAGTATTTTTACGATCAGAAAGTCAATACTACTACTTTGCACTGTTTTCCACTTGAACACAAAGTTTCATCTTCTAAACATGCCCAGAACTTTTTTCTGCGGCCGTTTTCGTCAAAATTTGGTACATATCTCTATATAAACGCAAATTTTTATATTTCTACAACTCGTATTGATGATCCGTCGGCTCCAGCAGCTTCAATGCACTAGCACACACGTTCTGGCAACTTCGTCGGACTGGGTTATCTTCCCAGTCCTGGTTTGGCCCTTTTTGTATATATTTAACTTTATATATACTAACATTTCAATTCTGTCAAGTCCGGATATCAAATCCGAGATAGTTTACCGCTTTTACATATATTTACGTATATATAAGCGACTCTCACAATAATTAGTTCTCTCACCAGTATTGGTTGACTATATTTCTGTCAATATATATATATATATTCAGTGCGGCCTGGATTACTTCGTGGCAATTTTACTGCTTTTGCACACTTTCCCATACTGGGTGCTCTCCCTAGTCACTGAGTGCGGCCTGGATTACTTCGTGGCAATTTTACTGCTTTTGCACACTTTCCCATACTGGGTGCTCTCCCTAGTCACTGGGTGACTACTTTATGTCAATTTCAATTCCAGTATGGGCACCGGCGTGAAAATCCATCGCCCTTTTTATTATTTTTATATATATATTTCATTTTTTTCCAGCCTGGTTAATTCTGTGGCTTTTATACAGTTTTTATAAATATATATATATATATATATATATATATATATATATATATATATATTTCTTTACTCAATTTATTCAACTGTTGCATTTAATATTCATTTGTATATGAATCTGCACTGACATATCTGCGGACGGACTAGATTTATCCAAATCTCGCCAATTCTAGCTTTCAACGGTTCAAACAGGTCCCAGCAAAACTTGGAAGCTATAATGGCTGAGATTTCTTTAAATCTAGTTATTTTTATAGTTTTAGCTTTGAAAGAAAACTCGCATCCCTTATATCCCTATCTAGTGGGAACGAGACGCTTCAGCCGTGCGAACCGGGATTTACTGAATGAATCCTCGGTTCTGGCAATTTTGGGATATTTATCTATTTCTGTACAAATTTGAACTTTGCAGGTTTATTGGCTACTCATATGTGAGCCTAGGAATCGTGGGATTCACGATCAAATCGATCGGGATCTAATTCCCATGATGGACAAACTCCAGTTTACAAATGTACCCTGCTAATTTTTTTGTAAAATGTACATACACAAACCTTTAAACGGTTATCCGAATTTAAGGTCTCATCATAATGAAATGTCAATTATCGTGTCAGCGTCCCTCCGATGGTTTTCAGACCAATGAGGAGACCGACACTTGTATATTTCTGTGGTCGAGGATTCTTCGCAGCCCGACAAATCACCATTCACATGCAGCCTTAAGGCTATAAAGTTAAAATTAAAAGTAGTGATACGCTTCAATTCTTATGTCAGCGTAAGGGTTTGATAAACAGATTTAAAAACATCAATGTCAATTCAATTCAAAAGAAAAGCTTTTATAAATCAAATTAAATGCTTTTGTAAATCAAATCAAACCCTTCGTATATAGGTTCAACGAAGTATGTCCAAACTTTCAATCAATCAAAAGGCCCAATTTTCACATAGCATTCACTCACGCATTCCAGTTTTTAAAGGGAAATATTGAAAAGATGAAGTACCGTATTTACATGGGAGTCGTGGGGTGCCTAACACCTCCCCACACTTAACCAAGCCCCCGAACTCAAAACTCCGATTTCAAAGATCAAGTTTTGACACTGTCTAGCAATTGGGCCTCTTTTCAAATCAAACTTGGTTAAGTTGGTACAACCATTTTCAAATCTACCAACTTGTGACTCTGTTAAAACGTTCAAAAATCGTCGACATAAACATATGTTGGCCTCTTTCCTAAAAAACCATTCAAAACTTTTTTCCTAAATAAAAAGAATAAGGGCAGAGAGAACTTAAGAAGATCGATTTGAGGAAACTCGAGTTACTAACCGACCCGCGGGATTCTTAAATTTTCCAACGTCGTTAGTCCCTTCATAAATCTGTATTTATGAGAACCATAGTCAGTATCCAATACACAAGTAGAAATTTTACTTACTGAAAGATTTATTTCAATTACGAACAAACTTGTATTTGTAACCGAAGCTTAACTAAGCTTCTTCTGGTTAGCCTTTGCAAGATTCTTCTCATAGTTTCTGTTTCAGTGTCCATACTTATTGTAGTGGAAGTAAACTCCTTTGCAATCCATATCAGTTTTGTTCTTATTATCATTTATATTTGCCTTCCTATTTACCTTCTTTGAATCGTTCCTCTTTTAAGAAGATCCTTTGGCCCCTATTAGTAAGACTTGGTATTTTTTGGTCGGAAAGTGACTCTCAACAATTTTTAATATGTTTAAGCAAATCAGCGAGGCTTACATCTAGCTTGTACATCTGAAAATTCATAACAATTGTGAGAAGGAGTCCAGGAGGTGAGTGCAAGATCAAATCTTGGCTCAATTTTCCATCCATGACAAAATCTAGTTGTTCTATTTGTTCAATCAGATTGATCGTCTTAAGCACATGTGTCTTTATTGTTGTACTATCAGTCATTCAATATTAGAAGAGCTCCCTAGACATCTGATATCTATTAGTCCTACTTTTCTCACCATTCAACTCTTTGAAGTGTATTAATATAGTAGGAGCATCCATAGTTTCATGCTGACGTTGAAGCTGTTACTCATAGATACGAGCATGATGCATTGAGGCAACTGTGCATCATCTTGCTACTTTCTAAAAGTAGCAATCTCTTTCTCAGAGGCATTGTCTGCAACCATTGCAGGGATAGGCGTATTAAAGACATAAGATAGCTTTTCAGGTTTGAGAACTATTCTCAAATTCTTTAACCAATCCGTTTAATTTGATCCGATTAAATAGCATCTAATATGCTACGCAGTGACAGTAATTTAGACATTGTAAAATTTTATAAATAAATTTGTAATTAACAACATTATAGCATACATTCTTTTATTAATTACCAAGATAAATTAGGTTTTATTTTAAATTGGTATCTCCCACTATTTTCTTCAAACTATATTACCCTCATTTATATAGTTCGACAAAATTTAATTAAAGATTTGCTAGTGAGAATAAGGATCCTATTTCAAATTTATATAGCCTTGTGGATGACACAACAAACCATATATAAATAAATAGGTAGACAACTCTTTGTCAATTACATCAACATGTAACTCCTTTTATTTTTCCTATCAGATTATTTTAATCAAATGTGTGCACATCCGAACCAAAAAGATCTTAGTTAAGTCCAACCCAGAATTTTCATGTAAGTGAAGAGAAAACTACAGCCCTTGTTTGTACACAACAAGCGGTAATGTTCCATTTCTTATAAACATAATATGTTATAAAATAACATCTTAAATATTTAATACTCGCCTTGTGTGTGCACAACAAAATCATATTAAATATTTAATACTCTATTGTTTTACCATGCTAGAAGGCGACGTTCGATATTCCAAATATCTTTGAACGCTTAGAACTTATTATAAAATCTTTGAGGAGTTTGTTATTATTTGTCTCATCTTGTTTAGCGCGTATGAGCGCACACACACACACACACACACACACACACACACACACACACACACACACACACACACACACACACACACACACATATATATATATATATATATATATAATACGAGTCATATTAATTAACATGTGAAGCATGTTTTATAATATATAATATATATAATAAGCATGCACATATAGAATACTATATTCTACCTAGATTGATTATGAACTTTATTATAGATTGGTTCACTAGAGCCACCAAGTGAACCAAAAGGTCAAACCTAGGGTGTAAGAATTAAATTTAAATATAACTATTACATTTAAATCCCGGGCTACATTACAAATGGGTATTCACGCGCTCCTTGCTTCTTGGTCTCCAATTCTTCAAATTTTAAATCTAACTATTCCTATTACAAAAATTATTTACTATAAATAGAAACCTTGATCAGCAGTCAAGGTAAAGTACTAATAGTATTGTGCATACAAGCCAATAATATATGATGATAAAGTGCATACTTTGTAAACAATCTTATTTATTTATTAATAAAAGTATTCATTAAAGGCATATAATTATCTGCATGATACTGTTTTTATAATATGTAAATAACTCATAGTTTTAAACAATGCTTTTTGAATCATGATGTTAATCATGATAATGAGATTTAAATTCTTAGAAAGCTTAAAACTAAAATAGTTACCAATCATGGGATTACTAAAAAGGGGATTAGTAAATCCGGATAGATTGGTACATATGTTGCTTGCTCATTGGATGAGGATGATTGATCTCATGATCATTTGTGTGGAGACACTAAAGCAAGTATATAGGTGCTTATTGAAGAATAAGTTCACTGAACGTGACTCGCTATGAAAAACCTAATGGAGTTTTACTCGTTTGTCAATAGAAATTTCTAATGTGATAGTAGTACAAGTGATCATTGGACTTGAGATTATCATAGTATCTTGTATGTAATGAATTATACTTTGACTTATTCCTTAAGGTTCTTTAGGGTATATAAAAGGGTATGCTTGGGTATAATGAGTTACATATGGAGATAATAAATGATCAATAAAGAATCTACCACCTTTAGTAAAAGAGGAGATATATCCTATGTGATTCGTTAAATGACAACCCTAGGAATCCTTGGCCAAGGTGGAATGAAATTAGAAAAGAGTTTTTAATTTGCATTATATGGAGTTGTGCATATTCTAATTGAAATACATATAATTAAATAAAATAAGACGTGACAGTAAATCCATGTCTTATATTTAATTGGGACATTGTATGGTGGAAGGATTAAATTGTACGGTAACTATTAACTCACAGATCTTTTATAATTAATGTTAAAATCTATATTATGTGGAAAGTCGTTGATCGCTAGGGAGGCTTATCCCTATTGTAGAATAAATGTTATTTATTAAAAAAGATTATTAGTTTAATTTATTTATTTAAATAAGATTAGAATTGTTCAAATTGATTTATTCACAACCAGTTTAAAATGGAGAACCTAAAGGGTCACATCATAAAAGGTAGAAGAATTATTTAAGAAGATAATGGCATAATAGTAATAATGCATTAAGTGTAATTAATTTAATCTATGGTGATAGAATAAATTAAATAGCTTAATGTTTATTTTTTAATATTTTAGAAATATTAAATATGAATTAATAAGAGCAGTCTTATTAATATTACTACAATTATTATTATTTTAATTCTAAAGGAGTTTAGAAATTAATTGAATATTAGTACTCTCAATTATTTTTAATGAGATTAGCAGGCAAATTAATTAAAGGAGTTTAATTAATTAATCCCAATTTATTGGAAAGCCTAATTAATTAAAAAGGTTTAATTAATTAATAAATAAAAACTCAATTCTAATTAGATTAGTAGGGTTAACCTAATATCTATATAAGAGAGTCTTACATTAGATATAATAGATATGTGTTTTTCAAGAGCTGGAGAGTACAACACAATTTCTACAGAGAATAGAAAAGGGTTTAGCCAATCACCATTCTTCCTAAGCAATTCCTCTTTCTTGGTGGATCACCTATAGAGGCCAAACAATTGGGTGGCTAACGTTGATCAAAGGAAGGAGGCACTACAGAAAATTCAAGGAGATCAAGGAGAGCAAGGAGTAGAACTTGTACATGTGGAAGCTAGATTCTACAAGGGATTCTGATCTTCCTACTTTTTTGTTATTGATAATTGAGCACAAAGAATGATCATGGCATGGGTTTGTATAAAAATTTTAAAACCTTAATTATCGCGCTTCCGCCCTTATATATGTAATTTGATTGCATGTATGTGTTATGCACAAACCTAACAGTGGTATCAAAGCCTAACTTTGTGCTAATTATCAATTTTCTGATTCCATGTATGAATTGATGTGAGATTAGATCGAATTTTCTGGACAAAAATCGAATTCTGCAGATTCTGCGACGAACAGTGCAACTGCGCTGTTGCCCAGTTCATTTTGGGTGTAGCTGCGCCGTTTAGCAAGGCAGCGTAGCTGCGCCGTTTCCCAGTTCATTTTGGGCACAGCTGCGCCAGTTATAGACAGAAACTGAAATTCTGATTTTCATTAATTAAGTAAACGGTTTATTTAATTTTTAAAGGTTTAAAATAAAGATATTTATTTTATCTGAAATATGATTTCAGATTGCTAAAATTAATGGAGTTTAATTTGGATTTGTTTTTGATTAAAATAAAAGAGTTTATTTTGTTTCAAAAATAAATTTAGCAAAACTTTTGTCCATCAAATGACATCGATCTATAAATGGAATGGCTTTATTATTCATGAGATGAATGGTTATTTATTAATGCATATGTTGATGTGTATGATAATAACTGGGGTTGATTATGAACTAATAACTAATGTGATTGGATTTTATTTTAGTTGAATGCATGAATGGGTTTTATTAAATGGGGTATGCATACCTCATCTTCTCTTGGTTTTTTTCGATGTAAATTCTATCTCCCTTCTATGTACTTCCCCTTGACTGCTGATCAAGGTTTTTATTTAATTTAAATAGTTTATGTAATAGAGATCGTTAGAATTATCTTGAAGAAATTGGAGACTAAGGAGTAAGGAGTGCGTGAAGACTCGTTTGTATGGAGCCCGGGTTTAAATGTAATAGTTACGTTTAAATTTAAATTTTTGCACTCCTAGGTTTGACCTTTCGCTTCACTTGGTGGCTCTAGTGAACCAAAGTAGAATAAAAGTCCATAATCAATCTGGGTATAATATAGTATTCTATATGTGCATGCTAAATATTATATATATTATATTTTATGCAAACATGCTTTCGCATGTTTAATAAAATGCCGGGTATTTTATATATATATGTGCATGCGCGCTAAACAAGATGAGACCAATAATAACAAACCCCTCAAACAAATTATATTAAGTCTGAAGCATTTAAATGATATTTGAAATATCGAACGTCGCCTTCTAGCATGATGAATTATAGAGTATTAAATATTTAATATGAGCTTTTTGTGCTATCCACAAGGCGAGTATTGCGTATTTAAGATATTAATTTAATCACATTTGATTCTTATCAAGAAAATTGAACAATATAGTCTTGTTGTGCTATCCACAAGGACGAACATTTTTCTTTTTTGAATTTATGGAAGTGTTAGGCTGGACTTAATTTTAATCATTTTAGTTCGAATGTGCACACACTTGACCATTATGATTTAAGAGGTAAAATAAAAGGAGTTACATGTTGATGTAATTGACAAGAGTTGTCTACCTATTTATTTATATATCGTTTGTTGTGCTATTCACAAGGCTATATACATTTGAGATGGGATCCTTATTCTCACTAGCAAATCTTTAATTAAATGTTGCCGAACTATATAAGTGAGGATAATATAGTTTGATAAAAATAGTGGAAAATACCAATTTAAAATAAAGACCTATGTTTATTTGGTATGCAAAATTAATTAAATGAATGTTTGCTAAAATGTTGTCTTTTCACGTGCAGAATTTTAAAAATGTCAAAATCACTAATTTCATTGTGAAGCATACCGGGCCGAATAATACGGTCTGGCTAAGAAATCTGAGAATAGTTAGCACTGCTAAAAATATTTCTTATGTCCTAAATTCACTTGTCCCTGGAACTATTCCAGAATCAGCCTCTAAGAAAGAGATTGCCACCATTGTTAAGTGGCAAGATGATGCATCTGTGGCTCAGTGCATCATGCTCGCATCCATAAATAATGAGCTTCAGCGTTAGGACGAAAATATAGATGCTCCTACTTTGTTGCTTCACCTCAAGGAGTTGTATGGTGAACAAAGTAGGACTGCTAGATATGAGATATCTAAGGAGCTCTTCCGATCTAGGATGCCCGAGGGCACATCCGTTGAAACTCATGTCCTAAGGGTGATCAATCTGATTGAACGCCTTGAACAGCTTGGGTTCGTCATGGATGGGGAGTTGAGTTAAGACTTGGTCTTGCAGTCACTCCCTGAGACCTTCTCGCAGTTTGTTGTAAATTTCCACATGAATAAGTTAGATGTCAACTTGCCTGAGCTACTTAACATGTTGAAAACTGCAGAAGGTCACTTCCCATCCAAGAAGAACCATGTCTTGATGGTGGATTCTTCCAATAAAAGGAAGAGGCCCAAGGTGTCTTCTGAAAAGAAGAAATCTAGGAAGGCTAGGGGAAAGGGGAAATAAAAGGAACAAAAGAAACCTGATCCAGTTGAAAAAGGAATGTGCTTCCATTGCAACGAGCCGGGACATTGGAAAAGAAACTGCAAGACGTCTTTAGCAGAGAAGAAGCTTGGAGACACTTCGACTTCCAATCAAGGTTTGTTCATGATTAAAATTAATTTTTCTGAAAGTCATAACTCTACTTGGGTATTGGATACCGGCTTGTGGTTCTCATATATGTAATACTGTAAGACCCCAACTTTTATGAATAAAAAATTAAATTTCCTCTTTATATTATTTTGAAATAGTCATGGGTTAATTTGATAATGTGGAATGTTATGGGTAAAATGCTGAAATATTTTAAATAAGCAAGTGGTTATAAAATATTCATTATTGTTGGGGAATATTCGTTTGGTCGTGAAATATTCTTGCTGTCGGGAAATATTCGTACGACGGCGCAGCCAATTAGGGGCCCCATAATGGAAAACTGTCGGATGAAGAAAACGACAAGAATAAATTTTTTATAAATAACGGCGTAGTTATTATCGTTAACACTAGTTGGAATACCTGATGGATAAAGTAAAGTAATACGCGTTGTTGCACAGTAGCACACGGTATTGCACAGTATTTTTATATTATTGTTAATTCAATAATTATCACTGGACAATATTTTCTATTATCAGATCAATAATTCATATTATTTGAATAATATTATTAGATAACATTATACGCAATGTCTAAGGAAGTTCTGTCTAGGAGGGGTTATTTAATTATGCGCCGAGAGGAGAAATCTTTATCGGAAGGCCCCCTCTTTCTTGGGAACGACCTGGTTGTCAATATTGTAGTTCTGTAATATTATTTGTGAATAATTAATTATTGATTTATATGATAAAAAAATATTTATTTTTTTGGATATAAAAGAAGGAATTAGTGCTGATGTGTTTTATCAGTATTTTGTTAGAATGAATGTGTGAAAAATCATCCGTATGTGGATTTCGGACAATTTATGTTTGGAATTTGGAAAACCTTTCTTCTACAAAGTTGTAGAGAATTAAATTTCCTATAAAATGGACATAAGATTCGTGTTTTTCTGATAAAAGGGCTATTTATTATGAATTATTGAAGTTCCGGAATAAGTGATTTTTAGGGTTATAAATATTGTTTTCACAAAAAATGTTTTTTTAATGGGTGGGCCCCACTTGGTGAGCTAATATTTTAGTGAATGGTGTGCATAGAAAATTTGTTTTAAAATAATATTATTTTATTAAATTTTCTGCTTTGGCGTTCTAAGCATTTTTCTATAAATAGGATGCTGAATTAGAATTTGAAAATCACACCAGAATCATAAGTTCCTTTCTCTATAATATCGAGCGTATTTTTGTGAGTATTTCGATACTTTGATTGTTGCTATTTAGTGCAAGGTTTCCTTCACTACTATATCCGATATTCCAGTTAGAAGTACTATTTTTTTGAGGTAAGGGATATTATTTTTTTCGTAAATGATGTTATTGCTTTCAATATCATTTCATCAAAATATTGCTATGAATTTTATTATGAAATTTTTATCTATTCCGTCGGGGTTACTATTCACGTATACGGTATTATTCACGAAGTAAGATTTTTCTTATGAAATCTCTACCTTTTTCATGTCGAGGTTACTATTTACGTATATGACACTATTCACGTATACGACACTATTCACGAATACGGTACTATTAACTGAAAAATTAAATTTTCTTTTCTTTGTCCAAGTTGGCTATTATGGTTCCTATCTTTGATTGGATCCAAGTTTTGATCTTCATTCTTGAATTTTGCTCCACAATTAATTATTATGGAGTATTCTTGAACTTGGATAAACTAAATTATGAATCCCTAATTTTTGTCCTTTATCTCACTGGATTCGTTCTTTAAAATGTTTTTCATCATCCTCAGTCCTAAATGATGATATAACTGAATATCTTTGGCCTGTAGTGCAAAGATGGATGATTATTTGATGAATATCTTTGGCATGTAGTGCAAAGATGAATGATTACCTGATGAATATCATTGGCCCGTAGTGCAAAGATGAATATTTGATTCAAGATATATATTGATTGATGTTACAAAGATAAAATATTGATTATGGACTTTCAAATCATAGAAGATAGTAGACATTATTTTCTACTTAATTCTTCTGATGCATTGTTATTTTCGATGCAGTTGTTGATCTAAAACTTGTGGTCCATAATATTTTATCTAATTTATTGAAGACTAACGATAAATTGTTCTTTATTATCTTAGTCATAATATTCTTTACTGGGCTAGTTGAGCTCACCCTTTTCATCTATTGTCCTCTTCAGGAAATGAGAATGTCGCAGGGACTAGTCGGAGAACAGAGTGATGGTCCATGTTAGAGCAGTAGTAGTCCTCACTATTTTTATAAAATAGTGTGATAATAATTGTAATGAGGACTTAGTTTGAATGTTTATATTTTTTACATATTTGTATTGACATTCATAGTTGTGTGGTCGTATTTTGCACGACTGTGTGATATAAAAGTTGTATTTGGATCATGTACCATGTATTTGGCGATCCTGAATGGGTTAGTTGGATTGGACCTATTCTGGGGGCGTCACAAATACTGTGCAGGGACTGGTCAGAAGTAGAAAGATAAGCAATGATGAGGTAGTCTTATGAGTGGGGAATGGAGCAAAGGTTGCTGCATTAGTTGTAGGGACTTATTGTTTAGCAATGCCTTCGGGCAAGTCCTATTTATCTAAATAATTGTTACTTTGTTCCGAATATCATTAGAAATATTATTTCTATTTCTAGTATTGGAAATGGAAGGATTTGACGTTATTATAAAGAACAACAGTTGTTCTATTTATACAAAAAATATTTTATATGGTATTGGTAATCTGTGAAATGGACTTTATATACTTGACTTGCAAGAAAATATACATCAAATAGAACAAACTAAGAAAAAGAAAAGAGATGATGTTAATTATACCTATATGTGGCACTGTAGACTCGGTCATATCAATGAAACGAGATTATCCAAGTTGCATAAGGATGGGCTCTTAGAGCTATCTGATTTTGAATCATATCCAACTTGTGAATCTTGTCTCATGGGTAAAATGACTAAATCTTCCTTTAGTGGAAAAGGAGAAAGAGTTACAGAGTTGTTAGCGTTGGTTCACACAGACATTTGTGGACCTATGACAATGAATGCACGGGGTGGGTATTCTTATTTCATTACTTTCACTGATGATCATTCAAGATTTGGATATGTCTATTTAATGAAATACAAATCAAAATCATTTGAAAGGTTCAAAGAGTTCAGAAGTGAAGTAAAGAAACAAACGGGCTAGAGTATTAAGATTCGTCGATCAGATCGAGGTGGAGAATACTTAAGCGGTGAGTTTCTCAGTTGTCTCAAAGATAATGGTATAATCTCACAATGGACTCCACCAGGTACACCACAGTTGAATGGAGTATCTGTGACGCCCCCAAATTCAGACCGTCACTGATCTCGAATTCGGTTCATCACGTACTAATTCTAATAACAACTAAAATCTCAAACAATGGAATATCAGAATAATTTACATTGATATAACATAAATATTCTCGTCCCAAGTCTCGAAACTATTACTAATACACTTCATAACTTAAACCAAACATATCTTAATACATAACATTTAAATAAGTCTTAATACAACATAACAGAAACATCCTAAAGAGAAAAAGCACAGCTACTCCATAGCTTTGCCTTCGCACTTGTCTTGTCCTGGGGTTCCACCTTGCCCTGCCCTAACTGAAATGTTTATGGGAAGCAAGAGTGAGCAACAAATTTGCTCAGCAAGTAATATGCCAATAAATGTGAATAGGAATATACACAGTTCTAAATCTCAAGGGTATAACGATAATTAATCGCTCAGGATTTCAAATAAGAATGTTGTGAACAAAATAAATAGCAATGACTTCCAAATCTATTCTGTGAAGTTGAATAAGGACTACTACAGGTCGAGAAGTTATTAAAGAATTTAAAAGTTTCAACAATTTCAAGTAAATGAATAGATATCACTAAGTGTCGCTGTGGACCAAGGATTTATAAAAGAATCCAAAGAATTCAAAGTTTCAAGTAAATAAATACTGGATACTGAGTGGTCGCTAAGAACCACGAACTTCTACTAGAATCACCAAAAATATTTCTGGTAACCCAACCAAGTACAATTAGGGATCAGCCTATCGTATCTGGAGTTATGCATAACCTACCACACCACTGTCGGCACTCCGATTATATAGTTCCCCTTTTTACAAGGGTTGTTCAACTCAGTCAATTTCTAAGAGTCCGCACCAAGGCAATTGGTGTGGATCGTTTTCCAATTCATGATATTGGTCTAGCCGAATTAAATGGCGTAGACAATTTCAACAATGTATATAAGAACAATTTATGAGTTCAATACTCGCTATAATAATTCGAAGAATATAATCGTGATTTAAATCAATCTATGAAACATATGTTTGTAAGGCAAGAATTATTCTAGCACCTATTTACTCGTACGACCAAAGTTAGTACAAGTTCGAATATGTGTTCAATAAAGAGTATGAATCAAATACTTGCTCAATAAAAGAGTAGTCAGATACTTGCAATTGATATAGAAGAATGGTTTCAAGGAAACTTGCACAATAAAAGAGTATAAGTTAGGGAACTTGCTTACGTCGTTCCTTGAATAAGTAACCACAAGGATAGGATACTTGCAACACAATAAAAGTAGGGTTCAGATACTTGCACTATAAATGAGTGTAAGTTAGGAAACTTGCCTTATGCGTAGTTTATCCTCGTTTAAATAAATCGACACTTTCGAATCTCTATCGTAATATATATATTTATATGTATAGGATATTCATTAGTCATATAGTATAACATCATATCTTATCTTGGATATATAATCAACACACAAGCTAAGTCTTAGCCTAGCTACACAATTATATCATATATAGTATCATATTTAATTCACAAGTCTTAACTAATATATTTTTATCCTTAACGTTCCTCGTTTTGAGTTTAAACATATTCCCATATCATTAACATCTCATAATCAATACTTAATATATTTTATTTTAGTAAGTTATGGCATTTCTATAAGTTAACCGTCAAAATCGGATTCAAGTGTCAACATATGATATCACATAGCATATATTCATATTAAAGGAAACTTTCATGCTCGTTCAACCTTTTCACGTTCGATTTACATAATATATTTCTAATTCATGGTTCCTAACGACCTAGGGTCATACAATGCCATGAATTCACATAAGTTATCATGCTTGTCATTTAAACCTATACGGTAGTCATATAACCCAAGCTAGGCATGCTCACGAGTATTCACATCACATATATATAACTAGCATCGTTATTGGTTTGAAAACTTAATCAACCTCATACTCGATTAACTCGCATTGTTTTTAACAAGTATGTGTACATACATGATATATTAGCTATGTTATTACACTATGATCATGCAAATTAGTTTGCAAAAAGTTCGAACTTTGCTTTTGAAATCGTTACGACTTAATCACGTATGCTAGCGTAATCTTAACACCTTATATTCACATTGCATAGGTAGTTAAGTCAAATTTACATGCTCACAAGGTTAGAACATCTCTCATATGGTATTCATAGATATTAGTTTCAATTATATCAAGTTTCCTTTGAAAAACCTATTTAGTTTAAAGTTAAACAATTGGACACGAGCAAGGAAACTATGCATTACTAATCATGCTAGCTTATGGTCATAATTAGTCATATAAGTATATTATCATGCTCATATGGTTAAAATATGAATATCATACTTATATGTCAAAGTCTCTTTTTAAAACGTATACTTTCTTTAGTAATTATATACTAACATAACCAGACATACTCATGCTACTTCATGACACATATATACACATGTTATCATGATCTTCATGCATATCTAGACCACCCAAACACGCTTACAAGGTTAGAGCATATATCGTGTAATATTCATGCATATTAGCTTTGATATCGTCAAGTTTCTTTTCTTTAAAAAAAAGTTCGCTAGCTCAATGCTTATCCACTTGGTCATGAACAAAGGACCACAACTCATTCTTATTTATTTTCAAAAATCATGCGTATGCTATCTTATGTACACATGTTTACAAAAATTACAACTTAAGTTCATTAGTTTCATTCAAGCCTATTTTCATGCATACTAACACCAACTAACTCATTCATGCTATGCCAAGGAACCTAAATAGTCTTGTTAAACTTATTTTTATGCATGTTCAAGTCATATCAGTATGCTAGAATTGATCAGATTAAGAAACAAAAATCAAAAATTGGTGCAGGGTACCGGCGCAGCGCAGTGTAATGCCGGCGCAGCTACGCTGTAAGCAGTTCAAGCCAGAATTTTTCCTGCTTCGGCAGGTTTCAGTCCAAACCTCAAAATTCCTTCACAACAATAGTTTTAAGCAGCCATATTGTAATCCCAACATGCATATAAGTTCATATAACAACTATATAAGTGTTCTATAACCCAATTACAATCCAATTTGGCATAATCAAGAAATTAACATTCAAGAATAGGAAGTTTTGACTAAGAATGAAAATGAAGAACAAGGAATGTATATTATACCTCTGTAACACGAATTAGCTTGCTAATGATGCAATAGAAATCCTCCCTCAACTCAATAGATAATCACAGTATGCTAACCTCACTTGGAATTCTCAGCAAATGAATTTAGAAGGAGAAGGGCTATATATATAGGAAAACCAATTTCCAGACAAAGCCTTACTCCCTTGAATTAAACTAACAGAAATATAAATTGTATGAAGGTTAAGGAGGAGTAGGTAATTAGTTGGTGAAGGCAATCATGAAAGCCACTCCCCCATTGATGATTATAGCTATAATGCTGATTTTGAGAGAAGAGGTAGTAGACTAGCTTGGAGTTTCCACGTGAGAAGGATTGTGACTCTCACATTGGGAGAAAGCAAAAATAAACTCAGCATTCTAGCAACATGCATATATACATACTTAGGCTATACTTTAGTTAGAGTCACAATGTATGTTTAATTAATCAACATGGCAATGTAGTACAATTAATTTACACATATAAAATCCATGTACACTTGGGTTCTTAAAAAAAATATTATTGCAATGTAATAAGTTGGGATATATATAGTCCATGTACATTTTATCTTACCGATATAATTTAACCGGATATTCTCACATTATATTATCTCATGTATAATTCAATTAAATTCTATTAGTCAATAATTGTTTACAATATATCCATAACGTTTTATTTTAATGTATACTTACATACATATTGTCACATAAGCCTCATGATGTATTCATAACATATAGTTTTAATATGTACAGTCACATTGCCTTATATAATATAGTTTATATATAGTTGCATGGTCACACTTAAGTATTGCACTACACACGTATCATACTATATGTTATATTTCTAATTATCACATCCTTTGCACATAGCAATTAATTGAGCAAATAAACTCTACTCGATTATTATTCACAATGGCAATTAATTAATATTAATTAATTCTTCCCTCATCAATCAATGTAATTATCAATCTCCATAACAATTAATTTTATATGATTAATTATCACATTTAAATAAATATAAGTCTTATTATATTCATAAACAAATTGCTTATTATCATTCTATTATTCGCGATAATAATAATTAACACATTATCAATTAATCATTATTAATATTCTATTTTCTCATAATAGAAAGTAAATAACAATTAATATCAATTAATTGTTCACGAAGTAATTCCTTCATTACTTACCCTTATCGATTATTATTATACGATAAATAATCACATTCCTCAACAATATAAATCCTATTATATTTATAAACCATGTTCTTAGTATCAAATCGTTACTTGCAAAAATACTAACTCAACAGATTATTATTATATTTCTTATAATAACAATTAATATAGATTAACTGTTCACTTAATAATTCATTTACTCTATAACTGATTATTATTCATAATAACACTTAACAACGTTATTGTATGATTAACTATCACATGTATTGCACACAATAATTAATTGAATAAATATAACTCTTATAATATTCATCAATTATTAACTCATAAATATTTTGTTACTCGCAATAACATATTATTAATAAATACTCATTAATAGGCTATCACATATAACAATAATTAATTAACAATGTAATATTAATTAATTATTCACTTATTGATTTCCCTCATCATCATTTCCATTCTCATGCCACACAAGGCATTTTACGAGTCGCAATTCTCCATATTTTCTCAATTATTATAAATTCAATTTAATATAATCGAATTACTTCTCTCTTAACTCACAAACATTTATGTTCAAGTAATATTTATTTTCTTATTATATCAAAAAAAAAAATTATATCGTGAAATTCACGATTCTTACAGTATCTGATAGGAGAAAGCGAACATAGTTGGACATGGTTTGATCCATAATGAGTTTTACCGATCTTCCAATTTCATTTTGGGGATATGTACTAGAAACGGCTGCATACCTTCTTAACAAGGTACCTACAAAATCCGCCCCAAAGACTCTATATGAGATGTGGAAAGGGAAGAAACCAAATCTTAAGCATATTAAGACTTGGGGTTGTCCAGCTTATGTCAAAAAGTTTAAAAATGATAAGCTACAGACAAAATCCGACAAGTGTAGATTTGTGGGATACCCTAAAGAAACTGTAGGGTATTATTTCTATCATCCAACTGATCAAAAGGTGTTTGTTGCGAAACATGCTGCTTTATTGAAAAAAAAGTTTATCCATGAAGGGGTCAATGGGAGTAAGATATATCTTGAAGAAGTTCAAGAACCACAAATTACTACAGATCAAATTCAAGTACCTGACCAAGTGGAAGAGCCTACTGTACCACACCCTCTTGGTAAATCTGGAAGAGTACCGAAGATACTTGAGAGGTATGGATTCGTCATAGAGGATGACGATGAGGTACACGTCATGAATGATGATGATCCATTGAATTATGAACAGGCTATGAGTAATAAAGACTCAGGAAAATGGGCTTGAAGCCATGAAATTCGAAATGGACTCCTATGTATGAAAACAAAGTATGGACTTTGGTTTCACCACCTGAAGGCATTAAGCCTATTGGGTGTAAATGGGTCTTTAAAAGAAAGACTGGAGCGTACGGCAAGGTAGAGACCTATAAGGCCCGACTGATTGCAAAAGGTTTCAAACAAAGACAAGGGGTTGACTATGATGAAACCTTCTCACCAGTAGCTATGCTCAAGTCCATTTGGATTTTGCTTGCGATTACAGCTTATAACGACTATGAGATCTGGCAAATGGACGTGAAAACGGCCTTCCTCAATGGTAAACTTGAGGAGGATGTGTATATGACACAACCTAGAGGGATTTGTTTCAAAGGTTGGAACAAATCAAGTCTGTAAGGTGCAACGATCCATTTATGGATTGAAGCAAGCTTCTCGAATATGGAACATTCGTTTTGATGAGACAATTAAAGAGTTTGATTTTATCAAAAATGAGGATGAACCATGTGTGTACAAGAAGGTTAGTGGCAGCGCAGTTTCATTCCTTGTATTATATGTTGATGATATATTACTGATAATGAATGATATTCCTAAAGTACTGGAAGGCAGTGAAGAATATCCTAAAGTACTTATGAAGGACTAAAGATATATTTCTTGTCTACGGTGGGTATGAATTACAACTCGAGGGATTCATGGACTCAAGTTTTCAAACAAACCAAGATGACAGTAAATCTATTTTGGGGTATGTTTTTACCTTGAATGAAGACGCAGTGAGTTGGAAGAGTTTCAAACAGCAAACAGTTGCTGATTCAGTCACAGAGGTAGAGTGTATAGCTGCAAATGAAGCTGCAAAGGAAGCTGTTTGGATGAAAAAGTTTATAACAAAACTTGGTGTGGTTCCTAGCATTAGAGAAGCAGTCCCCGTATACTGTGACAACACTGAAGCAGTTGCACAGGCTAAGGAACCCATGTCTCATCAAAAATCTAAACATATATTGTGGCAATTTCACTTGATCAAGGAGATCATTGAAAGATGAGACGTCACCTTGGAGTGTGTGGACTCTCAAGACAACATTGCAGATCCATTTACTAAAGCTTTAACACAACAGCAGTTTGATCGTCACTTAGAGAAGATGGGTATGAGTTACCATGGCGATTGGCTTTAGTACAAGTGGGAGATTGATAGTAGTGTGCATACAAGCCAATCATGTATGATGATAAAGTACATACTTTGTAAACAATCTTATTTATTTATTAATAAAAGTATTCATTAAAGGCATATAATTATCTATATGATGCTGTTTCTATAATATGTAAATAACCCATAATTTTAAGCAATGCTTTTAGAATCATGATGTTGATCATGCTAATAGGATTTAAATTCTTAGAAAGCTTAAAACTAAAATAGTTCCCAATCGTGGGATTACTAAAAAAAGGATTAGTAAATTCGGATAGATTTGGTGCATATATTGCTTACTCATTGGATAAGGATGATTGATCTCATCATCATTTGTGCGGAGACACTAAAGCAAGTATGTAGGTGCTTATTGGAGAATAAGCTCACTGAACGTGACTCGCTATGGAATACCTAATGGAGTTTTACTCGCCTGTCAATAGGAATTCCTAATGTGATAGTAGTACAAGAGATCTTTGGACTTGATATCATCATAGTATCTTGTATGTATGTCACATTTATTAAATCAACACCTTTGTATTTAGAGAAAAAAATTAAATCTTATTCATTAAAAGTTGGGGGTTTACAACCTCCCTTCCTTATGAAATTAACGTACGTACCTGGAATTTCGAAGAGGTGAGGATACCTTGCTCTCGTTTCAAGTTTCTCCATAAAACTTTGACTTGAGGTATAACCTTTGACCGTAGAATATGTTCCTTCTTATCCAAGATCTTGATGGGTACCTCCTAATACGTTAAATTCTCTATTATCTCGTCTAGTTCAAATTCAATAATGTGGTTCGGGTCTTTCACATATTTACATAGCATAAATATGTGGAAAACATTATAAACATGAGACATGCTTGGTGGTAAGGCGAGTCTTTAGGCTACGGTTCCTACTCGGTCGAGGATTTTAAATGGACCAATAAATCGATGGTTGAGCTTTGCTCTCTTTCCAAATATCATAACCCCTTTCTATGGAGCAACATGTAATAATACATGGTCTCCGACATTGAATTCCACGTCCGTTCGATGAAAATCATCATAACTCTTTTGTCGATTTTGTGCTGTTTATATACGTTGTCGGATCATTTGAATCTTTTCTAAAGTTATACGTACCAACTCTGGTCCCAATAATTTTGCCTCTCTTATTTCACCCCAATATATTGGAGAACAACATTTTTGTCCATACAATGCCTCGAATGAAGCCATGCCTATACTTGCTTGATACTATTGTTGTAGGAGAATTCCACTAATGGTAAGTACTTGTCCCAACTTCCCTTGAAGTCTATTATGCAGAGTATCAATAGATCTTCAAGAGTTTCAATAGTCCTTTTCGATTGCCCGTTCGTCTAGGGATGGTATGTAGAACTGAATCATAATTCAGTGCCTATAGCTTTTTGCAAGCTGACCCAAAATCGTGAAGTGAATCTAGGATCTCGATCAGAAACTATAAATACTGGCATGCCATGCAATCTTATAATTTCACTTATGAACATACTAGCCAGACGCTCAAGTGAATAATTCTCTTGTATGGGCAAGAAATGAGAAACTTAGTTAATCTATCGATAATGACCCAAATTGCATTTACGCCTTGAGAAACCTTAGGAAGACCCGTCACAAAATCCATGTTGATGTATTCCCACTTCCATTCTGGAATCTCAAGTGGTTGCAATGGACCCCTTGGCACTTGATGCTCTTCCTTGACATGTTGACAAGTTAGACACCTTGAGATAAATTATGCGATCTCTCTCTTTATATTGCTCAGCTAAAATGTATGTCAAAGATCTCGATACATTTTGGTACTTCTAGGGTGGATTGCAAATGGTGTGTTATGTTCCTCCATCATAATTTTATATTTTAAATCAGAGTCGTTAGGAACAAAAAGTCTATAGTTGGCTTGAAGTATTCCTTCTTCGTCGATTCTTGCTTCTGGAACAGCACCTTCTTGTACTTTCTTTTTCAAATTCATCAGCTCCGAGTCTGTAAGTTGAGCAGTTTTAACTTTATCGATTAAAGATGGTTCTACTCATATATTTGTCATCTTCAAGTGGGTCCTTGATGTCTTTAACTCTATCTCCATCTTTTGTAAGTCATACAAAATGGGCCTTTGTGTTGACAATATCGCACTTGTACCCGCATATGATCTTCTATTCAACGCATCAGCTACCATGTTCGCCTTTCCAAGATGATACTAGATGGTATAGTCGTAATCCTTTAATAGTTCAAGCCATTTTCGTTGCCGCATGCTGAGTTCCTTTTGGGTGAAGAAATATTTGAGGCTTTTATGATCTGTATAGACCTCCACTTTCTCCTCATATAGGTAGTGTTTCCATATTTTTAACGTGAACACGACTGCTGCCAACTCTAGATTATGAGTAGGATAATTCCTTCCATATTCTTTGAGTTGCCGAGAGGCATAAGCTATGACTTTTCCATGCTGCATGAGAACGCAACCTTGACCTTTACCTGAAGCATCACTGTAGATGACAAATCCCCCGGAACCTGATGGTATTATTAAAATAGGTGCTAAAATGAGTCTTCTCTTGAGTTCTTGAAAGATCTTTCCGCATTCCTCACTCCATTCCAATTTTGTGTTTTTTCGAGTCATCTGAGTTAATGGAGTGGAAATTCCTAGAAGGGAAAGATCAGATTCGGAAAGAAGGGGAAATTGAGCCCGAGGTTCATTGGACCCTTTGAAGTACTGCGAAGGATTGGAGAAGTTGCGTTTAAGGTAGCCTTACCTCCGGCGCTCTAGAATGTCCACAACGTCTTCCATGTTTCAGCCTTACGGCCCTACAAACCTGATTACAAGCACGTGATTGAATATGAACCCCTACATTTTGAGAAAGACTTATCCTATGAAAAAAATCCCGTTCAGATTGTTGACAGGAAAGAGCAAGTTCTAAGAAATAAAGTTATACCTTCTGTTAAGGTAATTTGGAGGAACCACAACGCTGAAGAAGCTACGTGGGAACTCGAAGAGCGTATGATGAAGAATTACTCACATTTATTTTACTTAATTTATGTGTAAGCGATTCTGGGGACAGAATCTTTGTAAGGGGAAGAGAATGTAACGGGACGAATTTAATTGAATCGTGATTCTGGGGATAGAATCCTTTTAAGGGGGGAAAGATGTGACGAACGAGATTTTTATAATTTAATGTGAATATTTATTGAATTAAATAAATATTTTTCAATGATTTAATTATTGAGTTAAATAATTAATTGATGAATTTGTGGTAGATTAATTTAATTATATATGTTACATTAGTTAAATTAATATGGAGAATTTTTATATTCAAAGTATGTATTTAATAGAGCTGATTTGATTAAAGGAATTATTTAAGTAAGCATAATGTTAATCTAATTAATTTAATAATTAATTAGAGATTTAATGAGTCAACATAATTAATAAATAAGAATTTTAATTATGTGACTATGTGATTTATTGTGGAATTATTCTATTTTATTTAATTAATTTAAATAAGATGATATGATTAATTGGGTGTGACATTATTAAACTATATAATAAGAGTTAATTAAAATAAATGAGAAGTGACTCTTTAAGCTAGCCAAACAAGGTCCTAAGGGGAGTTGCACCAGTTAACCCATTACGAATTAACTGACGCCACTCACCCATTACTCACCCATTATATCTATTATACGTATTATACTATACGTATTATACTATAATTATATCAGACTTCCATATTCATATACCAGAGAAGTAAAGAGAGAGTTCAGAGAGAGAAGTTAAGAAAATATAGGTTTGAGAAGAGTTGGGAAAATTCAAGTGTATATCACCTTCAATCAGAGACTGTAAGGGTAATCCCTACATCCCAATTTTTATTTCACGTAGTATATTTTTCTCCCAACTGAGGTCTCTGAAATTGGAACTTCATGAATTGTTGTTTATTATTTGATGTTAAATGTTTATTGACATACATAACTCAGTTGTATGTGATTTATATCTGTTTTTGAGAAATTAATCCATGAAAACATATTTTAATTGGGTTTTCAAAAACTACAGAGCTTTTCCATTTACGTGTTTTAAAATGTTCTCTGTGAATGGGAAAACTGACATTTGTTCATTATATGGCTATATATATATTAATCGATATTCATAACATGCTCTAAACCATATATGCATGATTTATAGTGATTAAATTCATGTAATTATGTTTTGATTGGGTTATTAAAAATCTCAGTGTATGAAAATATGAAGAACACGTATATATAACCCTTATATACAAAATTTACACGCCTTACGCGTTTATTTAACTTAAATTAACACTTGAATATAATTGTGTACATTTAAACGAACAAAATAGAAGTTAAACGAACGGATTCGGTGTTATAATGAATCCATAACGTTGAATTTCTTGTTTTCTTTCAAAACTTTACATAATACCAAGAACAGTGAATTTGAATGCTATAACTTGTGTAATTACGTGATTTAAAACCTTAGAATCATGCTAGGAACGTTGTAAAATATTTCTGTGAAGTTTTTACATTACGGGTAGCCTTATAATTCTTTACGTTAGTTTAATTTGGATTTATTTGGGCTGTTCTGTGTTTTTCGCGAACTGCCAAAAAAAAAAAAACTGAGCCTGCGGCCGCGCCCGCCTGCAGAATTCCAAAATTTTTTCTAAGTGTTCATGTATTCAAGATGTGTTTTAAAACCTAATGTAATGAACATGGAGACATGTTAAACATATATTAAGATGTTAATAACTTATATCACGTGAGCGATTAATAAGTTAAATTCCTAACTTAAACCATTATTCAATAAGTCGGATAATGAGTTCAAAGAACAATGTGATGGTTCGATACATATATCGAGTTATTGATTAATGTGTATTGTGAACGTATTGATATGTAGGATTTAATAAGGAACGAGAATTATCTGTAGCTTGTGTAAGAGGCAAGTTTCCTAGACTCAAACCTTACTTTTACAGTGAGCAAGTATCTTATCCCTAACTTATTGTTGTTAAGCAAGTTCCTAACTTTACTTTCATTGAACAAGCTTTCTAAATTCAAGGTTATCGATTGAGCAAGTTCTTATCCTTGTTTTTTCAAGTTAAGATTTTCATATGAGATATTGTTATTCCTTTAAGTATTACTTCAGTTATACAATACTTATTCAATTGTATACTCTTGAGATTTATTGTTCAAGTTGAATATCGATGTTATTGTTTAACCTTATAGGACTAGTGAACCCTTATTGATTCGACTAGTACATAGTTGATGAACGTTTCAAATTCTAGAATACTTATTGAGCTTATCCAAATCAAACTTCCTTTGGTGCGGACTCTGATGTCAAAACTGAGATGAACAACCCTTAAAGGGGATTATTTACGCTTTAGAATTGAGATATTATGCACAGTATGGTACTATAGGCTGATCCCCCTAAGTACGAGAAGAATAGTCCATAGTCTTATGACTGTTACAGGTTTAAAGTTTAAACACTTTACAACCTAGGACATAGTTCGAGGTCGTATGACCCTCAGATGTTCTTTTGATTCTTGTTATTCATTCTTGTGTCAAAAGTTGAGTTTTTTTATTCAGATGTCTTTGATTCACTCGCATGTTATTATATTATTGTTATATCGATTATACTTGTGGGTAATCGTGCTCACTCTTGCGTAATAATAACATTGCAGTTAAGAACGAAAGGTCCGAAGAGCCTTCTACTAGCAAAGGCAAGGGCAAGGTCAACAAGTGATGAAAACTTGTTGTTTATGTTATATGTTTATGTTTCAGACTTATGTTAAAGTTATGTAAGACTTATTTATTTATTTTTTTATGTTCCGCATATATGTTTAAGGTTAATATGACCTGAGATTGTATTTATTATTCAGATGTTGTAACCCCATAAGGGGAGGATTTGTTTCTATTTATTGCATGGCTTACATTTATTATGGGTAGATAGATAGATGATATTTGTATAGTGAACACCAAATCCCATGGAATTGAAGTACCCGAATTTGGGGGTGTCACAGTGCAACTAGAATAATATTATTAGTACCATGAAATATTGTGCATTTACCTTTTTCAAAATCAACTTGATGGCCATTATCCATTAATTGACTGATACTAATTAAATTAAATTCAAGACCGTTAATAAGGTGAACATTATTTATACTTACCTTGCCATTACAAATTTTACCTTTTCCGATTATTTCGCAAGTTCTATTGTCTCCAAACGTGACTGTTCCATTCTTCTTCTTGATATCTAGTTCCATGAACTTTCATTTATCACCTGTCATGTGACGAGAACATCTGCTATCAAGAATCCATTTTTAGATGGAACTCTTGCCTTTAAACATACCTGTCAAGAAAGAATAATTCATCATTTTGGTACCCATATCTTTTTAGGTCCACTTATATTAGTAGCAAGTAAATCACCCTTTTTAATCCACACCTTTTTAACCTTGTTTTGTTTCTTAAAACAATTTATATCTAAATGACTTTTAATACCACAATGTTTACAAGTTGTGAAAGGAGAACAAAAATTTAGTCTAAAACTTGATTTTGATTTTAACATTTTTATATCTCTTTTATTGTAAGTGGGATTATAGCCAATTCCTTGTTTTTCAAAACTAGGTCTTTGTTTTCCCAACATAACAACAAGATTCTCTTCTCCTTGAACAAATTTAGCAAGTGTTGATTTTAATGACTCATTTTCGTTTTGTAGTTCATTAATTGGAATAGTCGTACAGTGAGATTCATTACTAAATGTATCAATACATACATCTCTCATTTGTAGTTCATTAGTCAATTTTCAACTTCCTTATTTAGATGGTTAACTTTGTTGAAAAGTATTTTGTTAAAATTGTCTAAGTAGTCATTTTTTGCAATCAAAATCTTTTCATCTTTACATGATGACTCTTTTTCAATTTCTTTCTTTCATCTATTAGTGAATCTACTTCACTCATTAATGTATTAACTAAACCTTTTAAGCATGCATTCTTTTCTTTTAACTTCTTATTTTCTTGCTCTAATGAGTTTAGTTCATTAAGAGATACCTGATTAGATTCACTTTCAATTCCCATGAAGCATACTTGAGCTATCTCATCTTTAGCATCGATCTCCACTTCGGATTCCTCATCACTCCAAGTAATAAGGGCTTTGTTCTTCTTGTTGTCTTTGTAGTTTGTCTTCCCTTTGCTCTTTAATTGAAAACAATCTTTCTTGAAGTGACCAGGACGTCCACATTCGAAGCACGTCTCTTCAGTTTGCTTTCCTTTGAACTTATTAGAATTAAAAGTGTTTCTTCTCTTGTTCTTCCTTTGTAGTAGCCCCTTGAGCCTTGTTGACATCATGGCTATTTCTTCATCTGAGTCATCATCAAGCTCCTCCTCATTATCTGCAGTAAGAGCTAAGACCTTTCTTCGAGGAGTTTTGTGACATCCTGGATTTTTTAAGAATTTATAAATGAGAATTTAATAATTAAAATTCTTATTTTAAGATGTTTTAGTTTGAATATGTGTATACGTGTTATATATTGTGAAATATGTGAATTTATGTGAAGAGAATTTAAATGTTAATTTTAATATTTATTGGAGTACATAAATATTTTAATTAAATTATTTATTGAGTTAAATAAATAATTATGTGATTATTATGGAGTAATATAATTAAGTGTAATATATTAATTAAATGAATATTTAGTATTTAATTTAATTGATATAATGATTTTATGTTATAGTTCTAATTTAATTGAGATAATTAAATTAGATGAGTAATGTGATAAGTATTACATGCAATTATAATTAGCGAGTAATTATAATTATGTGACAAAGTTTATGTGATTAATTGATGTTAATTTTTAATTAATTAAATTAGAGTTAAGATTTAATTAGTTAGAGGATAACATGAAGAATATGTGTTAAAGGATTTATTAAAAGAATTAAAAGAGTTTTAAAACCGTTTTTCCAAACAAGGCCCTTGCACCGTTTTAAATCAATTTTGCCAAACGGGGCCTTAACTATTAAAACCTATTTTTAAGATAATTTGTTTTGCCAAACAAGCCTTAGGGCTTTTAAAATTCAAATTGTAACTTCTTTGTATTAATTGTAATTATGGTAGTAATGGGTGATTTAATAATTGGGAGTTAAATATATATTATATAGTTATACATATAATATATATGATATCAGTTTATGTTTTATAAAAACTACGTTAGTTTAGAAGTTAGAAGGGTTAGTATGTTTTATAGAGAAAACACAGAAAACCTAGAGTTAGAGAGAAAGGAAAAGAGAAGAAGAAGGGAGAAAGAAGAAAGTAGATAGAGGAAGGAGTTTTGTGAGAAAATAAAACTAGAAGCCTCATCATCATCTTCCTCACTAAGTCAAGGTTATAATCTCAATTCATTATTTTAATTATGTTTTTATGTTTTTCATAATGTTATTCTCTGTAAATATGAATTTTCCATGGAATTGAAGAACATGATGTATATGTATATATGTTGTATTCATAACATGCCTATATATGAATTTTATGCATAAGTTCGTAGTTTAAATTGGTATGCCTATGAAGAACATGAAGAATCAAAAAGTCACAGTGAAAGTATTTTGAAATATATATATATATATATATATAGTTTCTTTGAAAACCAAAATTTCATTGTTGATTGTTAGTTGTTGCTTAAATTGATGTTAGATTATGTTAATATGGTTATAAACGAATTCAAACATATTTTGAATTGTGTATTTCGTTTTGAAAATAAACTACAGTGTTCAATTTCATCAAGAACACTTGTCAATGGTTTTTCTTCAAAAATTATAGAATTGATTGTTGTAAACTATGTGTTTTAAGGATTAAATGTGTTGAAAAATGTTAGGAGTTTAGAAATTATGTTTTCTATTAAAGTTGTTATGAATTGTATTGACTGGAAGTGAAATTTAGTGTGGAGAAATAAGTCAAATTAGCTTTTTCTCTGCACAGTTCGCGAGCAAAATTTGAATCCCTGGAGGGGGCCCGCCCCGGCGGGCATTGCTAGGCTTAGAACCCCCGCCCCGGCGGGGGGTATGCAGAATGTTTTGAAGCTTTGTTTTTTTGGGCATTTTATTTGGAACATAAAAGTTAACCTAATGTGTGATGTGATAACATGTTAAACTTATATTAAAATGCTAAATGATTTCTAATATATTATATTGATAAAATATAATATGTGATTATAATTTGAAATAATTATAATTAAGGTAAATGTGTAATTTAAATTATAATTTATTTAATTATAATTTAAGGAGTGCATGAATTGAAATTTATTATTTATAATCTAACTAATTGTTTAATTTAAATTATAATTGGTTTAATTATAGTTTAATGCATGATGTAGTTTGATTAATTATAAATTATAATTTGATTAATTAGAGTAATGGTTTATATTAAATTATAAGTTGTGTAATTATAATTGATTAATTATAAATAAAGTGGATGTTTAAATTATAATTTATTTAATTATAATTTAATATGAGTATATAATTATTAGTTGACTAATTATGTGAAAATATAATGTGATTATATGATGAATTTTAATTATGCGTTAATTAACTATTAATTTAATAGTTAATGAGGAATGAGTTAACCTAGATTGGTTAACTAATGATGAGGATTAGCTATGTGATAATTAACTGATATTGTTAATTATACATATGATTTGACAGTGAGTGTCAAACGAGTAAATAGAAGAGAATTAGAAAGTATAAAGTAGAATTTACTTAAGCGTTTGCTAAGCATCGCTAAGGGACTATAGTTGATGTGTATGATAATACGTTATGTAGGATTCATGAAGCAGATAATTATAAGCTGTTTTCGGTAATTGGTAATCTACGAGCCAGGCAAGTCTTTCGGTTCCTATTTTTTATGTGAACTTGATGAACTGTTTTAAATTGCATGATATGTTATATATGTTGTAATCATAAAACGTTAAAGCCAATTTATGACTACATTATTTTGGTTAAATAATGTTGATTGAGTAAGGAACTCAATCTTTATATTTGTTATGTGAATTAAAGCATGTATGCTATGTTACTCGAACGATTATGAGATGTATGTTGATCATGTTATTTATGTGCTATGTGATGCATGAAAACTGTTAGATTTTGCTGAGCTGTCGAGCTCACTCTTGCAAATAACCATTTTTGCAGGTCAAGGATGCAAGGTAATAATACGTGCTAGTTGAATATTAGAGTTCAATAGTAATTCAAGAAGCTTACTTATGTAAATGAGAAATGCATTTAATGTTTTGATGGTAATATTTATTTTAAAGTTGTAAAGTTGAGTTATCCGATGTATATGGATAATAATTGTAATGTAAGACTTTGTATAGTAACTTAAAGGAAGTGATTCATGTAATATAATTGAATCAAAGTTATGTAATGTAAAGGTTGCGATTCAGGACAATAAAGAAAGAGTTATATAAAAGTTTTAAATATTCCGCATTTTTAGTATTTTTAATATCGAATAATGATGTAAAATAGATTAAAAGTTGTATTGTTAACGATCGAGAATGAGAATTATAAGGTAAGAATTTTGGGGTCGGTACTGTAGGGTTTTCGGCACATTAACTCAGCGGAAATTAAAAAATTTTCGAAACCCTAAAACAGGATCCATGCGAAAACATATTAATTCAGATGTTAAGATATGTTTTACCGATTATTCAAGCCTGAAAGGAGACGATGGAGATTCTGGAACTGCTTCGAATCCTCAACGCAATCCAACGGAACTGCGCCTCTACGGTATCCACACGAACGTCCCGTGAATCGTCACACGATCTGCAGCAAGGAAAGCCACTGTACTAGCCGCCAAGGATCTGGACTTTTTGAAATTTTTCTCTCTAGTCTCTCTCTAAGAGCGGCTAGGATTTTGATATCGATGATACCCTAAACGGCTGATATATCATATATATAGCAGTTAAAGGAATTAACCAAAACCTAATCCAATTAGAAATATAAAATTTGAATTTATATATATATATATATATATATATATATTATATCTTAATTAAGTCTTACTTAATTAATATACATATATATATATATATACAAATTATCCTATTAATTTAAATTCATAATTTAAATACTATCAATCATATTGATATATTTAAATCCATACAATTTAAATTAATTCCCTTTTAATTACGTTCTAAGTGTGTGATCCTATAGGTTATTATTATGTTGGCAATAATTTTAAAATCATATTATAAAATTATAAACAGTGAGCGGCATCTAGTAATGCATCACTACTACCCAAATAATAATAAGATCGGTGATTCGATACAACCTTTTCGTGACTAATGTTTCAATGTAATTTAATCCTTTTAACCTTGACATCCTAGATTAAACTAGAGGCATGGAATGTGTCATCCTCTTCATAATTTAATCTGAGTTTTCTTGATCGATGAGTAGACTATATGAAACAAATCACTATTTGAGCATGGCCATGCATTTCATAGTCCTACTCAATCAAGAGGCCTATGGATATCACCCCTAATATATAGGAGGGTGAAATTCCATCTAGATCACTCATATTCCTCACACGATTCATGATGTACCCAATAATCACCTTTATCGTCCACCTATTAAAGGTGGCCTTTGATGATATCAAAGTACATAAATTCTCGTGTAGTAATATAGTGATTTCAGGTCGGAGGATCATTACATCATTGTCACTATGAGAATTGCTTGTGACACTTTGCATAATGCTCCACGTAGAATTCTCATGGTGGGTCTGCCCAGTACATTGTTCTTTAACATGTACCTATGCATTGACTCAATATCTCATATATTTATGACCAATGAGATTTGGCCATCAGTCAATCCACATACTAGTCTCAATGTATCATTGTTGTCCCATTAACAATGACACTCGACTAGGGACATTTAAGAGTAATGATACTAATTGTAACTATATGATCTCATGTTCAAGTCACATACTTGAAGCCATATAATTTGTATCACTATTCTAAGGACTTTTATTATGTTAACATTTATATAACGCAGTAAATAAAACCATAATAAAATAATTCATTTATTCAATCAAATATAATATCAAAAATGTTTAAGCAATTACATCAAAGAATTAGCCTCTAGGGCATAAACTCTAACAGGTACAAGTTTCCTCCTCATCATCATATCTCTTTAACTGATGTTCATATTCTTCTAATTCACCAAACAGAGTTAAAGTGTCCATGGAAGAAATAGTAGCAGAATCTTGAAGAGTAGTGATTTTAGAAGCAAACCTTTTGGGCATAGCCCGAAGTAACTTACGGTTGATCTCACTTTGAGGAATAGTCTTGTCCAGCAATTTCAAGGAGTTTATAAGGACTAGAAATCTTGCTTGAGCCAGCTTAATGGTTTCATCTTTTTCGAGCTTGAACATTTCATAATCGTGCATAAGCATGCTTAGCTTGACTTCTCGTACTTTGGAGGTACCTTTATGACTTACCACTAGAGTATTCCCATATCTCTATGGATGTGTTGCATGAAGAGACTTTATCTATCTCGGATTGTACCATGCCACTGAGAAGTGTGTTCATTGCCCTTGAATCATATGAGACCATGTAGGCTTCGATTGAATCCATTTCTATCAAAGTCTTTGGTGTCCCATCATCTTTTCGTGGAATAACCGGTCCGTTCTCAACGACCCACCATTCCCAATGATCTCTTTTAAGATAGATCCTCATCCGGAACTTCCAAAAGTTGTAGTTATCAGTTCCATGCAGCAGTGGTGGTCGGTTGGTTTATTGACCTTCTTGATTGTTGTTCCCAAACTGTGCCATGTCAGAATCTTTTCCTACAAGTCACCTTTAAGACCAAGATAAGTAGAGCCAAGCTTTGATACCAAATGAAATTTAAATAGGCACACTTAGAAGAGGGGTTGAATAAGTGTTCGAACAACTATGGTCGATTTTTATTTTAATTCAAAACTTGTGCTTATTTCAGCTTACGAAAATAATTAACTCAGGTTCCTAAATTACGAAAACTGTTTAAATACTTTTGAATTCAGTATGCTGAAATAAGTAACTATATGTATTTTAAGTTTAGGAAAAACTTGTTTATATATTAGCTTATTATGTTAACCTCAATTCTTGTTATCAATAAAATTAAGCACAAATAATTAAATGAACACCAAGAATTTTTACGTGGTTCAACTACAACCCTCTATAATAGTAGTCTAATCCACGTCTAATACCAACTAGTATTGGAGACTCACTTTATTTATTTCTTTATAAATAAACACTGATTACAAAACATATTCTTAGAACAATTAATTTCTCTTGAGCACTCTTGCTCCTTATGCACCAATGCACTCCTTAAGCACCTTTGCTTCCTTGAACCTGCTTGTAAACCTTTTCTCTAATCCACCAGGATTAACACCTTTAGACTACACTTAGTCTAAAAAGAAAATTAAATACAAATATAGAGGTCTATGATCAATGCAAGAATAATCAATTTAACAATTAAAGGCTCAACTAAATGCAATGATCAATTAGCACAGAAAGATAATCAATTAAATCTTACCAATTACCAGCTAAAAGGATATCATAAATATAATTGCTCAGCTGTTCAAAGTTGCACCAATTAAATCAAGTTGCTCGTGAATATCAGTAATTAATGCAAGGAGTATTTTCTTGAGTCTTCGTAACTTTTCCTAACCATGCATATCGTATTTTATAGTCCACGATATATTACCGTTTATTCCCAAAAACAAATCTGACCGTTTAACCCATTAATTCGTTTGAAAGTATATCTCTATAGATAATGTTTAGGAACGGTAATCATGATATACAATCAGTTAATCTCAACAGAAATATAAAACAATTCAAACTCTTTTAGTTGTGCTGTTTAGATATAACCGGAAGACATTAAAAACAAATAACCCACTTTGACTTTATCTTGCTATCCATTTAAAGTGGCATGAGTATTACTTCAACTGTTGGCTTTCCATTATCACTTTAGATTTCCAAGGATTGCAATCATGATCCCTCGAAATCCGGACCGTGTATCATATCAATATAACTCCCATCTTTATAGCTACCAGCATGCATACAATATACACATATATATGACGAAACACATATACAGCAAACCACCTTTATTCAGCATATTTATTAACCAACACAAATACCAAGTAACAATTAAACTAATAAAGCTTTAAAAATTATTTTACTTGATAATGATCATTTTAACACTTATTTCAAGTAATTATTATAAAAAAACCTTTTTCATTAGAATTTAAATTACTTCTTATTAAATGCAAATAATATGTCCTATAGCCTTTAAATGAAAAACCAATTATTATGCAATTGACCTTACACTTTGTTTCCTAGAAAAGAAAAACTCTTCAACCCACTTGAGTATCCCACCAATGTTCTTTATCATCAAGTACCTGAAATGTCACAAAAGGATTTAGTACATGAATAATTCATCATCAAAACTTAAGGATGGAATATGACTAAGTCAACAGTGTCCCATTTTGTTGAGGAACTCTTTGATTTTCTCTTCAGCCACCTTTTCTTTGATTCGAATGGCGGGTTTGATCACCCGCTGTGGCAGGTATAATGGATTGTCCTTCGGCACCACGGTAATGTTGTTTGAAGTGGAGCCTTCATTGCTCTCGTAGTTCCATAGGACACTCTTCAGACTGATAATTGGATATTGAGGTCTGAAAGGAAAAATCAAAGGGTCAGGTGCGGCCACCTTTACAGGGTGGTGCATTTCTTGGACCCCTTCCCAGGCAGTACTAAGGGTTTGAGTGTCGACTCCCCATATGCAAGATATGACAGCCACTGTGTTCTAGTTCCATACAGTGGGGATCCAGAGAGTGTCGTTATCTAGAAGATCGAGAATTTGATTTCCCCTTATCAGGTAAATATTTTCAATCATGTCTTGAATCAAGTTACGAAGCGCCCAGCAATCTTCAGTATCATGGCCGGGTGAGTTGGAGTGGTACTAACATGTTTGGTGAGGTTTGAATTTCCCGGCTCGAGGGTTCAATGGAGGTAACAAGTCTGCAACCATTCCCTCGTTGATCAGCATCTGAAGGATTTCTTCCATTGATTGGTTTAGGTTGGTGAAGTTCCTTTGAAATAGGAATTTCCTATCACTTTGGACACTTGCTTCTTCAACCTCCTTGTCAGTCCAAGGTCCATGCTCGTGAGATCGGCTATGATCTTGTATGGGATTGATCTCCGGTGTGGGAGGACACTCGATATCAGACCGGTTGGCCCGTTTTATCATTTTTCTTGTGATGTGATGCTGATAGACGACCAGTTCTGCCAATTGTTTGATTTGCTCTTTGATAGACTTGATCTCCTGCTCAATCAAGAACTGGCTTTCTGATATTTCCCAACTGTCTGGGGTACTATGGCTGGATGGAGTTGATTCTCCCACATAACGGAGGTATTTGGATCCTTCTCCATTTGTGGTGCTGATCATGTTGACAATATCCTCTTTATGCCATGGCAGAGGATTATTCTGCACATGGGTTGCTCAGGCTTTGTGACCACAATATCTCCGCTGTTAATCAAATCTTGTATTTTGTGCTTGAGAGACCAACAGTCTTGAGTGTCATGGCCTGGAGATCCAGAGTGATAAGTACACTTCTTGCTTGGGTCAAAATTTTGACCATTAGTGTTGGTTGGTGGAAGGAGTTGAACAATCTTCTTCTGGGCTGTCAGAAGTTTGAATACGTTCTCGAGTGAATCCCCTAAAGGGGTTAAGGTTCTTCGACGCCTGACCTCCATATTTTTCTGAAATGGAATTTGAAGGTTGTGTCGTAGCTTGGAAAGGGGTATAATTTCTCCTTTGAATAGATATACTGTTTAACTCGCCTATTTGATTTTGTCCTTGTAAAACTAAGGAGACTTCTTCGTCTTTCTTTTATGTACCTTACGGGGATTACTCCCGTAATTTTCCAGACTCACTATTAGAAAAAAATAAGTAGACAACAGTTAAAAAGCGTTGTAATAGGTCCCCCAAAAGTGTCATGGTTAGCAGTGTCATCTATTAGACACAAATAGACAACGTTTAAAAAATGTTGTCTTTTGACACATTAGACAACGCTTTTTCAAAAAAGCGTTGTCTATTTGTCAAATAGACAACGTTTTTTAGACACACATTGACAACGTTTAAAAAACGTTGTCTTTTGACACATTACACAACGCTTTTTCAAACAAGCGTTGTCTATTTGTCAAATAGACAATGTTTTTAGACACAAATAGACAACGTTTAAAAAACATTGTCTTTGGACACATTAGACAACGCTTTTTCAAACAAGCGTTGTCTATTTGTCAAATAGACAACGTTTTTAGACACAAATAGACAACGTTTAAAAAACGTTGTCTTTGGACACATTAGACAACGCTTTTTCTAAAAAGTGTTGTCTATTTGTCAAACAGACAACGTTTTTAGACACAAATAGACAACGTTTAAAAAACGTTGTCTTTGGACACATTAGACAACGCTTTTTCTAAAAAGTGTTGCCTATTTGTCAAATAGACAATGTTTTTAGACACAAATAGACAAGGGCTAAAACACTTTGTATTTTGACACATTA
Source organism: Panax stipuleanatus (assembly GCA_020205555.1). Taxonomy (NCBI): domain Eukaryota; kingdom Viridiplantae; phylum Streptophyta; class Magnoliopsida; order Apiales; family Araliaceae; genus Panax; species Panax stipuleanatus. Next base: position 60,056,263 of record CM035124.1, on the reverse strand, counting down.
GACAACGCTTTGTTAAAAAAGAGTTGTCTATTTGTCAAATAGACAACGTTTTTAGACACAAATAGACAACGGCTAAAACGTGTTGTCTATTGACACATTAGACAACGCTTTTTCAAAAATATGTTGTCTATTGTACACATTAGACAACGCTTTTCAAAAAAGTGTTGTCTATTTGTCAAATAAACAACATTTTTAGAGACAAATAGACAACGTTTTTTCTATTTGAAAAACACAATCCACAACATTTAAAGCTAAAATGTAAGCATTATATGTTTCAAAATACCATACATCCCAATAATATCATACGTTTACAGTTTTAAATTTACTTTTCAATATAATTACTAGTACGTACATTGAATTACGAATTTGACTACATCCACAAAATATACCAAACTATCCATAAAATTAAGATGTGGTGTACTACCTAATCGTGTGCAAAACAACCTTCTCCCAAAGTACAAGTGTAACGTCCCTGTACATCTACCGTTAACTCGAGGCTCTACATGTACTTGCTCACAAAAGTTGCCCACTCACCACGTACTTTGTCAATTTATCTTTGTGTGTACGTTAATTCATTTTTCCTTATCCCACTAAAATAAAATACCAAAAAGTTTAGTCTCCCACTATAGACTAATTAGTCAAGTCTATTATAGTTAAGATTTGAAAATAAATTATATTAAGTGTCATCTATTTACTGTTTTGTACCAGTACTGGATATGCTCAGCGACAGCCTCGAGGGCGGTTAGATCTTTTATCTTCCCGGATTTGAGCACCATCTCTGCCATTTTGCCATATTGTTTAATCTTTTCAGAGAAAGGTTTCCCTATGCCTGCTAGGACCCTCTCATAATATGGATCTTCTTGGATGTCGATGAAGGTCATGACTATTTCAGATTCAGTCATGGCTGGGGTGACTTGTGCTGCGACCCGTCTCCATCGCTGGGCATATTCTCTGAATGATTCAGTGTTCTTTTTCTTGATTTTGGTAATTTGATATCTGTCTGGAGCCAGCTGAGACTGGAAACTGTAGTGACTAAGGAAAGCATGGGCCAGTTCTTCCCAGCTATAGATTTTGGAGTTATCTAGACGGGCATACCAGGCTCTCGCCTCTCTGGTAAGCCTCTTCTGAAATAGCTGCATTCGAAGCTTCTCGTCCTCTGCATAGGATCTGAGCTCTCCAATGAATACTTTCAGGTGTGTGTAAGGATCTCCCAATCCATCGTATTTCTCAAACTCGAGGGTTCTAAATTTCTCAGGATAACGAGCCCAGAGAAATATACATAGGTCGGAGTAATTCACACTGCCAAATGCCCCAGTCCCTTTGATAAACCGGAGGGTTTCTTCCATCTGTTGTTTTTTTTCATAATGTCACCAGCTTCCTGTGATAGTAGTGTGCATACAAGCCAATCATGTATGATGATAAAGCACGTACTTTGTAAACAATCTTATTTATTTATTAATAAAATATTCATTTATTAAAGGCATTTAATTATCTACATGGTGCTGTTTTTATAATATGTAAATAACCCATAGTTTTAAGCAATGCTTTTAGAATCATGATGATGATCATGCTAATGAGATCTAAATTCTTAGAAAGCTCTAAAACTAAAATAGTTCCCAATCGTGGGATTACTAAAAAGGGGATTAGTAAATCCGGATAGATTGGTACATATGTTGCTTGCTCATTGGATGAGGATGATTGATCTAATGATCATTTGTGTGGAGACACTAAAGCAAGTATGTAGGTGCTTATTGGAGAATAAGTTCACTGAACGTGACTAGCTATGGAATACCTAATGGAGTTTTACTCGCCTGTCAATAGGAATTTCTAATGTGATAGTAGTACAAGTGATCCTTGGACTTGAGATCATCATAGTATCTTGTATGTAATGAATTATACTTTGACTTATTTCTTAAAGTCCTTTAGGGTATATAAAAGGGTATGCTTGGGTATAATGAGTTACATATGGAGATAATGAATGATCAATAAAGAATCTACCACCTCTAGTAAAAGAGGAGATATGTCCTATGTGATTCGTTAAATGACAACCCAGGAATCCTTGGCCAAGGTAAAATGAAATTAGAAAGGAGTTTCTAATTTGCATTATTTGGAGTTGTGCATTTTCTAATTGAAATACATATAATCAAATAAAATAAGACTTGACAGTAAATTCATGTCTTATATTTAATTGGGACATTGTATGGTGGAAGGATTGAATTGTATGGTAACTATTTACTCATAGGTTCTTTTATGATTAATGTTGAAATTTATATTATCTGGAAAGTCGTTGATCGCTAGGGAGGCTTATCCCTATTGTAGAATAAATATTATTTATTTAAATAGATTATTAGTTTAATTTATTTATTTAAATAAGATTAGACTTGTTCTAATTGATTTATTCACAACCGGTTTAATATAGAGAACCTAAATGGTCACACCATAAAAGGAAGAATAATTATTTAGAAGGTAATGGCATAATCGTAATAATGCATTAAGTGTAATTAATTTAATCTATAGTGATAGAATAAATTAAATAACTTAATATTTATTATTTAATATTTTGGAAATATTAAATATAAATTAATAAGAGGAGTCTTATTAATATTATTACAATTATTATTATTTTAATTTCTAAAGGAGTTTAGTAATTAATTTAATATTAGTACTCTCATTTATTCCTAATAAGATTAGGAGACAAATTAATTAAATAAATTTAATTAATTATTCCCCATGTGGTGGGAAGCCTAAATTAATTAAAGGAGTTTAATTAATTAAAAGAAATTCCATGTCTAATAGGATTAGAAGGGTTGACCAATACCTATATAAGAGGAGTCTTATAATAGATATCAGTTGAGGCAATTCTAATTGTTAGAGAGTACTCCTTTTCTATAGAGGATAGAAAACTAAGCCAACCACCCTCCTTCTTGATAATTCATCTTCTTTGGTGGATCACCTCTAGAGGCCAAACACTTGGGTGGCTAACGTTGATCAAAGGAAGGAATCTTACCCGAAAATTCAAGGAGATCACGAAGAACAAGGAGTTGAACTCGTACCTGTGGAAGCTTCGTTTTACAAGGGTATGATTTCATAACTTCTTATTTATCGTTTTAAATTAATAATTTGCATAAAGGATGATCCGGATAATGGTTTTGTAGAAATTTTTTTAAACTCTGATATACCATGCTTCCGCTAATTTTTGCAATTTGATTGCATCACGATTTCGTACTAACCCAACAGTGGCATCAGAGCCAAACCTTTATGCAATTATTAATTTATTTTTGATTTCATATACATATGGGTATGTATTTCAAATAATTTATTGGGCATAATTTTATTGTATAAAATTATTTTTTTTAAGAAAAAAAAAATGACGTTTTTTTTTTGGGACGAATCACAATTTTTTTTTCCGGTGCTAATCTTGAATTCTGCAAATGAAAATGTGTTGTCTCTTTCTTACTCCAAAAAGAAGGTGACCCATCAGGAAATGACTCTTTTAATAAAGCCTGCAGGACTCTTTTAATAAAACAAGGTGACTTCTTTTAAAAAAATAAATGAGAATTTATAATATATATATATATATATATATATATATATATATATAACCTGATTCGTTATATAAATATATATAATATATACGGTAATATCAAATATATAAACTTTAATTATGAGTAGATTATTCAGATCTAGTTCGTCGGTTAGTAATTATGCTTCCGCCTATTGGTATCAGAGCCATGAGTTGTCTGCTTACTAAACGTTGTTCTTGATCTCCTTCATCTATTCATTTTTAAAAATCAAAAGTTTTGATCTTTCTTGGTTCAAGAAGTCACCTAGTCTCTTTGTGTAAACCACCCTCTATCGCCATAGGTTCCTTATCCAGCCTTTGTAAGTCTCTTGTGTGTGAGCAGTTTTGGCTTTCTGGGAATCACTAGATGATAGGGTATGTGTTTATGTTAAGCAAAGAAAGGGGTATGTACAGAAGAACACAGATTTATTAAAACTTTAATTTTTAATTATGAGTAGATTATTCAGATCTAGTTCGTCGGTTAGTAATAGATCTTCTCTTCCTTCTGTTCCAAACATAGTTAACCAAGAAGAACATAGTTATGAAAATATTAATCAAACCCTTAATAACTGGAACATACCTAGTGTGTCTCCTAAAGAGATTTACCAGTCAACTTTCATTGATAATTTCAAAACTGATTACAATGTTAAAACTGTTGAACGAGTTTATGCAATTAATAAAGAGTATGAAAATTGTAGTCTGCTTTCTCCTGAAGTTATTAATAAACATCGAAAGAAAGGTTATAATTTTATTCATATTGGTCTTGTTCAGGTTGCAGTTAAACCGTTAACTATTAAAGGAATAAACTCAAGTGTCTTTTTATGCTTAAGAGATGCGAGATATCTCAATTATGCTCCTAGTATTATTGGAATCATGGAGTCTAGTTTGCATGATGGTCCTATTCATTTTAATTGCTTTCCAGACCTTCCTTTGAGTTTGTCTGATATTAATTTACTAAAAGCTTTAACCTTGAATATTAAAACTGCTGGTGAGATAACTCAAATGATAGAGGGATCTCAACCTTTAACCTTAATTTACAGAATTTATTATAAGGTTATGAAAACCAATTTAAATATTCACGCACTCAGTAAAAGTCCTAAAGATCATACTGTTTTAATCCAGAGTAGTACTAATAACGTCAATATTCAAACACCAAAAACTATTCTTTGGAAAGACGTTACGTTACCTAGTCAATGGATTCTTCCCCAAGAAGTTCCACAAAAACCGGTTAATAATAATTTATTAAATCTGGAAAATATTAAACAATTTTCTGATGGTACGGTTCGGATCAGTTTTGAACGTACTAGAAGACCTTTTATTATTGAAGAATTTACCAGCTCTTCAGTCCCTTCTACCTCCAGAAGAGACACTGAAGTTTTAAGTGACTTTTCTATTCCTGATGTTAAATTGAAAGGTGTGTTGAACCAGGGACAGACAAGTCATCCTTGTTATACTCCTGCCTTTCAGGCGGATGGAGAACAAGAAGATGTGTCTCCTACCGTTTCGGTCGGACCTTCTCCCTCTGATTTTGATGCCCCAATTAATCACCAGTTAAGAGTCATTACTAAAGTCTCTAAATTGGATTGGGACAGTCTTGTTGCTGATTTTAATTCAAAAGTAAATCAACAAAAATGTCATGTTTTCAGAAATATGTACGATAAACCTGATAGAGATAAAATTGTTCATAATTGGAAAAAATTTATTAAGCTCACTAGAGAGAACCTTACATTTTATGATTGGTATGATAAGCATCATTCTCAGTGTAAAGTTCTTACAAAATCTCAATGGGTAAAAGAAGATAAATCTAAAACTTTAGCTTCTCATCCTCCGCTTGAGACTATTCTTTTACAAGTTAAAAATGACTCTGTTATTGCTAGTCCTTTTAAAGTAGCTGATGGTAAAACTGATGATAAAAAAATTATTGAACAAAATAATTTCACTAATCAGTATTTAGCCACCATAGGTAAACAACTTGATAAAATAGAAGAAAAATTTGATAATACTCTTATTAAAAACCCTGATAAGAAACTAGATCAGCCTTTATTAACTTTCCCTGATAATAGAGATGGAAAGGGATTGCCTAGCAAAGATTCTGACTTAGTTAAAAGTATTGATAAACTTATTAAAAAGATTGGCTCGAGTTCTGGCACCGTAGCCATCATTGAGCAGATTCAAGAATCTGACGATGAAACCAATAGTGACTCGGACGAGATTTCTGAGGTCACTTCTGTTCCTGACCTTACTGAACAATTAAACAAGTTAACCTTTAATAACACTAGTATTACAAAAAACTTGTATACTAGACCTACTCCCCCTGATCTTCAGTTCGAAGAAAAAAACCTTGATAATCAATTTTCTGTTTCGTCCAACAAAATTTATGAATGGAATATTGATGGGTTCAGTGAGCATCAAATTCTCACTAAGATGAACCATTTTGTCTATGGTAGCCAATAGTTATATTACAGCTTTTAATAATCTTACTCAACCTGATATCGTTGAAATATTAACCAATGGTTTTACGGGTGTTCTTCGCTCTTGGTGGGAAAAACACCTTGATGAGGACGCTAGGAATTCTATAATTCATGCTTACCAGCAGGATGACAATGGTCAGCCTATCTTTAGAGAAGATATTGGCTTTGGTGTTCCGGATGGCATTAACACGTTAATTTTCACAATAATAAAACATTTCATTGGAACCCCTAGTAATATCACTGAGAGGATCCATGATCAGTTAAGTAATCTCACTTGTCCTACCTTAAGTGATTTTAGGTGGTATAAAGATGTCTTTATTTCACGCGTTATGCTTCGTAATGATAGTAACAAACCCTTTTGGAAAGAAAAATTTGTTAATGGTCTTCCTTCTTTATTTGCTCATAAAGTACGTGAAGAACTTAGTAAAACTTTGGGCTATATTGATTATGATAATCTCACTTATGGTGACATAATTAGTTATATTCAAAAAATAGGCTTAAAAATGTGTATTGACTTTAAAATTGCTAAACAAGCTGCTAAAGATAAAAAGAAAGCTAAATATGAACTTGGTACTTTTTGTGAACAATATGGTTTGCCACCTATTGCCCCTTCTCGTAGAAAGCATAGAAAAAAGCAAATTGAAACACACAGAAAATGCAAGCATCATAAAAAGCGTTCTAGTCAGTCTAATAATAAAGATAGTTATTATGAAAAACCCAAGTCACGAAAGAAAACTCGAAATAAAAAATCCACTTCTAAATCTAATGATAAGAGTAAAATTACATGTTATAATTGTGGTAAAAAGGGTCACTATAAGAATGAGTGTAAGTTAAAATAAAAATTAAGTCAGTTGAATATTTCTGTTGAAGATACTGAAAAGATTTTTGAGTTACTTCGAACTCAGTCTGATGAGGATAATGGTCTTTCTGATGTTCCTTATTCCTCTGCTAATGATGAAAATAGTCAAACTCCTAGTGAAGATAATGAAGTCACCCTTTGTACAGATAATTGTAGATCTGATTGTTGTAAAACTATTAATGTTCTTACCAAAGAGGATCAAGAAAGCTCTTTGTTAATCGAATTAATTAGTAAACTTACTGATGAAGATTTAAAATTACAATATACGAAACAGTTAAAAGAATTGTTTTCTAAAAATAGTTCGGGAAAGGGTAAAATTACGAAAGCTAAAGAAAAACTTGTTATTAGTCTTAATAAAACCCTTGAGAGATTTAAAACGGCTGAAAAGGAAATCATTCTCCCCGAGTTAAATCAAGAGGTCAATAAGCTTAAAAAGGAAATTTCTGGTCTTAAGATTGAAATATTTGATTTAAGAAGAGATATGACTAATCTGACCTCCAAGGGTTCAGAGCTTCATATTTCTGATTCCTCTGATCATGATGAAGACCATCCTGAGTCTTCAGGTGTTAAAGACGAAGAATCACTTCTGATGGTTCAAGGCAATTCATTAAAAAGATTAAAGGATATAACTATTCAAAAATGGTATATCATTGTTCGCCTAGTTATTGATGGAACCTTTGCAATTCAGCTACCTGCCCTTGTTGATACAGGTGCTGATTTGAATTGCATTCAGGAAGGATTAATTCCAACCAAGTTCTATAAGAAAACCAGTGAACGTCTTAATTCAGCTAATGGTAGTAGTATGGAAATAAAATATAAACTGCCTAAAGTTCATATTTGCCAGGATAGTATGTGTTTTAAAACATCCTTTGTTTTAATTCGTAACTTGACAGATAAAATAATTTTGGGTCTCCCATTTATATATTTATTATACCTATTTACCACTAGCAATAATGGTTTAACTACTGAACACCTTGGGCAGAAAGTGGTTTTTGAGTTTATCACTCAGCCTAAAGAGAGAGACTTGAAATTTATTCAAGATGAGTCCATTTCTAAGTCACTCAACCTGTTAAACTGTAAAACTTCTCAATTAAAATATTTAAAACAAGAGATTAAGTATAAGCATATTGAAGATCTCCTTCTACTTGAAAAAATTCAAGACAAGATAGAAGAACTTCGTTTATTCATGGTAAAAAACTTATGTGCCGATTCTCCTAATGCCTTTTGGCATCGTAGAAAGCATGTAGTCAAACTACCTTACGCTAAGGAATTTAAAGAACATCTTATTCCTACTAAGGCTAGACCTATTCAAATGAGTCATCAACAAATGGAACTTTGTAAGCAGGAAATTAATGACTTACTTGCGAAAGGTTTGATAAAGCATAGTAAATCCCCTTGGTCTTGCCCTGCCTTTTATGTTAATAATGAAGCAGAAAAAGAAAGAGGTGTCCCTCGTTTAGTCATTAATTACAAGCCGCTTAATAAGGTCTTAGAATGGATTAGGTATCCCCTTCCCAATAAAGAGGACCTTCTTAGTCGCCTTAGTAATGCCACCATTTTTAGCAAATTTGACCTCAAGTCTGGTTTCTGGCAAGTCAGTATCCACCCTAGTGATAGGTACAAAACTGCCTTTACCACTCCTTTCGGTCACTATGAGTGGATTGTTCAGGCTTTTGGCCTGAAAAACGCCCCCAGTGAATTTCAAAATATACTTAATGAAATACTTAACCCTTTCAGTCATTTTATCATCGTGTATATTGATGATATCCTTGTTTTCTCTAAATCAATTGATGAACATTTCAAACATCTGAATTCATTCTTCAAAGCCATTAAAGTCAATGGTTTGGTTCTTTCACCAACCAAATGCAGTCTTTTTCAAGTTAGGGTTAAGTTCTTAGGTCATGACATTTACCGCGGTCTTGTTCGACCAATTCAAAGAGTCATTCAATTCGCCGATAAATTTCCTGACAAAATTATCAATAAAACTCAACTCCAGTGTTTTTTAGGATCCCTTAATTACGTCGGTAAGTTTTATCAGAATTTGAGAAAAATCTGTAAACCTTTGTTTCTTCGTTTACAGAATAATCCTCCTCCCTGGACTGATGTGCATACTGCCATCGTTCAGCAAGTCAAGAAATATGTTAAGGTCCTTCCTTGCCTTGGCATATCCAATGAATTAGCTTTTAAAATCGTTGAAACTGACGCCTCCGAAATTGGCTTCGGTGGTATCTTGAAGCAGAAGTTGACTCCTGCTTCTTCTGAGCAAATTGTTCAGTTCCACTCAGGCGCGTGGAATCAAGCCCAATTAAATTATAGCACAATTAAAAAAAAAATCTTGGCATTAGTTTTATGTATTACCAAATTTCAAAATGATTTATTAAATCAAAAATTTTTAGTTCGTATTGATTGCAAATCAGCAAAATATATTTTAGAAAAAGATGTTAAAAATATAGCTGCTAAGTATATTTTTGCCAGATGGCAATCTATTCTAAGTATTTTTGATTTTGATATTGATTATATTAAAGGGTGTGATAATTCAGTTCCTGATTTTTTAACTCGGGAATTTATTAATTCAGGTATCCCTCCAGTTCAAAATGAGTGTGAGAGGTAAAGATATGATTGTTCGGCCTCCTGGTCCTCCAGGCCCAGGACCGTCCTAGTCAGAAGCCCATGGGAGCTGTAATCCCACATCCAGTTACCCCTCTTACTGTAGTCAATAGGTTCACTACCCTTATTTCTGGTACCAAGCCCTTTAGCTCGGTTTTGGCCCAGCCGCCTCAGGTTATTGATCCTTATGCCTCGTCCAGTAATCCTCCTTGCTGGTCAGCGCACTCAATCTGAGTATATTCCTGTTTATTCCACCAATTTATTTCATATTGAAAGACATATGAAATCAATTGATGACCCAGTTAAGTTGGCTGCCCAGTTTTTCCCAACTGGTTGGCATTTTATTCCTTTGGCTCCCTATAAATCTCTTATGTATTATAAGGATGTCTTGCTTTAAACTCATTCAATTATCATTAAACCTATTTATGATAGAAATGATTCCTCTAAGATCATCTATCATTCCTTATATATTAAACAGATTATCACCATGCCAAACTGGGGTAATCATCCATCTGATCTTAGACAGTTAGAAGGTCATGATAGCCAGTTTTGCTATTATGATTACATGGAAGCTTGGAACAGGGTTTTTCTGTTTCAAACTCCATCGTTTAGTCATTCCTGGTTTATTCAGTTCGATCACAAATTTAAAAGTCAAATTCCTCATTGGTTCGTTTTATGGTGGGAACGTTTTGGTCTCATTTATAAAATATTGCCAATTGAACTCCAGTCTGTTCTTAATGTTTTCAGTTCTAGAGTTCCTGTGGTGCAATCCAATTGTTGCATTCCAGTAATTCTTCATTTTGTTAGTAAATATAAAATTCCATAGATTCTTAGATGGAACTATGGATTTTATTCTCCGGTTGTTAATGTTGCTCTTTCTCCTGATAATGTTCTAACATCCGAAAAGGATGTTTCCCGCTCTAACCTTAGTCAAATTACTCATGTTACCAGAGAATTTTCAGTTAAATGGTGGGATAAGTTTGATCCTTATCGCATTGTTGGTCAAGTCCAGAAGGAATTTCCCAATCCTTCTGCTATTCAATCGATTCCTCCTTCCAAGGAATCTTCCTCTAGTAAATCAAAATCCAAAAAATCTTCTAAGTTAGATTTTGCGGATATTGAGCATTGTACTGATAATGAACTCAAACAGTTATCTCGTCTTATTAAAAAACGAATGGATAAACTCAGTGAGGACTCAGTTCCTTCTGTTTGTTCATCCTCTTCGTCCCATTCCAGTCAACATTCTAGCCCTAATGATCCGTACGGAAGCATCTCTCTTCAAGATGCTCAGGACCCATTTGCCTAGAATTCCTACAGTTACTTTGGTCAGCCTCGTTGCAAGATGCTCCTGCCCGCGCAGCTCGTGCTTCTTTGTCTGCTTCTTTGTCTAAAGCAGCCGAAAGCAGTTGCTGAGTCATTTGTCGTCTTGTATGAGTCTTGTTCTGTTTGTCGGCCATATGGCTCCTTTAGTCAAAAGTTAGTCTGTATTTTATTTTTAACGCGTCTGTAATAGTAAAAAGCTGTTTGTAATAGTCAAAAGTTGTAATAATGCTTTCATCTTTTGATAAAGCATTACTGTTATGTAATAGTCATTTTTGTTTTGTAATCATTGAGTTGTATCAGTAACGCCTTTTCTCTTCCTATTTAAGAGAGGCTTGGTCATTTGTTAGAGGCAGGATTTAGTAATCCAATAGAAAGCTTGTGAAGACTTAGATTCCTATCTAACGAATCTTCAGCTCTCTTGCCTTCTACCTTAGACATGTTAAGTTTCTATAATCGAGTCAATTTGTTGTAAGTAACCAAGTTAATTGTTTGTAATTATTTCAAAGTTCAATAAAAGTTTATTTTGTTTAAACTTCTGATAATACTTATGAATTGCTGCTTTAATTTCTTATAGTTTTGCTATAGTTGTTATTCAGCTTTATTTTCAGCTTTATATATGCGCCACTCTTCTCCTCTCCTCTTATGCTTCCGCCTATATATATATATATGATATATTTATATATTATATTCTAAATAATTTTATAATTAAAATAAAAAGTTTATTTTAATTTTGAAATTGGAATTCATGCAATTTAAAATTGCCCATTAAATGATACTCATATATATATGGAATGTTTTAATTCATGAGATGAATATTTATTTATTGATATATATGGTGATATGTATGATAATAAATGAGGATTGATTATGGACTATTTGACCAATATGATTGGATTTTATTTTAGTTGAATGCTTGAATGAATGGGTTTTATTAAATGGGGTCTGTGTACCTCGTCTTCTCTAATTTTTTTTTTCTTGATGTAAAATTCTATATCCCTCCTATGTACTTCCCCTTGACTGCTGATCAAGGTTTCTATTTAAATTAAATTTTTTAATGTAATAGAAATAGTTATAATTATCTTGAAGAAATTGGAGACCAAGGAGCAAGGAGCACGTGAAGACCCGTTTGTATGGAGCCCGGGTTTAAATGTAATAGTTATATTTAAATTTAAATTCTTGCACTCCTAGGTTTGACCTTTTGGTTCACTTGGTGACTCTAGTGAACCAAACTAGAATAAAAGTCCATAATCAATCCGGGTAGAATATAGTATTCTATATTGCATGCTAAATATTATATATATTATATTTTATGCAAACATGCTTCGCATGTTTAATAAAATGACGCGTATTTTATATATATATATATATATATATATATATATATATAGTAGTGTGCATGCGCGCTAAACAAGATGAGACAAATAATAACAAACCCCTCAAAGAAATAATATTAAGTCCGAAGCGTTCAAATGATATTTGAAATATCGAACGTCGCCTTCTAGCATGATAAATTAATAGAGTATTAAATATTTAATATGAGCTTATTGTGCTATCCACAAGGCGAGTATTGCATATTTAAGATGTTAATTAATCACATTTGATGCTTATCAAGAAAATTGAACGATCTAGTCTTGTTGTGCTATCCACAAGGACGAACATTTTTCTTTTTTGAATTTATGGAAGTGCTAGGCTGTACTTAACTTAAATCATTTTAGTTTGGATGTGCACACACTTGACCATTATGATTTAAGAGGCAAAATAAAAGGAGTTATATAGTGATGTAATTGACAAGAGTTGTCTACCTATTTATTTGTATATCGCTTGTTGTGCTATCTACAAGGTTATATACATTTGAAATGGGATCCTTATTCTCACTAGCAAATCTTTAATTAGGTGTTGCCGAACTATATAAGTGAGGGTAATATAGTTTGATAAAAATAGTGGGAGATACCAATTTAAAATAAAAACCTAAATTTATCTTGGTATGCAAAATTAATAAAATGAATGTTTGCTAAAATGTTATTTTTCACATGCAGAATTTTAAAAATGTCAAAATCACTAATTTCACTGCGAAGCATACTTGATGCTAATAAGCTTACCGGGCCGAATTATACGGACTGGCTAAGAAATCTGAGAATAGTTCTCACTGCTAAAAAGATTTCTTATGTCCTAAACTCACCTGTCCCTGGAACTGTTCCAGAAACAGCCTCTGAGGAAGAGATTGCCACCATTGTAAAGTGGCAAGATGATGCATCTGTGGCTCAATGCATCATGCTCGCATCCATGAATAACGAGCTTCAGCGTCAGCACAAAAACATGGATGCTCCTACTATGTTGATTCACCTCAAGGAGTTGTATGGTGAACAAAGTAGGACTGCTAGATATGAGATATCTAAGGAGCTCTTCCGATTTCGGATGACCAAGGGCAAAGTGAACATAAAGGAACAAAAGAAATCTGATCCAGCTAGCAAAGGAATGTGCTTCCATTGCAACGAGCCGGGTCATTGGAAGAGGAACTGCAAGAAGTTTCTGGCAAAGAAGAAGCTTGGAGAAGCTTCGACTTCCAATCAAGGTTTGTTCATGATTGAAATTAATTTTTCAAAAAGTCAAAATTCTACTTGGGTATTGGATACCGGCTGTGGTTCTCACATATGTAATAATGTGAAGGGACTGGTCAGAAGTAGAAAGCTGAACAATGATGAGGTGATCTTACAAGTGGGGAATGGAGCAAAGGTTGCTGCATTAGCTGTAGGAATTTATTATTTAGCAATGCCTTCGGGCAAGTCCATTTATCTTAATAATTGTTATTATGTTCCAAATATTATTAAAAACATTATTTCAATTTCTGTATTAGATATGGAAGGATTTAACATTGTTATAAAGAACAATAGTTGTTCTATTTATAAAGATGATGTTTTATATGGTGTTGGAAATTTGCGAAATGGACTTTATACACTTGACTTACAAGAAAATATTTTTCAAATTGAACAAACTAAGAAAAGGAAAAGAGATGATATTAATTATACTTACATGTGGCACTGTAGACTCGGTCATATCAATGAAACAAGATTATCCAAGTTGCATAAAGATGGGCTCCTTGAGTTATCTGATTATGAATCATATCCAACTTGTGAATCTTGTCTCATGGGTAAAATGACTAAATCTCCTTTTAGTGGAAAAGGAGAAAGAGTTACAGAGTTGTTGGCATTGATTCACACAGACGTTTGTGGACCTATGACAACAAGTGCACGGGGTGGGTATTCTTATTTTATTACTTTCACTGATGATCACTCAAGATTTGGATATGTGTATTTAATGAAATACAAGTCAGAATCATTTGAAAAGTTCAAAGAGTTCAGAAGTGAAGTAGAAAAACAAAGGGGCAAGAGTATAAAGATACTTCGATCAGATCGAGGTGGAGAATACTTAAGCGGTGAGTTTCTCAATTGTCTCAAAGAAAATGGTATAATCTCACAATGGACTCCTCTAGGTACACCACAGTTAAATGGAGTATCTGAAAGGAGAAATCGAACACTGTTGGACATGGTTCGATCCATGATGAGTTTTACCGACCTTCCAATTTCTTTCTGGGGATATGCCCTAGAAATGGCTGCATACCTACTTAACAAGGTACCTACCAAATTCGCCCCAAAGACTCCATATGAGATGTGGAAGGGGAGGAAACCAAATCTTAAGCATGTTAAGACTTGGGGTTGCCCAGCTTATGTCAAAAAGTTTGAAAATGATAATCTACAGACTAAATTCGATAAGTGTAGATTTGTGGGATACCCTAAAGAAACTTTAGGGTATTATTTCTATCATCCAACTGATCAAAAGGTGTTTGTTGCGAAACATGCTGCCTTCTTGGAAAAGGAGTTTATCCATGAAGGGGTCAATGGGAGTAAGATATATCTTAAAGAAGTTCAAGAACCACAAATTACCACGGATCAAAGTCAGGTACCTGACCAAGTAGAAGAACCTACTATACCACACCCTGTTCGTAAATCTGGAAGAGTACCGAAGATACCTGAGAGGTATGGATTCGTTATAGAGGATGACGATGAGGTACACATCATGAATGATGATGATCCATTGAATTACGAACAGGCTATGAGTAATAAAGACTCAGGAAAATGGCTTAAAGCTATGAAATCCGAAATGGACTTTATGTATGAAAACAAAGTATGAACTTTGGTTTCACCACCTGAAGGCATTAAGCCTATTGGGTGTAAATGGGTCTTTAAAAGAAAGACTGGAGCGTACGGCAAGGTAGAGACCTATAAGGCCCGACTGATTGCAAAAGGTTTCAAACAAAGACAAGGAGTTGACTATGATGAAACCTTCTCACCAATAGCTATGCTCAAGTCCATTTGGATTTTGCTTGCGATTGCAGCTTATAACGACTATGAGATCTGGCAGATGGACGTGAAAACGGCCTTCCTCAATGGGAAACTTGAGGAGGATGTGTATATGACACAGCCAGAGGGATTTGTTTCAAAGGTTGGAACAAATCAAGTCTGTAAGCTGCAACGATCCATTTATGGATTGAAGCAAGCTTCTCGTAGATGGAACATTCGTTTTGATGAGACAATCAAAGAGTTTGATTTTATCAAAAACGACGATGAACCATGTGTGTACAAGAAGGTTAGTGGGAGCGCAGTTTCATTCCTTGTATTATATGTTGATGATATATTACTGAAAGGGAATGACATTCCTATGCTACAATCGATTAAAATCTGGTTATCTAAACACTTCTCCATGAATAACTTGGGAGAAGCATCCTATATTTTGGGGATAAAGATCTATAGAGATAGATCTAAAAGGGTGCTTAGTTTATCCCAAGGAACGTACATTGATGCAATGCTAAAGAGATTTAGCATGGAAGATTCCAAAAGAGGTCTCATGTCGATGAGCCATGAAATACATCTCTCCAAGAAACAGGCCCCAAAGACACCTGAGGAGAGAGCCCGTATGAGTAAGATCCCTTATGCTTCTGCAATAGGATCTATCATATACGGTATGATATGTACTAGACCGGATATTGCTCATGCACTTAGTGTAACGAGCAGATACCAGTCGAATCCAAGAGAAGAGCACTGGAAGGCAGTGAAGAATATCCTAAAATACTTGAGAAGGACTAAGGATATTTTTCTTGTCTACGGTGGGTCTGACTTAAAACTCGAGGGCTTCACAGACTCAAGTTTTCAAACGGACCAAGATAACAGTAAATCTGTTTCGGGGTATGTTTTTACCTTGAACGGAGGTGTAGTGAGTTGGAAGAGTTCCAAGCAGCAAACAGTTGTTGATTCAGTGACAGAGGCAGAGTATATAGCTGCAAGTGAAGCTGCAAAGGAAGTTGTTTGGATGAAGAAGTTCATAACTGAACTTGGTATGGTTCCTAGCATTGGAGAAGCAGTTCCCGTTTACTATGACAACACAGGAGCAGTTGCACAGGCTAAGGAACCAAGGTCTCATCAAAAATCTAAACACGTGTTGCGGCGATTTCACTTGATCAGGGAGATCATTGAAAGAGGAGACGTCACCGTGGAGCGTGTAGACTCTCAAGACAACATTGCAGATCCATTTACTAAAGCTTTAACACAACAGCAGTTTGATCGTCACTTAGAGAAGATGGGTATGAGATACCATGGCGATTGGCTTTAGTGCAAGTGGGAGATTGATAGTAGTGTGCATACAAGCCAATCATGTATGATGATAAAGCACGTACTTTGTAAACAATCTTATTTATTTATTAATAAAATCTTCATTTATTAAACGCATTTAATTATCTACATGGTGCTGTTTTTATAATATGTAAATAACCCATAGTTTTAAGCAATGCTTTTAGAATCATGATGATGATCATGCTAATGAGATCTAAATTCTTAGAAAGCTCTAAAACTAAAATAGTTCCCAATCGTGGGATTACTAAAAAGGGGATTAGTAAATTCGGATAGATTGGTACATATGTTGCTTGCTCATTGGATGAGGATGATTGATCTCATGATCATTTGTGTGGAGACACTAAAGCAAGTATGTAGGTGCTTATTGGAGAATAAGTTCACTGAACGTGACTCGCTATGGAATACCTAATGGAGTTTTACTCGCCTGTCAATAGGAATTCCTAATGTGATAGTAGTACAAGTGATCCTTGGACTTGAGATTATCATAGTATCTTGTATGTAATGAATTATACTTTGACTTATTCCTTAAAGTCCTTTAGGGTATATAAAAGGGTATGCTTGGGTATAATGAGTTATATATGGAGATAATGAATGATCAATAAAGAATCTACCACCTCTAGTAAAAGAGGAGATATGTCCTATGTGATTCGTTAAATGACAACCCAGGAATCCTTGGCCAAGGTAAAATGAAATTAGAAAGGAGTTTCTAATTTGCATTATTTGGAGTTGTGCATTTTCTAATCGAAATACATATAATTAAATAAAATAAGACTTGACAGTAAATTCATGTCTTATATTTAATTGGGACATTGTATGGTGGAAGGATTGAATTGTATGGTAACTATTTACTCACAGGTTCTTTTATGATTAATGTTGAAATCTATATTATTTGGAAAGTCGTTGATCGCTAGGGAGGCTTATCCATATTATAGAATAAATGTTATTTATTGAAATAGATTATTAGTTTAATTTATTTATATAAATAAGATTAGAATTGTTCTAATTAATTTATTCAAAACCGGTTTAATATGGAGAACCTAAAGGGTCACACCATAAAAGGAAGAAGAATTATTTAAGAAGAAAATGACATGATAGTAATAATGCATTAAGTGTAATTAATTTAATCTATGGTGATAGAATAAATTAAATAGCTTAATGTTTATTATTTAATATTTTAGAAATATTAAATATAAATTAATAAGAAGAGTCTTATTATTAATATTATTATTATTATTATTTTAATTCTAAAGGAGTTTAGGAATTAATATAATATTAGTACTCTATCTCAATCCTAATAAGATTAGGATATAAATTAATTAAAAGTGTTTAATTAATTATTCCCCATGTGGTGGGAAGCCTAAATTAATTAAAGGAGTTTAATTAATTAAAAGAAATCCCATGTCTAATAGGATTAGAAGGGTTGACCAATATCTATATAAGAGGAGTCTTATAATAGATATCAGTTGAGGCAATTCCAATTGTTGGAGAGTACTCCTTTTCTATAGAGGATAGAAAACTAAGCCAACCACCTTCCTTCTTGATAATTCATCTTCTTTGGTGGATCACCTCTAGAGGCCAAACACTTGGGTGACTAACGTTGATCAAAGGAAGGAATCTAACCCGGAAATTCAAGGAGATCACGAAGAACAAGGAGTTGAACTCGTACCTGTGGAAGCTTCGTTTTACAAGGGTATGATTCCATAACTTCTTATTTATCGTTTTAGATTAATAATTTGCATAAAGGATGATTCAGGTAATAGTTTTGTAGAAATTGTTTTAAACTCTGATATAACATGCTTCCGCTAATTTTTGCAATTTGATTGCATCACGATTTCGTACAAACCCAACATCCTGCTCTTTGACGAGGGGGTGATTTCAGGGGTTTTGTTGGTCGTGTCTTGGTTTTGTGGTCCAGCAATCTGAGTTTTGGCCTTTTCAGTCTCTTGATAGCCAGTACTACCACCAGATGCTCCTGGTTCTAGTGTGAGCTTGAGATTGTTTCCCTTTAAGGGCCTTGCTTTGTTCTCGTAGGAAACCGGCTAACTTGGCTATTAGATTTTTCATACCTTTGAACTCTTCCCTAGATACCGGGGTGGACTCTGGTTGAGCACTGGAAGCCATGTTCGTGGATGGACTGGGTGCTTTAGATTTAGACCTAGTAACAGTACCAATTTTTACCTATAACAAAATGTAGGTGTGTTAATTTCTTGATGTAGGTAAGGACAAGATGCATGATGTGTTTTTAAGGTTTTATCCTACAAAACCGAGGTTAGTTGTTTTGATGACATGATGACATGGTATTTTGACAGGGAAAGTAAATCTTTCGTTATGATATTTACATTATGCTCCTCGATAATTGGAGACTTAACATGGAATTGAAAGAGGAAGGCATGAAGAAGCTTCCCTTCAGATTTGGTTAATCAGAGGCTGACCTATCCTAGGTTACTCTCGCGGCTTTGTTTTCGGCATGAAGGTTCCCAGATCATCGCAATCTACTAGAGGGGAAATTAATCCAATCGTTCAACTGGAGCGAATCTGGGTGGTGCATTTTCAAGAGCCCCAGAGACTTAGTCGTCCCCCAGAGACATTACTTCATTGAACCTATATACGAAGGGTTTGATTTGATTTGAAAATCAGTCTTTGATTTGATTTGCAAAAGTATTTAATTTGATTTGCAAAAGCTTTTCTTTTGATTGAATTGAAAATGATGTTTTGAAAGCTGGTTTATCAAACCCTTACGCTAACATAGGAATTGAAGCCTGTTGATACTTCTAATTTTATCTTTATAGCCTTAAGGCTGTATGTGAATGGTGATTTATCGAGTTGCGAAGCATCCTCGACCACAAAAATAAATAAGTGTCGGTCTCCTCATGGGCATAAAAACCATCGGAGGGACTCTGACACGACAAACCATATTTTCACAATGTTGAGACCTTAAATCCGGATAACCGTTTTAAGTTCTGTTTACATGTACATTTTTTTTCAGAAAAACTGGCAGGATACATTCGTAAATCGGAGTTTGTCCATCGTGGGAATCAGATTCTGATCAGTTTGATCATGAATCCCACGATTCCTAGGTTCACATATGAGTAGCCAAAACCTGCACAGTTCAAATTCATACAGAAATAGATAGAGATCCCAAAACTGCCAGAACCGATGATTTATTCAGTAAATCTCTGTCCGCACTGCCGAAGCGTCTCGTTCCCAATAGATAGAGAACTAAGGGACGCGTGATTGCTTTTGAAACTGAAACTAGAAAGAAAGATAGATTTAAGGAAATCTCAGTCATTCTAGCTTCCCAGTTTAGTCTGAAGGTTTTGAACCGTTTGAAAACTAGAATTGGCGAGATTTAAATAAATCTAGCCTGCGTGCAGATATGTCAGTACCAATTCATATAAAATGAATATTTAAAGCAACAGTTGAATAGAAAGCGAGTAAAGAAATATATATATATATATATATATATATACACATATATACAGTTATATATAAAAGCTGTAAAGGGCGATGGGTTTTCACACCGGTGCCCGAACTAGAATTGATATATATATATATAGATTTATAGAAACGTAGTCAACCAAGACTGGGAAGAGAACCCAATGGTGGTGATGGCTGCTTATATATGCATAAATATATATAAAAGCAGTAAAAAGGCCATAGAATGATCCAGGTCAAACTGAAATATAAATGTACATAAAAGTAGTCAACTAGGAACTGGGAAGATAACCTAGTAATGTTGAAGTGTGCAAAAATAGTATAAAGGCAATGAAATAATCTAGGTCAGACTGGAGTGTAAATTGCAGAAAAGTTGTCAACCAGTGACTGGGAGATCACCCAGTACGGCGAAGAGTGCAAAAACAGTATAAAGGGCGATGGGTTTTCACGCCGGTTCCCGGACTGGAAATGATATATATATATATATATATATATATATATATATATATATTGACAAAAATATAGTCAACCAAGACTGGAAGAGAACCCAGTGATGGTGAAAATCGCTTATATATGCGTAAATATATATAAAAGCGGTAAACTACCTCGGATTTGACATCCGGGCTTGACAGAATTGAAATGTTAGTATATATACAGTTAAATATATACAAAAAGGGCCAAACCAGGACTAGGAAGATAACCCAGTCCGGCGAAGTTGCTAGAACGAAGAGTTTAGTGCATTGAAGCTGCTGGAGCTAACGGATCGTCAATCCGAGTTTTAGAAATGCCAAAAAATCAGTTTATATAAAAAAAATATACCAAATTTTGACGAAAACGTCACGGAACTAAATTATGAGCATCTTTGGAAAACAAAACTTAACGTGCAAGTGTATAAAAGTACGAAGAAGTAATATTTACTTTCTGATCGTGAAAATATTTACAATGGACTGCTATACAGGCTTTTTGCCAAATCGTAGGCTCTATACATTCCAAATCTACTGGTTATTTTCTGATATGTGGTAGTATGTGGGTATATTTACGTGTTGAATGAAAATATTTTTGTTTGGAAGAGGTGTAAAAGTCAGAAAACAAAACTAGCAGAGCTTCGCTGCATTTTGAAATACTTGAAAATGAAGGGGCACGTTTATTTATAGGCTAGGGAGCCTCCACTCTACCTTCTACTGCCGTAGGTAGAGGTGCGGCTCCCCTGGTGGGGCACGCTATTCTGAGTTTTGTTATCTCAAAGTACGTGCACTCCGAACAACGCGCAATTAAAGTTAAAACTTTCTAACCTTTGATCATAGCATCCGTTTGAGGCGTGCGATACCTTTTCAGAAAGCCCTCGCCGAGAGTGTAGCAATGACATGGGATAAAACATTTTCCGGGTCCAGGAAGACAGGTTCATAACCAGGCCTTCGATTCCCCGCAGTTTGTCCGTTGAGTTGTCTTGCTCTGTTTGCACTCGGGATCGTCGTTATGGTTAGTTCTGACTTGGTTGGCATCAATTCGGCTTGAGTTTGACTGAATCGGCTGAGAGTTGGTAAAATGACCGTTTTGCCCCTCCTGGGGTGGTCCTTGGTGAGTTTGGCTTCCCAGGGTTATCTCCGGGGGCTGAACTGCACTTCCCGAATTGATGTCGGGGCTGATCTGTATTTCCCGGGCTAAGATCGAGGATGACTTGACACGTCCTGGGTGGGGGTCGAGGTTGACCTGTAGCTCTCGGGTTGATGTCGGGGCTGATTGGAAGGCCGGACATTGAGATCGAGATTTGAACTGATGGCACGATTGGAGATCGGGATTGATCTGATTGTCCGATTGGCGGTCGGAGCTGGATTAACGATCCTATTAAAGATCAGAGTTGGATGGACGATCCGATTGGAGATTGGAGCTGGATAGACTGTCCGATTAACGATCGAAGATGGATCAACGATCCAATTGATGATCGGAGATGGATTGACGGTCCGATTAACGATTGAAGCTGGATTGATGGTCCGATTGGCGATCATAGATGGATTGATGGTCCGATTGGCGATTGGAGCTGGATTGACGATCTGATTGGTAATCGGAGATGGATTAACAGTCCGATTGGCGATCAGAGCTGGGTTGATGGCCCGATATTGAGATCGGGGTTTTAGTTGATTGACCGATATTGGGGATCGTATTTAGGTTTACCGATATTGGGGATCCATTTTAGGTTTACCGATATTGGGGATCGAATTTGGGTTTACCGATATTGGGGATCGAATTTGGGTTTACCGATATTGGGGATCGGATTTAGGTTTACCGATATTGGGGATCGAATTTGAACTGGATGACCAGCATTGGGGGCCAGGTTTGGATTAGAAGCCCGGTATCGGTACCGGGGTTGATTTGATTGACGGCTTTGTCCTCCTACAGTGTTAGTATTGGGGCAAAGAAAATTTTGAGTGTCTACAACATTGATAATCATTAAAATGTTGGTGTCGCATTAATCGCTATATGTATGTTGAGAAGGTTATTCTTTTCTCATATGTATAACGGATAGATAGAGAATATAAGATTAGGTGCGAGTTCTTAAAACTCATACTTTTGGTAAGTTTGTGACTCATAATCGTATGGTATGTTTTTGAACCCCTATGCGTATGGACAGTTCTTGATTGGTTCTTGACCTACGTATTGCTAGGATAACTTCCTAAACTCATATTATTGTGGTAAGTTCCTGAACTCATAACGTGTGGTATATTTGATGAACTATACTGAGGTATAAAAAAGTTGTGGATGAAGAATTGGGGATTTTTAGTGTAGTAAGTTTTAATGGTGATAGAATAGATGGAATTATTAAGCAATGAATCATTGAAGAAAATTGGAGCTGATAGTGGAAGCATAGGTATTCCAAATCTTCTAGTTATGCTAAACTTTGAAATTTTTGAAATCAAGCTAAATTCGCACTGATGTGCCTTTAATCATACAAATGAATTTTTATTATCCTTAACATATGGTTATAAGTGTATAAAGTGGGCTTCGAACCACTGACACATCGTTACCTGTTGCGGCATGATAACACAAAGAATAATTTTTTAATATTTTTGAACTATTTAAAGAAGAGTCTACACTAATTATTTCGGCTAGACAAAAATGATTTGAGATATCAAAATATATTTTATATATCATTAATGCATCATTGAACTTGGAGCAGAGATGATAAAAATAATGAAGTTATCAATGTAGAATTACCTAGTGCTGGATATGATCTAAGGATTGTCAGCCACTATGGTATTTTATAGTATGACAAAGTCACAAAAATGACGGAATCCTCAAACGGACTGTAAATACAGTGTGATATCATGACGTCATAAAATGATTTTCATAATTTTGAACCATTTAAAGAAAAGTCAAGTGCCAATTGAATTGGCCAAAAACATGTTTCGATTGATGTTCGAATTATTGGCACACGTCTAAGCTATTTAATTCAGCAAGACAAATGTTTATGAAAATTCAAGTATCTCTTTAGAATTTATCTCGTACCAAATTGTTTAGGTACGGATTCTTATGCTAAGTCTGAGGTGACTAACCCCGAAAAATGGGGATATACCAATTGGATAAAATATTCTAATCTAAAAACGCATATATTCATTCCGAAAACTAAGGTACGATGGAATGATCCCCTAAAGTACCCGCCTAGGTAGTTTACCTTTTTCGTGATTATAAACATACCTAGTATAATATGTTTTATATTTGGTTGCGGTGAATACCGTTAAAACTATATGTTCATGATCTATATGACCCCCTCAGCATGATATGAAAATTTTTGAACTCTTTAGAGAGAAGTTATGGAAGAATGTGTGATAGAAGAGCTCCTCATAGAAGGAAGCAATATGTACTCATTGAGCATGAAATTAAATAAAGGTTATATTGAAAACCTATTTTTTGTGTATAGAAGAAGCATAGATTAGTAATTTCGAGAACGAAGTTCTTAGAAGAATGTATTAGATATATGTACTTTTGGTCCAATAGTGATTTCGGGGACGAAATCCTTATAAGGGGGAAGAATGTGAGAAGCCAAAAATTTATAAGATCTTGAGTGATTAAAATAAAAGTTAAAAGAATAAAACCTAGATGGAAATTTGAGGGTTTATTTAAATTTTTTAAGAAGAACCTATATTGTTTGCTAATTAAAAGGGAATTGAGAAAATATGGATTACAAAGTTGAAGATCCTAGAGTGGAATTATACTTAGAAGTATGTTAAAGAATAAGGTATTATGTTACCTTTAACCTTACACGAATTCATAAAAGAGATTAGAAATTGATATATATGGAAAGGATTTAAAAAGGGAAAATAGTTTGCTGAATTAGAGTATTTGGTTTGCTGAATTAGAGTATTCGATTTGCTGAATTAGAGTATTTGGTTTGCTAAAGTAGTGTATTCAGTTTGCTGAGTTGTATACAATTTTTTTGTACTAGTTATGTTAACTTGTTGTGTTGGAAAACAACAAGATTGTTTGAATAATCTAGGTTACTGGATTGGGAATATCGGCTTACTAGATTATATAGAAGAACTTATAAGATGAAAGATTAAGTGATTAATCATACTGTGTTTAATAAAGAGATTTTAACTAAGACATTTAATTAAATGTCAAGCATAATATATGAGAATACTAATTATTTATTAATGAAGTGAATAATTATGATTTATGTGAAATATGTGTTGATTAAATAAATATATATTGTAAATAAGTATATATTTATTTATTATTTAGAGAAGATTGAAAAAAAAACTATTTAACCTAATATTATATATATTAGGAATAAGGATTAAATAACTAAAGGGTTATGATAATGTAATAATACTAATATTTAAATTGCATACTAGTAAAACGATTTAAGAGACTTATTTCAATATATCTCATTTATTATTTATTTTAACCTAATTAATAAAAATTTAATTGGGTTATATAAATAAATTTATGTAAATAGTTATTTAAATTCTAAAATGAGTGGAATAGAAATCCTAATTAAATAATTAGGATAAGATAAAAATATATGAGTTGGTTCATGTTATTTCACATGGCCTAAATGATTTAATTAAATAAGAGGCTAAGATTTAGTCCAAATTAAATTTGATATTTTTGTAGACAATTAAGCAAATAATGCAATTAAAATAAAATCAAATTGGGCAAGATAAAGAGAGATATGAGGGAAGATGTGGAAAGATTTTATTTAGATATAGAAAGGATAAGAGAGAGAAAGAGAAGATAAGAATAAGAGAAGAAGAGACAAGGAAAGAGAAAGAAGAAATAAAAAGAGAGAGGAAAGAGAGAGAGAAAGAGAGAGAGAGAGAGAGAGAGAGAGAGAGAAAATGGGAAAAGAAAGAGTAGAGAAGAGAGGAGAAGTCGAGTGTTTGAGGAGAAGACCAAAAAATCTCATACCTTCTCCATCCTTAATCACTCCATAATCGTCTCCATCATCACCATCTTCATCTTCTTCATCTTTTTCTTCAAAGTTTTAGCCATTTTTAGAGAGAGAGAAAAGTGGGTGAAGTAATTTTGCTTGATTTAAGCTTCGGGAGAACTAAAGGAGCAAGGGGATGAATATTCTAGCAAGATCTTGTAACTCATCTATCATCTAAGAGGAAAAATCAAAGAAGTAAGTTCTTAAAACTATAAACCTCTATTTTCCTCTTAAATTTTTAGATCTATTAAGTAAATGTATATGATATTGTTTCTAGATTTGATATGTTGTATTTCTATGAGTGTAGAGTCCGTAGAGTCGAATATGGACTCATTTGGATGTATAATGATAGAGTTATGAAGATTTGAAGCAGAAAGGGTTGAAAATTTTGCGAAGAACAAAACCTAGAAAATCTAGTGGACTGCTGCCCCTAAAAAGAATATTCGGGGTTATCTAGGTTATTAAGAAAATCCTGGACTTTTGGTATGTTATATTACACTGAATAAGCTTTCGATAGACTTTGAAACGGACTAATTCCGACTTCAGATGAGGGAGTTATGACGTTCGGAAGGAGCATAGTCAAAAACTGTCTAACCAATCGCAAACAGTCCCCTTCCAAGAAATTTCTGGACTGATGTGTTCGGAATTTGGAAATAAGTCATTAGATAAAAGTTGTATTTCAGGAAGTTAGCTTCGCGTGGGCTCAAGAATCGCTACAAAATGTTTTAAAACGAGAGAGTTATGACTATTTTAGCAAGAAATGGTAAAATCTGGAAATACCAAAAAAATAATCTATCCAAACAATTTATAGGGGCATTTTCGATAACTTAATTATTGAAATAAACTCTGGTTTTTTGGGACATGCAAATATATGATATATAGTAGCTTCTGTCCAAAGATTAGATTATTCCGACTTAAATTGATCTAGTTATGGTCATTTCAATTTTTGAGTTTTTACGACAAAAACGGCTATAATTAGAGTTCTATAACTCCGATGGTCACGAAATTTAAACTGGAAGTTCATGTTAATACTTGTAAGATTCTGCTAAGAGTTGAGAATTTTTAGAGTTTAGTATGATATAACTAATTTTCTTAAGTTACGAACTAAAAACGGACTTTTGAAAAATACTAAAGGATATTGAAAAGTTCTAGAAAATTTATTTTTGTGTATGGAATACCTTAATCACATAATAAGGTAAAGTGGGATATAAAAGAAGAATTTGAAATACTTAATTAAAAAGTATTAATTGAAAGAATAATTTGGAAGCTTGGTTGAAGATTAATTTAAATTAATCTAATAACCATTCAAAATGATGTGAAAACTTATATAAAGGACTTTACTACATGTTAAACACTAATTGAAAGAAATACTTTAAAAGTATTATATGGTATTTAAAGAATGATTTAATGGTTTATTTAATTACTTAATTAACCTAATAAACATCTAAAAAGGGATGCAAATATAAGATTACCAAGACTTAACTAGAATGTTAAGCCACTATATAAGTGAAGCATAAGATACGAGTTAATTGAATTAACTTCAATGAACGTAATACATTTGATATAATGTAACGTTAAGCTATATCGACTTAACCAAATGTTAACTGTCGATTGAAAGAAAAGTATAAAGAGTAAGATACAAATGTTAACTTAAATGAGTGCTAACAAACATAAAGCATAATGCAATGTCAAGATAAAATAGCTTAACCGAACGTTGTAAGGTATGAAGATAAGGTAATGTTAAAGGCTATGAACGCATAGTCTTAACTTTGAGAATTCGTTCTCGGCATACAAATGACTGTATGACCTAGAAGATAATAATAAATCTAGAGGTATGTCATTTAGTTGCCAGAAAGCCATAAGGAAGGGAGAATTAACTGAATAAACCTTATAATGTTAATGGTTCGGAAAAGTTAAGTTTAAGTTGTGGTACAGTCGTACTCTTTAAATGGTTGATGTATAGTATCTGAGCTAAACGATTCCTTCAGGGAGCGGAGGTATATACGAACTAGCTACCGATCTAACTCGCTGTGAAAAACAGTGCAGACGAAATGAAAAACTAGTTTGTTGGTTGTTTGTGAGAAACCACTAAGCATACTGTATTGAATACTGTTAGAGACTCGATGTGTGCTAGGTTTAGAAATTGTGAATACGTATGATGTTAAGGTGTTATCTAATATTTGATTATGTGATTAAATATTAAATAATTTACTTATAAAATAGTGGTATGATAAAATAGTCTTAACAATGATATGTCTTTACAATAAAGAGATTAAATTAGATTGCATAGCAGTAATCAACGGTACATGCAAGTTTTCCTTAACTCAAACTTGAGTTATATTTTCAAAGCATGTTAGTGAATAATTATTGTTGATTATTCACATCTATACTGATTATTGATTCGCACTTAGTGCATGTTGCATATGTTCATCAGGTATGAAAGGCTGATCACCTTCATTACCATAATGTTTAGTTAAATTTATTCATGATCCTCATTGACATTAAACATTATTAATTCAGTCATTCAATTATTGACATTTTGATTCATGCTCTTTTATAATTATTATACATTGTTGAAAATTTGAAAGCTTATTCTTTCTTTCAATTATGATATATCCTTGTTGTATTTAAACTTGCTGGGCAAAGTAGTTGTTCACCCTTGCTATATCATGATAATAAATTTTAGATTAAAACGAAGGCTCGAAGAAAGACAGAGACAAAGGCAAAGTTTCAAGAATAGATTGTTATGCAGTTATAACTACTATGTTATCTGATGCAAATGATGTTGTAAACCTTTTAAGTTATTAAAGGTATGAATTCAGTTAAGGTTAATAGACCTTGAGAAATATTATAGAATCATGTGAAATAAATAATTTATGTTTATATATTCTGCATTAGTTTATAGAATATGTATAAAGATGAACTATTGTAACGTACCAGGTCCGTGGTTCTAGGAACCCGAATTTGGAGACGTCACAATAATAATCCCATTAAAGGGTTACATAATCATTCAAAATCTCAGGTTATCTAACCTTAACTATTACATCATCAGCAGTATAATAAAACATAAACATAATCAAGTCTTATTACATAAGCTCACAAATAAAAGATAATTTAAACTCCATCTATTTAACTTCATCTTCTTATGCATCTTGCCCATGCTCTTGCTCGTGGACGGTTCCTCATGGTTTTCAACCTTAACTGAAATGTTATATGCAAGAGTGAGCAAACCAACTTGCTCATAAGTAGAACAATGTATAACAACAATAAATAAATGAACAATGAACAAACTTTAATTGAATAAGGTGTTCTTACTTGAAACAATAAACTTTAAGTCAAGAACTGTGAGTTCAGTAGAATAATCGGCTTTTAAATGAATTTTAGATATCAAGATCAAAGTATAACTGAGGGTCACAAAACCACGAACTATGTCTTAGGTTATCAAATATTTCTACTTTAACCTTTAACACTCAATAGACTATATGGACCATCCATCTCGTACTCTAGGTGATCAGCCCTTCGTACTATGTATTGTGCACAAACATTTAACGCTATTGCACAGCTCGGAGTTATAGTTTTCGATAACATAATCCCCTATACAGGGTTGTTCATCTCATTCTTTAACATTAGGATCCACACCAAAGACAATTTGGTTTGTAATAGCTTCAAAGGAGTTCTAGATATTTAGAACGTTCATCAACTAAGGACTAGTTGAATCAAAAAGGATTTGATAATCATTCAAGGGTTCAATAACAACATAATCTCATATAAGGTACCTAAATAAGTTATGATCCAAGAAACAACAAAGTCATAATGATTTACCATTGAATAAACATCATTTAACAAAGTAATGTTTTCGAAAGAATTGGAAAGCTTATTTAAGAATCATAAGCATTGAACTTTCATAAGAAATCTTACTGAATATAAAGCTAGCAAAGGTTAGAAAACTTGCCTCATGAGTTCGCTACACAATTACAATTCTCGTTCTCCAAATATTCTACATATATTATTAGGATTATCACACCAATTAGAAAAATTAAAACTCACCTCAATGGTTTAGATTCTATTTTACTCAACTTTATTATCTTAATTCAAGATCTGAATACTCTAACTATTGACATATCATGAATCTTAACTTCTTACTCGAACATAACTCAAGACTTAATGTTTGAACAACAACTTCAATTCTCATAAACATTGAACTAACAACTTCCAAATTTCTAGTTCATTACTTTTAATGACATCTTTGCGATTACAATCTTGTAATAACCAAGAATTCTAAGTCACATTGTAAATAAATATATTAATTAAATATTAATGATATTGAAAATTTTGTGACATATGTTAAATAAATATGTGGACAAATGGATATTATGATTATTTATCAATGATGATAAGTATGAGATAACTTATGTGAAGCATGTATATGATTTAATAGATATATATGTTATAATATGTATATATATTTATAAAGAGAATTAAAAAGAGAAAGTTACATAACCTAATATATACATTAGGTATGAGAATTAAATAACCTAAGGTTATGGTATTGAATAATAATAGTATTTAAAATTATAATAACATAAGAGATTAATTTTATTATCTCAATTTATTATTTATTTTAAACCTAATTAAAGCATGTCTAATTAGGTTATAAAATTTAATGTACATGAGTAATTATTTAAATTCCAAATGAGTGGAATAGAAACTCTAAGTAAATGATTAGGGTAAGATAAAATTGAAAGCATTGGACTATTCTAATTTTCATGGCCCAAGCAATTAATTAGGAAGCCCAAAAGAATTAAATGAATGGCTCAAACTTAGTCCATCTTGAGAAGGGACTTTTTAGTCATTTTATTAATTAAACAAATTAAGCAATTAAAATAAATCACAAAATGGGGAAATAATGGGCCATTGAATCCGGCCAAATGAGAAGATAAAGCACATGGGAAATTTTCATTTTGTCAAAATAATTACCTACTACACTTAGTTGTCATAATCCTATTTTGCCACCATCTTTTACCAAGATTACAAGCTAACTAAAGGAGATAAGAGAGAGATCAAGTTGGGATATTTGGTGTGCATGTATAGATTATACACATATATTTTTATCAATAATAAATACACCTCTCTTTGGTAAAAAAAACCAAATTTTACTTCATTTCTATTAATTTCTTCCAAACTAAGCAAACAAAAGAAAATAGGGAGAGAGAGTTAGATGAGTAGGCTCGGCAGCCACAAGGGAGAGAAGGGAGAGAGTTTGATCTTTATTGTATCTAAAGTTTATCAATTATTTTGGTAGATTAAGAAGGGTAGCTCATAAATTAAGGTAAAACTCTAAACCTAAAGCTTTAGTTTTCATTTCTTTTGGTAGTTTGATGAAATATAAAGTTTGTATTCTTGAACTTCAAAACTCTTGATATACATGTTTTTTATTGTTTCATATATGGATCTAAGCATTTTGAGTGTTAAAAGTTGAATCAAAGGAAGAAAAATAAAACTAGTTTTCTAAAGGGTAGAAAACCCTAACATTTTTTTCCACTTTGATTAACTACTATTTAAGATCTACACTTTCTTTTTGCGATCCATCAAAGAGGGGTTCTAGATATGTAAGTTAACCTTTAAACCCAAGTGATAACACTCAAAAATATTGATTTTTCAAGCCATGGTGGTTGTTTTAGTGTAAATTGTCCAGCTTGTGCAGAAAAGGAAATGGACTGTTACATGTCAGTCCCTTCCCAGGGCTTCTTCGTCATTTGTCTGTACTTTAAAAATTCTGAGAAAATTGGGGTGTTAATATGATGAGTTAACTGAGTCTTGTAAAAAGATGGTGATCGTTGGAAGTATAGAATGAAAGTTATGGAGTTTACGAGAAATGACTATTTTAAAAATAAACCTGAAATAACTTTTTGTGATTAACTCCAAAAATTATAATTTTGTTTTACTAGGAGTAGATGTATATGACAGGAACATACCCTGAAAATTTTAGAATTTTTGGACAACATTTCGATTTATGAAAAATGTGGCAAGATCCGGCTGTTTTGGACCATTTAAAAATAGTAAATGAAATTGGAAAATTCTAGAAAACATATATGTTCATAAGGGAACCATATCCTGTCAAATCCTAGAAAAGAAAAAATTTCAGAATAGTTTTGGTATTTTTCATATAAATGTGTTATGAATAAATGGGTAAAATAAGTTATGTGATGTTGAAAATTAGAAAAATATGATTTTATGACTTAGAAACCCTAAATATGATGTATGCAGATTTTTAAAGGGTATTTTGGTTATTTATTATGAGATTTTATATTTATGGCATTTTATGGCTATTAAATAAATGAATTAATAAAGTATAAACAATTAAAATAAATTATTTATTGATTTAATAAATGATTAAAATATTATTAAGAGATTTCTAATATTAGATTAAAATATTATTAAATAATTAATAATATTAGATTAAAGTTAAATAAAAATATTATTAAATAATTAATAATATTATGAGGTGAATAAGATGTTATTAAATGATTAATAATATTCAAAAAGGAATAAAATATTATTAAATAATTAATAAATTAGATGGAAGATTAAGAGGAATAATATAGAAAAGTTAAGTTATTAGTATGCTGAAATTGGACATTCATTATGCTATATTGAGTATATAATATGCTGAAAAAGGGAAATCGGTTTGCTGGATTAGCTTTCGGTTTGCTAGATTAACATTTGATTTGCAGTATTAGTATTTGGTTTACCGGATTATAAAGAAAAAATTATAAAATGAAATATTAACCGATGAAGTGATTGAAATATTAACAAAGGATGATAATAATACTAAGACTTTAATGTAATGTCTAATATTTAACTATATGAATGAATATTAGACAATTTAATATAGAGTAATGATATTATAAGAGAGTATATGATATGACTAATTGAAAGATCAATTATAGGTCTTTTCTCTACGAAATTAAACTAAATTACGTAACAGTAGACCGCAATCGAGGCAAGTTCCCTAACTCAAACTTGAGTTATTATTTTCAAAGCATGCTAGTGAATAATTATTGTCGATTATTCACATCTTTAATGATTATTGTTAATCGCACTTTGTGCAATCGAATTCTCGTTCTACTATTATTGAACTGTGAATTAATTAAACTTTTTTCATTCATGAACTATTTATAAGATAGATCTATACTATTTGTATCAGCTAGATCAAATATGTTTAAATTTATTAAATCAAATATGTTTTGAAAGTTGTTCCTAACCAATTGATTTGGTAAGGACTCTAGACTGAGAAAAAGAATAATTTTATTAAAACATTATATTAGAAAACAATTGTTGCTCGATTATTAAGTGTTTATGCATAATTCACCGGGTATGAGAGGTTGATCCCCTCGATTGCCAAAACATATTAAAATGACCAGTTTAAATACTGACAACCTTAGTATATGTTCGTGGTCATTTTCGACCACTCAGCATTTATTATTCAACTTATTGAAACTTATTTCATGTTCTTTCAAAAATCAAATTTTATTGTTGAACATTGAAATACAAATTTCTTTCTAATCATGATATATCTCCCTTATACTTTAACTTGCTAAGCAAATTAGTTGCTTACTCCTGCTATATCATGACATTTATTTCAGCTAAATTCGAAGGTTCAAATAAGAAAGACAAAGGATAGGGCAAAGTCCATGAATAGTTTAATGTGAATGTTTAATTATTATATTATCTGATGTATTTATTATGTAAACCATTTATAATATTAAGGGTATGTTTAAGTTAAGGTTGTTAGACCTTGGGATTATGTTGAAAGATTTTATTGTAATGAACAATGTATATTTATTATTTCGTAATGGTGTATAGAATGCTTGTGATGTTGATGGATCGTGAGCACCGAACCCGAGGTTAGAGAACTCAAATTTGGGAGCGTCACAAATCTACTATTACATCTTGTTATATGTTTTAGGCTTCTCTACAATTATTAAAATAGGTTAGATTAACATTCCTTAAGATGAACAAACAAGAATTCTTCTCTGGGTCTGACTAACCACTGGCGCGGCCGCGCCACTTTTGCTCTTGGTTATTGCGCGACAACCCCCTAGCGCGCGGTGGTGCCCCAAATGCTCTTCATTCCAGTGAGACCACACTAGAACTCAGGACCAGATTCTGCATATTCGCGACAGACTCTGCTAAGAACCCCAAAACATCCAATTTCTTCACCCAAACTCCAAATTAACCAAACCCAAATGCTATAAACTTTATAAACTCAAAACTAAACATTTATAAAACACTTTTAACATCTCAGACAAATTTAACAACCAATTTAAGAACTCAGATTCCATGATCATGTTAATTTCCCATATTTTGACATACTTAGCGAAATCAAACCTCACGAATTCATTTTACAACCATTTTGATCCATACAAGTTGCGTTGTTTTCATATCTCAGAGTTCTACGATAATCAACCATCAATTTGCAATTTACAACATAAATTTATAATCAATTTTAGCCTCTAAATAGACCATAATACACATATTTCAACCAAACATCAAATTCCTCTTCTTTAGCACATAATCACGAATTTGATTACTCTAAAATCATTTACAGATGATATATAACATATTATATATACCCATACACATATATATCCAATATCTCAACAAATCATTTAACCAAAATAGTTTATAGTGAAGAATTTTGAAAAATATAAACTACAGTTTAAGTTTAGATTATTACCTTTGATTTCTTCTTAACCTTACCTAGATGATTAGGAGAGCTTTGACTAATCTCCTTCTTCCTTTTGATTTCTCAAATTTTCTCTCAAGATTTCACAGTTAGTTCCTTCTCTCTAAAACTCTCTTTTTCCTCTGTTCTTTTTCAGACGTAGTAAATTGATAGGTCTACAAACTAATCAGTTTTATTTTGATGATGTTGATGATAACAAACTTAGTTAATAAGATTCAAATAAAATAGGTTGAATCCTCTCTATAGGATTATTATATAAATTGATTTTAAATATCCTATTTTATTCCTATCAAAAATATTTTTCATCCTAAAAATGAATTTATTTTTCTTGACCTTGATAAATTAATTATCAAGTGTTAATTAAATTAATTCAAATATTAACATTTCCTAAGACAATGAGATTCCTATTCTTTTCTAAATGATTTTCTAAAAATCTCATTGGGCAAAAAGATTTCAAATTATATATATATATATATATATATATATATGTAATAAATGCATGTGTGTGCATATGTCGTGTGTGTAAGATCCCAAATTTTATGAATAAATATTTAATTTTCTTTATATATTATTTTTAAACAATAAGGTGTTGTTTTGATAAATGTGGTGAGTTATGGGAGATATGTTCAAAATTTTCAAAGTAAGCAAGTGGTTATAAAATATTCGTTGTGTCGAAAAATATTCGTTTGGTCGAGGAATATTCTTTTTATCGGAGAATATTCGTACGACGGAGCAGTCATTGGTGGACCCCACAACGGAATGAATGTCAGATATAGAAAGCGATAGAAATAACTTTTTTATAAAAATAACGGAAAAATTGTTACCGTTAAACTGTTGAAATACCCGGTGATAAAAAATAGTAATACGCGTTGTTGCACAGTAGCACACGGTATTGCACAGTATTTTGAATTATTAATTCTTACGTAAGAAGTCACTTACTCAATAATTGTTACAGTAATTACTGTTCAATATTTTATAATATTAACTCAATAATTGCTACATTGATAATTGCATAATTGCTACGTTGATATTTCATATTATTGATTCAATAATTGTCTTTGCACAGTATTTCAAATTATCAAATCAATAATTCATATTATTTTAATAATATTATTAGTTAGCATTATTGGCAATGTCTAAGGAAGTTCTGTCTATGAGGGGTTATTTAATTGCGCGCCAGTAAGGAGAAATCCTTATTGGAAAGCCCCTCTTTCCTAGGAACGACCTGGTTGTCAATATTATAGTTCTGTAATATTATTTATGAATAATTAATTATTAATTTATATGATAAGAAAATCTTTATTTTTGTGGATATAAAAGATTGAATTAGTGCTGAGGTGTTTTTATTAGTATTTTGGTGTGAAAAATCATCCGTTTGTGGATTTCGACCATTTTCTGTTTGGAATTTGGAAAAACTTCCTTTTACAAAGTTGTAGAGAATTAAATTTCATATGTAAACGACATAAGATTCGTATTTTTCTAAAAAAAAGGGCTATTTATTATGAATTATTGAAGTTCTGAAAATAAATGTTTTAATATATATATATATATATATATATATAAATATTATATAAATCATGTGGGATTTTTGGTGGAAAAGTCCTTGTTCATTCTTGGTAGGCTGCTAACCTGCCAACCTTTTCAAAACATGTGCTGAAGAAATTTTTTTCGTTTGTAAAATTGTCAATCCTGACATCCTAAGCTTTTCTTATAAATAGGGTGCTTAGTTAGAAATAAAAATCACACCAGAATCAGAAAATTTTCTCTCTATAATATCAAGCGTATTTCTTGTGAGTATTTAGATTTTTTAAGTGTTCATAACAGTGCAAGTTTTCGTCCACATAATATCCGATATTTTAGCCAAAACTACTCTCCTATTAAGGTAAGGGATGTTATTTTCTTTCGTAGATGATGTTATTCTTTTCAATATCATTATACCAAAATATTGGCATGGATTTTATTATGAAATTCTTACTTTTTCCGTCAGGGTTACTATTCACGTATACGGCACTATTCACGTATACGGCACTATTCACGAAAAAAATTAAATTTTCTTCTATTTGTCCAAGTTGGCTATTATGAGTCCTATCTTTGATTGGATCCAAGTTTTGATCTTTATTCTTGAATTTTGCTCCACAAAGTATTATTATGGAATATTCTTGAACTTGGATAAACTAAATTACGAATCCCTAATCTTTGTCCTTTATCTCACTGGATTCGTTATTTATATTATTTTTCATCATCCTCAGTCCTAAATGGGGATATAACTGAATATCTTTGGTCTGTAAAGCAAAGATGAATGGTTATCTGATGAATATCTTTGGCCCGTAGTGCAAAGATTGACAAGTGTTGAGATGAACATGACCACTGGTGATATAAATGAATATTTTTGGCCCGTAGTGCAAAGATGAATATTTAATTTGAGATATATATTGATTGATGTTACAGGAATAAAATATTGATGATGGACTTTTAAATCATAGAAGATAGTAGACTTCATTCTCTACGTAACTCTTCTAATGAATTGATATTTCCACTGCAGTTGTTGATCTAAAACTTGTTGTCCATAATATTTTATCTGATTTGTTGAAGACTAATGAAAATTTATTCTTCATTATCTTAGTCATAATATTCTTTACTGGGCTAGTTGAGCTCACCATTTTCATCTATTGTCCTCTTCAGGAAATGAGAATATCGCGGGGACTTGTCGGGGAACAGTGTGATGATCAGAGTTAGATATGTAGAAGTCCTCACTATTCTATAAAATAGTGAGACAATCATTGTAATGAATAAGGAATGAATTTGAATGTTTATATTTCGTATTATATACGATTTGTATTGAAGCTCATAGTTTGTGTGGTCGTATTTTGCACGACTGTATGTTATAAAAGATTGTATTTGAATTTTGTACCATGTATTTGGCGTCTAAGAATGGGTTGAGTATTGAACCTATTTTGGGGGCGTCACAGTGTGTGTGTGCTGAAATGTGGGTGCAAGCTGTGAATGAAAAAGGAAAAGAGGCTAAGGAATCATTATGATTACATTTGCCTACTGAATGTTAATTGAAAAAGAAAAAGGCTTGCCCAAGTTTTTCAATTGCAATCAGCATGCAAAATATTTGAAAATAAAAACTACATTTGCCCAATCCGTGTGCTCTGGTTGAAATTCGAACCCTTCATTTTTCATCCATGGAATCCGAACCATTGGTTCAAAATCAGATTTCAAAAATTATTATTTTGCCCTCAAATTCAAAATCCTATAAATAGGATGTTTTTTATTCATTCCAAACTTACCAATTCACAAAGCAAAGAAAAACTATACCTCATTGCCTACATTTTCTCTCTGCAAAAGCTTTCTCTTCATCTTCTAATTCAAAGTTCTATTTCTTGAAAGAAGATAAAATTGATCAAAGTAGTTGAGATAAGTCATTAAATTTCTGTATTTACATTATCTCATATCTGCTTATATATATCACATTTATATATATATATATATATATATATATATATATAATCTATCAATATTATATAAAAAGTCTGTACTTAGATACTGATATAATTCGGAAGAAATTTCTCTTTTGGACGGTCTTTAAAATCCTAAGTGGCTTTTTATTAATATAAGATACATTATATAAGTATTGAAAAATATTTATATAATTATCAGATTGTGAAACTAACAATTTGGTCAGTACTTAGATACCGATATGATTTGGATATTATTTCTCTAAAATTCTCCGAATTGGTCTTTAAATCTTGAGTGACCAAATTTTCACAATATAGATTAAATATAATATAATATATATACGTGTGTGAAACAAAAATTTATCATAATTAATTGTTATACACATTTATATATATCTATATTTAATCTATTAAATATTATAAAAAGTCTGTACTTAGATACCGATATAATTCGAAAGAATTTTCTCTTCCGAACAGTCTTTAAAATTCGAAGTGGATTTTTATTAATATAAGATACATTATATAAGTATTGAAAAATATTTATATAATTATTAAATTGTGAAACAAATAATTTGGTCAGTACTAAGATACCGATATAATTCGGATGTTATTTCTCTAAAATTCTCCGAAACGATCTTTAAATCCTGAGTGGCCAAATTTTCACAACATAGATCAAATATAATATAATATATATACATGGGTGAAACAAATTTTATCAAGTATTATTTAATTAATAAATCTGTTATATTTGATAACTTTCATAACAAGTATCTTACTCACAAACTTATTTATTCACAAAAATACTTGTTGCATTATAAGTGATTTCATATGGTAAAGTTATATCTGTCAAACCATAGAAACACACTCTAAAGAAAAATATTTTCTAGAATTATTTAAACCATAGAAACACACTCTAAAGGAAAACATTTTCTAGAACTGTTTAAACCATAGAAACACATTCTTTATTAAAAGAAAAGAAAATCTTTATAAAATCGCATCAATTTACCTATCTGCTTATCTGAAGCATTTCACATAAAAGTCTTAAACTTTTATTTGATATTTGATCTTAAATTATATATCTGCTTATCTGAGAAGTATCAACTATAAAAGTTATTTAAACTTTTATAAATCTGTACTAAACTATATCTGCTTACTTTAGAAGCAAATTCAAACTATCTTTCTGTGAAAAGAGAAAAGGGTAGAGTCAGTTTATTTTATGTATCTGTGAGAAAGACAAAAATTCTTTAACCAAGACCAGAGTCTTAGAGAGGTCAGCTGGGAGTTGGGTCTCTAGTGTATTTGTGAGGTGAGGAAGAGATTATTGTTTTAAGACCAGATTATAGAATAGTTCTAAACTCAAAAGAAGATTCAACTAAGCTTGAGGAAGGAGTTGGGAGTTAGCTGTCCAAGATAGTTGTAGACACTCAAAATTTTATTTTCCTGTTACTAACCCTGCAAGAGGGCAAAACCGTCATTCCAACCCAGGTCTCAATACCGAGATGTCAAATCAGCCCCGGTCTCAAAACCGGGATGTCAACTCAGCCCCGGTCATAATATCGGGATGCTAACCCAACCCCGATCACAATACCGGGATGTCAAGCAGCCCCGGCGATCACCCCGGGATGTCATGTTTAACCACGGTCCCAATACCGGGATGTTAGATCAACCTTGGTCCCAAAATTAGGATGCCAGATCAATCCCGATCTTAATACCGGGATGCTAGATCAACCCCGGTCTTAATACCGAGATGCCAGTTCAACCCCGGTCCTAATACCGGGATGCCAGATCAACCCCGATCCTAATACCTGGATGCAATTTCAACCCCGGTCCCAATACCGGGATGCCAGATCAACCCCGGTCCTAATACTGGGATGCCATTTCATCCCCAGTCTCAATATCGGGATGTCAGATCAACCCCGATTCTAATACCAGGATGCCAGTTTAACCCCGGACCTAATACCGGGATGCCAGATCAACCCCTATCCTAATACTGGGATGCCAGTTCAACCCCTGGTCCCAATATTGGGATGCCAGATCAACCTCGATTCTAATACCGGGATGCCAGTTCAACCCCGGTCCCAATACCGGGAAATCAGATCGACCCCGCTCCCAATACCAGGATGCCAGTTCAACCCCGGTCTTAATACCAGGATGTCAGCTCAACCCTGGTCACAATAACAGGATGTTAACTCAGCCCCGGTCACAATACTAGGATGTCAAGCAGCCCCGGTAACACCAGGATGTCAAGTAAAACCCCGATCACAACCCGGGAGGTACAGTAACCCCGGCGACAACTCCAGGAGATCCAATTTAGCCCCGATCTCAACACAGGAGATGCAATTAACCTCAGAGATGACCCTAAGGACAAACAGAATCGGCCTCGGAGCCAACCCAGAGAAAACCATCGGAGACCGTGCTAGCACAGTAAACAACCCTTGGAGGGGCAAAATGATAATTTTACCAACTTCAAGTTAATCTAGTCAAAATCAAGCTGAATTGATGCCATCAAGGTCAGAAAGAACCATAACATTGATCCCGAGTGAAAACAGCGCAAGACAGCTCAACGGATAAACTGCGGGGAAATAAAGATCTGGTTATGAACCTATCTTCTTTGACTCGAAAAAGGTTTAGTCCCATGTCATTGTGACGCTATCGGTGAGGGCTTTCCGAAAAGGTATAGCACGCCTCAAACGGACGCTCCGATCAAAAGTTAGAAATTTTCGAATCTGACCTCGTATTGCTCTAAGTGCACGTACTTCGAGGCAACAGGAACCACCACCCGGGCCCTGCCATGTGGAGCCACAGGTAGAGTGAAGGCTGCCTCTGGTAGAGCCGCTTCCATCGGGTCTATAAATATAAGTGCACCCCTAGGCCAAAATTAATTCAGAAACGCTCTGGAACTCTGCCCATTTTGTTTCCTAGCCCTACTTCTAGTACTCCAAACCCAGATTTTATCACTCTAACACGTATATATACTCATATACTACCACATATAATAAAATTAACCGGTAGAAACGGACGTTTGAAGCCTATGATTTGACAAAAAGCCTGTTTAGCAGTCCATTGTGAGTATTTTTACGATCAGAAAGTTCATACTACTTCAATGCGCATTTATACACTTGCACGTTAAGTTTTGTTTTTTGATTATGCCCGGAAACTCA
This sequence comes from Panax stipuleanatus, assembly GCA_020205555.1. NCBI lineage: Eukaryota > Viridiplantae > Streptophyta > Magnoliopsida > Apiales > Araliaceae > Panax > Panax stipuleanatus. The sequence goes on along the minus strand of CM035124.1, from coordinate 60,015,523 downwards.
GTTCCGTGATCGTTTTTGCTTACGTTTTCGTACATTTTAGTACATTTACACGTTTTCTGGCATTTCTACAACCCAGATCGGAGATCCGCTGCTTTTAATAGTTTTTATTATATATATATACGCATAAACATGACCTTCATCGGTCTAGGTTATCTTCCCAGTCCCGGTTTGACTTTTTTTGTATATATTTAACTATATATATACTAACTTTTCAATTCTGTCAAGCCCGGATGTCAAATGCGTGGTAGTTTACTACTTTTATATATATAACTATATATATATATATATATATATATATAAATTTTTCTGACTTATTTGGGCCTGAATTTCTACTTCGTGGCCTTTTTATTGCTTTAATATATATATATATACTAACTGTATATATTAACTTTTTACATTCTAGTTTGGCCTTGATCATTCTGTGGCCTTTTTACTGCTTTTATAAATATATATATATATATATATATATATATATACACTTACATTTCTGTCCAGACAAAGGATAGAATGTTCGTCGCCCTTTACAGTTTATATATATATATATATATATATATATATATATATATATTTACTTTCTGTCGAGCCTGGATAATTTCATGGCTCTTTTACAGCTTATATATATATATATATATATATATATATATATTTCAATTCTGTCGAGCCTAGATCATTCTATGGCTCTTTTATAGTTTATATATATAGTTACATTCAGTCGAGCCTGGATCATCCCGTGGCTCTTTTACAGCTTTTATATTTATATATTTCAATTTTATCCAGCCTGTATTACTCCGTGGCTTTTTACATCTTTTATAAATAAATATATATATATATATATATATATATATTCATTCCAGTCCGGACATAGGATTTGACATCCGTTGCCTTTTATTGCTTATATATATATATACAGTCCGGATCTTAAGCTCACCCAAGTAAAAGCTCACCCAACTCACCTCCCTTTAGCGACAGATCGGGTGATGGTTTGGTCCGTCACTATATATGCAACTGTCGTCTTAGCTTTTAGCGACGGACAACATATAGCAACGGACAACATATAGACGACAGTTGTATATATAGCGTCGAACGAACCGTCGCCCGGTCCGTCGCTAAAGGGGGGTGAGCTTGGGTGAGCTTTTAGTCGGGTGAGCCTAAGATCCTTATTGTGTATATATATATATATATATATATATATATATATATTTCCATTATATCAGACGTGACTTTTTACAGCTTTTATAAATATATATATTTACATTCCAGTCTGGGCATCGGAGTGAAAACCCATCTCCCTTTACAGCTTTCGTCTATATATAATTTTATATATATCTTTTATTCATTATGATTAAATTGCTGCTATAAATATTCATTTGATATGAATCGGCACTGACATCTATTTGGGCGAACTAGATTTTCTTAAATCTCGCAAATTCTATCTTTCAAACGTTTCAAAATAGGTTCAGATAGAACAGAGAAGCTAGAATGGCTGAGATTTACTTAAATATACCAGTTTTTCTAGTTTTATTCATTCGAAAAGCAACCTCGCGGCCCTAAGATCGCTATATAGTGGGAACTAGATGCTTTGGCTTCGCGCATACCAGGAATTACTGATGAATCCTTGGTTCCTTGTGACATCGGGATATAAACATACATTTTCTGTGCATATTTTAGCTGTGCAGGTTTTATTGGCTTCCCTCTGTGAGCCTAGGAATCGTGGGATTCATGATCAAACTGATCAGAGTCTGATTCCCATGATGGACAAACTCCACTTTACAAATATACCCTGCCAGTTTTTCTATAAAAATGTAAATCCAAAAGACCTTAAAACGGTTATCCGGGTTTAAGCTCTCAACATAGTGAAAATATGGTTTGTCGTGTCAGAGTCACTCCGATGGCTGTCATGCCCATTAGAAGACCGACACTTGTATATATTCTATGGTTGAGGATGCTTCGCAGCCCGACAATCACCATTCAAAGTAAGCAAAAAGGCTGAAAAGATAAAAAAATGGAAGTATCAACATGCTTTAATTCCTACGTGAGCGTAAGGATTTGAAAACCTGCTTTCAAAACATCAACTTAATAATCTTGTCTAAAAAGGAGAATTTTGCAAGTCAAATCAAACCCTTCGTATGTAGGTTCAATGAAGCACGTCGATATTTTCAAATCAATCAAGCGTAGGCCCAATTTCTTCCAGCATTCACACACACATTGCAAATAAAAAAGAGAAATATTGAAAAGATGCGGTACCGTATTTTCACGGGAGTTGTGGGGTGCCTAATACCTTCCCCACACTTAACCAAGCCCCCGAACTTATTAGTTTCAAAGATTCATTTTTGACAGTGTCTAGCAATTGGGCCTCCTTTCAAACAAAACTCGGTTGAGTTGGTACAACCATTTTCAAATCTACCAACTGGCGACTCTGTAAAACGTTCAAATCGTCGACATGAAATATGATGGCATTTTCCTAAAAAATCCCTTCAAAACCTTTTTCATAAAAGATAAAATAAGGGTAGAGACAAACTTAGGAAAAGAGAAAGATCCAGGTTTTACACCCGACCCGCACATTTTTCTTCCCTACGTCGACAGGTGGCGACTCTGCTGGGGATAGTAGAAGGCTTAGGCCACGTTCAAATCTTTTCAACATTTCCCATTTATATATGCGTATGTGTGAATGCTGCGTATTTATATTGAATGTGTGTGAATGTTGTGCCTTTACATTAAATGAATCTGAATGAATTCTTTACTGCTTTATATTAGTGCTTCGCACCATGTCATCATATGCATACGGTGAGACGCGATTTATGTGAATGTCTGTTGTGTGATTCCTCCACCAGGAGGCAAACTCGTCGGTGTTTGAGTAATGGACTCAAAGGCGACTACGTCTGCGAGGCTCATGAAATGCACCACTCAGATCCGCCCCAATTGAAAGATCGGATTAATTTCCCTTCTAGTATATTGCGATGATCTCGGGACCTTCATGCCGAAAAGCTGCTAGAGTAGCCTAAGATAGGTCAGCCTCTGATTAACCAAACCTGAAGGGAAGCTTCTTCATGCCTTCCTCTTTCAATTCAATGTCCAATTTTTAATTCCAATGTAAATATCATAATGTATATTCCATGTCTTGTAAATCCTTTCATGTCATCATGTCATTAAAACAACTGACCCCTGTTTTGCAGGAAGATAAAAAGCCCTAAAACTGACACATTGCATAGCATACCTACTATTAATGCTTATCAAGACTAAAATACCTACTCGTCTCGTTGGTAAGAGTAGTCCCATTGCTATATCTAAGAAAGTACTAAGCCTATCCATCGACATGGCGAAAAGTGCCCAATATGAATCAGGTTCCGTATCTCGAAAGGAGTTTGAGGGACTTAAGAATCAAATAGCAGAATTGGCTACCCTCCTAAAAGAACAAAGTAAAAGCACTCAGGGCCAGACAACGCCCCAATCAAACAGAGCCCTCCTCACAGGGTGGCAATCAAAGTGCTGACAAAATAGGGGAAATGCAGATCCCTGAACCTTGATTTAGTGAAAGAACCAACAAAACCCTTGAAATCACAAATCTCAGGGAAGATCGGGAAACTGGCAATATCCAAAGGAAAGTTCAACAAATGGAAGAAACCATCTGGGCAATTAAAGGGAATGGAAACCTTGGAAATGTTACCTATTCAGATCTCTGCATATTCCCAGGGGCTAGATAGCTTGACAAATTCCAAGTCCCAGAGTTTGAGAAGTATAATGGGGCAGGCGTACCCTATACGCACTTAAAAGTATACATTGGCGAGCTAGGGTCTTATGCTTAAGATGAAAGCCTCATAATGCAGCTTTTCCAAAAGAGTCTCACTGGAGAGGCTAGGATGTGGTATGCCCGACTTGATAATGCAAAAATCCATAGCTGGGAAGAGCTAGCTCATGCCTTCCTAAATCAATACAGCTTGCAGTCTCAGATAGCTCCGGACCGATATCAATTGACCAAGGTCAAAAAGCAAAGCAACGAGTCTTTCCGAGAATACGCCCAAAGATGGAGACGTTTGGCAGCACAGGTCAGCCCACCTATGACAGAAACTGAAATGGTGATGACTTTTATAGACATCTAAGAGGCACCTTACTATGAGAGGATCCTAGCTGGAATAGGAAAGCCATTTTTAGAGATGATCAAACACGGTGAAATGGCATAGATAGGCCTAAAAGCAGGCAAGATTAAAGATTTCACTGCCATTGGAAGCAGTCGCCAAGCTTATACAGTCTGGCAACTATACTGACGCTCTAATAGGGTACCCATGAAAGGCGATGAAGAAGTCCCCTCATTGTACAGGGGCAATATTGGAGACCGAACCATAGTCCCCCCATTTGAAAGAGGGAAGGCAATATGTTATTTCAACAAAAAACTGCATTCAACCAATGCCATGACAGAAAAAGAAAATTTGAAAGAACGGAAAATTGGGTGTTCATTCCACTAGGCGATTCCCTTGAAAACATGTTGGTGATGTTAATGGATCATAAGAAAATTACTTAACTGGCTCCACCTCTGGATCTAAGAAGAAAAAGATACAATCCAAGCCAAAGATGTGCTTACCATTCAGGGTCTCCAGAGCACGATACATAAGCTTGTTGGTCCTTGAAGCATAAAATCCAAAACCTGATTGAAAACGGCGATGTTGTGGTCCAACAACCTGACCATCCGAATGTCAACACCAACCTTCTGATGCAGCATGATACGAAGGGAGTAAACATGATCGGGTTAGGAAGCGATGAAATGCATACAAATTGTAAATACATACGAACTATGGAGTAATACGTCCAAAGGAACAAAACAAATGTCCTAGAGCTGGAAAATGTAGAGGAGGGTATGACAGTGATGCAAAAATTGGATACGATCCATCATCAAGTGACTCTGTTGGCTAATCTGATAGTGCGCCAACATAAGGATACAAGGCAGCTTTTCACTCAACTATTAGAGAGCCAAGAGAAAAAGGAGGTTATTCAGAATGTAAGCCTATCTCCCTCCAAGATCAGCCAAGCTAAATGAAGAAAGTCAAAGCATGCTGAATGGACGAGAAAGGTGGAATGATAAAATTACTAGAAGATCTGGCCAAAGGAAAAATCGTCCGGAGGAATGCAAATTCCCAAATAGGAAATATTAAGCAACATTCCAAACACTGTCAACCCTCGAAATCCTACGACATCGATAGTCGGGGAGAGTAAGTGGAGAAGGGTATTCACAACTTTAGGGGACTCATTGGAAAATGTGTTAGCATTGTTGGTTGCGTAGAAGAAAATTATTGAGTTGTTGCCTCTTGCCAAGCCCGAGGTGAAACGTTTTGATTCCACCAAGATATGTCTATACTATTCTAACTCACCTAGATATGCCACTAAGGAATATTGATCTCTAAAGCACAAAATTTAGGATCTCATTGAAAATGGAGAATTGAAGATAGAAGATTCTATGACCAGGAAAGGCGAAATGGAAATAAAGAGCTCAAGATGTCCACTCGAAATAGGCAGTTCAAAGGGGGTGACGGCTATGAGCACCAATCTTGACAGAACACCAGGTGAACTTATCCTAATGCAGGGAGTTACAGAGGAGACAAGAGAATCCTCTAAGGAAATTCGTCCACCATTATCTAACATCTTGTTGCCAAAAGTTAGCAACCACATTCCTGACTACCTCCTGGATGATGAGGAGGAAATACTGATCCTTCCCCGTGGGGAAAAAGCCAAAAAGGAAAGTTCCTTGCGAGCAATACAACAACAGTTCAAGAGTAATTTCATAGTCAAATCCTCTCCAGCCTATGAGAAAGGTGAAGGAACAGATAGTGAAGTTCTCGAAGGAAGCCAACCCATCGAGGAATCAAGAGTTCATCCCTTTTTGTGAGGAGTCCAATTTGAGCCTCCTTAAGGGATATGCTGAATCAAAAGAAGATCAAGTTATTGCCATGAGTGAAGATATTCAAAACCAGGAGGTAACCTTTATCACGAGCCTCGAAGGTAACATAACTACTGATAACTGGACTATCAGGCCTCAGCTAGCCAAGAAGACGTAGATCCAGAGGAAAGTTGCCAGTTCCAGGAGATGTTGGAACGTTATCACTTTCTTAGCGTTATGCCTTTTATTTTCCATGCATATAAAAATAAAAAAAATCAAAATCAATCAAATCAATCAAAATCAAAATCAATCAAAAAAATCAAACCGATCAGGTCTTGTCCAAGCCTGAACTACGAATGCCCTGATCTCCTCAATCCACGGGAGTACGTAGGCAACCATCTATGGTGCGGTCAAACCAAACAAAAAAAAAATCCAAAAACCCCTCAAACCACGCTCAAACCCAAATAAACACTTTTTAACTGTTCAAGCCAAGCCTGAACTATGTAGGACCTGATCTCCCCAGCCACAGGAGTACGTAGGCGGCCATCTCTGGTACGGTCTAACCCTCAAAAGAAACATCCAAAATTCCAACCCCAAACATAAACCCGGATAATATCCAGCCTTCCTGTTCAACAGTCCCTTTTGAGGTACTCTCGGACATCTCAATATCAATCCATCAAGGAAAGGACTCGTGATACATCCAAACAACAAGTCATGAAAGAAGTGGTAATCACTCAGCTAAAAATCCATATCCAACAAGGAAGTGAATCAAAATATATTTCTCTGCTATATAATACTGTTTGCTATATACACTAGTGTCCTGTACATGACAAAAATGGCTGATCTAATATGTGCAAGAAAAACAAAGCTAGTCTATGAACCCATGGACAGGCGGGATAGCAGTGCCAATATGGCATCCCTCTCTTAAGATGGAGGAGCAGTTGCGAGCTCATGTCCCTCAGTCTCCATGCAGGCAAGAATATCCACCGCCATCTGCATAATGCTGCTATGGCCATATATGAAAGCACTCATGTCTGCAACCAAGCTATACGTATATGATCTGAGTGCAGTGCTGTCCACAACAGAAACATCTTGGGTAGCTATGGCCTCGTCCCTCTCAATATAAGCAGAATCCCGGGCGACTAAAGCCTCCTCAATCTCAATAAAAGTTGCATCTTGGGTAGATCGAGCCTCATCTCTCTCAATAAATGTTGCATCCCTAGTAGCTCGAGCCTTGTCTCTATTAGCAAAAGTTGTATCCCTGCTAGAAAGGGCTGTCAACATCAGTGCTCTAGCCTGATCCCTCTCAAAGGTCATCCGAGCTAGTGAATCGATAAGAGATGGATCTGTCCCAGTCGGAATGCTCGGGGGGTCACTAACCAAGGATGCTGTCAAACCAGTAAACAGATCATCCTCAATAGAAGAATCAGGATCCTTCATAAGCTCCTCATTGTCAGAATTAATGCTCGGAACTGACTAAATAACTGCAGCCAGTGCAATATTGGCCTCCAACCTTGCCGAATACTCTGGAGAACAATCCATATTGCTAGTAGAGAAATTAGCTATCTCCCAATGAGTCTAACACTCGTAAGTCCTAATCAGGTTAGCTAACAACAAAGAGGAAGCTTATTTCCACTGATCCATAGCCTCCTCAAAGTGGTGAATGCTCTGAGACTGGTCAAACTAGCCCATGACTACCAATAGATGATATGTGGTCACCCCTCTCAAACCCGCTAGGTGAAAATAATCCATGTCTACTGCATGCGTGATGAAACTATAAGGGGAGCTAAGCCCTAAGCATGGCAAGATCGAAAAGGGATGCTCGATCTCCTACAAAAAGGCCTACCATATTGCTGCATCTGAACACTCCGCTGGCCTGAAGGAGTAGGACATGGCTATCTCATGGGTAAAGCAGTACCCATGGTGTCTGAAGGTGCCGATCGGACTCAAATGCATTATGAACCACACACACAGCAGAACGGCGCTGCCTCTAAAAAATCTCCCTGGATAGGTACTGCAAAAAGTATCCGACCTCAAAGTCTCGGCTAATATCATTGGCAGAATCGTACAACCCTGTCTAAGGGCACAAACCACTACCATCTAGCCAGTGTCTAAGTGGTCCATATATAGGGGCATGTACAAATAAGCAGTGACGTACATCAATAGAACATCTACACGTGCAAATTGCCAATCATCTGCAGGAATGATGAAATCTCCAGAATATCGCTCGTAGCTGTCCAACCTACCAAAGCGATCAATCAAGAAGTCCATGGACACCACATGTCCTGCGATAACTTCCTCAGTGACGACTCTGCGTCTCAGACCAGTCATGGTCATGAACGGTCATCTCATGTCACTAATAGCTATCCTGGCATAGGGCAGATCTAATGCCAAACCTGTGAGGTGCTAATACTCCTCCATCGTAGGAGTCAGTGAAAAGCCTACATCCAAGAAAGACACTCAAGATCGATGACCCATGTTGAGAGAACCCAACGGCATCTCAATGTTGTTCCATCAAATTCGGTGCAAGTCTCGAAAGGAAGAAGTAGTGATGCTTGAAGGCGGCCGGTCCCAGTGATGAAATAACATACATCCTAAGATTCAAGCCTTCAGAAACTCATCACTCCTGAAGTGAGAGAAGACTTGATCTTTTTTGACCTACAGAAGAATAGGGGCGACCGTCATGAAAAAGTCTATCTTATACCCGATGATCTATTCCCTAAGCAAAAGTGATAAGTACATAATATTCTATTATTATTATTCCTTTATATTTAGTTTTATTACATGTTTCATGTAAATTTAGACTTAATAAGGTGTTTTATTGTTTTCAGGTGAATTAAGCTTAAAGGAATGAAATGAATTGGAAAAGAGCTAAAACAGATGAAATCCAGACCAATTGAGCTAACCCAATGCGGCAATTGGTCACACAAGTTGAGCAGCTTACGGATTCAGTAACATAATATCACAAGTCCTAGTAGGAAACGGGTTGTACAATTCCAAATTGATAAAAAGAATTAAGCCTAGCATGTCACGGATTGGGTCATGTTGGCAGCAGCTTAGGACATATGGGCCACGAATCAAGCAGCTTGCAAAAGAAATTCCTAGTGGGCCACGGTTTCATGAATCGCAAATTGAAGCAGCAGCTGGAAAATAAAGCAAAGCAAATCAACATATATATATATATATAAGCAATCAAGTGGGCCCACGGTTTGGTCTTACAAAATAAAGGAGTAGCTTGCATGGAATTACATGGGCCCACGGAATTGATAATTTAAATTGGAGGAGGTTTTACTCCTAGATGCTCACGTGCCAAGCAACTAGCAAAAGGAAGTAGAATCCATGCAATTGAAGGAATTATATGTGGGGCCCACGATTTTGGTGACTTGCAAAAGGGAAGCTAAATTCCTAAGTCAACTAGGATTTAATAGAGGAGCAGCTCACGGTTTTGGGAGTATGGAAAGAAACTAGTTGCTCACGGATTTCCAAGCCATGAATGGAAAAGGAATGTTAGTTGGTCACGGAAATAAGGAAGGGGAGATGAGGGCTCCAAATTTAATGTTATTTTTTTATGGAAACTAGTTATGTTTTGTAATTCCTATTAGGATTTGGATTTCTAGTTCTCATAGGATTTATGTATTTGTCTAGCACTATAAATAGAGGATGATAGTCAATGTTTTATTCATTCAATCTTCTACCAACTATCATACCTCATTGAAGTGCAGACTTGGAGCATGTCAGGCTAGTTTCTTTATTCAGTTCTAAAGGGAGGTGGAACCTTGTTACAAGTAATTAATTAATTGAGTATTATTATTTATTCCTTCTTGTATGAAATTTCTTCTGATAATCTGTTTTCATTGATTGCATGCTAATTGATCTAATTAATTTGATATGGCCAATTGAGTTAATTTAATCATTATCATATGCTAGATTAAGATTGGTATTACGTGTAATTGATATCTGTCTTCATCACAAGTAGTAAATTAGTGATACTAATTGTGGACAAGCTTTTGGGTATTGCTAAGATTATCAGAAAACAAGTTAAACAAATCGAGCTTATGTGTTTGTTGCTTGGATTAGCCTAATTCTCTATTTCTTAATGCTTCTATCATATTAAATCTAGAGAGCTTGTTCTAGGTTATATGCTAGTTGAATCTGGTGAAGAGCTTGTTTCATACAGTGAATATCTAAGGAGAATTTCGGATAGCAGAGCTTATTGTTATCTAGGGTTAATAGTTTCATTGAATGGTAAAGAATAATAACTTGATTAATTGATTGCTGTGCTTGGTGAAACTGAACTACAGAACTGAAATTTTTACATATTTGGTTAATCTCTTTATTTAAATTCTGTTTTTCTTAGTTTAAAACAATTTCAAAAATCCCCCATCTTTATTTTCTGTTAAAATAGTAGAATAAATCTAAAACAAACTTACTCTCTGTGGGATCGATCCTTGCTTACTACTGTGCTAATTATTTAAATTCGTGAAGTGAAAGTGAGGTTAATTTAGGAGTGTAAACGACAGCTCCCAAAAAGGCCATAGATTAAACCTCACAGATCAAACCAAATCCAGTTAAAGCCATCATTTCACTAACCATCACAAGCCCTCGAGTCCAATTCAGTGGAATTCATAAGCCTTTTGATATCAACCATCAATGCCCATAAGTCAGAAACAATGATTGGGGCCTCCAAACATCAAGGCCCATATCCACTACTGGTTCACCATATGGGTTACGAGGTAAAAGACTCTTACAATCTCGACGTCTTATCAGCCCATCTGTCAAACATACAACAAAGCAATCACCCCAGATGACAAGTAACACCGGGGCAAGTTCAGAAAAAACGACAACCTGATGTTGGGACCCTTACCACAAGACTGGACCAATTTTAAAAATTGCGATAACTCAACACTAGGGCAATTATCAACCATCCAATGAAAATGCACCAACCGGCACCATCAGCATGGTCTGTCATCATCAAAGCGTCCATTATTGGCGATCCGATATGATCAATCTATCTTTTTCAATCATAATTTTCTTAGAATACTACAATCCACTGATAAGGTACGACTCTTTCATCTCATTATGAACTTTTAATTTCCAGTTACATGCATTAGCAAGGGTATACATGTTAAGTATAGATAACTCTTGAGTTAGAATCTTAGAAAAAGGTTTTAAAAAGAGAAGATTTTTACTTAACTTGTTATGAATTGGATTAATTCTGATAAGCGTCCGTGGAGCAAGAATCACGAGAACGATTAGAGAATTAAGACAATTCAACCTTTTGATTAGGCACGACATCCTAGTTTAAAGTGCTTTTTGGAACAAACTTGACCTCATATGCATGTTTGCACTTTGCGAACGCCCTAACTCTTGGCTGTGGGGTATGAAACTATGGCAACAAGGATGACAATTAGTAGCCAGCCTAATGTTTCGAATCGTGGTCTAGGTTACTCGAGTTATTAAGCCTGAGGGGTGTCTTTACACCTGGTGCCCTAAAGCCATCTGGTTTCGGAGTCAAAGGCCCAACGCTCATTACACTGGGTAACTAATTGCCTTAGAATATGAGCATTACAAGAAGAAAATGGCAAAACCTGAGCAGATCCGAATCATGGCATAGGTTACTCGAGTAATTAAGTCCGAGGGGTGTCTCTACAGCTGGTGCCCTAAAGCCGTCTGGTTTGGGAGTCACCGGCCCAACACTCGCTACATGGTTAATTTAGAGCCTAAGAAAACAAATCTTGTATAACCTCAGGCGAGGATCAAAAAGAGCAGACCGCCCGACTTATCTCGAAGTGTGGCCTTTATTACTCTAGCCAGTAAACCCGAAGGGGTGTCTTAACACCTAGTGCCCTAAAACCATCTGGTTTAGGAGTCATTGGTCCAAAACTCGTTACATGGGTAACCCTGAATAGCCTAAGAAAACGAGACAAAGGTAAGCGAGGAAAGCAAGAAAATTTTGCAAGATAAAAATGAGATCATCTAAAGTCATAAAAGAGAAACCCCTGCTAAGGGTTGCGTCACTCATAGTGCACATGTCATGTGATGATTAATTCTATGAAGAGCGGTGTTTAGAGCAAAGATGAGGTGTCTCTGATAAAGGGAGATGAGTCTTTTGAATCTGATCCTACCCATGAAAAATGTCCATGGATGCTTGAAGGTTTTCTTACCATCTTCTAACTTGTCAAATGAAAATTTTGATTTCCTTAGGAAAAATTCACTTTCATACTCAATTTCAAGATCTTTAGCGATCAGATAAAAGCTTAGTGAATACAAGCATTCAATTTCATAAACTTTAACTTCAAATGCCTCATTCACAAGATCATACTAATCCCAAAGGCTCGAGTCGTCAAGCTTTTGGCACATTTTGTTATTTGTCTAATGTGCAGGATATAGCTCACTCTGGATGTAGTCAACAAATTGAGTTTCTTCTATGACCCCCCCCCCCCAGTAAACTACTTGCGAAAGGGCTAAGGAAATTTTCAAAAGGGCCCAGGAAATGGAAGGAGTCCAAGGCGGGATCAAGCCTCTCATCAAAAGGAAAGGGAAGAACTCCTGAATAAAATCACAGCAACATAAGCTTGCCTCTACAAAAGAAAGGAATAATCCTCAAGTGAGTCCTTAACTAAAAAAAATAGATTCCCGATGACAAAAGGTCTGGCAAATGAAATCTACATCCTCAAACATATCAACATGCGCCAAGTCCTCACAAGTCGAGGCCTCTACATTGAAGTTTAAATCTGGGCAATTAAAGAACAGGTTACATCCTCCAGGGCATCATTAACACCCGGGTCATCAGCTAAGCTAATATCTAATCCAGCAGGATGACAAGTAAAGAACTCGCCCCTTTTCATAATCAATGATCAAACTGTTGGTGTCAATCCAGTGTAGCGTCAGGGAAAGATCCTGTGACGTAAGCCGTAGAACACTACTTCAACGAATATATCGGGATATCTCCTAGTAAAGCCATCAGTGTCTGAATCACCAAAGGGACCAACAGCACGTCCAGATTCAGAAAGAAAAATAGTAGCCTCTGAGAGATCCCCATCAAGAAGTCGTATGAAAGGGGAACATCCGAATCTGCCATGCGAATGCCAAAAAAAGTCATACAGGAGTTAGAGCTGCTAAGCCTATCAAAATTCATGCCTGAAAAGAAACTCTCAAACCGCCTCAAAAAGGGTGAGGTATGGTTCTACATCAATTTAATTAAGCATATGCATCAACCTAGGATAAATTAAGATCATCACATCATGCCTGGTCTGCACATGTGCAACAAACACTATATCAGCGCACGTCTCCATTAAAAAATTAAGCATGCATACCCAGTAGAGTTAAAAATATATATGCATTAAATACCCAGACTCGATGAAAAATTTTGCTGTTGAAAACTATCGTTCGAGTAGGCATCGATACAGTTCGATGTGATAAAGCTTTTTAAACTACCGTTCGAGTAGGCATCGAGACAGTCCGGTGATCAACCATTTTCAATTACCATCAGGGTAGGCACCGTTGTAAACTACCAGTACGGTAGGCACCATTTTCAAATACCATCACGGTAGGCACCATTGTTAACTACCATCAGGGTAGGCATCATTGTCAACTACCAGTAGGGTAGGCACCGTTGTAAACTGTCAGTGTGAACAATCGGGAAGATCTGATGATTTCAAAATATCATCCCTAGCAAAAATGTGGAAATCATTTCAGTTTATCTTCATCAAATAAGCATCGGCAACATCGATGGAAATCAAACCGTTGGAGTCAACATCAGCATAGACATCAGCAGCACTGATGAAAGTCAACCATTGAAATCAGCCCCAACACAGGCATCATCCATGACCAGTAAAGGTAAGCGATTTACGATGCGATATGCGATTTGCAATGCGATTTGCGATACGATTTGCGATGCGATTGGCGATACGATATGTGATTTGCGAAAACATTTTGACAATCATTGCATTGCGATTTGCATCATTAAAAATATATCTTATCATATTTCAAGTGTCTAAAAAATATTTATCATGTTCATTCCATTGCATTGCATAAACGTGATAAAGAGGGGCATCTGTAGACACTCAAAATTTTGTTTTCCATTTACTAACCCTGTAGGAGGGCAAAACTTTCTTTTCAACCCAAATCTCAATACCGGGATGTCAAATTAGCCCCAATCTCAGTACCGGGATGTTAACTCAGCCCCGATCAGAATATCGGGATGTCAACCTAACCCCGGTCATAATACCAAGATGTCAAGCAGCCCCAGCGATCACCCCGGGATGTCAAGTTTGATGCCAGATTAACCCCAGTCCCAATACCGAGATGCCAGATCAACCCCGGTCCTAATACTGGGATGCTAGATCAACCCCGGTCCTAATACCGGGATGCTAGTTCAAACCCGGTCCTAATACTAGGATGCCAGATCAACGTCGGTCCTAATATCGGGATGCCAGTTCAACCCCGATCCCAATACCGGGATGCCAGATCAACCCCGATCCTAATATCGGGATGCCAGTTCAATCCCAGTCTCAAAACTAGGATACCAGATCAACCCCGGTCCTAATATCGGGATGCCAGATCAACCCTGGTCTTAATACCGGGATGCCAGTTCAATCCTGATCCCAATACCGGGAAGTCAACTCAGCCCCGGTCATAATACCGGGATGTCAAGCAGCCCCGATAACATCGGGATGTCAAGTGAAACCACGATCACAACCCGGGAGGTACAACAACCACGACGACAACACCAAGAGATCTAATTTAGCCCTGATCTCAACACAAGAGATGAAATCAACCTCAGAGATGACCATGAGGACAAACAGAATCGGCTGGGTTTAAACCTCGAGGATAACCCCGAGAAAACCATCGGAGACCGTGCTAGCACAGTAAACAACCCTTGGAGGGGAAAAAATGGTCATTTTACCAACTTGAAGCTGATCCAGTCAAAATTATACTGAATTGATGCCATCAAGGCCAGAAAAAACTATAATATTGATCCCGAGTGAAAACAGCGCAAGACAGCTCAACAGATAAACTACGGGGAAACGAAGATCCAGTTATGAACCCGTCTTCTTTGACTCAAAAAAGGTTTAGTCCCATATCATTGTCACTCTCTCAGCGAGGGCTTTTTGGAAAGGTATAGCACGCCTTAAACGGATGCTCCGATCAAAAGTTAGAAAGTTTCGAATCTGACCTCGCATTGCTTAGAGTGCATGTACGAAAACGTAAGAAAAAACGACCACAGAACTGAGTTCCGGGAATAATCAGAAAACGAAACTTAACGTGCAAGTGTATAAATGCGCAATGAAGTAGTATGAACTTTCTGATCGTAAAAATACTCACAATGGACTACTACACGAGCTTTTTACCAAATTGTAGGCATCAAACGTTCGTTTCTACAGGTTAATTTCTGATATGTGGTAGTATATGAGTATATCCATGTGTTAGAGTGATAAAATCAGGGTTTGGAGTACTAGAAGTAGGACTAGGAAATGAAATGGGCAGAGTTCCAGAGCGTTTCTGAATTGATTTTGGCCTGGGGTGCACTTATATTTATAGACTCGATGGAAGCGGCTCTACTAGAGGCAGCCTCCACTCTACCTGCGGCTCCACATGGCAGGGCTCGAGTAGTGGGTCCCGTCGCCTCAAAGTACTTTTAGTACATTTACACATTTTCTGGCATTTCTACAACCCGGATCGACGATCCGCTGCTTTTAATAGCTTTTATATATCTATATATATATATATATATATGTATATACATATACATTCCCTTCACCGGACTGGGTTATCTTCCCAGTCCCGGTTTAATTTTATTTTTTTTGTATATATTTAACTCTATATATACTAACTTTTCAATTCTGTCAAGCCTGGATGTCAAATCCGTGGCAGTTTACTGCTTTTATATATAAAACTATATATATATATATATATATAAATTTTTTTGACTTATTTGGGCTTGGATTTCTACTTCGTGGCCTTTTTATTGCTTCAATATATATATACTAACTTTATATATTAACTTTTTACATTCCAGTTTGGCCTGGATAATTCTGTGGCCTTTTTACTTCTTCTATAAATATATATATATATATATATATATATATATATATACTTATATTTCAGTCCGGGCAAAGGATTGAATGTCCGTCGTCCTTTACAGTTTATATATATATATATTTACTTTCTGTCGAGCCTGGACAATTTCGTGGCTCTTTTACAGCTTATATATATATATTTCAATTGTGTCGAGCCTGGATCATTCTATGGCTCTTTTTACAGTTTTTATATATATATTTACATTCAGTTAAGCATGGATCATCCCGTGGCTCTTTTATAGCTTACATATATATATATATATATATATATATATATTTCAATTTTGTCTAGCCTGGATTACTCCGTGGCTTTTTACAGCTTTTATAAATATATATATATATTTTTTCATTCCAGTCCGAACATAGGATTTGACATCTGTCGCCCTTTATTGCTTTTATATATATATTCCCATTCTGTCAAGCCTGGATTACTCCGTGGCTTTTTACAGCTTTTATAAATAAATAAATATATATATATATATATATATATTTACATTCCAGTCCGGGCATCGGAGTGAAAATCCATCGCCCTTTACAGTTTTCGTATATATTTAACTATATATATATATATCTTTTATTTATTGTGATTAAATTGCTGTTGTAAATATTCATTTGATATGAATCGGCGCTGACATCTATTTGGGCGAACTAGATTTTCTTAAATCTCGCTAATTCTATCTTTTAAACGGTTCAAAATAGGTTCAGACAGAACCAGGAAGCTAGAATGACTGAGATTTACTTAAATCTAGCAGTTTTTCTTGTTTTATTCATTCGAAAAGCAATCTCGCGGCCCTTAGATCGCTATCTAGTGGGAACGAGATGCTTTGGCTATGCGCAGACCAGGATTTACTGATGAATCCTTGGTTCTTCTGACATCAGGATATAAACATACATTTTCTATGCATATTTGAGCTGTGCAGGTTTTATTGGCTTCCCTCTGTGAGCCTAGGAATCGTGGGATTCATGATCAAACTGATCAGAGTCTGATTACCACGATGGACAAACTCTACTTTACAAATGTACCTTGCTAGTTTTTCTATAAAAATTTACATCCAAAAGACCTTAAAACGGTTATCCGGGTTTAAGGTCTCAACATTGTGAAAATATTGTTTGTCGTGTCAGAGTCACTCCGATGGCTGTCATGTCCATGAGAAGACCGACACTTGTATATATTCTATGGTCGAGGATGCTTCGTAGCCCAACAATCACCATTCAAATTAAGCTAAAAGGTTGAAAAGATAAAAAATGGAAGTATCAACATGCTTCATTTCTTACGTGAGCATATGGGTTTGAAAACCTGCTTTCAAAATATTATCTTAATAATCTTGTCTAAAAAAGAGACTTTTGCAAATCAAATCAAACCCTTCGTATGTAGGTTCAATGAAGCACGTCGATACTTTCAAATCAATCAACCGTTGGCCCAATTTCTTCCAGCATTCACACATATATTGCAAATAAAAAGGAAAATATTGAAAAGATGCGGTACCGTATTTTCACGGGAGTTGTGGGGTGCCTAACACCTTCCCCACACTTAACCAAGCCCCCGAACTTAGAACTTCGGTTTCAAAGATTCAGTTTCGACAGTGTCCAGCAATTGGGCCTCCTTTCAAACAAAACTCGGTTAAGTTGGTACAACCATTTTCAAATCTACGAATTGGTGACTCTGTAAAACGTTCAAATCGTTGACATGATACATGTTGGCCTTTTTCTAAAAAATCCCTTCAAAACCTTTTCCATAAAGATAAAATAAGGGTAAAGACAAACTTAGAAAAAGAGAAAGATCCGGGTTCGACACCCGACCCGTGCATTTTTCTTCCCGACGTCGACAATAGTTAGTTGTGAATAGTTGTAAGTTGATCTATTAAACTTTGTAAAGGTTTCTCCACCTAGTGAAGGAGCATTTATTACTAGGAGTAATAAGATCTCAAGCCCTGGAGAGGAGCTTGAGACTGGACGTAGCAATATACCCAAGCAGTATATTGTGAACCAGATAAATCTCTATGTATTGTGTGATTGAATTTTTCTAAATCCTGCATATTAATTTCTGATACTATAAATTAATTTGCTAAAGATTCAAACAGGCCTAAGATAATTTTTAAACAGTGATAATCTATTCAACCTCCGCCCCTCATTCTAGATTATTATTGGAATATCAT
This sequence comes from Panax stipuleanatus, assembly GCA_020205555.1. NCBI lineage: Eukaryota > Viridiplantae > Streptophyta > Magnoliopsida > Apiales > Araliaceae > Panax > Panax stipuleanatus. The sequence goes on along the minus strand of CM035124.1, from coordinate 59,997,419 downwards.
AAATAATGAGTGTAAGAAAAAAATGACAGATGAATAGGGTTTTACGCTCAAATTGAGCCATCAGTTAAAAAAAACAAAAGGTCCTCAACAGTTACAAATGTAAAGGTCACAAGATCTTGTTTGGCTAGCATAACTTAGGCTCCCTTTAATTTATTTTAATATTCCTCTTATAATATGATACACAAAATGTCACACTTAATTTAATTAAATTACTTAACAAATATAATTACAATTTTATTTAACAAATTATTAATCCTCTAATTTAATTATTTAATAAAATTAGAATATTACCATCACATTAGCGTAATAAAATATGCACCGATTATAAAATCATCTCATATATATTTAATCAACATAATTACACTTAATTAAATTATTCCATAAATAATTTTCATCTAAATAAATATTTATTTTATTTAATAAATATTCCAACTAAAATATTTATTGTATTCAATAAATATTTTAATTATTTATAAAATTGCAATCGATACATTCTTCCTTCTTTAAAATGATTCTGAGGCCCAGAATCACGACACAATTACTACATTCGTTACAGGTCGACTGGCCACAACATCATCGAGGCTTGAGCCTTTTGGAACCCACTGGTGGAGAGTTCAGATTATTTAGGAAATCGCGGAGGAGAATAACATTTTGGTGATGGCTCTGTACGTGGTTTTTTGGTTGGTGGTTCAAATGGGGGGTCTTTAGACTTTTTTTTGGTTGGGTTTTGGGTTTTGGTTGGCTCGATGGTTGGCATCGGATCGAGATAATCACTGGGGGTTCGACATAGGGAGTAACTTCGGGTTGGGTGCTGAATGGTTCCGAAGGGGAATTTTCTGGTGCTTTAGGTGTTGGCTTGCGATCGGTAGTCTTCACCAGATGCCTTCTTTTTATTCAGAGGAGGGTGGTTCTTTCAGAAAAGGGCATGTCTAAGGGACTTATTTATGTGAAAGAATGTGTTGGGATAATTGAGGGGGGTTCACTAATTTGAACAATTGAGATAGGCTAAATTGCAATTAGGGCTTCAGTGATTGTTTCTTGAGGGATGTTGGTTTCAGCAGAAGAAGTTGGTAGGGTTTGGCTAATGTAAGGTGTTGGAGTCTGCTTGATAAGAGACACTGCGAGAAGCACACAACTGAGTCGAAAAGGAGATTTGATATAGTTTGATTTAATTGAAAGGTTCGGGACTTACATTTATAATTATACAACCAAGTCTGGTTGTTCAGGAGCTCGAGGTCCCATTCTTTGGTCAGTATTCTTTCGATGATTTTTACAAGTTCTTCGAGACGAGTCCGTAATAATTCCCCAATGACTACATTCGGCCGATGAAGAACCATTGTGAATGTCATCTCTTATTGCTTGAAGGGGTCTTCATCAAGATCGCTTCTCGATCACTCAACTCTGTTGTTTGTTTATTTGTCGGAGTCCTAATTCCCTGGATCGACTTATGGAGAATAAAGAGAAGAAAAGGTTGATGATAGGGTGGACGCCAACTTCATGACAAAAGGTAACGAAGGAAACGGTATAGATATAAGAGTTCGACATCAATTGGGTTAGGCAAACTCCAATGAATCTTAGGAGGGTGATGATGAAGGCATGAAGGGGAAGGCGGACCCCATATTTGAGCGTTGTAAGGGAAATAGGAGTCCACCCATTGGGTCAATGGTACATTCACTCGGTGGGGAGTGCGGCTCGGAGGTAATAGGTTGCCGGAATACAATACAGCTCTCGTATTTTGGCAAGGTCATTGGTATGGATTGAAGATTCAGTGTTGATATGGGAAAAAACTGCTTTGTTTGAGTGTTCTCTTATCATTTTCTATAATGCTGGTGCTAGTGGTATAAGAGGGGATGTAAGCAGTAGTGGGGACGGTGGAGCCTGAAGCAGAGCTGAGAGTGGCGTTTTCACTAAAAATGATTGAGATGGATGAAGATGGGGTGTTTGGAGCAGCCATTGGAGAGTAAAGAGGAGGAATAATCGGAGAAGATGTTTGTCGAATATAAGGATTTGTAGAGAGAGGGAAAAGGTTGCAGAGGGCTCTTAGTTGCTTTTAAAAAATAAGATCTGAAAAGTGGCGGTTGTTTTTGGGGGGAAAAGAATTTTGAAATAACTGACCTTTCAACTTGTCTCGGTTGCCTGAATACAGTTGAAATGATGGCGAATGTGGGGGTGATGTAGGGGCCCAGTAAAAACGTGCTGGGTACATTTCCAGGTGTTTAGTTTTGGGCTTCCTATATTCCTATTTGTTATGTAATTATTGGGCTTTTAATGATGAACTTTTCCATTAAATGTCCCAATGGAAGACTGAGGGGCAATATTGGGACATAATTATTTGGGCCCGGATGATTCGGTGGGCCATGATCCACGTGGAAGAAGTCTCCCCACGTAGGGTAGTTGGAGAACTTTAAGGAATCCAGGATTCCTAATTATATTTGATTTCTAACTCCTAAAAAAATGTCAGGATAGAATCTGACTTCCTTTTTAAAGGAGATTCAGTTTAATCCCATTAAGTAATCTAACCTAATGAGAAATCCTATATCTATACGGAGAAGGGCATGTAGAGAAGAAGTGATCACTATAAATACAAAACTATACTTTGGTTCTAAGATACACACAATTCACTATTATTTTCCGGCACTAAATACCTCCCTTGTTAAATCTTGTTCAATTTGTATTCATTCTCACACTAGATCTATCCCCTGGCGACTCAAGTTGTCAAGCTTCTTTGTGTAATTTTTTTTCCTTCTATACATGATTAGATGAATTTTTGTGATTGAGGCGCGTGTACGAATCTTGAAGTTAACATAAAATAATAATAACAAATTAGCTATAATTATTGTGCTTGGAAATCCATAGATATTAGTTCCAATGACTTTTCACCTAATCCACATATCCAATATATATTATAAAAGAAAACTGCACTTCGAAATTGTGTCTTGTCCTCATGTTGATCATTTTGAAAAGAGAAAACAAGTCATTATTATCAGATATTAGAGGATTCAATATACTAAATTCAGGATCTCAATATTGTCGCTAAAACAATATTACGAGTTTTTTCATAATAAAAAATTCAAAATTTTCAATATCAATATTGAAAATACTATTACAAAAATAAGTATATCTAAACGTCTTTCACATTATATTATTCGGGGCTTCTTAATATTCTAGCTACAACAATATTATGTGTTTTTCATAATAATAATTCAAAATTTTAAATATCAATATTGAAAATATTATTCAAAAAATAATTATATCTAAACGTGTCTTATTCACAATATATTATTCGGGCAAAAACATATAAAATATAGTAGAAAACTAATCTTAACACTAGTGAACAATTCTAGAAGAAAAACAATTTTGAGGACGGCTTTTATTCAAATTTTGGACAGACATAATCATGTGACGTGCCTTTCCATATAAAATTAACTAGTGTTATAAAATTAAAATTAAATTACTATTAATTTATCACCCTCCTATTCAGAAAAGATTCAAAAGAACCCAAATCACTTGGGCGGTGATCACAGGCTAACCACTTCAAAACAACCCACTATCAATATTTTATATTTTCCTTACTTAGACTAGCAATTATTGCGTATATATTATCAATATTCCTAACTATTTTAAAACCAAACTCATCACTAACTAGTCTAAACGTGGATATTTGACCATAAGCCCACAAAAGCCAATCTTGATGCGTTAGCATTACTCAAACTGAAGCTCGAAATTCCAATTACACTATGCACTATAATCAATACCGTATAACCATTTTAATATATACTCTCCATTTCAAATAAATAAATACTCTTCATTTTATAGTACATATTTAAAATGTGTTGAAATATGACATCATGCGGATATGAGAGAGAGAGTCGCATATTTTAAATCTATACCATAAAATAGAACATCTCCATTTATTTAAAAAGAAGAGGATCCTAGTCCCAAGAAATTAGCAAGTCCCAAAACTTCTTGTTCTCAATTCTGTCTCCTCTGTTTGATTATCTTTCTCATATGCTCTGCAAATTCTTCATGCCCCATTGATTTTAGTTATGTCCAAACATTCCCATGGGACTCTTCGGGGTGCCGCGCACCGATTGACAAAAGTTGCTGCCAAACTCTCCAAAGCCTCCTTGGTATTGGCCTTGCCAAACACCTCAAAGAAACCTCAATGTTCTATCTCCCAAATTCCGATACAGCATCTTCTTGCCTATCCGATTTCGAAGCTAAGCTTGCTGCAATTTCTGTTTATACATCGTGCACAGCGAACCGTATGAATGAGCTCGTGGTTAGCCCTTTAAGTTGTCAGGAATTGCAACAACTAAAGATTGGGTTGAAAAAGTTGGACCGTCAAGTGAACTAGAAACATTTTGCACTGCAAATTTGTCGGCCTCCATCCGGTGCTACATGTGCAATCAAGCTGGCCAAAGGGTGACTTCTCTGTTAAATTGTCTGAAACAGAATTCGACAAAATGTTTTCTTTACACTGTTTTATATGCTACTGCTGTTGTCAATGAATATGGCCCTGAGGATATTACGACAGCTAATTGTATATTTGGTCTGCCATTGACTACCTCAGCAACTAACAAGGGATCAAAAGGTTTGAGTAAAACGAGCCTACTTAATATTGTTTTCGTATCATTAGGGTCTTTAATCGGGGTCTTGACATTCTGGGGTTTGATCATTATTTACCGGAAAAGGGAGAACGAAAGGAAGCAAGACGCTATGCACGAAGAATACGTTAGAGGTGTCAAGTCTAAGGTTTTACCTAGCACAGGTGCAAAATGGTTTCATGTAGACGAGCTTGAGAAGGCCACTGATGGGTTCTCCAGGAATTTGATAGGCCAGGGTGGATATGGTGTTGTTTATAAAGGTACCCTTTTGGATGGCACCATAGTGGAAATAAAACAACTTCTTGATATGGACATAAATCGAGGTGATCAAGAATTTACAAATGAAGTAGAGATCATTAGCAAAATCAGGCATAGGAATCTTCTTGCTCTCAGAGGTTTCTGTGTTACAAGCGATGCCATTAGAGGTAATAGAAGATTTCTTGTTTATGATTTCATGTCAAATGATAGTCTAGACGAGCATTTGTTCAATCGTGGAGTCAATTCTAGTAGTCAGCCATTGAGTTGGCCTGTACGCAAGAATATTATTCTTGATGTCGCAAAAGGGCCAGCTTATTTGCACTGTGGAATCAAGCCTGCCATTTATCACCGCGACATAAAGGCTACAAATGTACTTTTGGACTTGGATTTGAAAGCAAGAGTGGCAGATTTTGGGTTAGCGAAGCAAAGCACTGAAGGCCAGTCTCATCTTACGACACGACTGGCACATACGGATACTTTGGCGCCAGAATACGCCCTTTATGGACAACTAACAGAGGAGTGATGTTTATAGCTTTGGCATCATCATTCTTGAGGTTATGAGCGGAAGGAAAGTTCTCGATGCATCATCTTCTTCCACACTTTTGATCACTGATTGGGCTTGGGATCATGTGAAGTTGGGAAATGTGAATGATATTTTTGATGTGCGTATGAGAGAGGATGGACCGAAGGCGGTGATGGAAAGGTTTGTTCACGTTGGTATACTTTGTGCACATGTAATGGTGGCTCTTAGGCCTACCATTTCTGATGCTTTAAAGATGTTAGAAGGTGATTTCGAGATTAGCTGACAGACCGTTGCCTCTCGGCCACGAGTCATTTCGATCTTCCCTACAGATTAGCTCTCCAACATTTTTCATATCAGGGGTAGGTTAAGCATCAGTGTTGAAAAAAAAGGTTGCCTTACATTTATTGGTCAAAGTTCAAAGTCCTCACCGATTGAATTTATACCTTCCTTATTTACTTCTCCCCCCTCATTTCTCCTATAAAAGGCAACCAAAGCTTAAGAAAAAAACACAACAACAAAGAGAGCAATATCAAGCTTAACAAAGCAAAAGAGAGTTAGAGAGAGAAAGTTCAAGTTTGAGCATTAGAGGGCTAGTGAGGTAGAGAGAAGTAGAGAGTTTGTAATTTCCATATTATTTTCATAGAAAATTTCTAAGATCTCTCCACGTGATTTTTTCCAATTGGGTTTCCTCGTAAAATTCTTGTGTTATTATTTTATATCTCATACAGTAGTGTGTTTGTATTTATCTTAGTTTATTTGTGTGCGTCTGATTTCTCAACAATTGGTATCAAAGCTATTGGTTCACGCCGTTGGTGTCTAGGAAAGTGGTTCAAAAGACAGCGCCTTTAAGAAAGGTGGCTATTTAATTAGTTATCGTTGCAAAAGCACGGAGAGACTCCCACCCGACTTACACTTACCTGGCCAACTGGTACAATCCGTTTAAAAAGAAATTAGGCAGGTCCCAAATACGAAATGACAAGCACAAGTGTGAGGTATGAAGTTGAACCATTTGATGATAAGTCAAATTTCAGTATTTGGCAGTGTACAGTCAAAGATGTATTGGCTCAACAAGGATTGGCAAAGGCACTAGAAGAGAAGAAACCAGCGACTATGACAGATAAAAAATGGACGGAACTTGAAGTAAAGGCCGTGGCAACAATCAGATTGAGTTTAGCGCCACAGATCAAATATCAGGTTTTGACATAAACCACTTCGAAGGACTTGTGGGAGAAACTTGAGAAAGTTTACAAATCAAAGTCTCTATCAAACATGTTATATTTGAAGAAGGAATTGTACCGACTTCGGATGGAAGAAGGGTCAAATTTGACCAATCATATTAATGAGTTTAATAGATTGGTGAGACCCAACTAACCAATATTGATGTGAAGTTGGACGAAGAAGATAAAGTATTATTGCTTCTTGTTTCTTTACCAGATTCATACTCAACTCTCTAGACTACACTCCTTGTAGGGAAGGAAAAGCTTGCAGTTGACGATGTGATGTCAACAGTTCTAGACCAGGATAAGTTCAGAGGCACTACTTCCAGAGATCAAGGAGACAATCTTCTTGCATTTTCAAATGGGCGTGGCAGAGGTCCTAATCGGAAGAAGTATTCCGACAAGAAACGAGAAAGGTCTCAGTTAAGACCAGATAAGAAGGATAAATCTCAGGTTGAGTGTTATCATTGCCACGAGAAGGGCCACTACAAAAATCAGTGTCCAATGTTGAAGCAGGATAACAAGAAGAAGGGTAAATAGATTGAAAATTCTGCTAATGTTGTTGAGCAAGTAGATGTGTGTTGTGACAGAACTGTATACAGTGACAGAAAATGAAGCTTCACTAGGTGATCTCTTATCTGTTAGAGACAGTAGCAGCCTTACAGATTGGTACATGGATTTCAGTTGTTATTTTCATATGTTCCCTCATAGGGATTTGTTTGATACATTTACATCCTACAATGGTGGTACAATTTTGTTGGGTAACAATGCAGTCTGCAAAGTTACTAGGATAGGTACCATCAAAGTAAAGATGCTTGACAAGGTTGTTAGAACATTGGGTGTTGTAAGGTATATTCCACAATTGAAGAAGAGCTTGTTATCAGTTGGAGTACTTGACACTATAGGTTGCAGTATCTCAGTCAAAGATGGAGTCATGAAAATTACCATGGGTTTGATGGTAATTATGAACGGCCAGGAAATGGGCACCCTCTACCAGTTGATAGGGAATACAATTACTGGTGGAGCAGCAATTTCTGTGTAGGATAATTCCAACAGTGATAGCACAGAGTTATGACACATGCGACTTGGTCATGTGAGTGAAGGTGGAATGAAAAAACTTCATAAAAGGTAGTTGCTGAAAGGTGTCAAAACATGCAGTTTGGAATTTTGCAAGTTTTGCAGTGTACGACAAACAATAGAGGGTCAGCTTCAGTAAGAATGTACTTGATTATGTACATTCAGATGTTTAGGGGCCATTCAAGCATACGTCAATGGGTGGAGCCCATTATTTTGTCAGCTTCATAGATGACTACTCCAGAAAGGTGTGAGTGTATTTTATGAAGCAGCAATCCGAGGTTTTTAGAATCTTTAAATAGTGGAAGCTAAAGTAAAAAACTAGACCTGAAAAAAAGTTAAAGTATTTCAGATCAGATAATGGCACGGAATACAAGGACATGCCAATTCCTACAATTCTACCAAGATGAAGGTATCACAAGCCACTTCTCAGTCAAAAGAACTCCAGAGAAAAATGAGGTTACAGAGAGGATGAACAGAACTTTATTAGAACGAGCCAGATGTATGAGGTTGAATGCAGGTCTGCCTAAGAGTTTCTGGGCTGAGGCAATCAACACAGTCTGTTATCTGATAAATCGATCTCCTTCAGCTGGAATTAATTATAAAATCCCCAAGGAGGTATGGAGTGGGAAACCAGTTGATTTTTTTATGATGAATTTTTGTTGTTGTCCAGCTTATGTTCATCTTTCGGTCGATGAACGACAGTCCAAACTTGATCTAAGGTTAAAAGAGTGTATTTTCCTTGCATATGAAGATTGAGTCAAACGATACAGGTTATGGGATCCAGTATCCAAGAAGAAGGTTGTCAGCAGAGATGTGGTGTTCAATGAGAAACATTCGTTGAACAAGTCTAAAAATGAAGAATCTACAGCAAGTGAGTTGCAGAAACACCCATGTTGAGGTGGAGCTAATAGTAGTGTGCATACAAGCCAATCATGTATGATGATAAAGCACATACTTTATAAATAATCTTATTTATTTATTAATAAAATATTAATTTAAGGCATTTAAATATCTACATGGTGCTGTTTTTATAATATGTAAATAACCCATAGTTTTAAGCAATGCTTTTAGAATCATGATGAGATCATGCTAATGAGATCTAAATTCTTAGAAATCTTAAAAACTAAAATAGTTCTCAATCGTGGGATTACTAAAATGGAAATTAGTAAATTCGGATAGATTGGTACATATGTTGCTTGCTCATTGGATGAGGATGACTGATCTAATGGTCATTTGTGTGGAGACACTAAAGCAAGTATGTAGGTGCTTATTGGAGAATAAGTTCACTGAACGTGACTCGCTATAGAATACCTAATGGAGTTTTACTCGCCTGTCAATAGAAATTCCTAATGTGATAGTAGTACAAGTGATCCTTGGACTTGAGATCATCATAGTATCTTGTATGTAACAAATTATACTTTGACTTATTCCTTAAGGCCTTTTAAGGCATATATAGGGTATGCTTGGGTATAATGAGTTGCATATGGAGATAATGTATGATCAATAAAGAATCTACCACCTCTAGTAAAGGAGGAGATATGTCTTATGTGATTCATTAAATGACAACCCAGGAATCCTTGGCCAAGGTAGAATGAAATTAGAAAGAGGTTTCTAATTTGCATTATTTGGAGTTGTGCGTTTTCTAATCGAAATACATATGATTAAATAAATTAAGACTTAACAGTAAATCCATGTATTATATTTAATTGAAACATTGTATGGTGGAAGAATTGAATTGTACAGTAACTATTAACTCACAAGTTCTTTTATGATTAATGTTGAAATCTATATTATCTGAAAAGTCGTTGATCGCTAGGGAGGCTTATCCCTATTGTAGAATAAATGTTATTTATTTAAATAGATTATTAGTTTAATTTATTTATATAAATAAGATTAAAATTGTTCTAATTGATTTATTCACAACCGGTTTAATATGGAGAACCTAAAGGGTCACACCATAAAAGGAAGAAGAATTATTTAAGAAGAAAATGGAATGATAGTAATAATGCATTAAGTATAATTAATTTAATCTACGGTGATAGAATAAATTAAATAGCTTAATGTTTATTATTTAATATTTTAGAAATATTAAATATAAATTAATAAGAGGAGTCTTATTAATATTATTAATATTATTATTATTATTATTATAATTATAAAATAGTTTAGGAATTAATATAATATCAGTACTCTCTCTCAATCCTAATAAGATTAGAATATAAATTAATTAAAAGTGTTTAATTAATTAATTAAATAAAAACTTATTCTAATTGGATTAGGAGGGTTAATCTAATATCTATATAAGAGAGTCTTATATCAGAAATAAGGTACGTGAATTTTTCCAAAGGTTGGGAGTACACATATTCTATAGAGATAGAAACAAGGGTTAAGCCAATAACCCATCTTCCTGAGTTCTTCATCTTTCTTGGTGGATCACCGTTAGAGGCCAAATATTTGGGTGGCTGACATTGATTAAGGGAAGGAGCCACTACAGAGAAATCAAAGGAATCAAAGGAGTAGAACTTGTACCTGAGGAAGCTTGGATCTTCAAAGGTATAATTCCATGTTCTCTCTTTTCTGTTATTGATAACTAACACAAAGCATAATCATGGTTATGGGTTTGTATAAATTTTTTGAAAACCTATGTTTCGCGCTTCCGCCCTATTTATGTGATTTGATTGCATGATTGCGTTACGTACAAACCCAACAGTGGTATCAGAGCCTAACTTTGTGCTAATTATCAATTTTTTGATTCCATGTATGAATTGATGTGAGAATTGGATCGATTTTTCTGGACAAATTCGTTTTCTGCAAGTTTCTGCGACGAACGACGCAGCTGCCCAGTTCATTACTGGCGCAGCTGCGCCGGTCTGCAAAAACTGGCGCTTCAGGCTTCCTGCGCAGCTGCCCAGTTCATTACTGGCGCAGTTGCGCCGGTTCCTGAACAAACCCTGAAATTTGATTTTTATTAATTAAGTAAACTATTTATTTAATTAATAAAGTTTTAAAATAATGATGTTTATGTTATCTGAAATATGATTTCAGATTGCTAAAATTAAGGAGTTTAATTTGGATTTATTTTTGAGTAAAATAAAAGAGTTTATTTTGTTTCAAAAAATAAAATTTAGCAAAACTTTTGTCCATTAAATGACATCGATCCATATATGGAATAGCTTTATTATTCATGAGATGAATGGATATTTATTGATGCATATGTTGATGTGTATGATAATAAATGGGGTTGATTATGGACTATGACCAATGTGATTGGATTTTATTTTGGAATGAATACTTGAATGAATGAGTTTTATAAAATGGGGTCTGCATACCTCGTCTTCTCCAGTTTTATTCTCGATGTAAATTCTATCTCCTTCCTATGTACTTCCCCTTGACTGCTGATCAAGGTTTCTATTTAATTATAGTTTATGTAATAGAAATAGTTATAATTATCTTGAAGAAACTGGAGACCAAGGAGCAAGGAGCGCGTGAAGACCCATTTGTATGGAGCCCGGGTTTAAATGTAATAGTTATATTTAAATTTAAATTCTTGCAATCCTAGGTTTGACCTTTTGGTTCACTTGGTGCCTCTAGTGAACTAAACTAGAATAAAAGTCCATAATCAATCCGGATAGAATATAGTATTCTATATTGCATTCTAAATATTAGATATATTATATTTTATGCAAACATGCTTCGCATGTTTAATAAAATGACGCGTATTTTATATATATATGTGCATGCACGCTAAACAAGATGAGACAAATAATAACAAACCCCTCAAAGAAATAATATTAAGTCCGAAGCGTTCAAATGATATTTGGAATATCGAACGTCGCCTTCTAGCATGATTAATTAATAGAGTATTAAATATTTAATATGAGTTTGTTGTGTTATCCACAAGGCGAGTATTGAGTATTTAAGATGTTAATTAATCACATTTGATGCTTATCAAGAAAATTGAACGATCTAGTCTTGTTGTGCTATCCACAAGGACGAACATTTTTCTTTTTTGAATTTATGGAAGTGCTAGGCTGGACTTAACTTAAATTATTTTAGTTCGGATGTGCACACACATGACCATTATGATTTAAGAGGCAAAATAAAAGGAGTTACACGGTGATGTAATTGACAAGAGTTGTCTACCTATTTATTTATATATCGCTTGTTGTGCTATCCACAAGGTTATATACATTTAAAATGGGATCTTTAATCTCACTAGCAAATCTTTAATTAGATGTTACCGAACTATATAAGTGAGGATAATATAGTTTGATGAAAATAGTAGGAGATATTAATTTAAATTGATAGTAGTGTGCATACAAGCCAATCATGTATGATGATAAAATACATACTTTGTAAACAATCTTATTTATTTATTAATAAAATATTAATTTAAGGCATTTAAATATCTACAGAGTGCTATTTTTATAATATGTAAATAACCCAGAGTTTTAAGCAATACTTTTAGAATCATGATGAGATCATGCTAATGAGATCTAAATTCTTAGAAAGCTTAAAAACTAAAATAGTTCTCAAATGTGGGATTACTAAAATGGGGATTAGTAAATCCGGATAGATTGGTACATATGTTGCTTGCTCATCGGATGAGGATGACTGATCTCATGGTCATTTGTGTGGAGACACTAAAGCAAGTATGTAGGTGCTTATTGGAGAATAAGTTCACTGAACGTGACTCGCTATGGAATACATAATGGAGTTTTACTCGCCTGTCAATAGGAATTCTTACTGTGATAGTAGTACAAGTGATCCTTGGACTTGAGATCATCATAGTATCTTGTATGTAACAAATTATACTTTGACTTATTCCTTAAGGCCTTTTAAGGCATATATAGGGTATGCTTGGGTATAATGAGTTGCATATGAAGATAATGTATGATCAATAAATAATCTACCACCTCTAGTAAAGGAGGAGATATGTCCTATGTGATTCGTTAAATGACAACCCAAGAATCCTTGGCCAAGGTAGAATGAAATTAGAAAGAGGTTTCTAATTTGCATTATTTGGAGTTGTGCGTTTTCTAATCGAAATACATATGATTAAATAAATTAAGACTTGACAGTAAATCCATGTCTTATATTTAATTGGGACATTGTATGGTGGAAGGATTGAATTGTACGATAACTATTAACTCACAGGTTCTTTTATGATTAATGTGGAAATCTATATTATTTGGAAAGTCGTTGATCGCTAGGGAGGCTTATCCCTATTGTAGAATAAATGTTATTTATTTAAATAGATTATTAGTTTAATTTTTTTATATAAATAAGATTAGAATTGTTCTAATTGATTTATTCAAAACCGATTTAATATGGAGAACCTAAAGGGTCACACCATAAAAGGAAGAAGAATTATTTAAGAAGAAAATGGCATGATAGTAATAATGCATTAAGTGTAATTAATTTAATCTATGGTGATAGAATAAATTAAATAGCTTAATGTTTATTATTTAATATTTTAGAAATATTAAATATAAATTAATAAGAGGAGTCTTATTATTAATATTATTATTATTATTATTTTAATTCTAAAGGAGTTTAGGAATTAATATAATATCAGTACTCTATCTCAATCCTAATAAGATTAGGATATAAATTAATTAAAAGTGTTTAATTAATTAATTAAATAAAAACCTATTCTAATTGGATTAGGAGGGTTAACCTAATATCTATATAAGAGAGTCTTATATCAGAAATAAGGTACGTGAATTTTTCCAAAGGTTGGGAGTACACATATTCTATAGAGATAGAAACAAGGGTTAAGCCAATAACCCATCTTCCTGAGTTCTTCATCTTCCTTGGTGGATCACCGTTAGAGGCCAAACATTTGGGTGGCTGACATTGATCAAGGGAAGGAGTCACTACAGAGGAATCAAAGGAATCAAGGAGTAGAACTTGTACCCGAGGAAGCTTGGATCTTCAAAGGTATAATTCCATGTTCTCTCTTTTCTGTTATTGATAACTAACACAAATCATGATCATGGTTATGGGTTTGTATAAATTTTTTGAAAACCTTTGTTTCTCGTTTTCGCCCTATTTATGTGATTTGATTGCATGATTGCGTTACGTACAAACCCAACAGGAGCTTGAAGATTATCATCCTTCAGATTCCCAAGAGAGGTCCTATATTCTTGTTAGAGATCGGGAAAGACGAGTCAGCAAACTAGTGTAGAGATATGGGTTTGATGACTTGGTTGCCTTTGCTTTGATTGCAGGTAGTGGAGATCCAACTAACTATCATGATGTTATTCAGTCCGAGGATAATGATAATGGGCAATAACGATGGCAGAAGAGCTGGATTCTTTATAGAAGAACCATACTTGGGAGTTAGTTCAACTTCCAAAAGGATTAAAGGCTATAGGTTGCAAGTGGGTGCTCAAGAAAAAGGAATGCTCAGTCTGATAAAGAATGTAAGACCCCGATTTTTATGAAATAAAAGTATTCAATTTTCTTGTAATAATTATTCTATTCGGTAAATGGTTAAATTGATAAAAGGTTAAAGTTAAGGGTGATATGTGCAAATTTTACAAAGTAAGCAAGTTGTCATAAAATATTCGTTGTGTCGGAGAATATTCCTTTTGTCGGGGAATATTATATTTGGTAAAGTACGACGGCGGTGCCGAAATAACCAATCATTGGTGGACCCCACAACGAAATAATTATAGGATATAGAAAGCGACAGAAGTAACCTTTTTATAATAAATAACGATAAAATTTTTACCGTTAAACTATTGAAATACCCGGTCGTTAAAATATAATAATACGCGTTGTTGCACAGTAGCACACTGTACTGCACAGTAATTTCTAATTATTGATTCTTATGTAAGAAGTCACTCATTCAATAATTGTTACAGTAATTACTGTTCAGTATTTTATATTATTGATTTCATAATTGCTACATTGATAATTGCATACTATTTTATATTATTGATTCAATAATTGTCACAGTAACCACTGCACAGTATTTTATATTATTAAATCAATAATTATCACACTAATTATTGAAATGATTTTAGTAAATAGCATTATTGACAATGTCTAAAAAGTTCTGTCGAGGAAAGTGGTTAGGTTATATAATTGCGCGCCAATGAAGAGAAATTCTTATTGGAAAGCCCCCTCTTTCCTAGGGAACGATCTGGTTGTCAATATTGTAATTCTATAATATTAATTGTAAACAATAATTGATGAATAAAATAAAAATTATTGATAAATATGATAAGTAAATATTTATTCAATTTTGATATAAATGAAGGAATTTTTAGTATGAGACAATTGTTGAAAATTGACATTTTATCTTTTTTGATAAAATAATTCATTCAAATATATTATTATAATATTACATTATAAATAGTATAATGTGATAATATAATATATAATTTTATAATTCATTCAAATATATTATTATAATATTATATTATAAATAGTATAATGTGACAATATAATTATATAATTTTATAAATTAAATGGTAACATTTTTATAATAATTC
Organism: Panax stipuleanatus; assembly: GCA_020205555.1. Lineage (NCBI taxonomy): Eukaryota > Viridiplantae > Streptophyta > Magnoliopsida > Apiales > Araliaceae > Panax > Panax stipuleanatus. The sequence goes on along the minus strand of CM035124.1, from coordinate 59,982,232 downwards.
ATGGTATAAGAATAAATGAGGTGGGAGAGAGAAAATTGAATTTAATTCTTTTTAATAATTATAAATGTTTATATATATATATATATATATATATATATACACGATAAGGATCTTAGGTTCACCCAACTAAAAGCTCACCCAAGCTCACCCCTCTTTCGCGACGGACCGGACTACGGTTTGGTCCGTCGCTATATATACAACTGTCGTCTATATGTTGTCCGTCGCTATATGTTGTCCGTCGCTAAAAGTTAAGACGACGATTGTATATATAGCGACGGACCAAACCGTCGCCCGGTCCGTCGCTAAAGGGGGTGAGCTTGGGTGAGCTTTTAGTTGGGTGAGCCTAAGATCCGGACCGATATATATATATATAAACATGTGGGTGGAGGCTTTAATTGGTCTTAGGTGGTGTGCTGCATGTTTTCTAAAATGGAGTGCTAAGAAAATTCATCCATTAGTACATTTTGTCAACTTTGGTGTGCTAGCATTTTTTTATAAATAGGGTGCTTAGTTAGAAATAAAAATCATACCAGAATCAGAAAATTTTCTCTCTATGATATTTAGCGTATTTCTTGTGAGTATAAGGATAGTTTGAGTGTTGATAGCAGTGCAAGATTTTTTCAACATTATATCCGATATTCCAGTCAGATCTAGTATTCTACTAAGGTAAATGATATTATTTTTGTCGTAAAAGATATTATTTCCATTCAATATTCGTAAGGAATATTATTTTCTTCCATACTCTATAGTATGCAAGTAATAATATTTCATTTCAGATTCTAAATTTAAACTTACTATGGTAAGTATTGCTTCTATAATTCCTGAAATGATTAAAAATTCCTTGAGTTTTGCGCTTCATCTAATATCATTTCACCGGAATATTGGTCTAAACTTTATTATGAAAGTTTTACCTTTTCATGTCGGGGTACTATTCATTCGAGTACTATTCATGAGTTACTATTCACGAGTTATTATTCATGAATTACTATTCATGAGTTACTATTCATGAGTTACTATTTATTCGAGTACTAATCACGAGTTACTATTCACGGGATACTATTCACGACAAAAATTGGTTTATTTTTTTGTCTAAATTATCATGGATTTATGAATCTTATTCTTAAAATTGGATCCATATTTTTATCTTCATGTCGATAATTTGGATATTCTTGAATTCTGGATAAATGGAATTATAATTCTCTAATATTCATCCTTGATCTCACTCTATTTATTCTTATCTTTGATTGGATCTATGTTTTTATATTCATGTTGATAATTTGGATATTCTTGAACTCTGGATAAATTGAATTATTAATCTCTAATACTTATCCTTGGTCATATTTTATAATCATGGTGATAAAAGTTTGTTGGGAATTGCATATTCAAATTTGATGTTGAAAGTAAATATAAATGCTTAAGTGTAAAGTCCTTCAATGATCATATGTACAAGAACTTAGATGATAGATCAAAATTGCTAGGTTGATCTGAGCTTTAATGTTTATCATTTATGTAAATAAATGTATAGAAGAAAAGATCAAAACTGTTAGGTTGATCTATTTGAGTTGTAAAAGTTAAAGCCTTGACAGAATCGTAGTCTGTCAAAGGTAGCATATAGAAGACAAGGTAGAATTGTGGAGCTTAAATGAAGATGTCCAGAATCGTAGTCTGCCAAGAGAATCAAGTCAGCAGAGGCCAAGGCAAGATTCGTAGAGCTTAAGTGAAAGTATTAGAATCGTAGTCTGCCCTTGGAAGCCACACTGAGAATCGTGGAAAAGATCCGAGCGCCTGCCGAGCTAAGTCAAGAAACGCAGTGTGCTCTTGGAAACGTGGAGTCTGTAAGACAAGTAAGAAGGAATCGTAGTCTGCCGAAGAGCTTAAGAGAAATTGTAGTGTTCTTTACGATTTAATCTGAGTCAAGCCTGTGTAAGCCAACACACAATGATTATAGTACAATGACCATAATCGTAGTGTTCCTCCAGTCAGCATCAAAGTTTGTAGTTCTGATGAAGGGAGGAAGAGCAACAAATGAAGAAAGGCTTATAGCCGTTGACAAATTGATGGTCCCAATGATTCTATATTCATCCTTAGTACAAATCAAAGAAGCGTATTGAAGAAGCTAAGGAAAAGACTAAACTGCCTGCCAAAAATATCTGTTTAGGTGTTAGGTGAGATTGCAGTCTACTGTGTCAGTGGGCCAGTCGGCAGTGCAGCAGGAAAGCAGGATGTCAACATCAACTGCACAGAAACGTCTGAAGCATTTAATGCTGCAACGGGAGCATTCAAACGAAAATATTTTGAATGACTCTTTTATGAGGAAATCAGACAAAGATTTAGACTAAGCAAGCAAGATATAAAGAAAGAAAAGATAGCTCAGAAAGCTCAAGAGCACTCAACGAAAATACTCTACGATCCTGAAAGAAGGAAAGCTTGCTTCACTACTCAGTTCTTCAGAACTGATGCTTAATTGCAACTGAGTAGCACACACCAGAATACAACTCTCAATCCAAGGTGTACCAAGTCAGAAGGACTTGAAGAGTTCTAAGTGAAGTAAGAGAAGTTCTAAAATTGTTGATCTTGAAGAGTTCTAAGTGAACTAAGAGAAGTTCCAAGGCTGCTGGCTTTGAAGAGGTCTAAGTGAACTAGAAAAGTTCCAAGGCTGCTAGCCTTGAAGGAATCTAAGTGATTCAAGTTGTAAGAGATATCCTTAGTGGATTTCCTACTCGTGGAGTAGAAGAGTGGACTAGGAGTCTTGTGTGCTCTGAACCACTTAAAACCTCTGTGTCTCATTGTCTCTCATTAACTGCTATAACTGCTATATCTGTTATAACTGCTATAACTGCTTATCTAACTATCATTGCATTATCTTTAAGGGGAACAAACATATATTCCGCTGCTGTCAGTATATTCAATACTGACAAGTATTTTAAAACAAAGCATTTTTAAAATATCTATTCAACCCCCTTCTAGATAACTATTGTGCCTTTGGGAACTAACAATTGGTATCAGAGCAGGTTCTCTCAACTAGTATACAAGCTTGAGTAGATCCAATGGCACATCTGATGAGCGAGACCAAGACAGGTGGAGGAAGCAAGCCACCTATGTGCAATAGAGACAAGTTTGCCAACTGGAAAGTTTGGATGAAAGCATACATGGATTCAATAGATGATGATCTATTTGAAACTGTACTGAATGGGACCTCCATACCAACAAGGCTTGCACTAACTCCAGAAGATCCAAACAGAGTTGTGATCAAGGTTAAATCTGAATAGACTGACAACGAGAAGAAAGATGTCCAGCTAGACAAGAAGGCTAAGAACATCTTGTTCAAGTCCTTAGAAGACAATCTGTTTGAAAACATGGTCAACTGCAAAACTGCTAAGGAAGTCTGGGAAGCACTGCTCATCATACATGAAGGAACTGAAGAAGTCAGAGAAAATAAGCAATTCTCTACTGACTTAATAGTATGAAATGTTTGCTCATGTTCCTGGAGAAAATGTCACTTCCACTTATGAAAGATTCACATTGCTGTTCAACTCTCTCCGAGCTTATGGAAAGATCTATCCAAACAAAGATCTTATCATCAAGTTTATGAGATCCTTGCCAAGCAAGTGGGATGCCAAAACCACTGCAATCCGAGAGTCAAAGAATCTGCATGAAATGACTGTTCAACAACTCTATGGAAACCTCCTTACCTATGAACTGGAGCTGACTCAAAGAGTAGAAACTCTATCTGAAGGACAAAGGAGTTGCTCTCAAGGCAACAGAAGGGATCTCCAAAGCTTATGATGAAGACGAATCTTCATCTGATGAAGATGATGATGATGATGCTGATGAAGTAGTAATAATGGCCAGAAAGCTCAGAAGGTTCATGCGCAAAGGGAGAAGCGACAGACTTAAGAGATACAGAAACATCATCAGTCACGAGCAGATCAATGAGCTATGCTACAACTGCAAGAAGCCTGGCCACTTCATTGCAAACTGTAATAAACCCATCAAAGAAGAACTCGAAAGAAGAACAAATCCAAAGAAGGAGTTTAGAGGCTATAAGAAGCATCAGAAGAAAGACAAAGGTCTTGTAGCTGGAAGTTCGTGGAGTGACTCAGACAATGACACCAATGTTGAGTCTGGAGATGATGAAGAACCTCAAAAAGCAAACCTATGTCTGATAGCCAAGGATGCAAATAACAAGAAATACACTGACCATCCTGAGGTAAAAATAGATGAGGTATTTGACTTCAACACTCCTGATGTAGATATGGATGACTTAAGAATTGCTCTTCATGACATAACATCTGATCTATATCAATATATGAGGAGGTTCAGAGTTCTGTCCAAAGATTATTCTGACCTTCAAAGAGAGAAAGAGAAAGTTCAGAAAGAACTGAAAATAACTCTACTTAGTTCTGCCTCTCTCTCTCTCTCAGTTTTAAGCTGAGAATAAATCTTAAGACAGACCTATGAACTGAGCACACAAAGAGAGTCAAAACTAACCTCTAAGATTGAGGAGCTAGACAAGACTATCTCTATATGGAATAGGTTTTCCTCATCCATGGACTCCCTGATCTCCAGTCAAAGATATGCAACTGACAGAACAGGTTTAGGTTTTGAGGAATCTACCCCAGAACTATGTGTTGAAAAGATTTAGGATACTAATAGTAGCAGTGCTTCTAATTCAAATAGAAGCATTGTATTTGTGAAATCCACACAGAAGGAAGAACCAGTGCAACCCTGCTCTTCTGACCCAAGTCTTGTCACAAGACACAATGGATCCCATGCTGGCCTGGGGTTCAGAAAAGAAAAGAGTAACTCAGTCACCACAGCCCAACCTCGAAGAATCGTAGAGTCAAGTAAAACTGACTCCATGAATCAACCTGGAAGGAATCGTGGTGTTGAGGTTCACTCAGTACAAACCTCGAATCCCAAGGCTGCATGAAAAAATAAGAAGCAATACAAGGGTAGGACCAACCAGTACCAACACAAGTTCAAATGGAGAAAGAATTAATACACACACACACACACCAATATGCATTATATTATATGCTTTGCATGTGGTAGAAATGGTCATAAAGATGCATTATATTATCATACCACTGTGCATGGAAGGCCCAAAGTCAAACAGATTTGGGTCCCCAAGGGTACTAACACTGTAGGACCCATGCAAGTCTGGGTACCAACATGAATGCTAAAACTATTTGCAGAAAAAGAGCACCACGATTACGACATGGTATCTAGACAGTGGTTGCTCAAGGCACATGACAAGGAACAAAGCCCTTATGTTTAATTTTGTAGAGAAGGAGGGACCAACGGTTATCTTTGGAGATAACAGCTCTGGCAAGACGAAAGGATATGGTTCAGCTGGAAATGGTGTTGTGTCCTTCAGCAAAGTGGCGTACGTAGACGGACTAAAGCATAATCTTTTGAGCATTAGCCAACTCTGCGATAAAGGCCATCAAGTCACTTTTCTTAGCAATCAGTGTTAAGTCAGAGATCTGGAGACATCCTCTATCAAGCTGACAGGAACAAAAGAAAGAAATGTATACAGTATAAACCTTGCTCAGCTCAGTTCTGATGAGACAGTATGCTTTCTTACTAAAGCCACTGAAGAAATAAGTTGGCTTTGGCATAGAAGGTTATTTCATCTCAACTTTAAGAGTATGTCAAAGCTGGCCTCCAAAGATCTGGTAGTAGGTTTACCCAAGTTCAGCTTCATCAAAGAAAAGCCATGCAACGCCTGCCAGCTTAGAAAGCAAACAATGAACTCATTTTAAAGGCAAAGAAATCAACTCAATTGATAGTGTGACAACCCGAAAATTTATAAAATTTGTAAAATCTTAAATAATTAAATAAAGTTTAAATAATAAGACCTAGACTGAAAATAGAGTATGGATTAAAAATTTTGTGAAGGACTTATATGGTTCTGTGTATTGTTTATATATTTATTTAACATATAAAGAGAATTAAGAATGAAGTCTTGTAACCTAATATATATATTACGTATGGAAATTTAATAACCTAAGGGTTATAATATGTAAGGATGTTAGTATTTAAATTTTTTACTAACCTAAGAGATTAAGTTTATTATCTCAATTTATTAATTTTATTAAAGCAAGTCTAATTTGGTTATAAATTTAAAATGTATGAGTAAGGAATTTATTTATAAAGGTGTGTAATGAAACCCTAACTAAATGATTAGAATGTGATAAAAATTAGAGAGTATGGAACTAAATTGATTTTATGGCCCAAAGAATTAAATAAGTAGGCCAATTGTTTAATTAAGCATTAAACTTGTAGCTAATTTGATTTTATAGTAATTAGGTTATTAAACTAGCCAATATTTCATGTATGGGAAAAGTATTATGATGGCCCAAATTAATTTGTAGAGGAAGGCCCAAGTTCATTTTGTTAGTAAGCAAATTAAGAAAAAGAAGCAAGCCCAAAGGAATTAAAATGAAAGCCCAAGTTTAGCCCAATTGGGGGAGAACTCATTGGACCTTTAGTTAGCTAAGTGGGCCTTAAAACAAAATCAAACTTGAGCCCAAGAGAGGCCACATGGCCGGTTTTATGAGGGAGGAATAAGGGGGATGCATGTAATGATGATTAGGTGCTTTAGTTGGTAATTCACTTTTGAGGTGTCATTTTTCTTATGGACCAACACACGTAATTATTCTTGCAAGCAACCATTGCATCATGAGAGAGAGAATGGAGAAAGATTTTCCAAGATAAGGATAGATATGATAATATCTAATCATTTTGCTAAGTAAGCTTTTCATTTTATTTTCGAAGATAAGTGAGAGAGAAATAAGAACTAAGAAAGAGAGAGAGAAAGGGGGAGAAGTTCGGCCAAGAGGGAGAAAGAGAAAGAGGGAGTTCGGCCATGGAAAGAAGAGGAGAGAAGGGGGGTTTTGATGTTTCATAGCTCCTTAATCAAATTATAGAAAGAAGAAGAAAGAAATCAAGCAAAGGTATAAACACTTTTTATCAAAGTTATTTTTATTTGTTTGAATCCAAACTTGGATCTAAGATTTTAAAACTCCAAAACCTTAGATCTATATGTTAATAAGTGTTATATATTTAAATCTATCACTTTTTATGATTAAAAGTTAGATCAAAAGCAAGAAAAAGGAAACTATATTTTAAAAAGTAAGAAAACTTCATTTTCTTAGCTTTTATCGTGTTTATCTTATGATTGATAATTGTTTTATGTATTAGATCATGGATCATGGTAGATCCATGAGTATTAGAGGTATTAGTATGTATTATGATGGTTTATGATGTTTAAGGTTTGATTAATCAAGAGATTATGGATGCTTTCTTAGAAATCACAAAAATTGGAAAATCAGATTTTGAGAAAACGCAACGTGAAATTCAAACGACCATATCTCTTAGTGTATTTTGAATTTTTCTGGAGTTAGACCTAGAAGTCTTCTAACTTTTTCAAATAGAATCACTAAAAAAGTAGTCATAGATTTTCGTGTGGACTGAAATTAGCAAAGGACGTAAAATCTAAAAAACCCAAAAAGTAGGCTGTCCTGATTTTTGAAGAGCAGTTTCATCCACTAATTTTATGAAATAAATTCCGGCCTTTTGGAACATAAAAATATATGGGATAAAGTAGCTTGTGTCTAAAAATGAGCTCATTCCGACTTTAATTGAGCAAGTTATGACTATTTCAATATTTGTTTTTTGTTTGACAAAAATCGCTATAATCGGAGTTGTATAACTCCGATGGCCACGAAATTTAAATTGGAGACTCACAGTAACCTGTATAAGATTCCACCAAGAGTTGGGAATTTTTGGAGTTAAGCGTGAGGTAGTTATTTTCTTAAGGAATTAACTAGAAATGGATTTTTGAAAAATACTAAAGGAAATTGAAAAATTCTTGAAAATTATTTTTGTGTATGGAATACATGTATTTATGTGTGGACAAAAGATGAAAAAATAATAAGATGATTTGGTTAAAAAAGGGGAATCCAGGTTGCTGGATTGGAATCTGGTTTGCTGGACTGGCCACCAAGATGCTGGATTGGTATGTTTGGATAATTCAGGATGCTGGATTGATCTATTTGGATAATCCAGGTTACTGAATTTGTGGTCAGTTGAATTCAGGCTTGCTGGATTGGAGGTCAGTTGAATCTAGTCTACTAGATTGGAAAATAGTTTATTAAATTGAAATTCAGTCTGAATCTAAGTTGATAGATTAGGTATTTGACTTACTATATTATAAAGGACTTAAAAAATGAAAGATTAAGTGTTAATTCCCAAGTTATATGATACAGTAGTGTTAAGTCTAAGGTAGTATAGTCGTACTCTTTAATGGTTGATGTATAGTAGCTGAGCTAAATGCCTTCATATGGGGAAGGTATCTACGAATTAGTAACCTATCTAACTCACTGTGAAAATAGTGTAGAGTAGACGGAAACTAATTTGTTAGTTATTTGTCGGAAACCACTCAGTATACTATATTGAATATTATTAAACACTCGATGTGTGCTAGGTTTAGACTTGTGTTTATGTATATTGTTAAGATTATCTAATATTTGACTATGTGTTTAAATGTTAGATAGTTTACTTATAAGGTATGTTATGCTAATTGAAAGATCAATCTTATAACTGATAGGTCTTTAAAATAAAGCGATTAAATTATATTGCGTAGCAGTAATCGACGGTTCAGGCAAGTTCTCGAACTATACTTTTAATTAAGCAAGTTTTCTAACTCGAACTCGAGTTGTTATTGTAAAGCATGTTCGTGACTAATCATTGTTGATTATATCACATCTATGATTTATTGATTCGCACGTTGTGCATATTGTATATGTTCATCAGGTATGAAAGGTTGATCACCTTCATTACCATATTGTTCAGTTGAATTTATTCATGTTCATTGTTGGCTATTCAGCATTATTGATTCATGTTCTTTCACAATTCTTATATTGTTGAAAGTTTGTTAGCTTATTATTCTTTTCAATCATGATATATCCTCATTTGAACTTAAATTTGCTGGGTAAACTTGTTGCTCACCCTTGCTATATCATGATAAACATTTCAGATTAAAGAAGAAATTTTGAACACAGTCAAAGGCAAAGACAAGTTCTAGGATGGAATTATTATATGGTTAAAATGGTAATAGTATAGGATGCAAATAACATTGTATGTCGTATAGGCTATTGAATGCAGGTAATTAGTTAAGGTTAACAGACCTTGGAAATTATGTTGTAAAAGTTATTGTATAAACAATTTATGTTTATATCTTCTGCATTAATTATAGAAATGATGTATCGTAACGTACCAGGCCGAGGTTATGGAGACCCGGATTTGGGGGCGCTATAGATAGGCCCCTACAATTACTATATATGGATCTCTTCGTGCCAATTCCAACTGTGAGCCTAGGAGGAAAGTGATACTCGCTAGTCGTAGTGGATGACTACACTAGATTCACATGGGTATTCTTTCTTACCTCTAAAGATGAGACAAGCTCCCAATTGATAAAGATGTTCAAGCTGGTGATGAATGAAAGAGGAGAGACAATCAAGGCAATAAGGAGTGATCATGGCAGAGTGTTCGACTTCTCAGAAATGGATCAGTTCTGTTCAGACAATGGCATCAGCCACAACTTCTCAGCACCAGGAACTCTTCAGCAAAATGGGGTAGCTGAGAGAAAGAACAGAACACTTATAGAAGCTGGAAGAACTCTACTAGCAGCAACTCATCTGCCTGAATACTTCTGGGCAGAAGCCATCAACACTGCGTGCTACACACAAAACAGATCTCTTGCACGCTCTATGTTAAAGAAGACTCCTTAGGAACTGTGGACAGGAAGAAAGACAAATGTCAGTTACTTCCATGCGTTTGGCTGTTCATGCTACATTCTCAACAATGGAAAGCAATATCTGACTAAGTTCCAACCCAAGTCAGATGAAGGAACCTTCCTTGGATATGCCACAGACAGTAAAGCATATAGAGTGTTCAACAAGAAGACACTAAGTGTTGAAGTTTCGATCCATATCATCTTTGATGAAACAGACTCGGACAAGTCTGCACCTCAAGACACTACGATTGACGATACCGACACTACGAATGAAGTAGTCGAGCCTAACACTACGACCGTAGTTCCTGAAAGAGAAATCGTAGTATCCAAAGAAGAAATCGTAGAGAGAGCTGAACCAGACTACGATTCTGGTCAAGAAGAACCAAAAGTTAATCTTGAAGAGTTCAGACAAGAAGGCACCAGAACTGATGTTCTAGCAGGGAACAGATGGGAAAGAGATCACATTCAAGACCTGATCATTGGTGATCCAACTGCCAGAATCAGAACAAGATCTGCAACACAGAATTAATGTTTCTATTTGATTTTTCTATCTCAAATAGAACCCAAGAAGATTGAAGATGCAATGCTAGATGCAAGATGGATTGAAGCCATGCAAGAGGAATTGAATCAGTTCTAAAGAAGCAAAGTCTGGAGATTAGTTCCAAGACCAAAGAATCACCCTATCATAGGCACCAAATGGGTCTTTAGAAATAAGATGGATGAAAATGGGGTGATCACAAGGAGCAAAGCAAGACTAGTGGCCAAAGGTTATTCTCAAGAAGAAGGCATTGACTATGATGAGACCTTTGTACCAGTTGCCAGACTTGAAGCAATCAGAATATTCCTTGCATTTGCTGCTCATATGAAGTTCAAAGTATTCCAGATGGATGTCAAGAGTGCATTCCTAAATGGTGAATTTTAAGAAAAAGTATATGTGGAACAAGCCCCAAGTTTTGTCAATCCAACCCTCTCTAAGTATGTCTATAGATTAGACAAAGCCTTATATGGACTTAAACAAGCACCTAGAGCATGGTATGAAACACTAACTAACTATCTTATTGAAAAAGGATTCACTAGAGGTAGAGTAGACACTATACTATTTCTTAGAAAACACAAAGATAAAGTTTTACTAGTTCAAATATATGTAGATGATATTATCTTTTTGGTTCTGCTGATGAAAATCTGTGCAAGAGATTTGCCAAGCTTATGTAGAGCAAATTTGAAATGAGCATGATGGGTGAGCTGAACTTCTTCCTTGGACTACAAGTGAAGCAATCTGATGAAGGTATCTTCATTAACCAAGCCAAGTACATCAAAGACTTACTTAAGAAGTATGGCATGGAATCAGCCTCTCCTATGAAAGCACCAATTGCTCCAGCCACTAAGCTCGATAAAGATGAGAAAGGTAAAAGTATTGACATTACTCAATAAAGAGGTATGATAGGCTTCCTTCTCTACCTAACTGCCAGTAGACCAGATATAATGTTTGCAATATGTAAATGTGCTAGATCTCAAGCTAATCCTAAGGAATCACACTTAACTGCTGTAAAAAGGATTTTCAAGTATCTTAAAGGTACACCCTACTTGGGTCTATGGTATCACAAGGAGTCCTCATTTGAACTGACAGGATATTCAGATGCTGATTTTGCAGGATGAAAAATAGATAGAAAAAGTACCAGTGGCACTTGTCAACTGCTAGGAAACAGATTAGTGTCCTGGTTCAGCAAGAAGCAAAACTCAGTATCAACTTTAACAGCAGAAGCTGAATATATTGCTGCAGGCAGCTGTTGTGCTCAAATCTTATAGATGAAGAACCAGCTAGCAGATTATGTGTTTGATTTCAAATCTATACCTATAAACTATGATAACACAAGTGCCATAGCAATAACAAATAATCCTGTCATGCATTCTAGGACCAAGCATATAGAGATAAGATATTATTTCATTAGGGATCATATTCAAAATGGAACAATATCTTTGTAATACATCCCTACTAAAAATCAACTTGCTGATGTGTCTACAAAACCCTTAGATGAATCCAGATTTATTAAACTAATAAGTGAGTTAGGTATGTTAAATTTGCAACCATAAATTCTATGCTCTAGAAGGTGCTAACCATGCAGATATAAAGGCTAACTCAAAAATCGTAAAGATGACTAAGAGAAACCACGATTGTGGAGTGATCCAAACAAGGTAGAAAAGCTCACTGTGATAGCAGCATTATCAAGCTAAGCAACTCTTTTGATAAGCGTCTCAGGGACAAACCTGATCCTTAGTGTTAAACTAAGAGGATGGCCCTTCCTGAGCAACCTTAACCTAGAAGGGATGTCATTTCAGAATACATCACAGAAAACCATAGAGTCGGAGCAAGCAAAGGATCGATCTCAACAATCGTGGAGTGGTTCTCAGCAATCGTAGTCCTCTCACAAAGACTCACTAGCTCAGGGGGAGCTTAGGGCAGAACGGAACTTTCCATAAGACTTAAAATCGTAGAGTCCTGCAGAACTCAACACGTGTCCCACGATGCAAAACATATGGAGGGAAGTTATAAATTAATTTTAAACTGTCATTTGTCAGTTTACTTTTTAAATTCCAAACGCTTATCTCTCTCTCTCTCAAACGAAACCCTAAGTTTCAGAAAGCTAAGCCAATTTGTTCAGTTTCAGGATACTCAATCAAACAATCAAATGGCTGCTTCCAATGTTGTTTCTGGCTACCAACTATGCTTTGACGGGTTCGAGAAGGCTGGACCTGAGTTTTACAAGATTCTATCACTGCTGAAGTAAGCTGGACTCAAAGAAGCTTTGAGCACCAGCACACTGATCTATCCAAGGCTAATGAAAGAGTTCTATCACAATGGAGTCGTTGATGGAGACTTCATCCTCACCAAAGCCAAGGGCGTGCAAATACGACTCAACTCCAAAAGCATAAACCTAGCCCTAGGATTCAAATATGAAGGTCTTCTGGACATGGATGTTATTGACTTCCTGGAAGGTCTGAAGAAGATGCGCTACACAAAAACTGAAGGGAAAAGTGGCTACAAGAAGAAAGAGTTTCCCCAAGAATATGAGTTCTTTGCTGACATTGTTGTTAAATGCATATATTACAAGGGCTCTCTAGTCATGACTATCAACGAGAAGCAACTGAAGCTCATGACAGCCATTCGCTTCAGAATCCAACTCAACTATGGAGCCTTGTTGATGGATTGGTTTGGGAAATGGATGCAAAGTCCTAAAAAGACAAAGAGCACTGCGAAGATGCCCTATAGAAGGTTTATAAGCATCATTGTACAGTCTGCTCTGGGTGACAAAATTGAGGACAAAGAAGGTGTTTCCATCATTCCCAACAAAAGATGACCCAACAACTGTTCCAGAACTGGAAGAGAAACCCATCAGAAAATGTAAAGATGATGTCTGCAACTTCATCTGCTATGAGGGAAACCTAGGAGGAAGAAGAAGAAGTCGACCAAGAAAAAGCTGTGGCTCTGACCAGAAAGAACAAAGGGAAGAAGAAAGTGAATGAAGGTGTGCAAATTACTGAGGAGCCCCAAGGCTTAACCACTGATGCACCCCAAGTGGGTTCTGGTGCTGATATGGAGTTCAGAAGCCTTACCACTAATAGAGTCATCACTCCTAAATCACCAGAGGAGGTTCTGAAAGAAAAGAAGAAGAAGAAGAAGATGGAGACAAGTGAGGACAGGGTTGAAGGGAGCTCTGAGCCTCAACAGAAGAAGAAACACAGCCATAGAATAAGAAAGTCTTCACTCACTACAATTGTGGAGTCATCACCAATCGTAGAGTCCAGACTGGCTGCCACTGCAGAAGGAGATGCTGCAACAGTCTCTCAGCCTGAACAAACTCTAAGGGCTGAAGCTAAAAAAGGTGAAAAGAGTGTACCCAAGCCAAAGAAAAGGGTGAAGAAGCTGGTTAAAAAGTACGTCCTTACCAATGAAGAAATATTGGAAGAAGATGACAGAAGAAGGGCTGCTGAAAAGGCTGAACAAACCACTGAGCCTCAAGCATCTGGTCCAACTCTACAAGAGACCAGAATCATTGAAGATGTGATAGCTTACATCAGGGATGCAGACAACACTGCTACACTTGATCAGGCTATAGATCAAGATGATATGGAGATGCCTGAAGCTGATGCTCATACTGATGAAATGGATAACTCTGAAAGGGTTGTGCCAAAAATATTAGTGATTAGCCCTGATGTAGTTCTTGCTGATACTGCTGAAATACAGGAGGAAGAAGAGATGCAAGAAGAAAGTGCTGCTATTAAAAAAGTACAGACTGAAAATGAGGTACCAGAAGCACTTGAAGTAAACTCAGCCAATGCTGAAGAAGTAACTATGGAAGCTCTGGTTCAAGAAAGTGCTATAGCTGAGGGGGAGCAGTTAGAAGCACTAGAACCAAAAAATGCAAAAGCTGAGGGGGAGCTACCAAAGGAAAATCTTGAAGTTCCCCCAGTTCATGAAGAATTCGTAGAGTCTGCTGCTGCAGAAATGGTGAATATTACTGATGATGATGTGATGAATGACATGGTGGAAGTTCATGATGCAGAGAGTGATGAAGAAGAGGATCATGATCTTGAGATTCTATATGTGGGACAAGATGGTGAAAGAACAACAAACTACAATCAACTGTTTAATTACTTGCCCATGATACCATATCATAGAGCTATGATTCTCAACTTCTGGGATCATATATTCTGGACATTCAAGGCATATCCTGCAATTTCAGTGCTTGCCGATGGATTCCCAAGAGAAAGAAGGTTTGCTCAGAAGCTGATCACAAATGAGTCAACTTCTAAAGCTGAGCCAAAAGTATACATCACTCCTCTCTTTTTCATTAACAACCACTCTCCATCATCTTATTTCAACTAACTCTATGAATTGCCCAAATGGTTTGAAGTGGTTCTGCATCCAATCAATCAATTTCCAGTTACAGAGTCCCAAAACTCTGTGACTGATGAACCAAACTACCAACTTGTTCTCGTAGAGCCAACTGTTAATGATCCAATGGTGATTGAGCACATCACAAGAGTATTCGAAGAAATACTTACGAGCTCAACCATTGAGACACTAACTCTGGATGACACACTACGATTTGTTCCTAATGTTCAAACTGACACGGCAATCATAGGGTCCCTAGAACAGCTCAATGAACCTGAACCAAACACTTCACCCATACACTATATGGCACACTTCTAACCCAAGCAGATATTCCCTCATCCTCCAACAATGAATATTTCGACATGACAATTGCTCTAGCAAACATGTTAAAGAGAAATGAACACACTACGGTTCCTCCTCCTCCTAAGACACAACGAATTCTTGATCAATTGTCTCTAAAGCCAATAAAAGAGGAGCTGGCTGAGATGACAAGCCAAATGGCTTCAGAGTCTAGAGAGATACTTGAAGCACACTCCCTAGCACTTCATATGAGATTCGATAATATTATCGACTCTGTCAAGACTCTGCCAGGAAATTTGGCAACTGAGCTATCCAGGAAGCTGTAGAAGATTGTACTAGAAATGGATGACAGCCTCAGTAAAAGGGATGCCATTCACTTTGCTGCCACAAAGAAGCATAAGGAGGCTATGGAGATGATGCAGAAGAATCAACAATCTCAAAATGAGCTGATGACCAAACAAATTTTAGAACAGCGTATCTCACTACAACAATTCCAAGCCTGCAGTGTCACTCAAATTAATCAGAATGACAACGCAATGGAGCGGCTTCGGCAACAAAGAAGATAAACTGAGGCTCTAGTCGAGGAAAATCGTAGTGACATTGCACTCAACCGCTCTCAGATGTATGAGCTGGTGGAAGGTGTCAAGCGCCTATCTAACTATATTCGAACCCTTCATGCTGACATAAAGGGGGAGAATAATGAGCAAGGAGATAGAGGTAGAGGCAGAGGTAGAGGTGGAAGGCAAAGGTAAACACATATTCAACCACCTCTTCAGCAAGGAAGGCAAAGGCAAACTCAAATTTATCAGTTGTCGGGTTACAATCCCAGGAGTCCTAACTTTCAAACTCCACGATCTGATCAACGTCCTCTCATGGCTGAACCTCTTCAAAGGAGTCAAGGTCAAGCATCTAGCTCACAATGGCATATCCTCTACGGGTCTTAATATGCCAATTGGAGATCATGCCTTCATGAACAGACATGATCATTCAGAACCACTGACCCAAGAAAGGGTAGAGGATATTGCATGGAGAGATGAAGCCTCAAGAAGAAGAAGAGCTGAAGAGCATGCCAACCCTCTGAGAAATAAGAGGCAAAGAAGATAGAGATAAGTAAAAATTAATGTTGTATTGATGTTTTTATGCTAGACTGTAATATCCTTTCAAACATCAATAAATTTATGCTTATTCCCTAAAAATTTTAGTTGCTCACTGAAACACTAAGCCATATTTACTTTCTAGCACTCTGTATTTAGAAAATGATGCAATGATACAAATCTCCTTGATTATTTCAACATCAAATAGGGGGAGATTGTTGGGAATTGCATATTCAAATTTGATGTTGAAAGTAAATATAAATATTTAAGTGTAAAGTCCTTCAATGATCATATGTACAAGGACTTAGATGATAGATCAAAATTGTTAGGTTGATCTGAGCTTTAATGTTTATCATTTATGTAAATAAATATATAGAAGAAAAGATCAAAACTGTTAGGTTGATCTATTTAAGTTGTAAAAGTTAAAGTCTTGACAGAATCGTAGTCTGTCAAAGATAGCATACATAAGACAAGGCAGAATCGTGGAGCTTAAATAAAGATGTCCAGAATCGTAGTCTGCCAAGAGAACCAAGTCTGCAGAGGCCATGTAATACCCGAGAATTTCCAAATATTATTAAATGAATATATTAATGGAAATGAATATTTATTTGAATAACGATTTTGTGTTATGAGATGAATTAACTCAATTATATAAATTGAATAATTATGATGATTGAGAAAACTTGGAGTATGCGATAAACTCGTTGGAAGCCTTGTGTGGCACGGGAATAGAAACGTTGATGAGATAATTAACGAAAGAATTATTAAGTGAACAATTAATCTATACTAATTGTTAATTGTTATTATAGAATATTAATTAATTGTTATAGAATATTAATGATGATTAATTAATGATATGTGATTATTATTGCAAGAGACATGATAATAATAAACCACTTGTTTATAAATATACTGAGAATTATATTTGTTAATGTGATAATTAATCCTATGATTATTAATTAAGTATTATTAATAATTACATTAATCGATGAGATGAATAATTTATTTACTTATTTGACATTAGGAATAATAAAACAAATAGGTAAGTTATTAATATAATAAGGTTGTATTGATTGTTATGTGCAAGTATGCAATAATTAATTATATGAAGTATATGGGATACAACTATATTATATAGTGTAGTGCGACATTTATGTGACTATTCTATATATAGAAACCATATATTAAGATTTATTAAACTATACGTTATGAATACATCATGATGCTTATGTAACAATATGTATGTGGGTATACATTAAAATAATATATCATGAACATATTGTAAATAATTATTTTTAATAAAGAAGACAATGTAATGTGATAATATCCGGTTAAAATATATCGGTGTGATAAAATGTATATGGATTATATGTGTGCAAGGCACACTTACTACATTATGTGGATTATATTGTGGCATTTCAATTAAAAACCTAAATGTATAATATATGTATGTATATATAGCCTAAGTATGGACATTGGTTTATTTTCAAGTTGGTAATGCTGAACTTAGAATGCCTTGTCCCATATTGATAGACACAATCCTTGTACACGTGAATACATCATGAAGCTAGCTCCCTATTTCTTCCTCAAACTCAGCAAACTCCCTAGCTTAGCTCATCATGCAATGGGGAGTGGGTGTGATGATGGAATTCAACCACCCATTACCTACCCTTTCATAACCAATATGCAATCCTAATTTACGTTGGTTTAATATAAAGAACAATAGCAATGTCTGGACATTCACTTCTCTATATATATAAGCTCTCCTTCTTTATATTTCAATTGATGAGATTGTGTTTAAGTATTGAATTGAGAGTAATACATATATTAGTAATAGCATTCTAAGAATTGAGAGACTCACTTAGCAGCAAGTTCATATTCGTTTGACAGAGGCATAACATACATTCCACATTCTTCAATTCATATTTTCTACAATTTCTGTAAACTTCCAATTCTTGATTTTAGTTGGAATTAATGATTTTGTGATTTGATAATGTTAATTGGTTGTTATATAAGCTAATATACATGTTAGTGAGACAATGTAACTGATTTTAATCGAATTCGTATTGAGTTTATGTGTTTGGACTGGAATTCTACCGAAGCAGGAAGATTACAGGGACGAACTGCATACGGCGCAGCTGCGTCGGGTTTATACCCAGGCGCAGCACAGCTGCGCCGGCAGCCTGCTCCAGTTTGTGTTTTCCTGCTGTAAACTGTTGAGTGTTGGCTTATTTATATAACTTAGATGAGCATGCAAGCATGGGTAATATATATATATATATATATATATATATATATATATATATATATATGAGTACATTGAACTAATATGAGCATGTTATATTAGGATCGCATGCTAGAATGGTGAAGTTATAGATTTCACAATGAACTTAGAGTTTCAAAATGGACATTGACTTATTATATCCGTTTTGACATTCTGACTTTTGATGCATGTTAGTATAACCTAGAAACACATGAAATACATGTTGACTTGCATACATAAGTTTCATGATGGAATTGTGAACATGCGAACCCCACTGTTGAACATTTCTAACGAAAATGTAAGTTTCAAAGGTGAACCGTGGCACATAGATATCATACATACATTCTAATTTTGCAAGCATGACTATGTGGCCTAGAAATACGTGTCAAACATGTTAACATATGAATCTAGATAGCATGAACATGTTAGGCTTTATTAGTGAGATTTACTAATGAAACTATGAGCTTTGATTGTGAGCCTTAACATGTTAATGCGAGTTTCGTATTCTAAAAATTATGGACATGTTTGGTAGTTCTCTTAACCTCATTAATATGTCATACACGTATACATGCCATGTTAGATGCCATGAAAACTAGTTGAGCACAAGTAAAGCATGATTTAAGCTAAGTAACAATACTAGTCATGTGTATACGAAGAAGAAACTTGCAAGCATGCTTAAAACGAGTTATTGGATCACCCTATATGTTTAAAATTAACAAGCATGGTAGCTTACATGATTTCACGATGTTATAAGGCCTTGGATTATTTAAAATGTAAATCTAGAACCATATCATGGAAAGTGGAACCTAGATTGACTTGGGAAACACGAACGAACCTTTAACATGTTAATATACTTTGTGTGGATGTTGGCACACATGCCGGACAGAAACCACAAGGCAACAGCTGAGCCTTGGCTTGGCCAGAGGGCTGCGCAGCTGCGCCGGCCCTAGGCTTAGCCATGGCGCAGCTGCGCCGGCTTGGAATCAAAAGCCATGCAGTCTGATAATCTGATTTTGACAGTAACTCGTATTGATGTTATAACTTTCTAGATAAAGTGTGTTTGGTACTGATTGTGCTCTCACATGATAATAATGATATATGAAGATAATTAACTCGAGAAGAGGAACGTTAATGATAAAAGGCAATAAAGGTTATACTAATATGATACTATATATGGCATAACTGTGTAGCTAGGCTAAGACTTAGCTTGTGTGTTGATCATTTATCCAAGATAAGATATGATGTTATAATATATGACTAATGGATATCATATATACATAACTATATTACGATAGGGATTCGAAAGTGTTGAATTACTTTACGTGGATAAACTACGCTTAAGGCAAGTTCTCTAACTTACACTCTTTTATAGTGCAAGCATCCGAACCCTACTTTTTTTACTTATTTCAAGGAACGTTGTAAGCAAGTTCCTAACCCTACTCTTTATTGAGCGTTCATTAAGCTTGTGTTATTATTGTTGTACAAGTAAGCTTTTGAGATTGAAATTCAGATATTATGAATCATATACTTCATGGATAAGATAAAAGTTGAATCATATTCTTCGAACTTTAAATCTTGAGATTGAACTTATAATTGTTGTGATCTATGCCATTTGATTCGGCTAGACTTATATTATTGAAAGGCGACCCAAACCAATTGATTGGTGCGGGATCTTGTGTTGACTGAGATGAACAACCTTCTTTGAAGGGAAATTATATTTGTCGAGAGACTGACAAGCGCACTTTAGTACGATTGAACGATATGCATACCATAGGGTACTTTAGGCTGATCACCTAGTGTACTTGTTTTTGATTGGGTTATCAGTTTAACACTGTTAATTCTAGTAGAAGTTCATAGTCCTTAGTGACTGCTCAGTACTCAATTATCTTGAATTCTTAAATTGAATTATCATTGAATTATATTGATGTTATTCTGTCCTTAGTGACTGTTATTGAGAACTGTTGATATTCTTATTATCCTTGAACTATCACACCTTGCTATTCCTTCTTAAGATTTGAGGACGATATTACTCACCCTTGTTGTTATATTACTTGCTGGGCAACTTGTTGCTCATTCTTGCTTTCCCTAAAATATTTCAGTTAAGGCAGAGCAGTGCGGACCTTCAGGTACAGATAAGGGCAAGGGAAAGGCTACGGAGTAGCTTTAATTATATAGAACTTTATGATTTATAATAAGAACTTATGATATTATATATTAGTTAGGTTTACATATGCTTAAGGTATGTTAAGTTATGTAATCGATGTTTAAGTTACGAGACCTTGGGACGTGAATAAATTATATTAATTAAATGTAATCTATTTGGTAATAGTTGTGTATTATTCTACTGTGCGATGCGATATTTAGTCGTAATATTTATTGTGGTGTTAGATATTAGAACGTGACAAATCGAATTTGAGTGACCCTGTGGCGGTCCGAATTTGGGGGCGTCACAGGCCAAGGCAAAATTCGTAGAGCTTAAGTAAAAGTATCAGAATTATGGTCTGCCCTTGGAAGCCACATTGAGAATCGTGGAAAAGATCCGAGCGCTTGTCGAGCTAAGTCAAGAAACGCAGTGTGCTCTCAGAAACATGGAGTCTGCAAGACAAGCAAGAAGGAATCGTAGTCCGCCAAAGAGCTTAAGAGAAATTGTAGTGTTCTCTACGATTTAGTCTGAGTCAAACCTGTGCAAGCCAACACATAATGATTATAGTACAATGACCATAATCGTAGTGTTCCTCCAGTCAGCATCAAAGTTTGTAGTTCTGATGAAGGGATAAAGAGCAACAAATGAAGAAAGGCTTATAGTCGTTGACAAATTGATGGTCCCAATGATTTTATATTCATTCTTACTATAAATTGAAGAAGCGTATTGAAGAAGCTAAGGAAAGGACTAAACCGCCTGCTAAAAACATCTTTTCAGGTGTTAGGTGAGATATATGCTGTGTCAGTGGGCCAGTCGGCAGTGCAGCAGGAAAGCAAGATGTCAACATCAACTATACAAAAAAGTCTGAAGCATTTAATGCTGCAACAGGAGCATTTAAACGGAAACATTTTGAATGACTCTTTTATAAGGAAATCAGACAAGGATTCAGACTAAGCAAGCAAGATACAAAGAAAGAAAAGATAGCTCAGAAAGCTCAAGAGCACTCAACGAAAATGCTCTATGATCCTGAAAGAAGGAAAACTTGCTTCCCTACTCAGTTCTTCAGAACTGATGCTTAATTGCAACTGAGTAGCACATACCAGAATATAACTCTGAATCCAAGGTGTACCAAGTCAAAAGGACTTGAAGAGTTCTAAGTGAACTAAGAGAAGTTCCAAGATTGTTGATCTTGAAGAGTTCTAAGTGAGCTAAGAGAAGTTCCAAGGCTGCTGGCTTTGAAAAGTTCTAAGTGAACTAGAGATGTTCCAAGGCTACTGGCCTTGAAGGAATCTAAGTGATTTAAGTTGTAAGAGATATCCTTAGTGGATTTCCTATTCGTGGAGTAGAAGAGTGGACTAGGAGCCTTGTGTGCTCTAAACCACTTAAAACCTCTGTGTCTCATTGTCTCTCATTAACTGTTATAACTGCTATATCTGTTATAACTGCTTATCTAACTATCATTGCATTATCTTTAAGGGGAACAAATATATATTCCGCTGCTGTCAGTATATTCAATACTGACAAGTATTTTTAAATATTTTTTTAAAAAATATCTATTCAACCCCCTTCTAGATAACTATTGTGCTTTGGGAACTAACAAAGTTCTCTTTGACTTGAGTGTAAAGATGGGTAGATTATTGGTATGATTATGACTATGGGTTCTCTTCGGCCAGGGGTGCAAAGATGAATTGTTGATTGGTATGATCATGACCATTAATTTTACAATTGAATATCTTTAGCTTAAGTGCAAAGGTGAATTGATCAACATGGTTATAAGTATTGCTTCTATAAATTCTGAAATGATTAGAAATTCTTTTGAGATTTGCATTTCATCTAATATTATTTCACTTGAATTTTTAATTACCTAAATCTTCTTATTAAATTTTAATCGTTATCTTTGAAATATGTTACTGTTGAATATCTTTGGCTCATAGTGCAAAGATGGACAGGTGTTTGACATGATCATGACCATTGATATTACTGTTGAATATCTTTGGCCCATAGTGCAAAGATGAATTGACTAACATGTTTTGACTAAAGGTTGTAGACTAGTATAATCATGATAATTGATTTTACAAATGAATATCTTTGGCCTGAGTGCAAAGATGAATATATTAGCATGATTATGTAAAGGAACTGTGATTTGATATAACCATGATCTTTGGTGTTTCAGGTAAAGACAGGTGATGAAAATTATCGTCGTCCTTGGGTGCGAAGAAGAATTTATCAAAATAATTATGATTATGAACTATTTACATGATTGTGGGCAGGAACTGTTGATTGATGTTAAAGGGATGAAATATTATTGGTGGACTTTTAACATGGAGAAGATAGTAGACATTATGTTCTACTTGACTCTTCTAATGGATTGCTTGTTCTGCTGCAGTTGTTGATCTAAAACTTGTTGTCGATTGTATTCTATCAGATTTTTCCCTGTTGAGGACTAAGGTTCTAAAGATCTGATTCATTACTGATGAAGACTATTGATAATTTAATTATCTTTAGTCATAATATTCTTTACTGAGCTATTTGTGCTCACCATTTTGCTTCACAATTCCTTTCAAGTAATAAAAGTGTAGCTGGGTCGAGCGAGGATAACAAGAGACTAGAGTGATGGTCGGTGACTGTTGAAGTTTCTCAATATATTATAAAACAGCATGACAATATATAATTGTATTGAGAACTTTAAATGTGTGTGTCGAATTTTATACGTCATTTAACAGTTAATTTCGGTGACCCGACTTAGGTGAGGTGAACCAGACTTTGGAAGGGTGTGTTGCCGCTATCATATAAGATGTCTAACCACATACAACTTCATGTTATTATAAGACATGGTTGTGCGCATCCACTTACTGATTATATCTATGAGCATTACCTATATAATCTTGGAGTATGGTTGGAATATAATCCTCAGTTTGAGGAAATTAAGATAATTATATGGCAAGAAAATACCCACCATTGGAATGAACAAGATAATAATCTTCTCGTTTTTCTTTGGGGTCTATTGGGTCAACCAAGGTTAATTCTCAAGTCCTATGATATCTATTATAACTTAGAAGCATGGTCTCCCATGTACGAAGGTTTCCTTGAGCATTTTCTAAATATTTTCATTCCTAAAATAGTTATTAACTATACCTTTATGTAACGTATCATTGATAAGGAGTGTGGGTGCTGTATTCGTATTAAAACTCACACTTTATGTGTGGTCGTATTCTGTACGACAATTGGATATAAAAGATTTGTATTTAGATTCTGTACCATGTATTTCTTGGAGACTCAGAATAGGTGGGTTGTGTGGACCTATTTTGGGGACATCATAAAGAAGGTGAAAGATTCAAGGCCAGGTTAGTTGCAAAGGGATTCTCTCAGAGAGAGGGAATCGACTACAATGAGATCTTCTCACCAGTTGTGAAACACACATCGATTCTGTTGATCTTATCTATTGTAACATCACAAGATATGGAGTTAGAGCAGCTTGATGTGAAAATAACTTTTCTTCATGGTGATTTAGAAGAAAAGATCTACATGAAGTAGCCTGAGGGGTTTATTGAACCAAGAAAAGAGGGCTTAGTTTATAGTTTGAAGAAGTATCTCTACGGTTTGAAGCAGTCCCCGCGATAGTGGTACATGTAATACCCTAGAATTTCCTAATATTATTAAATAGATATATTAATGGAAATGAGAATTTATTAGAATATAAATGATTTTGTGTTATGAGATGAATTAATTCAGTTATATATTAAATTGAATAATTATAATAATTGAGAAATTGATGGAGTTTGCGATAAACTCGTTGATAGCCTTGTGGGGCACATTGATGAGAAATATTAATGATTATATTAAATTAAGCAAATAATTAATCTATATTAATTGTAGAATATTAATTAATTGTTATCGTAAACTACTTAATTAATTGTTGTGGAATATTAGCTGTGATTGATTATTATTATTATTGCAAGAAACATAATAATAATAAACCACTTGTTTACAATTGTGCTGAGATTTATATTTGTTAATGTGATAATTAATCCTATGATTATTAATTTGGTGTAATTAATAATCAATGAGGAAAGGATTAATTAATATTATCATTAATTAATCAATGGGATAAATAATTTATTTGACAAATAAGTGAATTATTAATATAATAAGATTATATTAATTGACATGTGCAAATGTGCAATACTTGAATATATAAAGTATATGGAATACAACTATATAGTGTAGAGAGACACTTAAGTATGACCATGCATGTATGTATAAACTATATAGTAAAGTTTATTAAGTTGTAAAAGTTACATGAAATGTGTATGTGACAAATGTATGTGAAGTGTATATTAAAATAATATATTATGGATAATTGGTGGACAATTTAATAACAACGGAGATAATATAACGTAATAATATCCAAGTAAGTTATACTGGCATGATAAAAATATACATGGATTATATATGTGTAAATTACACTTATTACATTACGTGAAGTACATTGTGATTTAAATTATAACCTAAGAGTACATATAATATATAACATGAGTATATGGTGTATATATACAAGTGTAGCATGTAGTCCATTTGTAAGAATGCTGAAGATAATTTGCGTGTCCCATATTATTAGTCTCAATCCTTGCACACGTGAATGACAAAAGGCTAGGAGCCTGTTTTCCTTTTCTCCTCCCAAGCTCAAGCTAGCCAACTAGATAACAATGATCAATGGGGAGTGGCTATCATGATGGGTTTCAACTACCATCTAACAACTCTTTCATAACCTTCATGCAAACCTATAATCCATTAGTTTGATTTGGAATATATTTGCATTGTCTGTGTAAGAATTCGTCTATAAATAGCAGCCATGTTTCTTCATAATTCTAATTGCTGAGAATTGCTTGAGAGCATATATAATATCAGTTTAGAGTTGTAAGAAGTGAATTAGCAGCAAGTTTCATTAGCTAACAAAGGTATAATCACATGTTATTGTTCTTCATTCTCCATTTTCTGTTTCTGTGAGTTCTTAGATTCTTGGTTTTGGTTGTAAGGCATGTTAATTGGATTATAGGATGATTATTAGTTGTTATATAGACTTGGTAACATGTTAGTATATGATGTAGCATGTTTAAAAATTGAATCGGTGAAGAATTTCTGTGATTGGTCTGATAACTGCCGAAGCAGACTGCTGTCCGGCCGGAACCAGGGGTGGCAGCAGCTGCGCCGGTTTGGCCTTGGTATGCTGCGCAGCTGCGCAGGGCCCTGTGTCCAATTCCTGCTTCTGTTTAAAAATATGTCATGTGCTACTTGCTAAAATGACTTAGATAAAGCATGCTAGCTTGTGTAACATACATATATAAACATAATGAGGCAATGTAAGCACGTTTTAGTATATTAGCATGCATGGTTAACAAAACGACATATAGTTTGGAAATGCACTTAAAGTTTCCGAAGTGAACACAAGGTTGATAATTGAACTTTAAGCATATATGACTTACGTCGGTATTCTGACCATGCAAACATACTAGTATGATCTAGGAAGGCATGAAAAGCATGTTAATAGGTGTGTACTTGTTTCATAAGGCAATATGAACATGTGAACCCAACTAGTGCACCTTTTTTTAACAAAAATATAAGTTTTGAAAAGAAACTTGGACATGCTATGACCATGTTGATATTCTGATCTTATAAGCATGTTTATATGGCCGTAAAATGCATGTCGGACATGATAACATATGTATGTAGATAGCATGAACATGTTAGGCCTTATTAGCAAGCTTTACTAATGACAACATAAGCTTTAAACGTGAACTTTGATATGTTATGTCGAGAGTTAGAATCTGATAATTTTGAACGTGTTTGATGGTAATCTTAGACTCACTAATGTATTATACATGTATGCCTACCATGCTAGATATCATGAAATCAAGATAGGCCTAAGTGAAGCATGTTTTCAAACTAGTGACAATGATAGTTGCATATATGTGATATGAAAACTCATGAACATGTTTAATACAAGTTATATGAATATCTTATGTGTTTAAAAAGCGAGCATGTTAGACCTTATGAGTTCGCGTCCTTGAATGGCTTTAAGTATTAACTTAAGAACCAATACCATGTATTATTGGATTTGGAAAAGTTATACAAACATAAAAGTATTCGTTAAAATGTATACATGCTACGTGATATTATATGATGTTACTTGAACCCGATTTTGACGGTTAACTTATGAGAATGCCATAACTTGCTAAAATGAAATATATTTATTATTGATTATAGTCTTATGTGATATTAATAATATGCGAGTATGTTTGCTAATTGTGATAGTCTCACATGATAGTAATGATGTATGAATATGATCAACTTGAGAAAAGATGAAGTTAAGGATAGAAGTTATATTCTATATAACTGTGTAGCTAGGTTAAAACTTAGCTTATGTGTTGGTCGTATATTCGAAGATAAAACGTAAAGTTAAATTATATGACTAATGAATATCATATATATACGTAATTATATTACCATAGAAATCCGAAAGTGTTGGCTAGCTTTACGTGAGTAAACTACGCATAAGGCAAGTATCCTAAACCCTTGCATTACTTTATTCAACGGATATCGTAAGCGAGTATCTAAATCTTATCTCTTTGGATACAAGTATTCTATCTTTGTATATTGCGAACTAGTTTCCTACTTAATCGTTTAAATTGAATTAGCATACTTGAACTCTTATTTCATTAAAGCTATTATTCATGTGGAACTTGGTATTGTTCTTGAATATTGTGAAAGTGTCTATGCCATTTGATTCGGCTAGACTTATATTATTGAAAAGCGACCCAAACCAATTGATTGGTGCGGGATCTTGTATTTGACTGAGAAGAACAACCTTCTTTGAAGGGAATATATAATTGTCGGAGAACCGACGCGCGCACTTCGGTATGATTGATTGTTATGCATAACGATGGTACTTTAGGCTGATCACCTGTTGTACCTGTTTTGTTAGATTTTTAGTTTATTACTGTTAATTCTAGTAGAAGTTCATAGTCCTTAGTGACTGCTCAGTATTCAGTTATCTTAAAATCTTGAATTGACTTATTATTGAATCACATTGATATTATTCTGTCCTTAGAGACTGTTATTGAAAACTGTTGATATTCTTGTTATCCTTGAACTATCAAACTTTGTTAAACCATTTCAAGAATTAAGAATTATATCACTTACCCTTATTGTATATTACTTCCTGAGCAATTTGTGCTCATTCTTGCTTTCCCTAAAACATTTCAGTTAAGGCAGAGCAGGGCGAACCTTCGGGCGTTGATAAGGGCAAGGGCAAGGGCAAGGCTACCAACTAGCTTGTCTCTTTTATGTTTTTAAATATTTTAATGTTGTATTAAGATGATGTAGTAAGACTGATTTTGATTATGTTTAAGCTTAAGTTAGATTATGTAATAAGTCGTTAATTGATATTAATATGTAATCTATTAAGTACTGTAGGTTGCGAGACTTGGGGGAATAATTATAATAAATCATTGTAAATTATTCTAGAATAGATTTTCCGCTGTGATTGTGTGATATTTAGTTATTATTATTGTGATGTATTACCATGAGCACGTGATGAACCGAATTCGAGCGACCCCGTGACGGTCCTAGAATTTGGGGGCGTCGCAGGTTAGTATCAGAGCTGTAGTTATAAACCTTAGGAACGAGTGTCCTTAGATTATAACTTAGGAGAACTTAGAAGTTGGAAAGAAGATAAAACTCACATAGAATTTTCCCTAGAGCGAGACTTAGCGTGTTATGAAATGTAACTTCATTCTATACAATGAACTTATATTTTATTTAACATTCTAATGGAGTTGCTGTTTGTTTGTCTTGTGTTTGTGATTGTAGGATGATAGACATAGGTGTACCTAGTAGAGTGACAGAGGAGGAGCCCAGGGATATACATGTAGTATACGAGGCACCTCTAGAGGCTACACCAGTGCAGGCTGTTACACCGTTCGAGTCTGACGACTGAGGACGAGATTGAGATAGAGTCTGATCCAGAGGATGAGCCGATGGAGGACGAGCCAATGGAGGATGAGCCAGTAGAGGACTCTGATGAAGCTACTGTAGAGGAGCAGATGTTAGGCGAGTATGAGGAGCGGATCCTAGAGTTAGACTGCAGAGTACAAGAGCTAGAGGAAGAGGCCAAAGAGAGAGAGTCTGAGTTCTAGAAGCTGAGGGACGAAGACCGCCAGAGGAAGCTGGCCATGCAGGAGTTAGAGGTGGAGATTGCCTACCGTAGGGAGGCAGGGATCCAGATGGGGACTCTGTTCCATAGGTCGGTGGCAAGAAATATAGATCTGGCAGGGAAGCTGGAAGAAGTAGAATAGAGAGAATTGAGTGAGAAGACTGAGAAAGAGGCACTCCGTACTCAACTAGAATTGGAGGTGATGGATAGGATACACTTCGAGGAGAAGTGGGAAGCGTCCAATGAGATAGCTGACGACCTAGAGGACGAGGTCAGGTGCAAGAAAAGAAAGATGAACAAGATGGGGTATGTGTTCCGTTCAGCTTTTGAGAGGGTTATTGATGGTGTGTACCACTACCCGGCAGAGCAAGGACAGACTCTACATACTTTGAGTCGAGAGCTGGTTGCGTATATAGCACAGTTGGAGTACAAAAGCGTAGTGGAGCGCGGGATGATGGGATGAGATTCCCTTAGTCAGTCTAGTAGTAGTTAGTAGCATTTATCTTTGTGTTGTACATTCTATGTTGTAATCCCCATCTTTTGTGTAAGATGTGGGATAATGATGTGAACCCCGTGTTAGCTTTTGTTAGAGGGGTAGTATGGTAGTAGGTTGGTATTCCCCGTCTTTTGTGATATTAGGGGATATATGTGATAACATTTATAGCAGTATGCTGGGGAAATCATGTAATGAAACGATTTGGCATATGAATATAAATGGAGTTTATTTCTGAAATGTGTTATAAATTTATTCTTTCAGTATTAAAAGAAATACTTAAGTAATATACTTGAATAATAATAAAATGAAAAATTGTGATGCAGATAATGCCGCCCAGACTTAGATTGACTGCACCTGAGGAGTCAGTGAACAATGAGAGGGAACAAGTAGACCCGATCCAGAACCTGGATACCTATTAGGAGAGGCATTAAGGGGAAGGAACAATGAACCCGTTCGCTCAAACCCTCAGGCTGTGCCAGTAACAACCTTTAAAGACATTAAGAGTGTAGGACCCCCGGAGTTCGAGGGAACTACCGACCCAATCGTCCCCCAAACCTGGATCAAAGAGATCAAAAACGCTTTCACTATAGCTAGCGTAGGCGAAGATCAGAAGACGGTGTTTGCCACGTATATGATGAGGGGAGAAGCGAACTACTGGTGGGAGGCTAATCAACAAAGAG
Source organism: Panax stipuleanatus (assembly GCA_020205555.1). Classification (NCBI taxonomy): domain Eukaryota; kingdom Viridiplantae; phylum Streptophyta; class Magnoliopsida; order Apiales; family Araliaceae; genus Panax; species Panax stipuleanatus. The sequence goes on along the minus strand of CM035124.1, from coordinate 59,952,345 downwards.
CTGGAGAAGGGATAATAGCTTGGGATAAGTTTAAGACGTTGTTCTTCGAGAATTACTTCCCGAAGAGTATGAAGAATAGGATGGAGGTGAAATTCCTAGAGTTAAAACAAGGTGAGATGACGGTGGCGCAATACGCAGCTAGGTTTAACGAACTAGTGCGATTTGCAGAGCACCAAGTTGGTGATGAAGAGAGAATGGCTAGACGCTTCGAACAAGGGTTGAAGCCGAGGTTATTCAATAAGGTATCAGTTCTTCAAATTGATTCCTTTGCAACATTACTGGAAAAGGCAATCTTTGCGGAAGGTGGCAGTGAGGCCTTAAGTTTGTATAACAAGGAGAAGAAAGGAAAGAATATAGGAGGAGAGAATCGTATTCGAGGAAGTAGCAGTGGAGGAAGCAATTTGGGAAAGAGAAAATGGGAAAATAACAACAACAACAAAAACAACAATAATCAATCAGGGAATTTTCGTGGAGGTTTCAAGAAGAAGGCTGAAGGATGCCCAAAGTGTGGGAAGAATCACCAGGGCGAGTGCTGGAAGGGACGTGGCACTTGCTACAACTGCGGACAGGAAGGGCACATCTCGCCAAACTGTCCGAAGCCAAAGAAGATCCATGGTTGTTTTGCTTGCGTCTCAACTGAGCACCGTATTAAGGATTGCCCAAAGAAGGGAAGTGGCAGGGGTAGCAATCAGCAAGGAGGCAACAAGCTGATGATCAGCGGGCTGGCACAATCCAACCGCCCAACCTCCAAAACCTTTAACATGACCGTCCAGGATGCCGTGGCTGCGAAGGACGTGGTGTCAGGTATAATCCCAATCAATGATATAAATGCTTATGTATTATTTGATTAGGGTGCCACCTGTTCTTTTATATCTGAAGAATTTGCTAGTAAACTTAGCACACCCCGAGAAAGATTAGAAAATCCTTTGATCATAGAAGTTGCTAATAAGGAAGTGAACCCTATAGAATACGTTTATCGAGATTGTCGCGTAAACATTAGAGAACATGAACTGAGCGTAGACTTGATTCCTATTAGACTGGGTGAATTTGACGTAATACTGAGGATGGATTGGTTGTATAACCATGCTACGATTATTGACTGTCAGAACAAGTGTGTGAACCTTCAGACTCCGAATAAGTCTAAGGTAGTGTTTTATGGTAGCTCATCGCTTAAGCAATCGTGTTGCGTTACGATGATGCAGGCCAAGAAATTGTTAAGGAAAGAATGTGTAGGTTATCTAGCTTATATCATTGATACTCAGAAAAAAGGAGTAGAAATTAAAGATATATCTGTAGTTAATGAATTTCTAGATGTGTTTTCGGACGATCTGCCTGGTCTTCCGCCAGACAGAGAAATCGAATTTGTAATAGACTTAGCACCGGGAACGGCACCGATTTCGAAAGCTCCATATCGTATGGCGCTAGTAGAAATGAAGGAATTGATGATACAATTGCAAGAGTTGTTGGATAAGGGTTACATTCGACCGAGTGTATCTCCTTGGGGAGCACCAGTGCTATTCGTTAAGAAGAAGGACGGATCGATGAGACTCTGTATCGATTATCGAGAATTGAACAGAGTAACGATCAAGAACCGATAACCGCTACCGAGGATAGACGACCTGTTTGATCAACTGAAGGGAGCAAAGTGTTTCTCAAAAATCGACCTACGAACAGGATATCATCAATTGAAAGTGAGGGATGAGGACATACCGAAGACTGCGTTTCGAACCCGTTATGGACACTACAAGTTTTTGGTAATGTCATTCGGATTGACTAATGCTCCGGCAGCATTTATGGACTTGATGAACCGAGTTTTCAAGCCATACTTGGATAAATTTGTAGTGGTTTTTATAGATGACATTTTGATCTACTGGAAGACAGAGGAAGAACACGCCGAACATCTGATGATTGTTTTGGAGGCACTAAGGAAGGAAAAGATGTATGCAAAATTTTAAAGTGCCAATTTTGGATGGAGAAGGTTCAATTCTTAGGCCACGTGGTGGATAAGAATGGAATCTCTGTAGACCCTGCAAAGGTTAAAGCAGTAAGTAATTGGGAACAACCGAGAACACCGACGGAGGTGAGAAGCTTTTTAGGGTTAGCCGGGTACTATCGAAGATTCATCCAAGATTTTTCTAAGATAGCAACCCCGCTGACCAATTTGACTAGAAAGACGGTGAAATTTGTATGGACCGACAAATGCGAAGAGAGTTTTCAGGAGTTGAAGAAGAGATTGAGCGAAGCGCCTGTGTTATCACTACCAGATGATGCGGGAAATTTTGTGGTGTATAGTGATGCATCGCACAAGGGGCTTGGCTGTGTGCTCATGCAACACGGCAAGGTTATTGTGTATGCGTCATGACAATTGAAGGATTACGAAAAATGATACCCTACTCACGACTTAGAGTTAGCGGCAGTAGTTTTTGCGTTAAAGATATGGAGGCATTATTTGTACGGAGAGAAATGTGAGATATACACGGACCACAAGAGTCTGAAATTTATCTTCACACAGAAGGAGTTAAACATGCGGCAGAGAAGGTGGTTAGAATTAATCAAAGACTATGACTGCGATATTCTTTATCACCCGGGAAAGGAAAATGTGGTTGCCGACTCTTTGAGCAGGAAAGGAAGGGAAAAGTTGTTTAATTTAACAACTAAGGAAGAATTGATAAGAGCGATGGAGAAATTGGAGATAGAAGTGAAAGAACCAGAAAAGTCTGGTGAGAAGTTATTCGTAATGGAAGCTCATCCGACGTTGTTGGATAGAGTGAAGGAAGCCCAAGAAAAGGATGAAGAGTGTGAGAAAATCCGAAAGAGGATCACAGAAAATGTGGAAGTGAAATTTCGAATGGATAAAGACGGTATCTTAAGATTCGAAGGAAGAGTGTGGGTACCAACGGTAACCGAGTTAAGGGAAGATATTTTGCACGAGGCACATCATACGACGTATTCCGTTCATCCGGGAGGCACTAAGATGTACCGAGATTTGAAGCAACACTTTTGGTGGCCCAATTTAAAATGGGAAGTTGCAGAGTGCGTCAGTAGATGTTTGACGTGCCAACGCATCAAAGCAGAGCATCAACGGCCGAGTGGTTTACTACAACCGTTAGAAATACCAGAGTGGAAATGGGAGCATATTATGATGGACTTCATGGTAGGACTTCCAGTTACACAAAAAGGTTATGATGCCATTTGGGTTATCGTGGATCGACTAACGAAGACAGCACATTTTCTACCAATTAAGATCTGCTACAGTTTGAATCAGTTAGCGAGCCTATACGTAAAAGAAATTGTCTCACGACAAGGAGTGCCGGTGTCAATTGTCTCTGATCGAGATCCGCGCTTCACGTCTAATTTTTGGAAGAGTTTGCAAGAAAGAATGGGAACACAGTTTAGGTTGAGTACTGCTTACCATCCTCAGATAGACGGACAGAGTGAGCGAACAATACAAACGCTGGAGGACATGCTTAGAACTTGCGTGATGGATTTCAAGGGAAATTGAGACGACCACCTACCCTTAGTAGAATTCGCATATAATAATAGCTACCATGCGAGTATCGACATGCCACCGTACGAAGCTCTTTACGGAAGAAAGTGCAGAACGTCATTGTGTTGGGACGAAGTCGGGGAGCGACGAATACTCGGACCAGAGCTAGTACAACAAACCGCAGACGTGGTGACAGTGATAAGGGCCAGATTAGTAGCAGCTCAAGACCGCCAGAAAAAGTATGCAGATTTGCATCGGCAGAACCGAGACTATAAAGTCGGCAGTTTTGTTTTCTTGAAGGTATCTCAATGGAAGGGAAAGATCCGTTTCGGCAAGAAAGGAAAATTGAGTCCAAGATTCATAGGACCATTCGAGATACTGAAGCGAGTGGGCGAAGTGGCATATAAAGTTGCGTTACCACCCGAACTGGAGCACATCCACAACGTGTTTCACATTTCCGTGTTGTGACCGTATAAGGCCGACTACAAGCACGTGATTTCTTATGAACCCATTCAAGTGGAGAAGAACTTGGCGTATGAAGAAATTCCTATTTAGATATTAGATAGGAAAGAGCAAACTTTGAGGAATAAAATTATTTCATCTGTAAAAGTACTTTGGCGTAACCACGATGTCGAGGAGGCAACGTGGGAGTTAGAAGATAGGATAATGAGGGATTATCCACATTTATTTGTGTAACCTTGTAGCAATTCCGGGACGGAATATTTATAAGGGGGGATGATGTAATACCCGAGAATTTCCTAATATTATTAAATAGATATATTAATGAAAATGAGAATTTATTAGAATATAAATGATTTTGTGTTATGAGATGAATTAATTCAATTATATATTAAATTGAATAATTATAATAATTGAGAAATTGATGGAGTTTGCGATGAACTCGTTGATAGCCTTATGGGGCACAGTGATGAGAAATATTAATGATTATATTAAATTAAGCAAACAATTAATCTATATTACTTGTAGAATATTAATTAATTGTTATCGTAGAATATTAATTAATTGTTGTGGAATATTAACTGTGATTGATTAATCATATGTGATTATTATTATTGCAAGAAACATAATAATAATAAACCACTTGTTTACAATTGTGCTGAGATTTATATTTGTTAATGTGATAATTAATCCTATGATTATTAATTTGGTGTAATTAATAATCAATGAGGAAAGGATTAATTAATATTATCATTAATTAATCAATGAGATAAATAATTTATTTGACAAATAAGTGAGTTATTAATATAATAAGATTATATTAATTGACATGTGCAAATGTGCAATACTTGAATATATAAAGTATATGGAATACAACTATATAGTGTAGAGAGACACTTAAGTGTGACCATGCATGTATGTATAAACTATATAGTAAAGTTTATTAAGTTGTAAAAGTTACATGAAATGTGTATGTGACAAATGTATGTGAAGTGTATATTAACATAATATATCATGGATAATTGGTGGGCAATTTAATAAAAACGGAGATAATATAACGTAATAATATCCAAGTAAGTTATACTGGCATGATAAAAATATACATGGATTATATATGTGTAAATTACACTTATTACATTATGTGAAGTACATTGTGATTTAAATTATAACCTAAGAGTACATATAATATATAACATGAGTATATGGTGTATATATACAAGTGTAGCATGTAGTCCATTTGTAAGAATGCTGAAGATAATTTGCGTGTCCCATATTATTAGTCTCAAACCTTGCACACGTGAATGACAAAAGGCTAGGAGCCTATTTCCCTTTTCTCCTCCCAAGCTCAAGCTAGCCAACTAGATAACAATGATCAATGGGGAGTGACTATCATGATGGGTTTCAACTACCATCTAACAACTCTTTCATAACCTTCATGCAAACCTATAATCCATTAGTTTGATTTGGAATATATTTGCATTGTCTGTGTAAGAATTCGTCTATAAATAGCAGCCATGTTTCTTCATAATTCTAATTACTGAGAATTTCTTGAGAGCATATATAATATCAGTCTAGAGTTGTAAGAAGTGAATTAGCAGCAAGTTTCATTAGCTAACAAAGGTATAATCACATGTTATTGTTCTTCATTCTCCAATTTCTGTTTCTTTGAGTTCTTGGATTCTTGGTTTTGGTTGTAAGGCATGTTAATTGGATTATAGGATGATTATTAGTTGTTATATAGACTTGGTAACATGTTTGTATATGATGTAGCATGTTTAAAAATTGAATCAGTGAATGAATTTCTGTGATTGGGCTGATAACTGTCGAAGTAGACTGCTGTCCGGCCGGAACCAGGGGTGGCGCAGCTGCGCCGGTTTGGCCTTGGTATGCTTGCGCAGCTGCGCAGGGCCCTGTGTCCAGTTCCTGCTTCTGTTTAAAAATCTGTCATGTGCTACTTGCTAAAATGACTTAGATAAAGCATGCTAGCTTGTGTGTAACATACATATATAAACATAATGAGGCAATGTAAGCATGTTTTAGTATATTAGCATGCATGGTTAACAAAACGACTATATAGTTTGGAAATGCACTTCAAGTTTCTGAAGTGAACACAAGGTTGATAATTGAACTTTAAGCATATATAACTTACGTCGGTATTCTGACCATGCAAACATACTAGTATTATCTAGGAAGGCATGAAAAGCATGTTAATAGGTGTGTACATGTTTCATAAGGCAATATGAACATATGAACCCAACTAGTGCACCTTTTTTTAACAAAAATATAAGTTTTGAAAAGAAACTTGGACATGCTATGACCATGTTGATATTCTGATCTTATAAGCATGTTTATATGGCCGTAAAATGCATGTCGAACATGATAACATATGTATGTAGATAGCATGAACTTGTTAGGCCTTATTAGCAAGCTTTATTAATGACAACATAAGCTTTAAACGTGAACTTTGATATGTTATGTCGAAAGTTAGAATTTGATAATTTTGAACGTGTTTGATGGTAATCTTAGACTCGCTAATGTATTATACATGTATGCCTACCATGCTAGATATCATGAAATCAAGATAGGCCTAAGTGAAGCATATTTTCAAACTAATGACAATGATAGTTGCATATATGTGATATGAAAACTCATGAACATGATTAATACAAGTTATATAAATATCTTATGTGTTTAAAAAGCGAGCATGTTAGACCTTATGAGTTCGTGTCCTTGAATGGCTTTAAGTATTAACTTAAGAACCAATACCATGTATGATTGGATTTGGAAAAGTTATACAAACATAAAAGTATTCGTTAAAATGTATACATGCTACGTGATATTATATGATGTTACTTGAACCCGATTTTGACGGTTAACTTATGAGAATGCCATAACTTGCTAAAATAAAATATATTTAGTATTGATTGTAGTCTTATGTGATATTAATAATATGCGAGTATGTTTGCTAATTGTGATAGTCTCACATGATAGTAATGATGTATGAATATGATCAACTTGAGAAAAGAGGAAGTTAAGGATAGAAGTTATATTCTATATAACTATGTAGCTAGGTTAAAACTTAGCTTATGTGTCGGTCGTATATTCGAAGATAAAACGTAAAGTTAAATTATATGACTAATGAATATCATATATATACGTAACTTGTATTACGATAGGAATCCGAAAGTGTTGGCTAGCTTTACGTGAGTAAACTACACATAAGACAAGTATCCTAAACCCTTGCGTTACTTTATTCAACGGATATCGTAAGCGAGTATCTAAATCTTATCTCTTTGGATACAAGTATTCTATCTTTGTATATTGCGAACTAGTTTCCTACTTAATCGTTTGAATTGAATTAGCATACTTGAACTCTTATTTCATTAAAGCTATTATTCAAGTGGTACTTGGTATTGTTCTTGAATATTGTGAAAGTGTCTATGCCATTTGATTCGGCTAGACTTATATTATTGAAAAGCGTCCCAAACCAATTGATTAGTGCGGGATCTTGTATTTGACTGAGAAGAACAATCTTCTTTGAAGGGAATATATAATTATCGGAGAACCGACGCGCGCAGTTGGGTATGATTGATTGTTATGCATAACGATGGTACTTTAGGCTGATCACCTATTGTACCTGTTTTGTTAGATTTTTAGTTTATTACTGTTAATTCTAGTAGAAGTTCATAGTCCTTAGTGACTGCTCAGTATTCAGTTATCTTAAAATCTTGAATTGACTTATTATTGAATCACATTGATATTATTCTGTCCTTAGCGACTGTTATTGAAAACTATTGATATTCTTGTTATCCTTGAACTATCAAACTTTGTTATACCCTTTCGAGAATTAAGAATTATATCACTTACCCTTATTATATATTACTTGCTCAGCAATTTGTGCTCATTCTTGCTTTCCCTAAAATATTTCAGTTAAGGCAGAGTAGGGCGAACCTTCGGGCGTTGATAAGGGAAAGGGCAAGGCTACCAACTAGCTTGTCTCTTTTATATTTTTAAATATTTTAATGTTGTATTAAGATGATGTAGTAAGACTGGTTTTGATTATGCTTAAGCTTAAGTTAGATTATGTAATAAGTCGTTAATTGATATTATTATGTAATCTATTAAGTACTGTAGGTTGCGGACACTTGGGGGAATAATTATAATAAATCATTGTAAATTATTCTAAAATAGATTTTCCGCTATGATTGTGTGATATTTAGTTATTATTATTGTGATGTATTACCATGAGCACGTGATGAACCGAATTCGAGCGACCCCGTGACTGTCCTGGAATTTGGGGTTGTCACAGTACATGAAGTTTGACAACTTCATGGTGGCTCATGGTTACTCTCATTTGGAGTATGATCCATGTGTGTATTTCAGATCCCTTGATGATGTTTCTTTAATATTGCTGACGTTATATGTCTATGGCATGTTAATAGCAGCAAAGAGGAAGTCAGATATTCTTTAGTTGAAGAATTTATTAAGAAGTGAATTTGACATGAGGGATCTTGGGTCAGCCAAGAAGATCCTAGGTATGGAAATTCATAGGGATTGTCAGGCAGGAAAGTTGTGGCTAACTCAGAAAGGATATGTGCAGAAGGTCTTGGAGAGGTTTAACATGAACAATGTTAAACCAGTTAGCACTCCATTGGCAGCACATTTCAGATTGTCTTCACATTTGAGCCCAATAACAAAGGATGAGGTGGAGTATATGTCCAAATTACAGTATGCAAATGCGATAGGTTGTCTCATGTATACCATAGTATGTACAAGGCCAAATATCTCACATGCAGTTAGTGTGGTTAGCAGGTATATGGAAAATCTAGGGACAGAGCATTGGAATGCTGTCAAATGGATTTTTCGTTATCTAGCAGGTACAACCAATTATGGTCTTATTTTTAATCGTGATACCACAAGAAGTAAGGTTACAGGGTTTGTTGATTCGGATTATGTTGGAGACCTAGATTCAAGGAGATCTATAATAGGGTTTGTATAAACCATTTATGGAGGATGTATATGTTGGATGTCAGTGTTGCAGTCTACGATAGCATTATCAACAACAGAGGTTGAGTATATGGCATTGACAAAGGCAAGCAAGGAGGCTTTGTGGCTTAAGGGACTAGTTGAAGAACTAGGTTTCGAGCAGGGCAGTATCCCGATTTAGTGTGATAGTCAAAGTGCTATTCATTTAGCAAAGAACCAGGTGTTCCATGCTAGGACCAAACATATAGATGTTCTGTGACGCCCCCAAATCCACGTTCCTTCGAAACCTCGGATTCGGTGCAGTCACGATACTACTATTGCGGAACTATTACATCTTTTAGTCATTAGTAAAAGAATACAACTTTGTTTATTATAATTTAGAATATAAATTCTATTCATATCCAAGATCTCGTCTTTACATCATATTCGATGTTACTAAATTGCGGAATAATTTAAACTTTTCAAGATCCTTTGAATAAAATCTTTTTATTGATTTCATAACTTTGATACCAATTACAATTCTTGAATCAACTATATAATATGATTCTTTCTTATTTGAGTTATCGTATAAACGTTTACAACTCAACTCGATATCCTCTATGTATTAATTAATACATTCTTACAATACAACAAGTATTAAACAGTGTTAGCAACTATCGAGTACATCATCTAGAACCTAAACATGGTCCAGACAATAATCTAAGTAATATTCTTCAATGCGATATTATCTATCTTTATCAATCAAGAAGCACGAAATCTTTACCGTGATTCCTTAACCTGCAAAAGTGGTTATTTGCAAGAGTGAGCTCGACAGTCCAGCAATTCTAATAGTTTTCATGAAGCACATAGCATATAATAGCATATTCAGTTCATGCATTCATAATCAATTAATATTTACTACGCATATTACTTCTCATATAACAGGCATATAGGTTTATTTCACAAGCATATCATCAAAGATCAACTATCACATTTCATACATATCTCATATGCATTTTATATATATACATCAACATTTTCATGGCATAATATAGCTCAACTAACAGTTATCGAATTCATATAACAAATAAGAACTGAAAGACTTGCCTGATTCGTAGTTTAACAACTAAGACTTAACTGCTTAAGAATATTTGCACTTCGTGTAATCCTACACAGTTATATTAATCACAGAGATCACACTCATCAGTTATATGTATCCACACATTCTAAATGTAATAATAAAGGTTACATTGTTGTCTGACTTGGTTCTTAGAACCTTGTTTCACTTTCCTATCATACGCTTAGTATAGCTAGGTACGTATAGATATATCTCAACCATACACATTTACTATCATCCTTCAAATACACATGCTCACATATATTTTATCTATTTACATATAGTTAGTATAGTTCGTCTTCAAAACTTACCTTAAAACATGCTCGCACAGTGCATATCACGGTTAACTAGCGGGGTGCACATACCAATTATGACTAGAGGCATATAAGTCTTATCATGCATGTTCAACCATCTTACTTTCAAAACTTCATAAGTTTTATTCTCCAAAATCATTGTCATGCTTAACTAATCATATAAGGCTACTTTGAATCACTTCTCATGCTTATACATACTCATAACTCACAATGTAAGTGTAAAAATATCAGAACTTAAATGCCACAAGTTTTATCAACTTTGTTTTCAAAACGTTTAAGCTTTCCTTTAGAAGTCATTCTAAGCTAAGCTAAATTAACTTATGCGAGCAAGACAATTTTAAATCTCATTTCATATCTAATTATGCCATGTACGCATGTTATCACATTTAGAACTTTAAGTACACAAGTTCCTTTAAGTTTGATTTCAAGGTTTCAAGTTTTCTCTAGAATCACACACTAAAGTGACTAAGAGGTTTATGGTATTCAAGGGGTTTGAAACCACATGGCATACCTATTTCCATGCATAACTAGGTCATACAATCATCCTTAAAAAGTCAGAACATACACATCATATGTATATGTCAAGGTTCGTTTATAAAACTTTAAGTCTATTTTCAAACTATAAGTCTTTTCCATCAATAATGTATACTAACATAGTCAAACATGTTCATGCTAGGTCTAGGCACATATTATACGTGTTAAACCAGTTTCCATGTATGTCTATGTGATTCCTACGTGTTTGAAGTTAACAAGTTTTTAACAGAAAGCAGTGTACAGTTCTGGTGCATGTCGTAGCTGCGCTGCTCTGGGCTATGGAAACGGCGCAGCTGCACTGCCCCGGGTTAGCATCAGAGATAGCCAAACAGCGCAGCTGCGCGGTAATTGAACTGCATAATAGCGCTGCTGCGCCATACCTGGTCAGTTCCAGGATCGACTCTGTATTAGTAGAAACTAGTAATCCAAACCTATCTCAACAATGCAGCATGATTAAACCATCCACATTGTTTACATACATGCACAAATACTCAGTAAACTTGTAGCTATCAATTGTCAAGCTAATCAACAAGAATTATTATGAAACTTTAAGAATTCTTCAAACTTAATATTAAGAACTAAATCAAAGAGTATCACCTCCATTGAAGCCGGACTTGTTAAAATCTTCAATCAATTTATTTACTCAATTACAGAGTAGTCACTTTCTATGTGGGAATTATCAAAGACTTAGCAAAACAGTTTGTGAGGAGAGGAACCTCAATTTATAGAAGACCCATTGTCCATGCCAAGCCATTGCCTTAGAGTTATAGTCCATTAGAAGGAAGAAGAAAATGATGGTTAACAAGGAGCTGGTGAAAAGCTCCCAACAACTCCTTCCACCCCCACATCATTGGCTACACTTTGCTGATTTTGAGAAGAAGAATAGTGTAGGCTAGCCTTGTAGCCATTCAAGTGAGAAGAAAAGTGATAACCAATTTTGGGACAAGGCCAATACTCAGCAACTATCAACAATAATAAATACCAACACTTAGGTTAGTTACCTATACATAACATACTTAGGTTTATTTTGTTTTGGACCATACAAGTCCCACCTTAATAACTTCATGTTGCTATATTAATATAAGTTATGTCATATATATGGTATACCACATTTGGGTTATACATTACATATAATCCATGTACATCTTTTTAGCACCGAATATAATTTGATCGGATATTATCATATTATATTGTCTCCTTTATTATTAAATTTTATTAATTCAATAATCGTTTACAATATATCCATGATATATTATTTTATTGTATACTTATATACACATTGTCACACACACATTTCATGTACCTCTTACAACTCAATAAACTTTACTATATAGTTTATATTCATAAATAACATAGTCACATTGCACTTTATATTTCGTATAATATATAGTTAGTTACTATACGTTATACTTTTAATATCGCATGCTTGCACATAAACGATTAATTCAATAAATATAAATTACTTATCTTATCAATTAATTAATAATGATATTAATTAATCCATTTCTCATAAATCAATGGAATTATAATTTCTACATTAATTGATTAACACTTTATATGATTTATTATCACGTTAAATAAATATAAATCTTATTACATTGATAAATCATTCACTCATTAATCAACATATTATCAAATAATTACTTGATAATAGTATATTGCCCATAACGATTATAAGACAATATGTCTCATTCTTCATTAATACAATTCTGATTATATTTATAATCAATTTCCTTATTACTATACTATTACTAGCCACGATAATAAATTAATAATTATTATAATAACAATTAATATGGACTAATTGTTTAATTAATAATTCTTCCGTCCTTGAATTATTTCATCGATGAATCTATTAGTTGTGCCACACAAGGCATCTCTCACAAGCTTACATTAAGCTTATACTTACTCTCACTATTTATTCATTTCCATCACACTACTTATCCACCACATGTTTAATTTTCTTAGAACTATTAAGTCACAATATATTGTGAATGAAAATATTTCAATATTCTATATAACCTTCACGGTAATATAATAACTCAAGCTATTAAAATGCTAAACTACTTCAATTAAGTATTAATATATACTCTATAAATTATTTAAATGATAACATCCACGATAAAATAATAACTTAAGTTATTTAATACATTAAAATAACTTAGTATTACTTATTTCTCTTGAAAATACATTAAAAATTATGTATTTTACCATAACAGAAAATATTATGTTTTCTCCAAATAAAGACATTTATTATTAGAAAATAATTTACTTATTGTCTCAAGATATTATTCTTAATATAATATCAAATGACTATATGTACGACACATGTACATATATTATTTATAGATAATAGGTTTATTTTCTATTATAATAAATTATTTCCATCAATTTATTTACGTATAGCAAATACGTTTTAATATATTTACTATATTAACCAATCACACCTCATACAAAAACATATAAGGTAATATTATTATTCAAAAATAACATTTCCTCCTTTTATTAAAATAATTGAATATTAAAAATTATTTTAATACACTTAATTAGAAATATATAATAATTAGTTCTCTCTTTTTTCTATAAATTGTTCCCAAAATAATTTCTTCAAATATTCATTTAAAGATATAATGATTTCTATTTCTCTTTAATAACGTATATATTTTTATTAACGCTTTTCGCACATTAGACTTTCTCACATATTATCACTCTAAGTAATATATATAAAGTACTAACTATAATTATATATTCAACATATGTATTAATTCACTCCTTTACTTAAGTAAATTAAACACTGTACTATATCATCATAATTAATTAAGGCTTTAATATTCAAATTATATTATTCATAATATAACTTTCAATTTAAATTAACCAACATTTATACTTATTAGTTAATTCCCTTAACTAATTCATGCTTTATTATCTCCATCCATGGATAGCTTAAGCACTAATTATAACCTATATTACAAACATACTAGTTATTAATACACATACACAAGAATATGGCGATTATACATTAAGGATATTTAATGTCACCAACTTACTATGATAAAATAATTCTATAAATTATTTAATATTGATAGGATTTTATCCACTTCCTTTATCTCAACTGAATCGTCTCTACGCTAAATAACAACTATATATTATAATATATTTATAAATCACAAAAACACATATTACATAGTCCATATTACCCTATGTAATATAATACCACATACCTCATATCACATATATATACTCTTATTCGAACCCATCTCACAGTTTAAGAATTTTATTTATTAAATCCTTATTTAATAATATCTGAGAATTCGGGTTCTCACAGATTCGATATTACAAGATTCGTGAGTGGCTGAACAATGGTGATATTGCAGTTCGCAAAGTTCACACAAAGGATAATGCGGTAGATATGCTCACAAAGTCAGTTACATCAGAAAAGTTTAAGCATTTCTTAGACGTAGTTCATTTTGTTGAACACTGAGTTCATGGTGGAGTATCTAGGGAGAGGGATACATTCATAGTCACAAAGAAGTTCACAGTATTTGAAAAATGCAAGCCAAGGTGGAGATTGTTGAAAAAAAGGTTACCTTGCATTTATTGGTCAAAGTTCAAACTTGCATTTATTGGTCAAAGTACAAAGTCCTCACCCATTGAATTTATACCTTCCTCATTTACTTCTCCCCCCTCATTTCTCCTATAAAAGGCAACCAAAGCTTAAGGAAAAAACACACCAACAAAGAGAGCAATACCAAGCTTAACAAAGAGAGTTAGAGAGAGAAATCTCAAGTTTGAGCATTAGAGAGCTAGAGAGATAGAGAGAAATAAACAGTCAGTACAGAGTTTGTAATCTCCATATTATTTCCATAGTGACTTTCTGAGATCTCTCCCCGGTGGTGTTTTTCAGTTGGGTTTCCATGAAAATTTTTATGTTATTATTTTATATCTCATACAATAGTGTGTTTGTATTTATCTTAGTGTATTTGTGTGAGCCTGATTTCTCAACAATCAGCAACATGTAAACTAGATTTTTCACAGTTATTTACATGTAGCCTAGGATTCTGGTACTAAAAGACATTCACTTCCTTCATATAACACATTGGTTATCAATCACATTATTTGATGTCAATAAATTTTCAGATAATGAGTTGATTTCATCCAATGAATGATGAGAGGACAGTTTTCTTCAAAACTAGATGAATTATTTGCTCTTATAAAAGCGTGATATAAAGACAAAACGTTGGAAAAAGGATACCAACTAAAGAGTAAGACGTCAAAAATGAATGGATGAAATAGTTTCACAACACTTATGATGTCCTTCTTTCCAAACAGCATAGAAGCACAACAATCCCAAATCTAAGATCATTCGCGGTTATATACAAAAGCCAAGAGATCTTATTTTTAAAACAGAGGGAGTATATATTTTGAACATTAGCTAGAATATCATGAAGAATGGCCTTGATCACTATTATTGTCGGCTAATCTCTGCAAACTAACCTTCCATCCCATAGTTTCTGTTCTAAGAAAACTATTGGAAAATAATGTATTTCTTTCCTTGGCACTCATAATCCTCTCTTAATTGCTAAGCAACATAAATTTTTTCATTCATCTGTTTCCATAAAAACCACATAACGGGTTCAATGATGTTTAAAACTACATAACAGGTTCAATGATGTTTTGGCCACTTTACCGGGGTCGTCTTTATACTATGCTTAGCAACTATTTTTTCTTCCTCTTACAATTGCTAATAGCACCTAACAAGACGTATTACATTTAAAACTAAGGAAAAAATAAGGGAATAGCTATTCAATAGAAGGAACATTTGTAGAGCTGATTGTGCAATATAAAGCACATCATATTACTTAACTTGCAACAAATATTGTCATCACTGACTTCAACATTATATTAGAATTTGAGCCAAAATTAAATTGGGGTTTAATAATTATTTAAAGTGAATCCGCATATCAATTGTAGGCACTCGAGATTTTTCATTTCTGTTACTAACCATGCAGGAGAACAAAACAATCTTTTACCTTTCAGAGACAACCTTACAAGTCTAATTCATCAAGTCAAACCCCGGTGAAAATCCCGGGAGATCAAGTTAAACCCCGAAAATAACCCAGGAGATCAAGTCAAACCCCAGGAGATCAAATCAAACCCCGACAACAATCCCGAGAGATCAAGTCAACCTTCGAAGATAACCCCGAAGCATCAAATTAATCCCTAGAGACAACCCCATGATATCGAATAAACCCTTGGAGACGACCCTAAGGAAGAACAGAATAGGCTGGGATCAAATCTCGGAGACAACCTCGAGAAACAGTCGAAAGCCCAGTCAACCCTTGAGATAACCCCCAGAAGGGCAAAACTGTCATTTGGCCAACTCAACATCTCACATAGGTAGAAATTCATAGCCATCTTCTGTATTCGCTTCTTTGCTGCTTGACTCATTCCTTCAGGGGTAAATCTGTCTCTTAAATATTCTTTAATGTGGTGGTACCAAGGTGGTCCAGTAGGTGCTATCTCATCTGATAATTCCCCTACACTGTTCCCATATGACGGTGCACTCTGTACAGTGAAAGTGATGACATGCATTCCCTTTCTTGCTGTTAGGTTCACCAATGAAGCTAAAGTAGCCAATGCATCAGCAAAATCATTTTGGTTCCGGGGGATATGTATGAAGGCAATGTCTTCAAACTCTCTTACCAATTTGAGATCATGGCGATGATAAGGTAGTAGATGTAATTATTTGATGGTGTACGCCCTGGTGGACTGTTTGATGACTAGCTCTGAGTCTTCGAATACAGCTAACAGTTTAACTCCCATGGACAAAGATAGTTTTAACCCCAAAATGCATCCTTCGTATTCTGCTGTGTTGCTGGAATTGTTAAAATACAACTTGGTGGCCACGGGGTATTGATCTCCTGTGATGGATACTAGAACTGCCCCTACTCATGCACCTTCAGTGTTAGATGCGCTAGTCAAAATACATTTTCCATAATTGACCCCTATCTTTGCTACTAGCCAGTTGAATAGTCATCACTTCCTCCTTAGGAAAATAGGTTTTAAGAGGTTCATAACCCCCCGTTGGTGCGGCCGACAGATGATCGACAATTTCTTGCCCTTTGATGGACTTTTGGGTCACATAGATGATGTTGAACTATTTGAGGATCAACTGCCACTTGGATAATCGACAGTTCAACATCTGCTTGCTAAAGATATATTTCAAGGGATCCATCCTAGAGATGAGATAAGTTGTATGGCCGTGTAGGTAATTGTAACAACCCCAAAATTCATACAATAATATTCTCCTTCTCGATCGTTAATAATACAACTATAATCTCTCATTACATCATTATTCGATATTAAAAATCACTAAAAATGCGGAATATTTAAAACTTTTATAAACTTTCTTTCTATATTGCCCTGAATCGCAACCTTTACATTACATCTCTTCGATTCAAATCTATATCATGAATCGTTACAACAAAATGACTATACAAACTCTTACATAATAAAACAATATCCATCTCCATTGGATAACTCTACTTATCGCTCAGCGACATATTTCATTCAAAACATTAACTACAATTTGAAATTGAATATAACTAATATTCTTAAACATTGATCTCTAAAAATCACTTAACACGTATCTTTACCTTGCATCCTTGACCTGCAAAAATGGTTATTTACAAGAGTGAGCTCGACAGCACAGCAAGTTCTAACAGTTTTCATGCATCACGTATCACATAATAAACATGCTCAACATAAATCTCATAATAATTAAAGTAACATGGCATACATGCTTTAATTCACATAACAAATATAAAGACTGAGTTCCTTACTTAATCAACATTATTTAACCAAATAGTGTAGTCATAAATTGACTTTGACATTTCATGATTACAACATGTATAACATATCATGCTCGCTTACAACATATATAACATATCATGCAATTTAAAACAGTTCATCAATTCACGTAGACAAGTAGGAACCGAAAGACTTGCCTGGCTCGTGGATTACCAATTATCGAAAAACTTCTTAATATAATCTGCTTCATGATCCTACATAACGTATCACCATACGCATCAATTATTAGTCACTTAGCAACACTTATCAAACGTCTAAGTAAATTCTAATTTACACTTTCTAATTTACACTTCGTAATTCTCTTCCATTCTCTCGTTTGACACTCGCTGTCAAAACATATGTATAATTGTTACATAGCTAATCTTCATCGTTAGTTAACCAATTAAGATTAACTCATACCTCAATAACTAATAAGTTAATAATTAATCACCACGTAATTTAATTACCTCACATAATCATATTACATTTCACATAAGTAACCAATTATAATTACATCTTACGTCAATCAAATTACATTTCAAGTTAAACATCATTATATTTACTAACATTCATGTTTTATAACTTAGAACAACATCTAATATCGTCGACAGCACTATACTTGCGTATGTGCATGATCGACGCCCTCCGATTGCCTCTGAATACGCATTAGTCACAAAGATGACCATTTTGACCCTTGCTAACGACCTCAAATCAAAAAAGTTAAAAAACAAAAGTTGTAGGTCTACTCGTGCTCGTTCCGAATCATCTTGAATCACCTCAATCGGAGTTCGTATGAAAACGTTATGGCCATTTTACTAACAGATGTCAAAATAGTTTCGCATTACAACAACTAAACTACCCCGGACAGAAAGGGTACCCGCTGGGGTGGGTCCCACAGGGCAAAAACACCCGCTGGGGTGGGTCCAAAGGCTGGTGGAGGGGCTGGTTCGCGAACTGGTGGAGAAATAAGCCAATTTGGCTTATTCCGTCACACCGAATTCGAATTTTCCCAACATGACAAACATGAAACATGTGACAAACATTATTTTAAGCTTATTAACATGCTCATAACATAAAAATTTCATATAAACTCATAATCACAACCAAGATTTCATGGAATTCGAAGAAAAACACAATTTTAAGCGTTCTTGACGAAAATTGCTACTACGAATTCATTTTTCATCCAATTCAAGTGATTCTGATTGTAATCACTTCTATTCTTAACATAATAACATAATACTTAATCAATTTTAACAAAAACTTATAATCAACATCACTTTTGATAGTTTCAAAAGCTATTTTTCAGAAATTAGTGCACATAAAATCACTATGAACCCCGTTCTTCTTGTTTATCAAAATTTCATGAATTAAATTGTTAAAACAACCATATAACTCATATATAATCATGTTATATCACATATTACATATAACTTCATGCTTTCATCAATTTCTTTGATAATTTAAGGACTATTTTCAAGATAACTTCATGATAAAACACTATGAACATGATTTCTCCATGGTCATCCTATCTTTGTGAATTAAAACACTTATACAACTATAAAAATCATATGTAAACATATATATACACACACACACACACACACACACACACATATATATATATATATATATATGTACACACCCCATACATATATCAAAATCAAGAGCTTTCACACAAGACTTTACAAGAGAACTCTAAAATCATGAAAACATAGAAGAACATAGTTTAAAACTTGTTTTTACAACAATTGATTTCCGAAAATCTTTCATGGTATACAATTACATATGAAAACATATGAACATCATATATACATATAAATTCATGATTATGAAAACCTAATTTGATAAAGAAGAATTACAACACATAAGAGTTGAGTACAAGGATTAGGGTATAACCTTACTAGTTTTAATTAAAGAGAAGAGATGATGAAGATGATGATCCTCTCTTGCCTTCTCAAGCTTTTCTTCCTCTTCTCTCTTCTTCTTCTCTAACAATTCTCTCTAACTCTCTTCTTCTTTTTCTTTCTTTTGTTTTGACTTAGGCTTTTTTTAAAAAACTAATGTATCTTTTAACTTAGCATATTTTATACAATATACAATATACAATATACATATATAATATATATGTAACTTATATTATTAATATAGCTAATAAATAATATACTAATTGCTATACTAACTACGACTTATTACATAGGTTACAAAATTTGAAAAGTCCAAGGCCATGTTTGGCAAAACCACATTATTTTTAAAAACTAACTTCTTGAGCTTAAGGCATTGTTTGGAAGAAATAAGATTAAACAAGTACAAAGGCCTTGTTTGGTAAAACTCATCATTTAAAAATAGGTTTTTAGTAGTTATGGCCTTGTTTGGTTAAAACAGTTTTGAAAACTCTTTTAACTCTTTTAATAAATCCTTTTAACACATACTTTTTAATGTTATCCTTTAACTAATTAAAACTCAACATTCTAATTTAATTAATTAAAAGTCTAACATCAATTAATCACATAAAATTGTCACATAATTATAATTACTCGCTAATTATAATTTCATGTAACAATTACCACATCACTACATCTAATTTAATTATCTCAATTAAATTAAAACTATAATATAAAATTATTATATATTAATTAAATTAAATATTAAATAATCATTTAATTAATATAATACACTTAATTATATTACTCCATATTAATCACATAATCTCAATAAATAATTTAATTAAAATATTTATTTACTTCAATAAATATTAAAATTAACATTTAAATTCTCTTCACACAAAATCACATATTTCACAATATATAACACATATACATATACTCGTATTTAAACATCTTAAAATAAGAATTTTATTTATTAAATTCTCATTTATTAATTCTTAAAAATTCGGGATGTCACAGTAATGCTATAACCTCGTGGCTGCCCAAGCTAATGCATAACAGGTTCTTTCTATCAGTGTGTACTTTTGCTCACCGTAGCTGAAACGTTTACTGAGATAATAAATTTCCCTTTCTTTCCCCATATTATCCTTATGCCCCAGTAAGCAACCTATGGCATTGGAATTGTCTGAGATATACATGAATAACGGAATTCCATCCCTTGGGGGCACCATGATATGTGCTTCAATCAACCTGTTCTAGATGGTACGAAAAGCTTTTCAGCAGTCTTTATTCCATTTTCCCGAGTAGTTCTTTCTTAAAAATTTGAAAATGGGTTCACAAGTGGCCGTCAGCTGTGATATGAACTAGCTAATAAAGTTTATTCTTCCCAGGAAACCTTAGATTTCCTTCTCGGTCTTTGGTTTGGGTATCTCAGTGATGACTTTTATCTTGGCAGGATCCAATTCAATGCCCCGGTTGCTCACAAGATATCCCAGAAGTTTATCAGACTTTACACCAAAAACACATTTCGCTGAGTTTAACTTTAAATTGAATTTGCAGAGCCGTTCAAACAACTTTTGAAGATGGGTGCAATGGTCATCATCCTTCCTGGACTTCACGATGATATCATCGACATACACTTCAATCTCGTTATGCATCATATCATGAAATAAGGTCATCATGGCCCTCTGATAAGTAGCACCAGCATTGGTAAGGCCAAAAGCTGGCCTTCGATAACAGATAGTTCCCCAAGG
Organism: Panax stipuleanatus; assembly: GCA_020205555.1. Lineage (NCBI taxonomy): Eukaryota > Viridiplantae > Streptophyta > Magnoliopsida > Apiales > Araliaceae > Panax > Panax stipuleanatus. Next base: position 59,930,983 of record CM035124.1, on the reverse strand, counting down.
GGTAATGAATGCGGTCTTTTACCTATCTTCTTCAGTAACCATAATCTGATGATACCCGACAAAGCAATCGGCGAAACAATACATTTCGAACTGTGTCATATTTTCGATTAACACATGGATGAACGGCACTGGGAAGTCATCTTTAAGGCTGGCCTTATTGAGATCTCGATAATCTACACATACTCGTACTTTACCCCAAGATTTTGGCACTTGGACTACGTTGGACAACCACTCATGGTATGTTGATACCATACTGATTCTCGCTCTTAACTATTTGATAATTTCTTCTTTGACCTTCAGGATCTATTCTGGTTTCAACCGTCTTAATTTCTGCTTGACTGGTTTGAACCCTTGCTTAATTGGTAGTCGATGGACAACTATATCGGTGGATAGACCTATCATGTCTCCATGAGACAAGGCAAAAACGTCCTTGACTCGAGTTAGGAGTTTGATTAGTTCTTTTTCTTAGCTAGAGGGGAGGTTGGTTCTGATCTGTAGCTCTTTGGGATTGTCAGGGGTTTCGATATTTATTTTGGTGGTTTGATCAAGGTTGGGTTTAGGTTTATCTTCGACCCATGCTTTGCTTTCCTCGGGCACCTCATCATCGTCCACTCCCTATTGCTCGATCCCCATCAAGTTAAAGTCCAATTCTATATCGAAATCGTATTCATTACTCAAACTTGGCAAATCATGGAAATGGCTAGAAATACTCATATTTGGAAACTAGAGACAAAAAACTTGATTGCTAAATATATATACACGGTTGTTAATTACAAAAAGATTCAACAGTTGGTATAACAAAAGGCAATAACAAGTTGTAGATAAAATAAAACAGACATAAATATATAAAGGTAAAGCTCTCTGTCAACGGATTATTTTTTGGTTTTTACCCTTTTCTGTTAGATCTTGGGGGATGGCTGAGATAAATGCGTCGCTGGAATGGTCGGTGTCTTTAAAGATGACCATAACTGATTTGGAACAAGTCCCTGGATCCTCCTTCGGGATGTTCACACTTCCCCAATTAAGGACTGGGAGGATGGTTTGATCATTCAACAGATCGACCCCATTGGATTTCTTCACGGCACCTTTAGAAAGGCAAAAGCTGCTCACAAATTATAACTGAATCTCTTCTAGAAACTTCTTAACTTTGGCCATCCGGGCAGTGTCCTTGTAATAACCTAAATTTTTAAAAAATTTAAAATAAGAATTTAGTAAATAGAATTCTTATTATAAGATATGTCGGGTTTTAATAACAATATATATGTGTTATATATTTTTAGATATGAGGTTTGATGGAATGAAATTAGATATATATATGAGATTTTATAGTTGATTAATTATTAAAGAAAATAGAGTTTGAACTTGAAGTTTAATCTCTAAATCATTGAAGGAGGTAGTAAAAGATGTTGGTTAACTTGTATCACAAGTTAGCAATTTAAAAGCATGTTCAAAGTATTTATGAATTTAGACTATGATTCTGCTAAAGCAGAACTTGTCTGCATCTGAACTTGAGGTGGCGCAACTGCGCCACTTCCAAGCCTAAGACTAGCGTAGCTGCGCCGGTCTGCAGACAATTTTGAGTGAGTTTGTGAAATCTGAACTTTAAGGTGTGTATATTAATGGCTAATATGTGTATGAAGAGTCATAATTAGTGATCAAGCTATCCATGAATGGATTGAGATATCAAAACATGAGTTGAATGTGAATTAATTAACCTAGAATAAATATTGGTTAATTAAGTAAAAATTATAAAGCCTGGTGTGGTAATGGCGTGATAGAAAATTTAATGAAAAAGGGTTAATTCACTTACATAAGATGGTGAATTAATATACGAGGATGAAAGGAAGATGTTGATTAAAATTAGAATTTTTAAAAATATTACATGGTATGGTAATATTAGAAAGGGTTATATTTGAAAGATGAGTGATTGATAAAAGAAGAGAGCCAGTATAAGTATAAATAAATATTGGTTAGACTGACTGAATCTTTTTGTTGATAATTTATGGAAGAAAGGGAATTGAAGAATTATATTCGGCCTTAATATTATTTGGACAAACCGATATACATGGATTATATGATTTTAGGTATATATATCCCTAACTTTCATATGGTAGTAACATTAAGCTATTAAGTGCAAGCTTGAAAGTCCAAAAAGGAATAAAACCTAAGTATGCTTGCACCAAATTTGCTAATACTGAGTATTAAGAGAGAGTGTCCCATTTTGAGTGTCACTTTCCTTCATTCACGTGAATAGCCCTTGGTCTATGCACACCTACCTTGTTAAACTCCAAATGCTAGATTGATGGTGATGATGAAGGAGGGAGTAGCTCAAATAGTGTATTGCAACCACTTCTACCAACTTTTGCTTCCCCAATGGTCTCCTCTTCTTCCCTTTGGTTTAATTTCTAGGGCAAGAACCAAATTTGGTCCAAAGTTTCTCTATAAATTGAAACTTCCTCTTCATTCATCACGTTGCTAAGTTCTCTGTAAATTGCAATTAGAATGTGAGCTACTAAATTGAGTGAGCAATCTGAAGTTAGGATTAAGGGATTATCATTCTTAGCTTCAAAGGAGGTAATGTTATCTCACGTATTCAAGTATTTCAAATTCTTAAAATTTCTTGAAATTTCTTGTGAATTGATTGAAAAAGTGATGCCAACATGTGTACTGAATTTAGTTGAGTGTATGGAGTCAATATAGTTGTCTAAAGCATGCTACATTGAAGTATTATGTGTTGATGTTTGGAGTTCTGCAGAAGCAGAGCCATTCCTGGTTCTGTCCAGGAAGGGAGCAGCTGCGCCCTTATGCAGCTCAAAGACAGCGCAGCTACGCCATATGCTGTAACGATTGAGATTTTATATATTAAATTTTAATATTTATTGAGTAAATAAATAAATTATGTGATTTATTTATTGAATTGAATAAATAAATTATGTGATTTTGTGGAGTGATTTAATTAAGTGTTATATATTAATTAAATGAATATTTAATAATTTATTTAATTGATGTATATTAATTTTTAGTATAGTTCTAATTTAATTGAGATAGTTAAATTAGATGAATTATGTGTTAAGTGTTACATGATTTATAATTAGCGAGTAATCAAAATTATGTGGCAATTTTTATGTGATTAGTTGATGTTGGATTTTAATTGATTAAATTAGAATGCTAGAGATTTATTTAATTAAAGTGTAACATTGAAGTATGTGTTAAAATGATTTATTAAAAATAAAAAAGGGTTTTAAATTAGTTTTAACCAAACAAGGTCCTTACTCTTGTTTTAAAAGGCTTTTGCCGAACAGGGCCCTTGCATTTGTTTTAAATCCATTTTTACCAAACGATGCCTTGGCACTAAAATCTCTTTTCTTTAAAAGGGTTGCCAAACAAAGCCTTAAATTTTTTAAATTCAAATTGTGTAACTCATGTATTAATTATAATATTTATTATATGGGTTAATTATTTGTCAGTTATATGTATATATGATATATGTATAATATATGTATATCAATAGTTTTACGTTAGTTAGTTTTAGAACAAGAGTTAGTCAGAAGAACAAAACAGAGAAAACATAGAGAGAAAAGGAAGAAGAGAGAAGAAGAAGAGGACTTTGAAAAATCCAAAGGAAAGCTTTATACCATTATCTTCGTCTTTTCTCCTAGCTTTAATCAAGAGGTATAATCCTAACTTATAGTTTTAGAAATTATGTGTTTATGTTATTCGTAGTGATAGTTCTCTGTAATATGAATTATTATGAAAACTTTATAAATATGAATTATATGTATAATTTGTGTTTATAGCATGCTTAGATATGAATTCTATGCTTAATTAATGGTTTAGTCCATATATATGTGATGAAGGTGAGGAGTCCATGATCATCAGTGAATTAATGAAAGTATTTTGAATATATATATATATATATATATATGTATATAGTTTTCTTTTAAAATCAAATGAATTTATGTTTGATGGTTCATCTTTATTTAAATTAATCGTAGATGATGATAGCATGTTTAAGAATTGATTTACTATGATTGAAATTGGGTGAATTGGTTTAAAAACAAAAGTGCAGTGTTCAATTTATGAAGAACACTTATATATGGCTTTTCTTCAAAAATCATGAAATTAATTGTTTTGATTATGTGTTATAATATTTATGTATGTTAGAATCATATTAGAAGTTTTAAGTTTATGTTTTCTATAAATTGTTTGAACTGGAATTAGAATTTGGTGTGGAGAAATAAACCAAATTAGCTTTTTCTCTGCAGAGTTCGCGAACTTGTCCGCGTTCGCTAGAAGGGGCCCGCCCCGGCGGGCCTATCAAAAGGAAAATCCCCGCCCCGGCGGGGGGGGGGGGGGGGGGGGGGTGGCAGGGAAAAAGGAAACTTGTTTTCTTTTGTATTTTGCAAAGCTAATTTTATGTAATAACTTTTATAGCATGATTAAACCTATATTAAAATGCTAAATGAATATTAATAAATTATATTAATAAAATATAATTTATGATTATAACTTTGAATAATTATCATTAGAGTAAAGATTTAATTTAAATTATAATTTTGTTAAATTATAATGATTATAGTTGATTAATTTTAATCAAGTGAATGCTAATTTTAAATTATAATTTATGTAATGCATGATTAATTATATATTATAATCTTGTGTATTATAATTCAATATTTGCATGATTAATTATAAATTATAGTCTGTGTAATTATAATTTAGTAAATGCATGATGTGGTTTAATTAGTTATAAATTATAAAGTTGTTTATAATTTAATTAAAATAAGATGTAATTATAATTTGAGTAATTATAATTAGATTAAATATTTAAATTAGAATTTATTTAATTATAATTTATTTAATGTAAAATACATAATTATTATTTGATTTAATTATGTGAGCATGCCTATGTGATTTAATTAAATTATGTGGTTATTAATTATTAACTTAATAATTAAATAAAAATGAGTTAACCTAGATGGGTTAACTAATTATGTAAATTAGTTATGTGTTAACTGATTTAGATTATTGTGATTAAATATATATGTGTAGAAATTGTTAGAACGTGATTTTATTAGTGGCTTGCGCTTGAGGCAAGTTTTCTAAACCTTGATCTTGTATTAATTTTTGTGCAAGTCTTTTATCCCTGAACTCGTTAAATTTTATACAAGTTCTTTAAGTTTATATATTCATTGTTTGAGATTGTCTTTTTTATTCTGCAATGGACAAGTATTTAATTTAAGTTCATGATTTAATGTGATCTTGACTTATTGTTCAAGCAAGGTCTATATATTCTTTTTAAATGCTTTAAGTTTAATTCTACAGCATATGTTAATTCATAATTCTTTTATTTAATGAATTATTCTTGAATATTGTAAGTCGATTTAACTATTCCTTAGTTGATGAACGTTGAATTCTAAATTACCCTTTTAAGCTTATCCAATCCAAACTTCCTTTGGTGCAGACTTATATTCAAATACTGAGATGAACAACCCTATTTACTATGGGAGGTTACCACGCAGAAGCGTTAAATGTAGTGCACGTACATGGTACAAATGACTGATCCCCCCTAAGTACGAGTTAAGGTCCATAGTTTAAATGAGTGTTAAAAGTTTAAATAGAAATGTTTATAACTTAGGACAAAAGTTCAAGGTCTTATGACCCTCAGACGAATTCTATATTCGAATTTTTAATGTGGATAGATAATTATTATTCAATTCTTTATCGTTGTGAAAGTAAAAGTTATTCAAACCTTTTCAAAGATATTATTGTATGTCTTATATATTGTTGTATCCCAGTGAGCTATTGTTTGCTCACTTTTACATTAAATAACCATTGCAGCTAAGGTTGATAATGTTGATGTCCCGTCAACGAGTAAAGGCAAAGGGAAGATGAACAAGTGAAGGCTTGTTTAATTTATTTTGAATGAAATTGTAAACAGACTTTATATGATGCTTTTATTTTCCGCAGTTAATGTTATGTCAAGGTTAGAGTAAACCCTGGGATTTATTTTGAAAAGTTGTAATCCTTTTTATAAGGACGATTTTATTATTTATAAAGGTTGTAATTTACTTTGCAATTATTTTATTATTGGGTAGATGCATGTTATATTTAGGAAGTGAACACAAAATAATGTGGAAATGAAGTACCCGAATTTGGGGGTGTCACATATATTGTGTCTGAGATTGTGCTGGAGCAGCGCAGCTGCGCCACTCCCACAGTGCAAAACAGCGCAGCTGCATCGTGTACCAGGAGAAAATATTGACTTCTGCTATTATCTGATAAGCTTTAGCATGTTGGTAAGGCTTAGTTATGCATGAGACTAGGTTTATCATGTGGTCTAGAGTTCCTTTGCATATATGAGTTGCGTTAGTCTACTTAACGTACATGTTCTAAAAGAAAACTTAATGTTTCGAAAAAGAACTTTGATGAAACTTATGGTATCTAAGTTCGGACTTTGTTAGCACGTATACATGACCTAATTATGCATGAAAGGCGATTCAAATTGCTTCGTGAGTGCTAAATTGTTTTGACTTGGTTTAAAATTATTTCAAAGGCAAACTCGGATAATTTTTGTAAACTAAGTTTTATAAACACGGAGTGGTTATATTCTGACCTTGTTAACATGTGTAGATACATGTACAAATAAGTATGACATGTGATTCGAAGTTGCCTTGCATGATTAGTTTAGTATGACATGGATTTTGAGAATAAAACATAGAAATTTTGAAATTAAAATGGACGAGCATTATGTTACTTACCTTATGAAGTTATAGAATGACATGCTAGTACTATTTGTGTTTCTAAACATGACCTATATGTGCACTAACCTAGTTGGATACAATATAAGTCATTCAAGCATGATTTTAAATAAGTTTCAAGTAATGAACTAGCCATGCATAAATAAATTGAATATATGTGATCATGCATATTACAAGTTATCTAACATCCTTACATGGATAGATGGTTAATATAGTTGGCCTCATGATTTCGTGAAATTGTTTGGCCTTAGTTAATTAGAAATTCTAAATTAAAGCCATAACATGAGAGAAGTAAAACTTGAATTGACCTTAGAAAAATGCAAGATCTCTTAACATATGCGTATGAGATGTATTAGTATCCATACATGCTAGAAAACCAAAATGGAACTAGAAATCAAAAGCTAATCCTAGACTGACCAGGAAAGGGCGCAATTGTGCCCATCCTAATGCCAACTGCAGCGCAGCTGCGGCACATGGCAATTTTGCCTGACTGTTTTAAATGTGATCAGAACCTGGTAGTATGCCTACATTGTTATCCTGAGTTATAAAATAGGGTCTAAATGATGCTTTGAGTGTTCATTGGTATAATGGTGATATAAAACCCGAATTTGATAAATTTTCCTAAGGTTTGCAAAACGCAAGAATAATGTGGATTATGTATCTATGAGTTTTAAATGTGTATCGAACACATAGCTAGTCAAGTGTGTGATAAAGGTTTATGAATGTTGATATTAATTATGTATGATTATGGTATACTTATACATACATAGTTATCCTAAGGGTATGATACGAAAGAAAAATTAAGGTTTTACAAACCAAGTTAGGAAACGATGTAACATTTATTATTACATTGAGAATGTAGGTATGTATATGACTGATTGGTATGAATTCATGATTATACGATTGTGTAGGAATACACAAAGTGCAGATAACTATAAGCAGTTAAGTTATAGTTGATAAATCTATGAGCTAGACAAGTCTTTCAGTTCCTATTTTCTATATGATTTGATAATTGTTGGTTGAATTATATTATGCTATAAAGATGTTGATTTATATATATGAAATGCATATGAGGTAGGTATGAAATTTGAAAGTCAATCTATGATTATATGTTTAAGAAGTTAATCTCTATACCTGTTATGTTAGAAGAAATATGCGAGTTGAATTTAAACGTTTATGATTGTATAAACTGCGCATGATATTATGTGTTATGTGATGCATGAAGACTGTTAGAATTGCTGAGCTGTCAAGATCACTCTTGCAAATAATCATTTTTACAGGTTAAGGACTCACGGTAAAGTTACGTGCTATTTTATCGATAAAATTCAATAGTATCGCAAGAAAATTGATTTATTTATCTAAAGTTATGATCTTGAACCTATGATTAGGTTTTAAATGATGTACTTGATAGTTGTTTATGATGTTCAACTTATGTAGAGTTGTAAAGTTGTATTATTTAAGATGTAAAGTTTTATTATGTAATTTCGACGATTTAAATCATGGAATAAATTGATTAAAAGTTATGAAATTAATAAAAGTTTTTATTTAGAGGATATATAAAAGTTTAAATTATTCTGCATTTTTATTAAGTTTAACACCGGATATGATGTAAAGACAAGAATGGTAAATGACCAAGGTTGAGAGCTTATTAAGGTTTTGGGATTGACATGTAGATCCTGGAAATAAAAAAAGAGGAATTAATATAAGTTGTATTCATTAATTTATGAATGGAAGTTATAAATAATTTGACGAGGATAATATCGTGACGCACCAGGTCCGAGGTTCAAGGGACCCAGATTTGGGGGCGTTACAGTCCTTGAGAGGCTCTTCCTCACCAATCTCCTTATATCCGTTCTGATTAACTTTAGGGATCAGGAGGTTTGAGATAATAGATGGGATCTTCTTCAACGGCTTCTTAAATTCGGCTTCATTGAGATTTGGCTAGAGAGGAATCAACTGACTATCCGACATGTGTTTGTCAGGATTACGATGTTTGAATCCACCAGAGTATCATAACCCAGCCCTTCCTAACTACGTGGGTATGTGGATTAGGTTCTTGATTCCCTGGCCATTTTTACCCAACCCTTGATCTAGTCAATTTCCTCTGGAAAGTATCTCTTGGCGAACTGCCATTACTTCTGGAGATATCCGGGGAATTAATGCTGGCGCACCCACAGAGTGGTATCGTGGATTGCTTACTTCAAAGGCTTGAAAACTGGTAGGCTCAATACCCTCATTCACACTGATCAAAGGCATATCTCCTAGATTATGGATAGGATAATCAGGTTCTGCACTGACGGTGACTAGATTGCCGTTGACAATGTATTTCAATTACTGATGAAGAGTTGAAGGAACGACACCAGCCATATGGATCCAAGGTCGTCCCAGCAACAGATTATATCCGATAGTGATTTTAAGGATTTGGAAAGGTATATTAAATGTGAATGGGCCAATCTCCACAGGAAGTTTAACTTCCCCAACTATATCCCTTCTTGATCCGTTAAATGCTCGTACCACTACATTGATTTCCCGAATCTGATTCGGGTTGATCTTCATCCTATCCAGAGTATCCTGTGGACAGATGTTCAAGGATGATCCGCCATCGATAAGTACGCCTCCTACTACGTATCCAGATGATACGACAGCGATATGCAATGCTTTGTGATGCCCAGTTCCCTTAGCCTGGTATATCGTCATCGGTGAATGATATCATATTATTGTCCAATACATGGCTGATCAAATGTCAGAATTTTTCAATATCAATGGTTTTGGGAAGATGTGCCTCCTCCAATACTTGGATTAGAGTTTAATGATGGTCATTAAAAGCCAATACTAAATCTAGAATGGAGATTTGATGTGGTGCATCTTCCAACTGCTTTACCGTTTTTGCTTCACTGTGCCCCATCTTATGGAGGAATTCTGTGACCTTTCCCGTCGATACCTTCCCCAAAATCTTGGTTGTTGGTTTCATTAAACGCCCCAGGAGGTAAAGTGGATTCTCCTTAGGCCCAATGGTTATACAATCTAGTGTTAATTTCATGCCTTCTACATAATTCCACGGTACCTTCTTCAAACTAAGAATTTGGATTGGAGGCCAAGGAGCCAACATCAGTGGCTTTGGTGCCGGTGTTTCTAGAGTAGTCTTATTTCCCTGTCCAGATAATCCTTTTATGGTTATGGGTCCGCCAGACGCTCCTTCTATGCAAAGGATAACAACTACCATTTCCTCTTAATCTCTTGCCCCTCGAGGGTATATTATCTCTTCTTCTGAGAAGATCTCAGTTTTGCTCATCAACTCTAGCTCTCTTGATTCAATCATATTCTGAATTAAGTGTCGCAGGGCCCAACATTCCTCTGTGGCATATCCAGGGCATTCGAATGATAAAGACATGACTTACAAGGATCAAAATACTTTAATTACGGATCTGGGGGTGGCAGGAATTCCGTGATCTTTCTTTCATTGATCAGTGTGCACAAAATTTCTTACCTAGACTGCCCTAAGGGGTGAATTTTCATTTGGCTGCAAATTCTCATCGGTACTAAATTCTAGCTTCCCTAGCCATCTTTTCTATCCATTTGTTCTTCTCTTGGTAGCGAATCTAGTCCCTTCTTGAGATGGGGACATCCTAGATGGATTTAGTGCAGTTTACCTTGGTAGGACTTGGTCTATTAGCTGTCGGGTCAACTGATGTTGGTATACGACCAGATCTGCCAATTGGTCTACTTGTACCTTAATTGAGGCCAAGTCTTGCTCCACTATATACTTCTCTTCCAGATATCCCCATATTGCAGAGTCAGTCATAGAGGGTGCTTCCCCTAGCTTCCTCAGGTATTTGCAATATTCCCTACCTCCTACACTAATCATGTTGACTCCTTCCGCATTATGCTGAGGTAATTGGTTATTGTTGACATTTGGTTGCTCTGGCATTTTGACTACAATCTCCCCACTGTCAATCAAGTTCTGAATCTTATGTTTTAAAGTCCAACATTCCTGAGTGTCATGGCTCGATGAGTTGGAATGGTAAGCGCATTTCTTGCTGGGATCAAATTGCCTTCCATTTGGATCAGAAGGTGGAGCAAGCTCAACGATCTTCTTCTGGGCGATCAATAGTGCCAATATATTCTCCAAAAAGTCCCCTAAAGGAGTAAATATCCTTCTTCGCTTGTTCTCCCCAACCTTCAATATGGTAGGATTTCGGGAATTCACAAGATGAGTGTTCTGTTTCTGAATGGGCGGACTGTGGCTCTTTTTGGCAGCTTGTCCTTGCAATATCAAAGAGACAGTCTTCTTACTTCCTTTTAGATACTCTTTTGGGAGCGCTCACATAGTTTCCCGACTGTATGTGCTCTGCTACGGCCTCCTAAGGAATGGAATCTTTCATTTTATCTGACTTCAAACCCATTTCAGCCATTTCTCAATGTTAGATAATTTCATAGAAAGATTTTCCTAACCCTACACGGACTCTTACGTAGAAAGGGGTTTCTTGTATGTCAATGAAATTTGTCACCATCTCACTTTCATCCATTGACGGGTTAACTTGGGCCGCCATTCACCTCCACCGCTGCGCATACTCCCTGAAAGACTCATTACTCAAAATTTTGACTTTGGTAACTTGCTAGAGATCAAGTGCCATCTTGGATTGGAAACTATACTGGTTGAGAAAAGCGTGGGCCAAATCTTCCCAACCTCAGACTTTGGAATTATCTATTCGGACGTACCAAGTTCAGGCTTCACCGGTAAGGCTTTTCTGGAATAGCTACATTCAGAGGTTCTCATCCTAGGCATAAGTTCCAAGTTCACCTATGTCGACCTTTAAGTGAGTACAGGGATCACCCAATCTATTGTATTTCTCAAACTCTGGGATCTGGTATTTCTCAGGGTATCTGGTATTGGGGAAAATATATAAATCAGAATAAGTAACACTTCTGTGGGATCCTGTTCCCTTCATAGATCGGATAGCCTCCTCCATCTGTCGCATCTTCTTCTTTATGTCTCCTGTTTCTCTGTCCTCTCGAAGGTCGACTATATCCCTTGTCATCTTCTAGATTGAAGCCTCTTTGGCTATTTCGACGTCGAGTGGGAATATTATGGTTGATGCCCAAGTATCATTATACTTTCCTAGTGTTCGGATTTCTCCCTAAGTGGAAGATTCAGTTTGATTCTTCAGTTTGGGTTCTTGAGACACTTTACACTGTTCTCTTAACAGAGTGGTCATCTCGACGATCTGTTTCTCAAACTCCTCGAATTCCTCTCAAGATACAAGGATGGGTTCTGATGAACTTCCTTCAGCCATTTTGACTAGTGATGAATGGGCCTTTTTGGCTCGGAATCGAGTTCTAGGACCAATCTGCACAAAACTGGTATCTAGTTTAGTCTAGATATTGGCAAGTGATATGGATGCATGATATGTTATGCATCGAGTTATGAGTTTTTTAATCTTTTCCTGCAAAACAAGGGGTTAGTCGACTTAATGACATGATAAGAAAAGTGTACAAACGACAGTTAAAATGGATAACATTTGTAAATTTTGAAAGTAACAGGGCATGAAGAGCCATCCTGCGTGTTTGGTTTCTCAGAGGCTGACCTATCTTAGGGCTACTCCAACGGGCTTTTTGAAATTGGTTCCCAGATCTTCGCAATTTACTTGATAAAGACATCCATCTTTTAATTGGAGCGGATCTGAGTGGTGCCTTTCCTGAGCCTCATAATGAAACTGTTAGTTCCCGGAGGCACAATAGTTATCTAGAAGGGGGGGTTTGAATATATATTTTAAGACTTTTACTTTTCAAATAGTAACTTAACAGATTTGTTAATTAAATAATTAATTAACCACAGCGAAATATATGATTTAATTATTCCCCTTAAGATAAAACCAAAGTTATAGTTCAAATAGCATTTATAACAGATATGGCAGATATGGCAGTTAGTAAATGACTGAATGTAAATGACACAGTTGTTTTAAGTGGTTCAGGGTACTCAAGACTACTTATCCACTCTTCTACTCCACGAGTAGGAAATCCACTAAGGATATTGGTACAACTTTGAATCACTAAGATTACTTCAAGACCAGCAGCCTTGAAACTCTAGTTCACTAAAAACTCTTCAAGCCCAGCAGACTTGAAAGACTAGTTCACTGAGAACTCTTCAAGCCCAACAGACTTGGTTGCTCTATGATGAGAGTTTATTTGTTGTGGTGCTACTCCGTTGCCTTAAGAATAAGTTCTGAAGAACTGAGTAGCAAAGCAAGATATTTCATTAGGATCATAGAGTGTGGCTTTGACAGATGTTTTTGTGATTTGTACATTCTTTCTTAATCTAAAATCTTCAATCTGTTTGCCTTATGTAGGAGTCTTTGAATTCTTCCCGTTAAAAAGCTTCGTTTGACAATTTAATGCTTTAGACGTTCTGAGCACTTGATGTTGATGTTCTGGGATTATGGTGCACTTCTTTCTGACTTGCCTGACACTGCAGACTGCTTTCTCACCTAACACTTCTGAAAAGTTTCTTTCAGTAGACCAGTTGGAACTCACCTTTTCTTTTCCCTTTTGTTTCTTCGATTTAAATTAAGGATATTTGTGAGAGTATTGGGATTCCCAAAATGTCAACATTTATATGTCAGTCTTTACTGTTAGACATCCTCTTTCATTAGATAGGAAAATTTTGAAACTCTTGATGCTAACTGAAGAGCAATGCGATTGTTGTCTTCTCACTACGATCGTTATGTGTTGGTGAGTGCTTGTAAGCGATTCATTCTAGATTTCTTAACTGATGAGAATTGTAGAGTACTCTACGATTCTGCTTTAACTTTGAAAGCACTTGACTGAATACGATCTTTATTTGCGATGACTTACAGACTCCACGATTTCGAGAAAAGCCTGCTATTCTTGACTTGGCTCGGCAGGCACTCGACATAATATCTATATAATTTTGAAAGTGGATTTCTTGATAGACTACGATTCCGAGAGAGGATTTCTTGTCGCACTACGATTCTGCCTTGGCTTCTGCAATCTCTTAGCTGGCTCGACCGACTATAAATCTGTTTAGGCCTATCATTACAACTCAAGAGACCAACCTAATAAGCTTGATCTTTCAACTTTAAATTATTTTACAGAATGATAATCGTTCAGCTTAGATCAACTTAACATTTTTGATCTTTAATCCAAGTCCTTGTACATATGATCAAATAAGAACTTTACAGCTTTTGATAATACATGCATATTTATTTATTTCAACATCAAATTTGAATATGCAATTCCCAATAATCTCCCCATTTGATGTTGACACAACCAAGTAGATTTGCATCATATCATTAATTTCTGATGCAGGTTGCTAGAAGATAAATATGACTTAATGTTCAGTGAGCAACTAAAATTTTAGAGAATAAGCATGAATTTATTGATTATTTTTAACGTGTATTACAATTCATAATTGTTACATCAATAAAAAAAGACACTGGGAACTTATCTTCTTTCTTCTTGGCTTCTTGTACCTGGGAGGATTCGGATATTCTTCAGCTCTCCTTTTCCTGCTAGCTTCATCTCGCCTTGCAATCTCTTCTAGCTCACTTAGACTAAGATTTTCATTCTGATCATGTCTACTCATGAAGGCAGGATCTCCAATGGGCATGTTTAAGTCAGTGTGAGATACTCATTGTGAACTAAAAAAGGTTGGGCCTTGACTCCTAAGAAGGGTTGCTATTATTATTGGTTGGCATTGCTCTGTTCTTTTAGGCGGATTGCGAGGCTGTCGTGACAGAGGCTGATTACGAGGATTGCTCACTGAAGAATGTGCTGCCTTTTTCCCTTTACTTTTATCCCCAGTATTCTCCCCCTTTATGTCAGCATCTAGGGTTCGAATATGTTGAGATAGATGATTCATCCCTTGCACCAGTTCGTGCATTTGAGAGGGCGACTGAGCAATATCATTGCGATTCTCTTCTACCATAGAATCAGTTTCTACTTTCTATTGATGCATGATGGCTAAGGCATCGTCTGTCTGCCTTATCTTAGTTAAGGAGTACTCTTTAAATTCATGCAGGGAGGAGTGCAATCTATTGATTTGGTCAGTAATAAGCTTGTTTTGAGTCTCCTGAGTCTTTTGAAGAAGGAGAACTGCTTCCTTATGCTTGTTTGTAGATTGAAAGTGAAGTAGATCCATTTCCTTTATACTTTCGAGCATCTTCTTGATGATCTCCAGCAGTCTCTTAGAGAGCTCTGATCCCAAGTTACAAGGAAGAGTGTTTGCAGCTTCGATCATGTTATTGAATTGTTGATGAATAATGAGAGAGTGAGCTTCAAGGTTTTCTTCCATCTCTTGAACCACCCTTTTTGATACTTCAAAAAGCTCATCTTGGTGGGAAGGGAAGAGAGATGATCGATTATTTTCTGAATATCAGGAAGAGAGGTCTTTGTTTTCTCATTTGGCATGTTTTAGATATCAAGTTCTAGATCAAAGTATTCGTTGTTGGAAGACGAGGGAATGTCAGATTTAGTTATTAGTACTTTGGTTTGATATATATGAGAGGAGGCTGTTTCATTGTTTTGGTTGGATGACTCTGCAATTGGGGTAGGTAGATTGATTGTCGCAATGTCATGTTGTTCGACGACTGTGGAGTCAATCAAGGGGTTGATGGAAAATGGTACTATGACAGAAGTTGGTTCATTTGGTCCATCAGTTACAGAATTTTGGGACTCTGTAACTGGAAATTAATTTAGTGGGTTAAGAATAGCATCAATCCATTTAGGCAGTTCACTAAACTGGTAGAAATTTGATGAAGGGAAGTGATTTAACTTGAAGGAAGTGGGATTGAAGTGTACCTCTTGCTCACTTTTTGAAGAAGTATTGTTTGTGATCAGCTTTTGATCAAATGTGAGATTGCTTGGGAATCCCTGGGAAAGCACAAATATTGCTAGATAGACTTTGAATGTCCAGAACATGTGATCCCAAGTGTTGAGAATTAGGGCTCTATAAAAGGGCATCATGGGCAGGTAGGAGAACAATTGATTGTAGTTGTCGCTTTTTTCTTCACTTCTAAACTCTGCAATAATTTCTACTTCTTCTTCCCTTTCATCTTGTTCATCACCTTCATTAAGAATCTCCACCATTTATGCATCTTTATGAGAGACAAAGGGTTCTGATGATCTTCTTCAAGTTCTTCAATTTCTTGAGGGGCAAAGGGGGTTTCATCAAAAGCTTTTAATTGCTCACCCTCAGCTGGAGCACTTACTGGCTCAGGGATTTCGAATATCTCCCCCTTAGTATAAGCATGACTTTGTTCATCATCTTCTGGTTTCTTTTCCTTAGTATGGACATAAGCTTGATCAGATGTAGTAGGACTTACTGCACTGTTGAGGGTAGCTATTACTGCTTCAATGATCCTAGTTTAATCCAAGGATTCATTGTGAGAACCAGAGTTTGGAGACTTGGTTCTTTGTTCAGCAACAATTCTTTATTGGTCCAACATTCTTCCTTAATCTTCAACATTGTTTCCTTAAGCTCAAGATCATCCTTTTTGACTAGCCTTCTCCTCACTCTTCTAGGCTCAGGCTCTGCAGTCTCTCAGCTTCATCAATAATTTTCTGCTCGGGCTAAGTAGTTGGTCCAGTATTTTCTTCAGAGTTGCTGAAAATTCTGGACTCTACGATTGGTGAGTTTGAGGACTCCACGATCGCAGTAAGGGAAGGCTTCTTTAAACGCAGACTTCGTTTTCCCTTCTTATGAAGTATCTAAGAGAGAGTAGTTCTCTCTTCAGCTTCTTCTTTATGTTGCTTCTGTTGGGTTTGTATGTTATGCATACATGTAATCAAATTACACAATAAAGGTGGAAGCACGATAAATTAGGTTTTTTTTTCCTAAAAATTTATACAAACCCTCACCATGATCTTGCTTTGTGCTCAATTATCAATCAATAGAAAGAGAAGGATAAATCAGAATTATACTCTTGCAGAAACTAGCTTTCACATGTACGAGTTCAACTCCTTGCTTTTCACGATCTCCTTGAATGTCCAAGATGGATTCCTTCCTTTGATCAACGTTTGCCACCCAAGAGTTTGGCCTGTAGAGGTGATTCACCAAGGAAGATGAATTGTTCAAGAAGGAGGGCGGTTGGCTAGACCCTAATTTCCTATTCACTGTAGAAAATGAGTACTCTCCAACAATGGGAATTACGTCAAAAGATATCTAATATAAGACTCCTCTTATATAGATATTGGTCAACCCTTCTAATCCAATTAAAAATTGGGTTTCATTTAATTAATTAAACTCTTTTAATTAATTTACCTCCTAATCTCATTAGGAATAATTGAGAGTACAAATATTAAATTAATTCCTAAACTCTTTTAGAAATTAAAATAATAATAATTGTAATAATATTAATAAGACTCATCTTATTAATTTATATTTACTATTTTCAAAATATTAAATAATAAATATTAAGCTATTTAATTTATTCTATCACCATAGATTAAATTAATTACACTTAACATATTATTACGATTATGCCATTACCTTCTTAAATAATTATTCTTCCTTTTATGGTGTGACCCTTTAGGTTTTTCATATTAAACTAGTTGTGAATAAATCAATTAGAACAATTCTAATGTTATTTAAATAAATAAATTAAACTAATAATCTATTTAAATAAATAATATTTATTCTACAATAAGGATAAGCCTCCCTAGCGATCAACGATTTTCAATATAATATAGATTTTAACATTAATCATAAAAGAACCTGTGAGCAAATAGTTACTGTACAATTCAATCCATCAACTATATAATGTCCCAATTAAATATAAGACATGTAATTACTGTCAATGTTCTATTTTATTTAATTATATGTATTTCGATCAAAAAATGCATAACTCTAAATAATGCAAATTAGAAACTCCTTACTAATTTTATTATGCCTTGGCCAATGACTACTGAGTTGTCATTTAACGAATCACATAGGACATATATCTTCTTTTACTAGAAGTGGTAGTAGATTCTTTATTGATCAATCATTATCTCCATATGTAACTTATTACACCCAAGCATACCCTTTGATATACCCTTAGGGTCTTAAGAAAAAAGTCAAAGTATAATTCATTACATACAAGATACTATGATGCTCTCAAGTCCAAGGATCACTTGTACTACTATCACATTAGGAATTTATATTAACATGCAAGTAAAACTCCATTAGGTATTTCTTAGCGAGTCACGTTCAGTGTACTTATTCTCCAATAAGCACCTACATACTTGCATTAGTGTCTCTACACAAATGATCATGAGATCAATCATCATCATCCAATGAGCAAGTAATATATGTACCAATCTATCCGAATTTACTAATCCCCTTTTTAGTAATCCAACGTTTGGGAACTATTTTAGTTTTAAGCTTTTTAAAAATTTAGATCTCATTAGCATGATCAACATCATGATTCTAAAAGCATTGCTTAAAACTATGGGTTATTTACATATTATAAAAATAGCATCGTGTAGATAATTAAATGCCTTTAATAAATGAATACTTTTATTAATAAATAAATAAGATTGTTTCCAATGTATATGCTTTATCATCATATATGATTGGCTTGTATGCATACTACTTTCAATCTCCCACTTGCACTAAAGCCAATCGCCATGGTATCTTATACCCATCTTCTCTAAGTGACGATAAAACTGTTGTTGTGTACTTTAGTAAATGAATCTGCAATGTTGTCTTGAGAGTCTACACGCTCTAAGGTGACTTCTCCTCTTTCAATGATCTTCCTGATCAAGTAAAATCGCCGCAACACGTGTTTGGATTTTTGATGAGACCTGGGTTTCTTAGCCTGTGCAACAGCTTTGGTGTTGCCACAGTACAAGGGTATTGCTCCTCCAATGCTAGGAACCACACCAAGTTCGGTTATGAACTTCTTCATCCAAACAACTTCCTTTGCAGCTTCACTTGCAGCTATGTATTCTGCCTCTGTCTCTTAATCAACAACTGTTTGCTGCTTGGAACTCTTCCAACTCACTGCACCTCCGTTCAAGGTAAATACATACCCCGAAATGGATTTACTGTCATCTTGGTTCATTTGAAAACTTGAGTCTATAAAGCCCTCGAGTTTTAATTCTGACCCACCGTAGACAAGAAATACATCCTTAGTCCTTCGTAAGTACTTTAAGGTATTTTCACTGCCTTCCAGTGCTCTTCTTCTGGATTCGACTGATATCTGCTTATTACACTAAGTGCATGAGCGACATCTGGTCTAGTACATATCATACCGTACATGATAGATCCTATTGCTAAAGCATAAGGAATCTTACTCATACTATCTCTTTCCTCAGTTGTTTTTAGGGCCTATTTCTTGGAGAGATGTATTCTATGGCTCATCGATATGAAACTTCTTTCGGAATCTTCCATGCTAAACCTCTTTAGCATCGAGTCAATGTACGTTCCTTGGGATAATCTAAGCATCCTTTTAGATTTATCTCTATAGATCTTTATCCCCAAAATATAAGATGCTTCTCCCAAGTCCTTCATGGAGAAGTGTTTAGATAACCAGATTTTAATCGATTGTAGCATAGGAATGTCATTTCCTACAAGTAATATATCATCAACATATAATACAAGGAATAAAACAGCACTCCCACTAACCTTTTTGTACACACATGGTTCATCCTCATTTTTGATAAAATTAAACTCTTTGATTATCTCATTAAAACTGATATTCCATCTACGAGAAGCTTGCTTTAATCCATAAATGGAACGTTGTAGCTTACAGACTTGATTTGTTCCAACCTTTAAAAAAATTTCCTTTAGTTGTGTCAGATACACATCCTCCTCAAGTTTCCCATTGAGGAAGACCGTTTTTACGTCGATTTGCCAGATCTCATAGTCTTAATAAGTTTCAATCGCAAGCAAAATCCGAATGGACTTGAGCATAGCTACTGGTGAGAATGTTTCATCATAGTCAATTCCTTGTCTTTGTTTGAAACCTTTTGCAACCAGTCGGGCCTTATAGGTCTCTACCTTGCCGTCCACTCTAGTCTTTCTTTTAAAGACCAAGTTACACCCAATAGGCTTTATGCCTTTAGGTGGTGAAACCAAAGTCCATACTTGGTTCTCATCCATGGAGTCCATCTCGGATTTCATGGCTTCAAGCCATTTTCCTGAGTCTTTATTACTCATAGCATGTTAGTTATTCAATGGTTCATCATCATTCATAATGCGTACCTCATCGTCATCGTCTATGACAAATCCATACCTATTAGGTATCTTCGGTACTCTTCCAGATTTACGAATAGGGTGTGGTACAGTAGGTTCATCCACTTGGTCAGGTATCTGACTTTGATTCATAATAATTTGTGGTTCTTGAACTTCTTCAAGATATATCGTACTCCCACTGACCCCTTCATAGATAAACTCATTTTCCAAGAAGGCAACATATTTCATAAAAAACACCTTTTGATCAGTTGGATGATAGAAATAATACCCTAATGTTTCTTTAGGGTATCCCACAAATCTACACTCGTCTAATTTAGTCTGTAGCTTATCATTTTCAAACTTTTTGACATAAGCTGGACAACCCCAAGTCTTAACATGCTTAAGATTTGGTTTCTTCCTTTTCCACATCTCATATGGAGTCTTTGGGGCAGATTTGGTAGGCACCTTGTTAAGTAAGTATGCATGTCATTTCTAGGGCATAACCCCAGAAGGAAATTGGAAGATCGATAAAACTCATCATGGAACGAACCATGTCCAACATTGTTCGATTTCTTTTTTCAGATACTTAATTTAACTATGGTGTACCTGGTGGAGTCCATTCTGAGATTATACCATTATCATTGAGATAATTGAGAAACTCACCGCTTAAGTATTCTCCACCTCGATCTGATTGAAGAATCTTAATACTTTTGCCAGTTTATTTTTCTACTTCACTTCTGAACTCTTTGAACTTTTCAAATGATTCAGATTAGTATTTCATTAAATACACATATCCAATTCTTGAGTGATCATCAGTGAAAGTAATAAAATAAGAATACCCTCCCCGTGCATTCGTTGTCATAGGTCCACAAACGTCTGTGTGAACCAACGTTAAAAATTAGTGACTCTCCCAAATTCGGGTACTTGAAACCCGTGCTTGGTACTACACGATACCATTGATTCGAACTGCTTAATATATTATAAACTTAATTTTTTTTTTATCAAAGTTGACTAATCCCCAAGTACGACGACCCTTAAGTATTTTATTACATGATAGATAACATACTATCATAATACCAAGTTCTAAATATTACAACTAAGACCTTACAACTATTCCTTCAGCTTCCCCTTTCCTTTGTCCTTACCAGAACCTTCTGATTGATTACGCTTGGCTGAAAATATTTAATTTAAAGCAAGAATGAGCATTTAATTGCTCAACAAGTAATAGCAGATAATAAGCATCAGCTGGAAAGAAATAAATATTTTCTTTGAAGTATACTTCTACAACTGAATCCATAGTTGTGAAGCCATTTGAAACAATTCGTAACAACATATCAAATCGTTTACATTTTTGAAACGACGTATTGACTATAAATGCTGAGCGGTCAATAGAACTTTAACCATTGTTTTCAAGTTTGAAAAGATTTGTACATAAATTCATCTGCAAACCGTTATGACTTACGGACACGTTGGGTGATCAGCCCTGTATGCCCTGTATTGATCAACACTACTTAATAGAACAATATTTACGTTCATCATAACCGCCTATGGCGCATAAAAATTTCCTAATTTTGGGATGATCATACTAAGTCTGGAGTCCGAACTAAAGCAATTTTGTTGGACGACTTTATCATAAACAATAATATTCAACGATACATTTCAAACTATGTCTAGCCAAGTCAAATAGCTTAGACAACTTTTAAACCATGTATTCATACTAATATTGAATAGTATACATCAAAACTTGTCATGTCAAAAGAATTTCGAGTTTAAGAATACTTGTTCAAATATAACAATTTATACAAGTGAGGATACTTGCATAACCAAACTTAACTTACAAAGAACAGAAAAATTTTGATTATATATAAATCATATGAAGGCAGTAATAAGATACTTGTAAACAATGAACGAATCGAATAAAATTCGAGAGTTTGCTTGAATATAAATGAATTAAGAATACTTGTTCAACCAAAGATCCATTGCATAAATGCAAAGGTTCAGATACTTGCTCAATGAAAAGTAGATTTATGAAACTTGCTTACGCAAAGATTCATTGCATAAAGTAAATGCAAAGGTTAGAATACTTGCATAGTTATAAATCTCTTGCATAAAGTAAATGCATAAAGTAGGGATACTTGCTCAATAATAAACAAGTTAGAGATACTTGCTCAATAATAAATAAGTTAGAGATACTTGCTCAATAATAAACAAGTTAGAGATACTTGCTCAATAATAAACAAGTTAGAGATACTTGCCTTGATCGCTGCTTATTGCTACGCAATATAGTTTTATCTTTAATACAAAGACCTATCATTAATAAGATTATTCTTACAATCAGTATATCACATTATACTTCATAATACTACTACTTTATAAGTAAATTATCTAACATTTAACCACATAATCAAATATTAGATAACACCTTAACACAATACGCATTCACAATTCTAACCTAGCGCACATCGAGTCTTTAACAGTGTTCAATACAGTATATTGAGTGGTTTCCCACAAACAACCAACAAACTTGTTTCTAGTCTCGTCTACACTGTTTTGCACAGCGAGTTAGATCGGTAGCTTGTTTGTATATACCTCCGCTCCCTGAAGGAATCGTTTAGCCCAGATACGATACATCAACCATTAAAGAGTACGACTGTACTACTTTAGATTTAACTTATGGATTAACACTTAATCTTTCATTTATAAATTTTTATTTATAAACTAGTAAACCATATAACCAAATCATCTTATTATTATTTGTTTATCTTTTGGCCACACATATCTACATATATTTCATACACAAAAATATTTTTTTTGAAAATTTTAATTTCCTTTAGTATTTTTTCAAAAGTCCGTTTTTCGTTCGTAACTTAAGAAAATTAGCTATATCATGCTCAACTCCGAAAATTTCCAAATCTAGACAGTATCTTACACGTATTAACATGAACTTTTAGTTTAAATTTCGTGGCCATCGGAGTTATAGAACTCCAATTATAGCAGTTTTTGTCGGAAAAACTCAAATATAAAAATGACCATAACTCGGTCGACTTATGTCAGAATAAGCTCATCTTTGGACATGAGATACTTTATACCATATATTTTCATGTCCCAAAAGGTTTGAATTTATTTCATTCCCTATGTTATTGAAACTGCCCCCAGAAATTTTGGGCAGAATGCTTTTTGGCTATTTCTAGATTTTGCCTACTTTGCTAAAAATAGTCCATATAAAAATCTACAACTCCTTTTTCAGTGATTCCACTTGGAGATGTTAAATGACTCATAGATCTAACTCTAGGACTTGACCAAACTCAAAAATTCAAAATAGAATGACAGATATGATTGTTTTAATTTCATGTTTCATTTTTTTAAACATATGATTTTCTAACTTTTGTGTTTTGTAAGAAAACTTTAATAATCACTTGATTAATCACACATTAAACATCATAAACCATCATAATACATACTAATACTCCTTAAGATGAAGGATCTACCATGATCCATCATCTATTTCATTAAACATTCACTAAACCTAAGTAAAACATAATCTATGCTAAGAAAAATTAGGGTTTTCTAACTTTTTAAAAACCTAGTTTCTATTTCTTGCTTTAGATCCAACTTTTGAGATTCATAAGGGTTAGATCTAAACATGAAATACTTATTAACACAAAGATCTAATGTTTTAGATCTCAAGATCATAAACTTTAGATCATCAAGCACAAAATCAAAAAAAAAGAAAATAAACTATATTAAAGTAGAAATCTTTTATACCTTTGCTTGAGTTCTTCTTCCTTCTTCCTCCTAATGTGTGTTTATGGGGTTTTGAAGCTTAAAGAAACTCTCCCTCTCCCTTCTCTCTTTGGCCAAAATTAGCTCCACTCTGTTTCTCTCTCTCTCTCTTTGTTTTTGTTTTGCTAGCAAATATGGAAATGAATTGAAAGAGAAAAAAAGTAACTTTTGTTGGGAAAGTGTAGAGATATAAGATATGTAAGTGGACTAATTACCCAACACCTCTCTCATTCACTCTCTCATGTTGCTTTTTCTTTGTAAAATTATAGAAAAACATAGTTTCGATAATTACATGTTAGGGGCTCGGCTTATTACAGTTTGCACCCGACTTATTATAGTTTGGTACCTAGGTTAATTATACTTTAGTACCTCATTAATTGCACCTCAGTCCCTCAAAATATCATCCACCAGGTGACATCTGGTGGGTTTGTACGAAATCGTGGGCGCAATCAAATTACAAAATTAGCTGAAGCATGATATATCAAAGTTTAAAAAAAATTACAAAACCATTACCCGAATCATCCTTTGTGACGCCCCCAAATTCCAGGACCGCCTCTTGGTCTCTCGAATTCGGTTCATCACGTGCTCATGGTAATACATCACAATATTAATAATTAAATATCATACGATCACAGCGGAAAATCTATTTTAGAATAATTTACAATGATTTATTATAATTATTCCCCCAAGTCTCGCAACCTACAGTACTTAATAGATTACCTAATAATATCAGTTAACGACTTATTACATAATCTAACTTAAGCTTAAACATAATCAAATCCAGTCTTACTACACCATCTTCATACAATATGAATATATTTAAAACATAACAGACATAAGCTAGTTGGTAGCTTTGCCCTTGCCCTTATCAACGCCCGAAGGTTCACCATGCTCTGCCTTAACTGAAATGTTTTAAGGAAAGCAAGAATGAGCACAAATTGCCCAGCAAGTAATATACAATAAGGGTGAGTAATAAGATTCTCAATTCTCGAAAGGGTATAACAAGATTTGATAGTTCAAGAATAACAAGAATATCAATAGTTCTCAATATCAGTCGCTAAGGACAGGATAATATCAATATGATTCAATAATAAGTCAATTCAAGATTTCAAATAATTGAATACTGAGTAGTCACTACGGACTATGAACTTCTACTAGAATTGACAGTAATAAACTGAAAATCCAACAAAAACAGGTACAACAGGTGATCAGCCTAAAGTACCCTTGTTATGCATAACAATCAACCATACTCAAGTGTGCACGTCGGTTCTCCGACAATTATATATTCCCTTCAAAGAAGGTTGTTCTTCTCAGTCAAATACAAGATCCCGCACCAATCAATTAGTTTGGGTCGCTTTTCAATAATATAAGTCTAGCCGAATCAAATGGCATAGACACTTTCACAATATTCAAGAACAATACTAAGTTCAACATGAATAATAGCTTTAATGAAATAAGAGTTCAAGTATGCTAATTCGATTCAACCGATTAAATAGGAAACTAGTTCGCAATACACAAGATAGGATACTTGCATAGTAAAAGAGTATAAGTTAGGAAACCTTCACAATCATAGATTTCCTTGCATAAAGTAAATGCGTCGGTTAGGATACTTGCACTTTAAAAGAGTGTAAGTAAGAGAACTTGCCTTTAGCGTAGTTTATCCACGAAAAGCAAATCAACACTTTCGAATTCCTATCGTAATACAGTTACGTATATATATGATATTCATTAGTCATATAATTTAACTTCACATTTTCTCTTTGAATATACGATCAACACATAAGCTAAGTTTTACCTAGCTACACAGTTATATAGAATATAATTTCTATCCTTAACGTTCCTTCTTTAGAGTTTAAACGCATTCTCATATATATAAGATCTCAACAATTAGCAAACATGCTTGCATATTATTAATATCTCATAAGACCACAATCAATACTAAATATATTTCATTTTAGCAAGTTACGGCATCTCCTTAAGTTAACCGTCAAAATCGGGTTCAAGTAACATCATATAATATCACGTAGCATGTATTCATATTTAAAGGATACTTTACATGCTTGTATAACTTTTCCAAATCCAATCGTACATGGTATAGGTTCTTAAGTTAATACTTAAAGCCATTCAAGGACACGAACTCATATGGTCTAACATGGTCTCTTTTAAACACATAAGATATTCATATAACTTGTATTAGTCATGCTCATGAGTACTCGTATTGCATATATGTAGCTAGCATTGTTATTATCTTGAAAACATGCTTTGTTCATGCTAAACTTTAATCATGGCAACTAATCATGGTATATATACATGCATGACACATGAATGAGTCTAAGAGTACTATCACATGTGTTCATAAATGTCAAATTCTAATTCTCGTCATAACATACCAACGTTCACGTTCAAAGCTTATACTTTGTTAGTATAGTTCATTAATAAGGTCTATCATGTTCATGCTTCCTTATGAAACCCATATACACAAGTTAACATGCTTTTCATGTATTTCAAGGCCCTATAAACATGCTCGAAAAGTCAGAATGTATACATGGTTTTTACATGTCAATATCAACCTTCAAAACTTGTATTTTTGTTAGAAAGGTGCACTAGTTGGGTTCACATGTCCATATTATATCACGGAACCTATATACATAAGTTAGTATGCATTTCATGTGTTTCTAGGTCATACTAACATGTCTCGAAAGTCAGAATATTAACATGCTTCATATATGTTAACGTCGTTCATGAAACTTTAAGTTCGTTTTCAAACTATATGTCGTTTGGTTAACCATGCATGCTAATATACTAAAACATGCTCACATTGCCTCATTAGGTTTATATATAAGTATTAATCATGCTTTCATGCTTGTTTAAACAAAAATCAAACAATTAGTTCATAACAGTTTTGTTGCAGAATGCAGAAAAACTGAACACAGAGGCTGGCGCTGCGGCGCGGCACAGCAGCTCACTACTGGCGCTGCGGCGCGAGTGGCGCTGCGTGCGGCGCTGCGGCGCGGGCTGCGGCGCGAGTGGCGCTGCGGCGCGGGCTGCGGCGCTGCGGCGTCGAGGCAGTTTTCTGCAGTTCAGACTGCAGCGAAATCCGACCAAAAACCTCCCATTTCATCGATTTCAACATACCCAAATGCTATTAGACTTGTTTAACTTACTAACACGTACATATATGCTTATATAATAGTCAATAGCAATTATCAATTCCCAATTTCATGAACACCAACTAATTTCACGATATTTGATGTTTTTACAGAAATCTCAGAAATGGAAACACCAAAAATGAAATTGAAGAGCAATGAAGCATATATAGTAATTCTAATCACATATATAAGTCCTTTAAACAACTAATTATTATTCTCAATTCACAAAACCATAACTTCCAACTGAAATCAAGAATTCACGAATAGAAATTTTGACAGAAAATGACAATGAAGATACGAAGAGGATTTATACCTCTGTAAATGATTTAAGCTTGCTGCTATCTCAATAACACTGATATATATATATATATGCTCTCTAGTCTCACTTAGCCAAAATGCTCAGCAAAAGAAATGTGAAGGAGATGAGGCTATATTTATAGAACTCCCATTATACAGACAAAGCAATTGTATCCCATATCAAACTAACGGATTATAGGAATGCATGAAGGTTATCAAAGGGTAGGTAATTAGTGGTTGGATTCATCATGAATCCCACTCCCTCCACAATCATGAGCTATGAAATGCTAGTTGCTGAGTTTGGGGAGAAGAAGAAGGAATAGGCCTTAGCTGTATGTCAAGCACGTGAAGAGCAAATGGGACACTTAAAATGAGACAATTGATTTAACTCCTCAGCATTTGCAAATACTACACTTGTATATACACACCATATACATATGTTATATATATATGTACTCTTAGGTTATAATTTAAATCACAATGTACTTCACATAATGTAATAAGTGTAATTTACACACATATAATCCAGGTACGTTTATCTTACTGATATAATACCATCGGATACTACCACATTACATTATATCATATATTATTAAATTGTATTACTCAACAATTATTTATAATAGATCCATGATACATTATTTTAATGTATATCCACACATCATTTGTCACCTACACATATCATAACATATAGTTACTATACATTTAATTCGCATGCTTGCACATATAATTTCTCATCTTATAATTTGAATATTAATTAATAATATACACATATCCTACATCCATCAATATAATTGTTAACCTCCATAACAATTTAATTAACCCTTATATGATTAATTATCACTTTGATATAAATCTTATTGTATTTATAAACACGTTGCTCATTATTATTAAGTTTCTTGCAATAATAATAATCACATATTGTTAATCGATCCTCATTAGTATTTTATAACAGTTAATTAATATTCTTCGATTAACAATTAATATAGATTAATTGTTCGCTTAAATTAATATAATCATTCTTATATTACGCCACTGTGCCACACAAGGCAATCAACGAGTTTATCACAAACTCCACCAATTTCTCAATTATTATAATTATTCAATTATATATAATTGAATTAATTCATCTCATAACACAAAATCATTTATATTCA
This sequence comes from Panax stipuleanatus, assembly GCA_020205555.1. Lineage (NCBI taxonomy): Eukaryota > Viridiplantae > Streptophyta > Magnoliopsida > Apiales > Araliaceae > Panax > Panax stipuleanatus. The sequence continues at coordinate 59,902,662 of CM035124.1, read as the reverse complement.
AATAAATTCTCATTTCCATTAATATATTTATTTAATAATATATGGAAATTCTCGGGTATTACATCCTCCCCCCCTTATAAAAATTCCGTCCCGGAATTGCTACAAGGTTACACAAATAGATGGGGATAGTCCCTCATCATCCTATCTTCTAACTCCCACGTTGCCTCCTCGACATCGTGGTTACGCCAAAGTACTTTTACAGATGAAATAACTTTATTTCTCAAAGTTTGTTCTTTCCTATCTAATATTTGGACAGGAATTTCTTCATACGCCAAGTTCTTCTCCACTTGAATGGGCTCGTAAGAAATCACGTGCTTGTAGTCGGCCTTGTACGGTCGCAACACGGAAATGTGGAACACGTTGTGGATATGCTCCAGTTCGGGTGGCAACGCAACTTTGTATGCCACTTCGCCCACTCGCTTCAGTATCTCGAACGGTCCTATGAATCTTGGACTCAATTTTCCTTTCTTGCCGAAACGGATTTTTCCCTTCCATGGAGATACCTTTAAGAATACGAAACTGCCGACTTTGAAGTCTCGGTCCTGCCGATGCAAATCTGCGTATTTCTTCTGGCGATCTTGAGCTGCTACAAGTCTGGCTCTTATCACTGTCACCACGTCTGCGGTTTGTTGAACTAACTCTGGTCCGAGTATTCGTCGTTCTCCGACTTCGTCCCAACATAACGGCGTTCTGCACTTTCTCCCGTAAAGAGCTTCGTACGGTGGCATGCCAATACTCGCATGGTAGCTATTATTATATGCGAATTCTACTAAGGGTAGGTGGTCGTCCCAATTTCCCTTAAAATCCATCACGCAAGTCCTAAGCATGTCTTCTAGCGTTTGTATTGTTCGCTCACTTTGTCCGTCTGTTTGAGGATGATAAGCTGTACTCAACCTCAACTGCGTTCCCATTCTTTCTTGCAAACTCTTCCAAAAATTGGACGTGAAGCGCGGATCTCGATCAGAGACAATTGACACCGGCACTCCATGTCGTGAAATAATTTCTTTTACATATAGGCTTGCTAATTGGTTCAAACTGTAGCGGATCTTGATTGGTAGAAAGTGTGCGGTCTTCGTTAGTCGATCCACGATAACCCAAATAGCATCATAACCTTTCTGTGTAACTGGAAGTCCTACCACGAAGTCCATGGTAATATGCTCCCATTTCCACTCTGGTATTTCTAATGGTTGTAGTAAACCACTTGGCCGCTGATGTTCTGCTTTAACGCGTTGGCAAGTCAAGCATTTACTGACGCACTCTGCGACTTCCCGTTTCAAATTAGGCCACCAAAAATGTTGCCTTAGATCTCGGTACATCTTTGTGCCTCCCGGATGAACGGAATATGTCGTATTGTGTGCCTCGTGCAAAATCTCTTCCCTCAACTCAGTTACCGCTGGTACCCACACTCTCCCTTCAAATCTCAAAATACCGTCTTTATCCATTCGAAATTTTTCTCCCTCACTTTCTGTGATCCTCTTTCGGATTTTCTCACACTCTTCATCCTTTTCCTGAGCTTCCTTTACTCTATTCAACAACGTCGGACAAGCTTCCATTACAATTAACTTCTCACCAGACTTTTCTGGTCCTTTTACTTCTATCTCCAATTTCTCCATCTCTCTTATCAACTCTTCCTGAGTCGTCAAATTAAACAACTTCTCCCTTCCTTTCCTGCTCAGAGCGTCGGCAACCACATTTGCCTTTCCCGGGTGATAAAGAATATCGCAGTCATAGTCTTTGATTAATTCTAACCACCTTCTCTGTCGCATGTTTAACTCCTTCTGTGTGAAGATATATTTCAGACTTTTGTGGTCCGTGTATATCTCACATTTTTCTCCGTATAGATAATGCCTCCATATCTTTAACGCAAAAACTACTGCCGCTAACTCTAAGTCGTGAGTAGGGTATCGTTTTTCGTAATCCTTTAATTGTCGTGATGCATATGCAATGACCTTGCCATGTTGCATGAGCACACAGCCAAGCCCCTTGTGCGATGCATCACTATACACCACAAAATTTCCCGCATCATCTGGTAATGATAATACAGGTGCTTCGCTCAATCTCCTTTTCAGTTCTTGAAGACTTTCTTCGCATTTGTCGGTCCATACAAATTTCACCGTCTTTCTAGTCAAATTGGTCAGCGGGGTTGCTATCTTAGAAAAATCTTGGATGAATCTTCGATAGTACCCAGCTAACCCTAGAAAGCTTCTCACCTCCGTCGGTGTTCTCGGTTGTTCCCAATTACTTACTGCTTCAACCTTCGCAGGGTCTACAGAGATTCCATTCTTATCCACCACGTGGCCTAAGAATTGAACCTTCTCCATCCAAAATTCGCACTTAGAAAATTTTGCATACATCTTCTCCTTCCTTAGTGCCTCCAAAACAATCTTCAGATGTTCGGCGTGTTCTTCCTCTGTCTTTGAGTAGATCAAAATGTCGTCGATAAAAACCACTACAAATTTATCCAAGTATGGCTTGAAAACTCGGTTCATCAAGTCCATAAATGCTGCCGGAGCATTAGTCAATCCGAATGACATTACCAAAAACTCGTAGTGTCCATAACGGGTTCGAAACGCAGTCTTTGGTATGTCCTCATCCCGTACCTTCAGTTGATGATATCCTGTTCGTAGGTCGATCTTCGAGAAACACTTTGCTCCCTTCAGTTGATCAAACAAGTCGTCTATCCTCGGTAGCGGATACCGGTTCTTTATCGTTACTCTATTCAATTCTCGATAATCGATACAGAGCCTCATTGATCCGTCCTTCTTCTTAACGAATAGTACTGGTGCTCCCCAAGGAGAAACACTCGGTCGAATGTAACCCTTATCCAATAATTCTTGCAATTGCATCATTAATTCCTTCATTTCTACTGGCGCCATACGATATGGAGCTTTCGAAATCGGTGCCGTTCCCGGTGCTAAGTCTATTACGAATTCGATTTCTCTGTCTGGCGGAAGACCAGGCAGATCGTCCGGAAACACGTCTTGGAATTCATTAACTACGTATATATCCTTAATTTCTACTCCCTTCTTCCGAGTATCAACGATGTAAGCTAAATATCCTCCACATCCTTTCCTTAACAATTTCTTGGCCTGCATCATCGTAACGCAACACGATTGCTTAAGCGATGAGCTACCATAAAACACTACCTTAGACTTACTCGGAGTCTGAAGGTTCACACATTTGTTCTGACAGTCAATTATCGCAGCATGGTTATACAACCAATCCATTCCCAGTATTACGTCAAATTCTCCCAGTCTAATAGGAATCAAGTCTACGCTCAGTTCATGTTTACTAATATTTGCGCGACAATTTCGATAAACGTATTCTACAGGGATCACTTCCTTATTAGCAACTTCTATGATCAAAGGATTTTCTAATAGTTCTCGAGGTGTACTAAGTCTACTAGCAAATTCTTCAGATACAAAAGAACAGGTGGCACCCGAATCAAATAATACATAAGCATTTATATCATTGATTGGGATTATACCTGACACCACATCCTTCGCAGCCACTGCGTCTTGGACGGTCATGTTAAAAGTTCTGGCGGTTGGGCGGTTGGATTGTGCCGGTCCACCGATCATCAGCTTGTTGCCTCCTTGCTGATTACTACCCCCGCCACTTCCCTTCTTTGGGCAGTCCTTAATTCGGTGCTCCGTCGAGCCACAAGCAAAGCATCCTTGTATCTTCTTCGGTTTCAAACAGTTAGGCGAGATGTGCCCTTCCTGTCCGCAGTTGTAGCAAGTGCCACGTCCCTTCCAGCACTCGCCCTGGTGATTCTTCCCACACTTCGGGCATCCTTCAGCCCTCTTCTTGAAACCTCCACGAAAATTCCCTGATTGATTATTGTTGTTTTTGTTGTTGTTATTATTCTCCCACTTTCTCTTTCCCAAGTTGCTTCCTCCGCTACTACTTCCTCCCGTACGATTCTCTCCTCCAGTATTCTTTCCTTTCTTTTCTTTGTTATACTGACTTAAGGCCTCACTGCCGCCTTCCGCAATGATTGCCTTCTCCAGTAATGTTGCAAAGGAATCAATTTGAAGAACTGATACCTTATTGAACAGCCATGGCTTCAACCCTTGTTCAAAGCGTCTAGCCTTCCTCTCTTCATCACCAACTTGGTGCTCCGCAAATCGCGCTAGTTCGTTAAACCTAGCCGCGTATTGCGCCACCGTCATCTCACCTTGTTTTAACTCTAGGAATTTCACCTCCATCCTATTCTTCATACTTTTTGGAAAGTAATTTTCGAAGAACAGTGTCTTAAACTTATCCCAAGCTATTATCCCTTCTCCAGCTCTTTGTTGATTAGCCTCCCACCAGTAGTTCGCTTCTCCCCTCATCATGTACGTGGCAAACACCGTCTTCTGATCTTCGCCTACGCTAGCTATAGTGAAAGCTTTTTCGATCTCTTTGATCCACGTTTGTGCGATGATTGGGTCGGTAGTTCCCTCGAACTCCGGGGGTCCTACACTCTTAAAGTCTTTAAAGGTTGTTACTGGCACAGTTTGAGGGTTCGGGCGAACGGGTTCATTGTTCCTTCCCCTTAAGGCTTCTCCTAACAAGTCTACCAGTTTCTGGATCGGGTCTACTTGTTCTCTCTCATTGTTAACAGATTCTTCGGGTGCTGTCAATCTACGTCTGGGCGGCATTATCTGCATCACAAGTTTTCATTTTATTATTATTCAAGTATATTACTTAAGTATTTCTTTTAATACTAAAAGAATAAATTTATAACACGTTTCTAAAATCAACTCCATTTATATTCATATGCCATTTCATTTCATTACATGATTTCCCCAGCATACTGCTATAAATGTTATCACATATATCCCCTAATATCACAAAAGACGGGGAATATACCAACCTACTACCATACTACCCCTCTAACAAAAGCTAACTCGGGGTTTACATCATCATCCCACATCTTACACAAAAGATCGGGATTACAACATAGTATATACAATACATAAAGACACAACTAGTACTACCACTAGACTGACTAAGGAAATCTCATCCCATCATCCCGCGCTCCACTGCGCTCTTGTACTCCAACTGTGCTATATACGCAACCAGCTCTCGGCTCAAGGTATGTAGAGTCTGTCCCTGTTCTGCCGGGTAGTGGTACACACCATCAATCACCCTTTCAAAAGCTGAACGGAACACATACCCCATCTTGTTCATCTTTCTCTTCTTGCACCTGACCTCGTCCTCAAGGTCGTCGGCTCTCTCATTGGACGCTTCCCACTTCTCCTCGAAGTGTAACCTATCCATCACCTCCAACTCTAGCTGAGTACGGAGTGCCTCTTTCTCAGTCTTCTCACTCAGCTCCCTCTGCTCAACCTCTTCTAGCTTCTCTGCCAAATCTACATTCCTAGCCACTGACCTGTGAAATAGAGTCCCCATCTGGATCCCTGCCTCCCTACGGTAGGCAATCTCCACCTCTAACTCTTGCATAGCCAGCTTCCTCTGGTGGTCCTCGTCCCTCAGCTTCTGGAACTCAGACTCTCTCTCGTGGGCCTCTGCCTCCAGCTCCTGAACTCTACAGTCTAACTCTAGAATACGCTCCTCGTACTCGCCTAACATCTGTTCCTCTATAGTAGCCTCATCAGAGTCCTCTACTGGCTCATCCTCCATCGGCTCCTCCTCTGGATCAGTCTCTATCTCAATCTCGATCTCATCCTCGTCATCAAACTCGGATGGTGCAACTGCCTGCACTGGTGTAGCCTCTAGAGGTGCCTCGTATACTACGTGTATATCCCTGGGCTCCTCCTCTACAACTCTACTAGGTACCCCTGTGTCTGTCATCCTACACTCACAAACACAAGACAAGAAATAGCATCTCCATTAGAATGTTAAACAAAATATAAGTTCATTGTATAGAATGAAGTTACATTTCATAACAGACTAAGTCTCTCAAGGAAAACTCTACATGAGTTTTATCTCCTTCCTAACTTCTAAGTTCGCCTAAGTTATAGTCTAAGGACACTCGTTCCTAAGGTTTATAACTACAGCTCTGATACCAACCTGTGACGCCCCCAAATTCCAGGACCGCCACTTGGTCTCTCGAATTCGGTTCATCACGTGCTCATGGTAATACATCACAATAATAATAATTAAATATCATACGATCACAGCGGAAAATCTATTTTAGAATAATTTACAATGATTTATTATAATTATTCCCCCAAGTCTCGCAACCTACAGTACTTAATAGATTACCTAATAATATCAGTTAACGACTTATTACATAATCTAACTTAAGCTTAAACATAATCAAATCCAGTCTTACTACATCATCTTCATACAATATGAATATATTTAAAACATAACAGACATAAGCTAGTTGGTAGCTTTGCCCTTGCCCTTATCAACGCCCGAAGGTTCACCATGCTCTGCCTTAACTGAAATGTTTTAAGGAAAGCAAGAATGAGCACAAATTGCCCAGCAAGTAATATACAATAAGGGTGAGTAATAAGATTCTCAATTCTCGAAAGGGTATAACAAGATTTGATAGTTCAAGAATAACAAGAATATCAATAGTTCTCAATATCAGTCGCTAAGGACAGGATAATATCAATATGATTCAATAATAAGTCAATTCAAGATTTCAAATAATTGAATACTGAGTAGTCACTACGGACTATGAACTTCTACTAGAATTGACAGTAATAAACTGAAAATCCAACAAAAACAGGTACAACAGGTGATCAGCCTAAAGTACCCTTGTTATGCATAACAATCAACCATACTCAAGTGTGCACGTCGGTTCTCCGACAATTATATATTCCCTTCAAAGAAGGTTGTTCTTCTCAGTCAAATACAAGATCCCGCACCAATCAATTAGTTTGGGTCGCTTTTCAATAATATAAGTCTAGCCGAATCAAATGGCATAGACACTTTCACAATATTCAAGAACAATACTAAGTTCAACATGAATAATAGCTTTAATGAAATAAGAGTTCAAGTATGCTAATTCGATTCAACCGATTAAATAGGAAACTAGTTCGCAATACACAAGATAGGATACTTGCATAGTAAAAGAGTATAAGTTAGGAAACCTTCACAATCATAGATTTCCTTGCATAAAGTAAATGCGTCGGTTAGGATACTTGCACTTTAAAAGAGTGTAAGTAAGAGAACTTGCCTTTAGCGTAGTTTATCCACGAAAAGCAAATCAACACTTTCGAATTCCTATCGTAATACAGTTACGTATATATATGATATTCATTAGTCATATAATTTAACTTCACATTTTCTCTTTGAATATACGATCAACACATAAGCTAAGTTTTACCTAGCTACACAGTTATATAGAATATAATTTCTATCCTTAACGTTCCTTCTTTAGAGTTTAAACGCATTCTCATATATATAAGATCTCAACAATTAGCAAACATGCTTGCATATTATTAATATCTCATAAGACCACAATCAATACTAAATATATTTCATTTTAGCAAGTTACGGCATCTCCTTAAGTTAACCGTCAAAATCGGGTTCAAGTAACATCATATAATATCACGTAGCATGTATTCATATTTAAAGGATACTTTACATGCTTGTATAACTTTTCCAAATCCAATCGTACATGGTATAGGTTCTTAAGTTAATACTTAAAGCCATTCAAGGACACGAACTCATATGGTCTAACATGGTCTCTTTTAAACACATAAGATATTCATATAACTTGTATTAGTCATGCTCATGAGTACTCGTATTGCATATATGTAGCTAGCATTGTTATTATCTTGAAAACATGCTTTGTTCATGCTAAACTTTAATCATGGCAACTAATCATGGTATATATACATGCATGACACATGAATGAGTCTAAGAGTACTATCACATGTGTTCATAAATGTCAAATTCTAATTCTCGTCATAACATACCAACGTTCACGTTCAAAGCTTATACTTTGTTAGTATAGTTCATTAATAAGGTCTATCATGTTCATGCTTCCTTATGAAACCCATATACACAAGTTAACATGCTTTTCATGTATTTCAAGGCCCTATAAACATGCTCGAAAAGTCAGAATGTATACATGGTTTTTACATGTCAATATCAACCTTCAAAACTTGTATTTTTGTTAGAAAGGTGCACTAGTTGGGTTCACATGTCCATATTATATCACGGAACCTATATACATAAGTTAGTATGCATTTCATGTGTTTCTAGGTCATACTAACATGTCTCGAAAGTCAGAATATTAACATGCTTCATATATGTTAACGTCGTTCATGAAACTTTAAGTTCGTTTTCAAACTATATGTCGTTTGGTTAACCATGCATGCTAATATACTAAAACATGCTCACATTGCCTCATTAGGTTTATATATAGTATTAATCATGCTTTCATGCTTGTTTAAACAAAAATCAAACAATTAGTTCATAACAGTTTTGTTGCAGAATGCAGAAAAACTGAACACAGAGGCTGGCGCTGCGGCGCGGCACAGCAGCTCACTACTGGCGCTGCGGCGCGAGTGGCGCTGCGTGCGGCGCTGCGGCGCGGGCTGCGGCGCGAGTGGCGCTGCGGCGCGGGCTGCGGCGCTGCGGCGTCGAGGCAGTTTTCTGCAGTTCAGACTGCAGCGAAATCCGACCAAAAACCTCCCATTTCATCGATTTCAACATACCCAAATGCTATTAGACTTGTTTAACTTACTAACACGTACATATATGCTTATATAATAGTCAATAGCAATTATCAATTCCCAATTTCATGAACACCAACTAATTTCACGATATTTGATGTTTTTACAGAAATCTCAGAAATGGAAACACCAAAAATGAAATTGAAGAGCAATGAAGCATATATAGTAATTCTAATCACATATATAAGTCCTTTAAACAACTAATTATTATTCTCAATTCACAAAACCATAACTTCCAACTGAAATCAAGAATTCACGAATAGAAATTTTGACAGAAAATGACAATGAAGATACGAAGAGGATTTATACCTCTGTAAATGATTTAAGCTTGCTGCTATCTCAATAACACTGATATATATATATATATGCTCTCTAGTCTCACTTAGCCAAAATGCTCAGCAAAAGAAATGTGAAGGAGATGAGGCTATATTTATAGAACTCCCATTATACAGACAAAGCAATTGTATCCCATATCAAACTAACGGATTATAGGAATGCATGAAGGTTATCAAAGGGTAGGTAATTAGTGGTTGGATTCATCATGAATCCCACTCCCTCCACAATCATGAGCTATGAAATGCTAGTTGCTGAGTTTGGGGAGAAGAAGAAGGAATAGGCCTTAGCTGTATGTCAAGCACGTGAAGAGCAAATGGGACACTTAAAATGAGACAATTGATTTAACTCCTCAGCATTTGCAAATACTACACTTGTATATACACACCATATACATATGTTATATATATATGTACTCTTAGGTTATAATTTAAATCACAATGTACTTCACATAATGTAATAAGTGTAATTTACACACATATAATCCAGGTACGTTTATCTTACTGATATAATACCATCGGATACTACCACATTACATTATATCATATATTATTAAATTGTATTACTCAACAATTATTTATAATAGATCCATGATACATTATTTTAATGTATATCCACACATCATTTGTCACCTACACATATCATAACATATAGTTACTATACATTTAATTCGCATGCTTGCACATATAATTTCTCATCTTATAATTTGAATATTAATTAATAATATACACATATCCTACATCCATCAATATAATTGTTAACCTCCATAACAATTTAATTAACCCTTATATGATTAATTATCACTTTGATATAAATCTTATTGTATTTATAAACACGTTGCTCATTATTATTAAGTTTCTTGCAATAATAATAATCACATATTGTTAATCGATCCTCATTAGTATTTTATAACAGTTAATTAATATTCTTCGATTAACAATTAATATAGATTAATTGTTCGCTTAAATTAATATAATCATTCTTATATTACGCCACTGTGCCACACAAGGCAATCAACGAGTTTATCACAAACTCCACCAATTTCTCAATTATTATAATTATTCAATTATATATAATTGAATTAATTCATCTCATAACACAAAATCATTTATATTCAAATAAATTCTCATTTCCATTAATATATTTATTTAATAATATATGGAAATTCTCGGGTATTACACGCTTCCCCTTCATGCACACGCCAGTGTGATTCTTACCACATGTAGCACATGCTGATTCCAGTAAAGGTATTATCAGACCACTTCCTCTTCTGGTTCACAGCGCTGCTACCCCCAGTCTTGGTTTCTACCTCATTCTTCTTCTTCTTATCTTGGTTGAACTTCGTCACCGCTTCGCTTCCTCCCTCAGCAAGTATGGCTTTCTTCAGCACCGCTGCAAATGTATTCAGCTGGAACATGGAAACCTTGCTGTAGAGCCATGGCTTCAGTCCCCGCTCAAACCTCCTCGCTTTCCTAGTGTCAGTGCTGACCTGGTATGTAGCGAACCTGGCCAACTCGTTAAACTTAGTGGCATACTCGGACACCGTCATCCCTCCTTGCTTAAGTTCTAGGAACTGGACCTCCATCTGGTCCTGCGAACTCAATGGAAAGTACATTTCGTAGAACATTTCCTTGAAACATTCCCACGTGATGACTCCCTCCCCCTCTCGAGTCTTGTTAGCCTGCCACCAAAAGCTAGCATCCGACTTCAACAGGAAAGCCGCGAACGCTGTCTTCTGGTCTTCACCTACTCGGGCTACGTCGAAGACCTTCTCCAATTTTCGATAGGATTAGTCGATCCATTGAACTCAGGCGGTCCTACTGCCTTGAATTCCTTGAACGTAGTACCCTGCACCTGCGGCTGATTCGCAAGAGCTCCGGTCAACAGGTTCACCAACTGCTGAACCGAGTTGGGATTCGTCCCATCGTTATTGTTTTTGTTCGTCGAACCCTCGGGGTTTTGACGCGTTGACCTTCTTCTAGGAGGCATTTTCTGTTAAGAAAATATTATTATTAGACCCTCTATTCAACTATTAAGTATCCAAGTTCATACTTAAACGTTTAGATGGCTAAGTTCACATAGAACACATAGCACGTCAAATAACTTCTTTTATTAATTACTCGTAGTTTAAAAAAAATCAAACAGATAGCATTTCTGCCATTTCTATCATCCTTCCTGAACTGGAAAAGTTTCAGGATTACATTATTAACTCATCCCATTCTTATCTCAAATTATGGGATTTACATTACTTATTACAAAAAGCAATACATAAACAAAACTCTACTACTGCTACCACTGCTACTGCCTAGGCATATTAATACGTCGCACAGCCTCTCTACGTTCCTCTTTCAACACTCGAAATGTCGTTCTTTGGTCCACCATATACCACGGTAAACCTTGGAACTGAGCTGGGTAGTAGAAAATACGGTCCTGAGCTCTTCTATCGCTGTATAAAAAGCATATTCCGTTTCCCTCAGCTTGGCTCTCTTGGCTTCAGCTTCACCTTCGGCTCGATCGGCTCGTTGATTAGCCCTCAAGCTTGACTCTTCAGCTCTGGCACGCTTCCTCTACTCCTCCTGGATGTCTTGCTTTAGCTTTGCCAGTTCAAATCGAGCAGCATCTCTATCAACCTCCATATGTATCAGGTTCCACTGTGCATCTCCTAGGTCACTTGCCATTGCCTCGATCGTCTCGTCTCACTGCTGGATAGTCTCCTCGAGATCTCCTACGCGTCCATGAAGCTCCACATTGCTATCGTAGACTGCCTCGTACATCTTGGCACTAGTAGAGTGAGGTGGGAATTCCTCTTCGGGATCCTCTTCCTCCTCTTCAGACTCGTCCTCGTCCTCATCCTTTGGAATAGGTGTCAGCTCGCGCTCCCGACCAGCTACGGTGATCACTGGAGATGGCTCTCTCCTAACCAGCTGCTCCCAGACAACATGTATGTCACGGGGCTCCTCATCTCTAGGCACCTGAGGTACATCCTCTCTAGCCTGACTAGGTTCTCCAACGTTCGACATCCTGACAAAAGAATTTTAGAGTTCATTATTACGTGATATCGAGTCTTCACTCTTCGAATACTATAATGTAAACACATAGCACATAAGGTAGTTTATTATCTTTATCTATCACACCTATCTTTTCGATCTTATCTATAAGGCTACTACCTAAGGATTTTCCCCACCTAAGGTTTCATAACCTATAGCTTTGATACCAACCTGTGACACCCCCAAATCCGGGTACTTCGCTTCCACATGATTTGGTGTTCACTTTCTAACTATAACAAACATCTACCCAATATATCTCAAAATAAATTACAACCTTTATTCACAATAATAAAATCTCCCTTAAAACAAGGGTTACAACCTTCTCAAAAATCAATCCCAAGGTTACTTTAACCTTAACATAAACAATAAAGTGTGGAATAAAAACATGACATAAAAGTCTTATTACAATCATTTTAAAATAATTAAACTAGTCTTCACTTGTTCATCTTTCCCTTGCCTTTACTCGTAGACGGGACATCAACGTTATCAACCTTAACTGCAATAGTTATTTAATACAAGAGTGAGCAAACCACAGCTCACTGGAGTTTAATAATAATATAGACATGAAAGGATATCTTTAAAAAGAATCTGAACAACTTAGCTTGCTTCAATAATAAAGAATTGAATAATAATTCTCTATTAACATTAAAATTCAAATATAGAATTTATCTGAGGGTCATAAAACCTTTGAACTCTTGTCCTAGGTTATAAATATTTTTATTTAAACCTTTAACAGTTGATAAGACTATGGACCTTAACTCGTACTTAAGGGGATCAGCCATTTGTACCATGTATTGTGCACAAACATCTTAATGCTATGCGTAGTAACCTCCCCTAGTAAATAGGGTTGTTCAACTCAGTAATTTGAATTCAAGTCCGCACCAAAGAAAGTTTGGTTTGGATAAGCTTACAAGGGTAATTTAGAATTCACGTTCATCAACTAAGGATTAGTTGAATCGACTTTCAATAATTCGTAAATAAAAGAATTATGAATTAACATATGCTTTAAAAGTAAACTTAAAGCATTTAAAATAATAAACTGGATCTTACTTGAACAATAAGTTAAGATCTTTTCACATAAATAAACAATTGTCCAACACAAAAAAGGAAAGAACATTCTCAACAATGAATATATGAACTCAAGAAACTTGCGTAGAAATAACAAGTTTAGGGTTTAGAAGACTTGCCTTAAGCGCAAGCTACTTAACTCAACCACGTACTTAAACACTTCCTATATACATTCAATTATAATAATCTAAATTAGTTAATACATAACTAATTCACATAAGTGGTTAACCCTCATGGTTAACTCACTCTAATTAAATAAATAATAATAATTAACTATCACATAGTTAATTACATCACTTACATATTCACATAATTAAATTAATTATGTATTTAACTAAATTATAATTAAACAATTATAATTCAAACACTTACTTAAATTATAATTACCATTTAAATTATAAATAATTATAATTTAAAAATCAATTAAACTACATCATACTTTTATAATTACACAATTTATAATTAATCATATATTTATCAATATAATCAATAATTAATTAAACTATAACATGTATTATAATTACACAATTTATAATTAATCATGTAATTATCAATTTAAAATCCACAATTAAACATGCATTTATTAAATTAAAATTACTTAAATTATAATTTAAATTAACATCTAATTGATTAAAATAAATCAACTTCTATACATTATAATTTCACAGAATTATAATTTAAATTAAATATTTACTCTTAATTATAATTAATCAAATTATAATTAAGTAACTTATTTTACAATTAAACAATTATAGTTTATAATTTAAATACTATATTAGGTTTCTTCTTTTTTTCTCAAATATGAATTTATCACAATCATATAACAACATGTTATATCATTTAAATATATGTCCACTATTAGTGAATAATTAAACTAAGGCTCAAAAGTAATCTGCACAAATAAACTAAAACCACTGCCCAAGCACTGTGCACGGCGCAGCTGCGCAGCCAGCAGCCTGGGCACCGGCGCAGCTGCGCAGGGGTCGGATCAGAGATGGGCAAGTGGCGCAGCTGCGCTGCTTCTGGCCTTACTGCCGGCGCAGCTGCGCAGCAACTTGGCCAGACACAGACAGCCACGGCTCTCTGCTTTACCGAACAACCTATACAATCCAACAACCGGCAATACCAAGCAATACAAACAACATAGGACACATACATGCAACAATACATATGTACAACATGTACTTAAACACAAAAATCACCTAAGTAACAAGAATCAGTGTTTTAAAAACTCAAATTTTGATATTTTCTTATAAACTCATACTTTAACAAAATAAGTCACTGTAAATCCAATTCTCAATCAATTTAAACTTATAACACATGTATTCTTTTCATGATTGAGGATATAACATCCTAACAATTCCTATAGGCATATTAAAAATAATTAAATCATAACTTTTACTCTAAAACTCAACCAAATACATGAACTACATATGAACACTATTTTCACACACACAACTTATTTTTTTTTATAGTACTTCGATTTTGAAAACAATCATTAATAGCATACATGTAATGGATTACAACATCCCTCAATTCATATAACATGTAATAACAAATTTATCAATTACAATCCCAATTATTTACCAAAAACTCAAGAATACAAGAACTAAAAACAAGAGGTGACTTGTTACCTTAATTCTTGATTAAGCTTTGATAGAGAGTAAGAATAGCTCTGATAATCCTACTTTGATTCTTAGAATTCCAACTCTTCTCCACCTTCTTTGTAAGAAATTCACAGTGTTTCCTCTCTTTTTCTCTCTGTCTTCTCTTCTTCTCTTTTCTTAGTTTAGACTTAGGAAAAACTAACGTAGTTTAGGAAAATATAACTGTTACATGATAATATACGTATATAATAGACATAATACCATGCAACGTAACTGACAAATATATAATGTCTAAATTAAATAATTAGCAGTTATAATTTATTTTGAATTTTAAAAGCCATAAGGTCATGTTTAGCAAACCTTTTATTTAAAAATAGATTTTAGTCACTAAGGCCATGTTTGGTAGAAATAGGTTTAAAACAAATACAAGGGCCTTGTTTGGAAAAACAAATTTAAAAATCCTTTTCTTTATTTTAACAAATTATTTAATACATACTTTAATGTCACATTTTAATTAATTAAATATTAATTATCTAATTTAATCAATTAAAATCTAACATCAATTAATCACATAAAATTGCCACATAATTATAACTACTCGCTAATTATAATTCATGTAACACTTCATCACATATCTCATCTAATTTAATTATCTCAATTAAATTAGAACTATAATATAAAATTAATATACATTAATTAAATAATTATTACACATTCATTTAATTAGTATATATCACTTAATTAAATCACTCCGTAAATCACATAATTTATTTATTTAACTCAATAAATAAATCACATAAAATATTTATTTAACTCAATAAATATAAAATCTCAATCGTTACATTATCCACTTCCTTTATCTCCACTGAATCGTCTCTACGCTAAATAACAAATATATATTAATAGTATATTTATAAATCACAACAATCACATATTACGTAGTTTATATTACCCTATGTAACACAAATATTACATCATACCATATAACACACATATATATATTCGAACCCAATACATGCCTTAAATATTTTATTTATTAAATTCTCATTTTAATAACTTCTTGAAAATTTGGGTTCTCACAGTTTCATTGGTTCTCTAAAATTGTTAAAGAAAGAGGTGATTAGGAGTCCTATTACTTCGTTCTAATTTGATTAGCATCAAAAGGAGCAATCCCATGACTGTCGCATTAAAAACGATGCGTACATCTCACACAAGTCTTGATTTAGGGAGACCTTCTTATTGTTTCATTGGTTCTCTCAAATTGTCAAATAAAGAGGTGATTATGAGTCCTATAAATTCGTTCTAGTTTGATTAGCATTAAATGGAGCAATCCTATCACTAGTACCTACAAGACGATTCGTACATGTCACACAAGATTTCATGTAGGGAGACCTTATTAATTCATTAGTTCTCTCAAATTTTCAAAATATAGGTGATTATGAGTCCTATTACTTCGTTCTAGTTAAAATTAGCATCAAAAAGAGCAATCCCATCACTATCACGTCCAAAACGATGCGTAGATCTCACACAAGTCTTCATTAAAGGAGACCTTCATATTGTTTCATTGGTTGTTTTAGATTTACAAAGAACTAGGTGATTAAGAGTTGAATTACTTCGTTCTATTTTGATTAGGGTCAAAAGGAGAAATCCATGACTATCGCGTTAAAACCATGCGTATACCTCACACAAGTCTTTATTTAGGAAGACCTTCTTATTGTTTTATTGGTGCACTAAAATTGTCAAAGAAAGAAGTGATTAGGTTTCCTATAACTTTGTTCTAGTTTGATTAGCATCAAAAGGAGCGATCCCATGAACTATCGCGTTTAAAACGATGCGTACATCTCACACAAGTATTAATTTAAGGAGACCTTCTTATTGTTTCATTGGTTCTCTAAAATTGTCAAAGAAATAGGTGATTAGGAATTCTATTACTTCGTTCTAACTTGATTAGCATCAAAAGGAGCAATCCCAAGACTATCGTGTTAAAAAAGATGCGTACATCTCACACAAGTCTTGATTTGGGGAGACCTTCTTATTGTTTCATTGGTTCTCTCAAATTGTCAAAGAAAGGTGATTATGAGTCCTATGAATTCGTTCTAGTTTGATTAGCATCAAAAGGAGCAATCCTATCACTAGTGCCTTTAAATAATCCGTACATCTCACACAAGTCTTTATTTAGGGAGACCTTCTTATTATTTCAATAGTTCTCTCAAATTGTCAAAATATAGGTGATTATGAGTCCTTTTACTTCGTTCTAGTTGAAATTAGCATCAAAAGGAGCAATCCCATCACTATCGCGTTCAAAACGATGCGTAGATCTCACACGAGTCTTCATTTAGGGAGACCTTCATATTATTTCATTGGTGGTTTCAAATTTACAAAGAAAGAGGTGATTAAGAGTTGTATTATTTCGTTCTAGTTTGATTAGCGTCAAAACGAGAAACCCATGACTATCGCGTTCAAAACCATGCGTACATCTCACACAAGTATTCATTTAGGAGGACCTTCTTATTATTTTATTGGTGCTCTAAAATTATCAACGAAAGAGGTGATTAGGAGTCCTATATATTCGTTCTAGTTTGATTAGCATCAAAAGGAGCAATCCCAGCACTATCATGTGAAAAACGATACGTACGTCTCACACAATTCTTGATTTAGGAAGACCTTCTTATTGTTTCATTGGTTCTCTCAAATTGTCAAAGAAAGAGGTGATTGTGAGCACTATGACTTCATTCTAATTTAATTAGCATCAAAATGAGTAATCTTATCACTAGTGCCTTCAAAACGATCCGTACATCTCACACAATTCTTCATTTAGGGAGACCTTTTTATTGTTTTATTAGTTCTCTAAAATTATCAAAATATAGGTGATTATGAGTCCTATTACTTCGTTCTAGTTGAAATTAGCATCAAAAGAAGCAATCCCATTACTATTACGTTCAAAACGATGCGTACATCTCACAAATGTCTTTATTTAAGGAGACCTTCTTATTGTTTCATTGGTTCTTTAAAATTGTCAAAGACAGAGGTGATTAGGTGTCCTATTACTTCGTTCTAATTTGATTAGCATCAAAAGGAGCAATCCCATGACAATCGTATTAAAAACGATGCGTAAATCCCATACAAGTATTGATTTAGTGAGATGTGATTATGAGTCCTATGAATTCTCTCTAGTTTGATTAGCATCAAAAGGAGAAATCCTATCACTAGTGCCTTCAAAACGATCCGTAAATCTCACACAAGTCTTCATTTAGGGAGCTCCACCTTGTTATTGTTTCGTTAGTTTTCTCAAATTGTCAAAATATAGGTGATTATGAGTCCTACTACTTTGATCTAGTTGAAATTAGCATCAAAAGGAGCAATCCCATCACTATCGCGTCCAAAATAATGCGTAGATCTCACACAAGTCTTTATTTAGGGCGACCTTCATATTGTTTCATTAGTTGTTTAAAATTTACAAAGAAAGAGGTGATTATAAGTTGTATTACTTCGTTCTAGTTTGATTAGCGTCAAAACGAGAAACCCATGACTATCGCGTTCAAAACCATGCGTACATCTCACACAAGGCTTCATTTAGGGAGACCTTCTTGTTGTTTTATTGGTGCTCTAAAATTGTCAACGAAAGAGGTGATTTGGAGTCCTATAACTTCGTTCTAGTTTGATTAGCATCAAAAGGGGCAATCCCATGACTATCGAGTTAAAAACGATGCGTACAACTCACACAAGTATTGATTTAGGGAGACATTCTTATTAGTTCATTGGTTCTATTAAATTGTCAAAGAAAGAGGTGATTATGAGTCCTATGACTTCATTCTAGTTTAATTAGCATCAAAATGAGCAATCCTATCACTAGTGCCTTCAAAACGATCCGTACATCTCACACAAGTCTTCATTTAGGTAGACCTTCTTATTGTTTCATTAGTTCTCTCAAATTGTCAAAATATAGGTGATTATGAGTCCTATTACGTCGTTCTAGTTGAAATTAGGATCAAAAGGAACAATCCCATCACTATCGCGTCCAAAACGATGCGTAGATCTCACACAAGTCTTCATTTAGAGAGACCTTCATATTGTTTCATTGGTTGTTTCAAATTTACAAAGAACGAGGTGATTAAGAGTTGTATTACATCGTTCTAATTTGATTAGCGTCAAAAAGAGAAACCCATGACTATCACGTTCAAAATCATGCGTACATCTCACACAAGTCTTCATTTGGGGAGACCTACTTATTGTTTTATTGGTGCACTAAAATTATCAAAGAAAGAAGTGATTAGGGGTCATATAACTTCATTCTAGTTTGATTAGCATCAAAAGGAGCAATCCCATGAACTATCACGTTTAAAACGATGCGTACATCACACATAAGTCTTCATTTAAGGAGACCTTCTTATTGATTCATTGGTTCCCTAAAATTATAAAAGAAAGAGGTGATTAGGAGTCCTATTACTTCATTCTAATTTGATTAGCATCAAAAGGAGCAATCCCATGACTATCAAGTTAAAAACGATGCGTACAACTCACACAAGTATTGATTTAGGGAGACATTCTTATTAGTTCATTGGTTCTATTAAATTATCAAAGAAAGAGGTTATTATGAGTCCTATGACTTCATTCTAGTTTAATTAGCATCAAAATGAGCAATCCTATCCCTAGTGCCTTCAAAACGATCCGTACATCTCACACAAGTCTTCATTTAGGTAGACCTTCTTATTGTTTCATTAGTTCTCTCAAATTATCAAAATATAGGTGATTATGAGTCCTATTACGATGTTCTAGTTGAAATTAGCATCAAAAGGAGCAATCCCATCATTATCGCGTCCAAAACGATGCGTAGATCTCACACAAGTCTTCATTTAGAGAGACCTTCATATTGTTTCATTGGTTGTTTCAAATTTACAAAGAACGAGGTGATTAAGAGTTGTATTACTTCGTTATAGTTTGATTAGCGTCAAAAGGAGAAACCCATGACTATCACGTTCAAAATCATGCGTACATCTCACACAAGTCTTCATTTGGGGAGACCTTCTTATTGTTTTATTGGTGCACTAAAATTATCAAAGAAAGAAGTGATTAGGGGTCATATAACTTCGTTCTAGTTTGATTAGCGTCAAAAGGAGCAATCCCAGGACTATCGCGTTTAAAACGATGCGTACATCTCACACAAGTCTTGATTTAGGGAGACCTTCTTATTGTTTCAATGGTTCTCTCAAATTATCAAAGAAAGAGGTGATTATGAGTCCTATGACTACATTCTAGTTTGATTAGCATCAAAATGAGCAATCATATCACTAGTGCCTTCAAAACAATCCGTACATCTCACACAAGTCTTCATTTAGGGAGCCCTTATTGTTTCATTAGTTTTCTCATATTGTCAAAATATAGGTGATTACGAGTCCTATTATTTTGTTCTAGTTAAAATTAGCATCAAAAGAAGCAATCTCATCACTATAACGTCCAAAACGATGCGTAGATCTCACACAAATCTTCATTTAGGGAGACTTTAATATTGTTTCATTGGTTGTTTCAAATTTACAAAGATAGAGGTGATTAAGAGTTGTATTACTTCGTTCTAGTTTGATTAGCGTCAAAATGAGAAACCCATGACTATCGTGTTCAAAACTATACGTATATCTCACACAAGTCTTCATTTAAGGAGACATTCTTATTGTTTCATTGGTGCTCTAAAATTATCAAAGAAAGAGGTGATTAAGAGTCCTATAACTTCGTTCTACTTTGATTAGCATCAAAAGGAGCAATTCCATGACTATCGCGTTAAAAACGGTGCGTACATCTCGCACAAGTCTTGATTTAGGGAGACCTTCTTATTGTTTCATTGGTTCTCTCAAACTGTCAAAGAAAGAGGTGATTATGAGTCAGATGACTTCTTTCTAGTTTGATTAGCATCAAACGAAGCAATCATATCACTAGTGCTTTCAAATTATTCCGTACATCTCACACAATTCTTCATTTAGAGAGACATTCTTATAGTTTCATTAGTTCTCTCAAATTGTCAAAATATAGGTAATTATGAGTCCTATTACTTCGTTCTAGTTGAAATTAGCATCAAAAAGGAGAAATCACAACGCTATCGCTTCCAAAATAATGCGTAGCTCTCACAAAAGTTTTCATTTAGGGAGACCTTCATAATGTTTCATTGGTTGTTTCAAATTTACGAAGAAAAAGGGGATTAAGAGTTGTATTACTTCGTTCTAGTTTGATTAGCATCAAAAGGAGAAACCCATGACTATCGCGTTCAAAACCATGCGTACATCTCACACAAGTTTTCATTAAGGGAGACCTTATTGTTTCATTGGTTCTCTAAATATGTCAAAGAAAGAGGTGATTAGGAGTCCAATAACTTCGTTCTAGTTTGATTAGCATCAAAAGGAGCAATCCCAATACTATTACGTTCAAAACGATGTGTACATCTCACACATGTCTTCATTTAAGGAGATCTTCTTATTGTTTCATTGGTTCTCAAAAATTGTCAAAGAAATATGTGATTAAGAGTCCTATTACTTCGTTCTAATTTGATTAGCATCAAAAGGAGCAATTCCATGACTATCGCGTTAAAAACGATGCGTACATCTCACACAAGTCTTGATTTAGGGAGACCTTCTTTGTTTCATTGGTTCTTTCACATTGTCAAAAAAAGAGGTGATTATGAGTCCTATGAATTCGTTCTTGTTTGATTAGCATCAAAAGGAGCAATCCTATCACTAGTGCCTTCATAACGATCCGTACATCTCACACAAGTCTTCATTTAGGTAGACCTTCTTATTGTTTCATTAGTTCTCTCAAATTATCAAAATAAAGGTGATTATGAGTCCTATTACTTCGTTCTAGTTAAAATTAGCATCAAAAGGAGAAATCCTATCACTATCGCGTCCAAAACAAAGCGTAGATCTCACAAAAATCTTCATTTAGGGAGACCTTCATATTGTTTCATTGGTTGTTTAAAATTCGCAAAGAAAGAGGTGATTAAGAGTTGTATTACTTTGTTCTAGTTTGATTAGCATCAAAAAGAGAAACCGATGACTATCGCGTTTAAAAGCATGCGTACATCTCACACAAGTCTTTATTTAGGGAAACCTTCTTATTATTTCATTGGTTCTCTAAAATTGTGAAAGAAAGAGGTGATTAGGAGTCCTATAACTTCGTTCTAGTTTGATTAGCATCAAAAAAACAATCCCATTACTATTACGTTCAAAACGATGCATACATCTCACACATGTCTTCATTTAAGGAGACCTTCTTATTGTTTCAATAGTTCTCTAAAATTGTCAAAGAAAGAGGTGATTAGGAGTCCTATTAT
Source organism: Panax stipuleanatus (assembly GCA_020205555.1). Taxonomy (NCBI): domain Eukaryota; kingdom Viridiplantae; phylum Streptophyta; class Magnoliopsida; order Apiales; family Araliaceae; genus Panax; species Panax stipuleanatus. The sequence goes on along the minus strand of CM035124.1, from coordinate 59,880,644 downwards.
TTCATTCTAATTTGATTAGCATCAAAAGGAGCAATCCCATGACTATCGCGTTAAAAACGATGCGTACATCTCACACATGTCTTCATTTAAGGAGACCTTCTTATTGTTTCATTGGTTCTCTAAAATTGTGAAAGAAGGAGGTGATTAGGAGTTTTATTACTTCATTCTAATTTGGTTAGCATCAAAAGGAGCAATCCTATGACTATCGCGTTAAAAACGATGCGTACATCTCACACAAGTCTTAATTTAGGGAGACCTTTTTATAGTTTCATTGGGACTCTCAAATTGTCAAAGAAAGAGGTGATTATGAGTCCTATGAATTCGTTCTAGTTTGATTAGCATCAAAAGGAGCAATCATATAACTAGTGCCTTCAAAACGATCCGCACATTTCACACAAGTCTTCTTTTAGAGAGATCTTCTTAATGTTTCATTAGTTCCCTCAAATTGTCAAAATATAGGTGATTATGAGTCCTATTACTTCGTTCTAGTTGAAATTAGCATCAAAAGGAGCAATTCCATCACTATTGCGTCCAAAACGATGCGTAGATCTCACACAAGTCTTCATTTAGGTAGACCTTAATATTTTTTCATTAGTTGTTTCAAATTTACAAAAAAAGAGGTGATTAAGAGTTTTATTACTTCGTTATAGTTTGATTAGGGTCAAAACGAGATACCCATGACTATCGCGTTCAAAACCATGCGTACATCTCACACAAGTATACATTTAGGGAGACCTTCTTATTCTTTCATTGGTGCACTAAAATTGTCAAAGAAAGAAGTGATTAGGAGTCCTATAACTTCATTCTAGTTTGATTAGCATCAAAAGGAGCAATCCCATGACTATCGCATTAAAAACGATGCGTACATCTCACACATGTCTTCATTTAAGGAGACCTTGTTATTGTTTCATTGGTTGTCTAAAATTGTGAAAGAAAGAGGTGATTAGGAGTTTTAGTACTTCGTTCTAATTTGATTAGCATCAAAAGGAGCAATCCCATGACTATCACGTTAAAAACGATGCGTATATCTCACACAACTCTTGATTTAGGGAGACCTTCTTATTATTTCATTGGGTCTCGTAAATTGTCAAAATATAGGTGATTATAAGTTCTATTACTTCGTTCTAGTTGAAATTAACATCAAAAGGAGCAAAAACATCACTATCGCGTCCTAAAACGATGCGTAGATCTCAAACAAGTCTTCATTTATGGAGACCTTCATATTTGTTTCATTAGTTTTTTCAAATTCACATAGAAAGAGGTGATTAAGAGTTGTATTACTTCGTTCTAGTTTGATTAGCGTCAAAAGGAGAAAAACACATGACTATCGGGTTCAAAATCAAGCGTACATCTCACAAAAGTATTCATTTAGGTAGACCTTCTTATTATTTCATTGGTGCACTAAAATTGTCAAAGAAAGAAGTGATTAGGAGTCCTATAACTTCGTTCTACTTTGATTAACATCAAAAGTAGCAATCCCATGACTATCGCATTAAAAACGTTGCGTACATCTCACACATGTCTTCATTTAAGGAGACCCTCTTATTGTTTCATTGGTTCTCTAAAATTGTGAAAGAAGGAGGTGATTAGGAAGAACGAGGTGATTAGGAGTCTTATTACTTCGTTCTAATTTGATTGGCATCAAAAGGAGCAATCCTATGACTATCGCGTTAAAAATTATACGTACATCTCACACAAGTCTTGATTTAGGGAGACCTTTTTATTGTTTCATTGGGTCTCTCAAATTGTCAAAGAAAGAGGTGATTATGAGTCCTATGAATTCTTTCTAGTTTAATTAGCATCAAAAGGAGCAATCATATCACTAGTGCCTTCAAAACGATCTGTACATCTTACACAAGTCGTCATTTAGGGAGATCTTCTTAATGTTTCATTAGTTATCAGAAATGGTCAAAATATAGGTGATTATGAGTTCTATTACTTCGTTCTAGTTGAAATTAGCATCAAAAAGAGCAATCACATCACTATTGCGTCCAAAACGATGCATAGATCTCACACAAGTCTTTATTTAGAGATACCTTAATATTGTTTCATTGGTTGTTTCAAATTTACAAAGAAAGAGGTGATTAAGAGTTGTTTTACAACGATCTAGTTTGATTAGCGTCAAAACAATAAACCCATTACTATCGCGTTCAAAACCCTGTGTACTTCTCACACAAGGGTTCATTTAGGGAGACCTTCTTACTGTTTCATTGGTGCTCTAAAATTGTCAAAGAAAGAGGTGATTAGGAGTCCTATAACTTCGTTCTAGTTTGATTAGCATTAAAAGGAGCAATCCCATGACTATCGCATTAAAAACGATGCGTACATCTCACACATGTCTTCATTTAAGGAGACCTTCTTATTGTTTCATTGGTTCTCTAAAATTGTGAAAGAAGGAGGTGATTAGGAGTTTTATTACTTCATTCTAATTTGATTAGCATCAAAAGGAGCAATCCTATGACTATCGCATTAAAAACGATGCGTACATCTCATACAAGTCTTGATTTAGGGAGACCTTCTTATTCTTTCATTGGGACTCTCAAATTTTCAAAGAAAGAGGTGATTATGAGTCCTATGAATTTGTTCTAGTTTGATTAGTATCAAAAGGAGCAATCATATAACTAGTGCCTTCAAAACGATCTGTACATTTTACACAAGTCTTCTTTTAGGGAGATCTTCTTAATGTTTCATTAGTTCCCTCAAATTGTCAAAATATAGGTGATTATGAGTCCTATTACTTCGTTCTAGTTGAAATTAGCATCAAAAGGAGCAATCCCATCACTATCGCGTCCAAAACGATGCGTAGATCTCACACAAGTCTTCATTTAGGTAGACCTTAATATTGTTTCATTGGTTGTTTCAAATTTACAAAAAAAGAGGTGATTAAGAGTTGTATTACTTCGTTATAGTTTGATTAGGGTCAAAACGAGAAACCCATGACTATCGCGTTCAAAACCATGCGTACATCTCACACAAGTATACATTTAGGGAGACCTTCTTATTGTTTCATTTGTACACTAAAATTGTCAAAGAAAGAAAAATGATTAGGAGTCCTATAACTTCGTTCTAATTTGATTAGCATCAAAAGGAGCAATCCCATGACTATCGCATTAAAAATGATGCATACATCTCACACATGTCTTCATTTAAAGAGATCTTGTTATTGTTTCAATGGTTGTCTAAAATTGTGAAAGAAAGAGGTGATTAGGAGTTTTATTACTTCGTTCTAATTTGATTAGCATCAAAAGGAGCAATCCCATGACTATCACGTTAAAAACGATGCGTATATCTCACACAACTCTTGATTTAGGGAGACCTTCTTATTGTTTCATTGGGTCTCACAAATTGTCAAAATATAGGTGATTATAAGTTCTATTACTTCGTTCTAGTTGAAATTAGCATCAAAAGGAGCAAAAACATGACTATCGCATCCAAAACGATGCGTAGATCTCACACAAGTCTTCATTTAGGTAGACCATCATATTATTTTATTGGTTTTTTCAAATTTACAAAGAAAGAGGTGATTAAGAGTTGTATTATTTTGTTCCAGTTTGATTAGCATCAAAAGGAGAAACCCATGACTATCGGGTTCAAAATCAAGCGTACATCTCACAAAAGTATTCATTTAGGGAGACCTTCTTATTATTTCATTTGTGCACTAAAATTGTCAAAGAAAGAAGTGATTAGGAGTCCTATAACTTCGTTCTACTTTGATTAGCATCAAAAGGAGCAATCCCATGACTATCGCATTAAAAACGATGCGTACATCTCACACATATCTTCATTTATGGAGACCTTCTTATTGTTTCATTGGTTCTCTAAAATTGTGAAAGCAGGAGGTGATTAGGAGTCTTATTACTTCGTTCTAATTTGATTAGCATCAAAAGGAGCAATTCCATGATTATTGCGTTAAAAACGATGCGTACATCACACACAAGTCTTGATTTAGGGAGGCCTTTTAATTGTTTCATTGGGTCTCTTAAATTGTCAAAAAAAAGAGGTGATTATGAGTCCTATGAATTCGTTCTAGTTTGATTAGCATCAAAAGGAGCAATCATATCACTAGTGCCTTCAAAATGATCCGTATATTTCACACAAGTCTTCATTTAGGGAGATCTTTTAATGTTTCATTAGTTCTCTCAAATTGTCAAAATATAGGTGATTATGAGTTCTATTACTTCGTTTTAGTTGAAATTAGCATCAAAAGGAGCAATCACAGCACTATCGCGTCCAAAACGATGCATAGATCTCACACAAATCTTTATGTAGGGAGAACTTAATATTGTTTCGTTGGTTGTTTCAAATTTACAAAGAAAGAGGTGATTAAGAGTTGTATTACATCGATGTAGTTTGATTAGCGTCAAAACGATAAACCCATTACTATCGCGTTCAAAACCATGTGTACATATCACACAAGGCTTCATTAAGGAAGACCTTCTTATTGTTTCGTTGCTTCTCTAAAATTGTCAAAGAAAGAGGTGATTAGGAGTCCTATAACTTCATTCTAGTTTGATTAGCATCAGACGGAGAAATCCCATGACTATCGCGTTAAAAACGATGCGTACATCTCACACATGTCTTCATTTAAGGAGACTTTCTTATTGTTTCATTGGTTCTCTAAAATTATGAAAGAAGGAGGTGATTAGGAGTTTTATTACTTACTTCTAATTTGATTAGCATCAAAAGGAGCAATCCCATGACTATCAAGTTAAAAACGATGCGTACATCTCACACAAGTCTTGATTTAAGGAGACCTTCTTATTGTTTCATTAGGTCTCTCAAATTGTCAAAAAAAGAGGTAATTACGAGTCCTATGAAGTCGTTCTAGTTTGATTAGCATCAAAAGGAGCAATCCTGTCACTAGTGCCTTCAAAACGATCCGTACATCTCACACAAGTCTTCATTTAGGGAGACCATCTTAATGTTTCATTAGTTCTTCCAAATTGTCAAAATATAGGTGGTTATGAGTTCTATTACTTCGTTCTAGTTGAAATTAGCATCAAAAGGAGCAATCACACGAATATCGCGTCCAAAACGATGTGTAGATCTCACACAAGCCTTCATTTAGGGAGACCTTCATATTGTTTCATTGGTTTTTTCAAATTTACAAAGAAAGAGGTACTTAAGAGTTGTATTTCTTCGTTCTAGTTTGATTAGCGTCAAAAGGAGAAACCCATGACTATCGGGTTCAAAATCAAGCGAATATCTCACAAAAGTATTCATTTTGGGAGACCTTCTTATTGTTTCTTTGGTGCACTAAAATTGTCAAAGAAAGAAGTGATTAGGAGTCCTATAACTTCGTTCTAGTTTGATTAGCATCAAAAGGAGCAATCCCATGCCTATCACGTTAAAAACGATGCGTACATCTCACACATGTCTTCATTTAAGGAGACCCTCTTATTGTTTCATTGGTTCTCTAAAATTGTGAAAGAAGGAGGTGATTAGGAAGAAGGAGGTGATTAGGAGTCTTATTACTTCATTCTAATTTGATTGGCATCAAAAGGGGCAATCCTATGACTATCGCGTTAAAAATGATACGTACATCTCACACAAGTCTTGATTTAGGGAGACCTTTTTATTGTTTCATTGGGTTTCTCAAATTGTCAAATAAAGAGGTGATTATGAGTCCTATGAATTCTTTCTAGTTTAATTAGCATAAAAAGGGGCAATCATATCACAAGTGCCTTCAAAACGATCCGTACATCTCACACAAGTCGTCATTTAGGGAGATCTTCTTAATGTTTCATTAGTTCTCTGAAATTGTCAAAATATAGGTGATTATGAGTTCTATTACTTCGTTCTAGTTGAAATTAGCATCAAAAGGAGCAAACACATCACTATTGCGTCCAAAACGATGCGTAGATCTCACACAAGTCTTTATTTAGAGATACCTTAATATTGTTTCAATGGTAGTTTCAAATTTACAAAGAAAGAGGTGATTAAGAGTTGTGTTACATCGATCTAGTTTGATTAGCGTCAAAACAATAAACCCATTACTATCGCGTTCAAAAAAATGTGTACTTCTCACACAAGGCTTCATTTAGGGAGACCTTCTTATTGTTTCATTGGTGCTCTAAAATTGTCAAAGAAAGAGGTGATTAGGAGTCCTATAACTTCGTTCTAGTTTGATTAGCATCAAAAGGAGCAATCCCATGACTATCGCATTAAAAACGATGCGTACATCTCACACATATCTTCATTTAAGTAGACCTTCTTATTGTTTCATTGGTTCTCTAAAATTGTGAAAGAAGGATGTGATTAGGAGTTTTATTACTTCATTCTAATTTGATTAGCATCAAAAGGAGCAATCCTATGACTATCGCGTTAAAAACGATGCGTAGATCTCACACAAGTCTTAATTTAGGGAGACCTTTTTATTGTTTCATTGGGACTCTCAAATTGTCAAAGAAAGAGGTGCTTATGAGTCCTATGAATTCGTTCTAGTTTGAATAGCATCAAAAGGAGCAATCATATAACTAGTGCCTTCAAAACTATCCCTACATTTCACACAAGTCTTCTTTTAGGGAGATCTTCTTAATGTTTCATTAGTTCCATCAAAAGGAGCAATCCTGTCACTAGTGCCTTCAAAACTATCCGTACACCTTACACAAGTCTTCATTTAAGGAGACCTTGTTAATTTTTCATTAGTTCTCTCAAATTATCAAAATATAGGTGATTATGAGTCCTATTACTTCGTTCTAGTTGAAATTAGCATCAAAAGGAGCAATCCCATCACTATCGCGTCCAAAACGATGCGTAGATGTCACACAAGTCTTCATTTAGGTAGACCTTAATATTATTTCATTGGTTGTTTCAAATTTACAAAAAAAGAGGTGATTAAGAGTTGTATTACTTCTTTATAGTTTGATTAGGGTCAAAACGAGAAACCCATGACTATCGCGTTCAAAACCATGCGTACATATCCCACAAGTATACATTTAGGGAGACCTTCTTATTGTTTCATTGGTGCACTAAAATTGTCAAAGAAAGAATTGATTAGGAGTCCTATAACTTCGTTCTAGTTTGATTTGCATCAAAAGGAGCAATCCCATGACTATCGCATTAAAAACGATGCGTACATCTCACACATGTCTTCATTTAAGGAGACCTTGTTATTATTTCATTGGTTGTCTAAAATTGTGAAAGAAAGAGGTGATTAGGAGTTTTATTACTTCGTTCTAATTTGATTAGCATCAAAAGGAGCAATCCTATGACTATCACGTTAAAAACGATGCGTATATCTCACACAAGTCTTGATTTAGGGAGACCTTCTTATTGTTTCATTGGGTCTCATAAATTGTCAAAATATAGGTGATTATAAGTTCTATTACTTCATTCTAGTTGAAATTAACATCAAAAGGAGCAAAAACATCACTATCGCGTCCAAAAACGATGCGTAGATCTCACACAAGTCTTCATTTATGGAGACCTTCATATTGTTTCATTAGTTTTTTCAAATTCACATAGAAAGAGGTGATTAAGAGTTGTATTACTTCGTTCTAGTTTGATTAGCATCAAAAGGAGAAAAACACATGACTATCGGGTTCAAAATCAAGCGTACATCTCACAAAAGTATTCATTTAGGTAGACCTTCTTATTATTTCATTGGGGCACTAAAATTGTCAAAGAAAGAAGTGATTAGGAGTCCTATAACTTCGTTCTACTTTGATTAGCGTCAAAAGTAGCAATCCCATGACTATCGCATTAAAAATGATGTGTACATCTCACACATGTCTTCATTTAAGGAGACCCTCGTATTGTTTCATTGGTTTTCTAAAATTTAGAAAGAAAGAGGTGATTAGGAAGAAGGAGGTGATTAGGAGTCTTATTACTTCGTTCTAATTTGATTGGCATCAAAAGGAGCAATCCTATGACTATCGCGTTAAAAATGATACGTACATCTCACACAAGTCTTGATTTAGGGAGACCTTTTTATTATTTCATTGGGTCTCTCAAATTGTCAAAGAAAGAGGTGATTATGAGTCCTATGAATTCTTTCTAGTTTAATTAGCATCAAAAGGAGCAATCATATCACTAGTGCCTTCAAAACGATCCGTACATCTCACACAAGTCAACATTTAGGGAGATCTTCTTAATGTTTCATTAGTTCTCTGAAATTGTCAAAATATAGGTGATTATGAGTGCTATTACTTCGTTCTAGTTGAAATTAGCATCAAAAGGAGCAATCACATCATTATTGCGTCCAAAACGATGCGTAGATATCACACAAGTCTTTATTTAGAGATACCTTAATATTGTTTCATTGGTTGTTTTAAATTTACAAAGAAAGAGGTGATTAAGAGTTGTGTTACATCGATCTAGTTTGATTAGCGTCAAAACAATAAACCCATTACTATCGCGTTCAAAACCATGTGTACTTCTCACACAAGGCTTCATTTAGGGAGACCTTATTGTCTCATTGGTGCTCTAAAATTGTAAAAGAAAGAGGTGATTAGAAGTCCTATAACTTCGTTCTACTTTGATTAGCATCAAAAGGAGCAATCCCATGACTATCGCGTTAAAAACGATGCGTACATCTCACACATGTCTTCATTTAAGGAGACCTTCTTATTGTTTATTGGTTCTCTAAAATTATGAAAGAAGTAGGTGATTAGGAGTTTTATTACTTCATTCTAATTTGATTAGCATCAAAAGGAGCAATCCTATGACTATCGCGTTAAAAACGATGCGTACATCTCACACAAGTCTTGATTTAGGGAGACCTTCTTATTGTTTTATTGGGACTCTCCAATTGTCAAAGAAAGAGGTGATTATGAGTCCTATGAATTCGTTCTAGTTTGATTAGCATCAAAAGGAGAAATCATATCACTAGTGCCTTCAAAACGATCCGTACATTTCACACAAGTCTTCTTTTAGGGAGATCTTCTTAATGTTTCATTAGTTCTCTCAAATTGTCAAAATATAGGTGATTATGAGTCCTATTACTTCGTTCTAGTTGAAATTAGCATCAAAAGGAGCAATCCCATCACTATCGCGTCCAAAACGATGCGTAGATCTCACACAAGTCTTCATTTAGGTAGACCTTAATATTGTTTCTTGGTTGTTTCAAATTTACAAAGAAAGAGGTGATTAAGAGTTGTATTACTTCGTTATAGTTTGATTAGGGTCAAAACGAGAAACCCATGACTATCGCGTTCAAAACCATGCGTACATCTCACACAAGTATATATTTAGGGAGACCTTCTTATTGTTTTATTGGTGCACTAAAATTGTCAAAGAAAAAAGTGATTAGGAGTGCTATAACTTCGTTCTAATTTGATTAGCATCAAAAGGAGCAATCCCATGACTATCGCGTTAAAAACGATGCTTACATCTCACACATGTCTTCATTTAAGGAGACCTTGTTATTGTTTCATTGGTTGTCTAAAATTGTGAAAGAAAGAGGTGATTAGGAGTTTTATTACTTCGTTCTAATTTGATTAGCATCAAAAAGAGCAATCCCATGACTATCACGTTAAAAACGATGCGTATATCTCACACAAGTCTTGATTTAGGGAGACCTTCTTATTGTTTCATTGGGTCTCATAAATTGTCAAAATATAGGTGATTATAAGTTCTATTACTTCGTTCTAGTTAAAATTAACATCAAAAGGAGCAAAAACATCACTATCGCGTCCAAAACGATGCGTAGATCTCACACAATTCTATATTTATGGAGACCTTCATATTGTTTCATTAGTTTTTTCAAATTCACATAGAAAGAGGTGATTAAGAGTTGTATTACTTCGTTCTAGTTTGATTAGTGTCAAAAGGAGAAAAACCCATGACTATCGGGTTCAAAATCAAGCGTACATCTCACAAAAGTATTCATTTTGGGAGACCTTATTATTGTTTCATTGGTACACTAAAATTGTCAAAGAAAGAAAGATTAGGAGTCCTATAACTTCGTTCTAGTTTGATTAGCATCAAAAGGACCAATCCCATGACTATCGCGTCCAAAACGATGCGTAGATCTCACACAAGACTTCATTTAGGGAGACCTTAATATTGTTTCATTGGTTGTTTCAAATTTTTAAAGAAAGAGGTGATTAAGAGTTGTATTACTTCGTTCTAGTTTGATTAGCGTCAAAACGACAAACCCATTACTATCGCGTTCAAAACCATGTGTACATCTCACACAAGGCTTCATTTAGGGAGACCTTGTTATTGTTTCATTGGTGCTCTAAAATTGTCAAAGAAAGAGGTGATTAGGAGTCCTATAACTTCGTTCTAGTTTGATTAGCATCAAAATGAGCAATCCCATGACTATCGCGTTAAAAACGTCGCGTACATCTCACACAAGTCTTCATGTAAGGAGACTTTATTATTGTTTCATTGGTTCTCTAAAATTATGAAAGAAGGAGGTGATTAGGAGATTTATTACTTCGGCCTAATTAGATTAGCATCAAAAGGAGCAATCCTATGACTATCGCATTAAAAATGATGCATACATCTCACACAAGTCTTGATTTAGGGAGACCTTCTTATTGTTTCATTGGGTCTCTCTAATTGTCAAAGAAGGAGGTGATTATGATTTCTATGAATTCGTTCTAGTTTGATTAGCATCAAAAGAACCAATCCTATCACTAGTGCCTTCAAAACGATCCGTACATCTCACACAAGTCTTCCTTTAGGGAGACCTTTTTAATGTTTCATTAGTTCTCTCAAATTGTCAAAATATAGGTGATTATGAGTCCTATTACTTCGTTCTAGTTGAAATTAGCATCAAAAGGAGCAATCCCATCACTATTGCGTCCAAAACGATGCGTAGATCTCACACAAGTCTACATTTAGGGAGACCTTAATATTGTTTCATTGGTTGTTTTAAATTTACAATGAAAGAGGTGATTAAGAGTTGTATTACTTCGTTATAGTTTGATTAGCGTCAAAACGAGAAACCCATGACTATCGCGTTCAAAACCATGCATACGTCTCACACAAGTATTCATTTAGGGAGACCTTCTTATTGTTTCATTGGTGCACTAAAATTGTCAAAGAAAGAAGTGATTAGGAGTCCTATAACTTCGTTCTACTTTGATTAGCATCAAAAGGAGCAATCCCGTGACTATCGTGTTAAAAACGATGCGTACATCTCACACAAGTCTTCATTTAAGGAGACCTTGTTATTGTTTCATTGGTTCTCTAAAATTGTGAAAGAAGGAGGTGATTAGGAGTTTTATTACTTCGTTCTAATGTGATTAGCATCAAAAGGAGCAATTCCATGACTATCGCATTAAAAACGATGCGTACATCTCACACATGTCTTGATTTAGGGAGTCCTTTTTATTGTTTCATTGGGTCTCTCAAATTGTCAAAGAAAGAGGTGATTATGAATCCTATGAATTAGTTCTAGTTTGATTAGCATCAAAAGGAGCAATCCTGTCACTAGTGCCTTCAAAATGATCCGTACATTCGTACATCTCACACAAGTTGTGACACCCCCAAATCCGGGTACTTCAATTTCCACGGGATTTGGTGTTCATTGTACAAATATCATCTATCTATCTACCCATAATAAATGCAAATCATGCAATAGATAGAAATAAATCCTCCCTTTATGGGGTTACAACATCTGAATAATAAATACAATCCCAGGTCATACTATCCTTAAACATCTGTGCGGAACATAAACAAATAAATAAGTCTTACACAACTCTAATATAAGTCTGAAACATAAACACATAAAATAAACAATAAGTCTTCATCACTTGTTGACCTTGCCCTTGCCTTTGCTAGTAGAAGGCTCGTCGGACCTTTCGTTCTTAACTGTAATGTTATTATTACTCAAGAGTGAGCACGATTGCCCACAAGTATAATAATATGACAACAATATAATAACATGCGAGTGAATCAAAGACATCTGAATAAAAAAACTCAACTTTTGACTCAAGAATGAATAACAGGAATCAAAAGAACGTCTGAGGGTTATAAGACCTTGAACTGTGTCCTAGGTTGTAAAATTTTTATGCTTTAAACCTTTAACAGTCGTAAGACTATGGACTCTACTTCTCGTACTTAGGGGGATCAGCCCTTAGTACCATACTGTGCACAATATCTCAACGCTAAAGCGTAAATAATCCCCTTTACAGGGTTGTTCATCTCAGTTTTGACATCAGAGTCCGCACCAAAGGAAGTTTGGTTTGGATAAGCTCAATAAGTGTTCTAGAATTTAGGACGTACATCAACTATGGACTAGTCGAATAAATAAGGTTTCACTAGTCCTATAAGTTCAACAATAACATCGATATTCAACTTGAATGGTAAATCTCAAGAGTATACAATCGAATGAGTATTGTATAGCTAAATCATGCTTAAAAGAGTTATAGCATGAAATATGAAATCTTTGAACTTGAACAATTAAAAACAAGAGCTCGCTCGATATAGAACACAAGTCTAAGACTTGATAAATGAATAACTTAGAATGTTAAGAAACTTGCTTAATAACAATAAGTTAGAGATAGGATACTTGCTCAATGTAAAAGTAAAGTTTGAGTTTAGGAAACTTGCAAAATATTAAACAAGTTTAAGGATAGGAAACTTGCCTCTTGCACAAGCTAAAAATATAATTACAATTCACTTCCTCAACGTCCTACACATTACATTATGTGTACGACATCGATTAGTTTTCATAACTACCATGTTTAACTGTTGAACTATTCACTTAAGTTCGACTTACAACTTGGTTTATAATATTACTCAATGGCTAACCACACAACATGAATGTAAACTCACAACATGCATATCACACATGTATAGCCCTTTAAACAATCATAATCAAGTTTTACAATTACGATATTCAAGTTCGCACTTAGTTTGTTAAATTGAACCTTCACATTATCTTATACATGTCAATAACTTAATTTATTAATCATGAACTTCAAATCATATAATATTCATGTATGTAACTTAAAACAACATCTTTTATTATCGAGAACACTACACTTGTGTGCGTGCATGTCCGAAGCCCTCCGATTGCCTCCGAATACGCATCAGTCATAAAGATGGCCATTTTTACCCATTTTAACGATTTCAAATTGAAAAACTTAAAGAATGAAAGTTGTAGGTCTACTCGTTATCTTTCTGAATCATCTTGAATCGCCTTAATCGGAAGTCGTATGAAAAAGTTATGCTTATTTTACTACAGGAGGTCAAAACAGTCTCGGAAACCAAAAAAAAGGCTCCCGGACAGCCCTTATACCCGCTGGGGCGGGTCCCCCTGCTAGTGCACTCCCTGGTTCGCAATTTTGACAATTCGTTGGCCCAATTATTCCAATTAAATGCAAATTAAACTCACACATTGATTTCTATGAAGTACGAACTTCATAGAAACATCATACAATGTTACTAACATGTTTTTAACATCTTAAATCATGCAATTACACGAATCAAATCATTAAATTTCACTGTTCTTGCTGTTCTTGACGGTTTTGAAGAAAAATACGAAAATCATCGTCACAGATTCGTTATAACTCCGAATCCGTCCGTTCAAAGTTTGTTTTCTTTGTTTTAACATGTATAATCATAATCCATTATCAAATTTAAGTTAAACAACCAATTCAAAGCATACAAATTGTATATAAGGCCATATATACGTGTTCTTCATATTTTTCATACTCTATAATTCATGAAACTTTGATTAAAGCATGTTTACATGAAATTGATTACTCTAATTCATGAATATATGATATAAAATATGTTATTAACATATAATAACACATATATGATCATATCTTAAGTTAATCATAAAATCATTCTTCACAGTGAACTTGAAAACACTTTTTATGGAGAAAACACAAGAACGTGAATTATAAACATGGTGATGAAGAGATTACCTTTGCTACTTTGTTTAGATGATTCAAAGATGATTAAGATCTTCTCTACTTTCTCTTTTCTTTTCTCTCTCAAATCTCTAAGTTCTTAACTGATGAAAGCAATATATGATATATGATATAAAACTAATATGATATACGTATATAATGTTTACGTGAAAGAATTCGTGAAATCATGGGTCGTCAGTTAACTCCCATTATGGGTTAACTGACCAACCTCTTATAAGGCCATGTTTGGCTAGCCTAAAGAGTCCCTTTCTCATTTATTTTAATTAAAGCTTTATAGTATAGTTTTAATGTCACACTTTAATTAATCAATTAATCTTATTTAAATCAATTAAATAAAATGGCATAAATTCACATTAAATCACATAGTCCCATAATTAAAATTCTCATTTATTAATTATATCAAATCATTAAATCTCTAATTAATTATTAAATTAATCAGAACACATTATGCTTATTAATTAATATATTAATCAAATAAGCTCAATTAAATACATACTTTGAATATAAAAATCTACCACATTAATTTAATTAATGTAACACATATAATTAAATTAATCTACCATAATTTTATCAATTAATTATTTAACTCAATAATTAAATAATTAAAAAATATTTATTTAATTTAATAAATATTCAAATTAAATTACAAAAATCTTGTTCGTCACATCTTTCCCCCCTTAAATGGATTCTGTTCCCAGAATCACGGTTCAATTAAAAATTCGTCCCGTTATACAAGTCTTCATTTAGGGAGACCTTCTTAATGTTTCATTAGTTCTCTCAAATTGTCAAAATATAGGTGATTATGAGTCCTATTACTTCATTCTAGTTGAAATTAGCATCAAAAGGAGCAATCCCATCACTATCGCGTCCAAAACGATGCGTCGATCTCACACAAGTCTTCATTTAGGGAGACCTTAATATTGTTTCATTAGTTGTTTCAAATTTACAAAGAAAGAGATGATTAAGAGTTGTATTACTTCGTTATAGTTTGATTAGCGTCAAAACGAGAAACTCATGACTATCGCGTTCAAAATCATGCGTACATCTCACACAAGCATTAATTTAGGGAAACCTTCTTATTATTTCATTGGTGCACTAAAATTGTCAAAGAAAGAAGTGATTAGGAGTTCTATAACTTCGTTCTAGTTTGATTAGCATCAAAAGGACCAATCCCATGACTATCGCGTTAAAAACGATGCGTACATCTCACACATATCTTCATTTAAGGAGACCTTCTTATTGTTTCATTGATTCTCTAAAATTGTGAAAAAAGAGGTGATTAGGAGTCTTATTACTTCGTTCTAATTTGATTAGCATCAAAAGGAGCAATCCTATGACTATCGCGTTAAAAACGATGCGTACATCTCACACAAGTCTTGATTTAGGGAGTCCTTTTTATTGTTTCATTGGGTCTCTCAAATTGTCAAAGAAAGAGGTGATTATGAATCCTATGATTTCGTTCTAGTTTGATTAGCATCAAAAGGAGCAATCACATCACTAGTGCCTTCAAAACGATCCGTATATCTCACACAAGTCTTCATTTAGGGAGATCTTCTTAATGTTTCATTAGTTCTCTCAAATTGTCAAAGTATAGGTGATTATGAGTTCTATTACTTTGTTATAGTTGAAATTAGCATCAAAATGAGCAATCACACCACTATCGCGTCCAAAACGATGCGTAGATCTCACACAAGTCTTTATTTAGGGAGACCTTAATATTGTTTCATTTGTTGTTTCAAATTTACAAAGTAAGAGGTGATTAAGAGTTGTATTACATCGATCTAGTTTCATTAGCGTCAAAACGACAAACCCATTACTATCGCATTCAAAACCATGTGTACATCTCACACAAGGCTTCATTTAGCGAGACCTTCTTATTATTTCATTGGTGCTCTAAAATTTTCAAAGAAAGAGGTGATTAGGAGTCCTATAACTTCGTTTTAGTCTGATTAGCATTAAAAGGAGAAATCCCATAATTATCGCGTTAAAAATGATGCGTACATCTCACACATGTCTTCATTTAAGGAGACCTTCTTATTGTTTCATTGGTTCTCTAAAATTGTGAAAGAAGGAGGTGATTAGGAGTTTTATTACTTTGTTCTAATTTGATTAGCATTAAAAGGAGCAATCCCATGACTATCGCGTTAAAAATAATGCGTATATCTCACACAAGTCTTGATTTAGGGAGACTTTCTTATTGTTTCATTGGGTCTTTAAAATTATCAAAATATAGGTGATTATAAGTTCTATTACTTCGTTCTAGTTGAAATTAGCATCAAAAGGAGCAATCACATCACTATCGCGTCCAAAACGATGCGTAGATCTCACACAAGCCTTCATTTAGGGAGACCTTCATATTGTTTTATTGGTTTTTTCAAATTTACAAAGAAAGAGGTGATTAAGAGTTGTATTACTTCGTTCTAGTTTGATTAGCATCAAAAGGAGCAATCCGTACATCTCACACAAGTCTTCACTTAGGGAGACCTTCTTAATGTTTCATTAGTTCTCCAAAATTGTCAAAATATAGGTGATTATAAGTTCTATTACTTCGTTCTAGGTGAAATTAGCATCAAAAGGAGCAATTACAACACTATCGCGTCCAAAACGATGCGTAGATCTCACACAAGCCTTCATTTAGGGAGACCATCATATTGTTTCATTGGTTTTTTTAAATTTACAAAGAAATAGGTGATTAAGAGTTGTATTACTTCGTTCAAGTTTGATTAGCATTAAAAGGATCAATCCGTACATCTCACACAAGTCTTCATTCAGGGAGACCTTCTGAATGTTTCATTAGTTCTCTAAAATTGTCAAAATATTGGTGATTATAAGTTCTATTACTTCGTTCTAGTTGAAATTAGCATCAAAAGGAGCAATCACATCACTATCGCGTCCAAAACAATGCATAGATCTCACACAAGCATTCATTCAGGGAGACGTTCATATTGTTTCATTGGTGTTTTCAAATTTACAAAGAAAGAAGTGATTAATAGTTGTATTACTTCGTTCTAGTTTGATTAGCATCAAAAGGAGCAATCCGTACATCTCACACAAGTCTTTATTTAGGAAGACCTTCTTAATGTTTCATTAGTTCTCTAAAATTATCAAAATATAGGTGATTATAAGTTCTATTACTTCGTTCTAGTTGAAATTAGCATCAAAAGGAGCACTCACATCACTATCGCGTCCAGAACGATACGTAGATCTCACACAACCCTTCATTTAGGAAGACCTTCATATTGTTTCATTGGTTTTTTTAAATTTACAAAGAAAGAGGTGATTAAGAGTTATACTACTTCGTTTTAGTTTGATTAGCATCAAAAGGAGCAATCCGTACATCTCACACAAGTCTTCATTTAGGGAGGCCTTCTTAATGTTTCATTAGTTCTCTCAAATTGTCAAAATATAGGTGATTATAAGTTCTATTACTTCGTTCTAGTTGAAATTAGCATCAAAAGGAGCAGTCACATCAATATTGCGTCCAAAACAATGCGTAGATCTCACACAAGCCTTTATTTAAGGAGACCTTCATATTGTTTCATTGGTTTTTTCAAATTTACAAAGAAAGAGGTGATTAAGAGTTGTTTTACAACGATCTAGTTTGATTAGCGTCAAAAGGAGCAACCCATGACTATCGGGTTCAAAATCAAGCGTACATCTCACAAAAGTATTCATTTTGGGAGACCTTCTTATTGTTTAATTGGTGCACTATAATTGTCAAAGAATGAAAAGATTAGGAGTCCTATAATTTCGTTCTAGTTTGATTAGCATTAAAAGGAGCAATCCCATGACTATCGCGTTAAAAACGATGTGTACATCTCACAGATGTCTTTATTTAAGGAGACCTTGTTATTGTTTCATTGGTTCTCTAAAATTGTGAAAGAAAAAGGTGATTAGGAGTTTTATTACTTCGCTCTAATTTGATTAGCATCAAAAGGAGCAATCCCATGACTATCGCGTTAAAAAATATTCGTATATCTCACACAAGTCTTAATTTAGGGAGACCTTCTTATTGTTTCATTCGGTCTCTCAAATTGTCAAAATATAGGTTATTATAAGTTCTATTACTTCGTTCTACTTGAAATTTGCATCAAAAGAAGCAATCACATCACTATCGCGTCCAAAATGATGCGTAGATCTCACACAAGTCTTCATTTAGGAAGACCTTCATATTGTTTCATTAGTTTTTTCAAATTTACATAGAAAGAGGTGATTAAGAGTTGTATTACTTCGTTCTAGTTTGATTAGCGTCAAAAGGAGAAACCCATGACTATCGGGTTCAACTTTTTTTTTCTTCTAAATTTAGACTGAATTAAAAAAAATGGAGTTACAAGACCTCATGGGAAGACCCCAAACTGACTATAGCATAGACATCATAGGACATGCCCTATGATGTCATGACTAAAAAGGAAGCAAACGGCCAAACAGCTAAAACAAAGAGGCCAAAAGCCTACCAAATCAAAATAGAAACCAAACATTAAGAGAACCAAAAAACAGCGACCAATTAGAAAAAGAAAACAAAAACAGCAACCATAGAATAACTATGTAAACTACATAACCGAGTTAACCCATGCAATCGACCCATCACACAACAGCTGCAAATCATGAAAAGACAACAACCCACAAGCAGCTCATTGCCTTCAGCAGTAGCACACAAGCACAGCAGCCCAACGCAAAAACCAGCAGCACAGCAAATATACCGGCGAAACAGCAATGAAAACAAGACAAACAGCATCAGTAGCATGCAGAGATGACAACAGCATAAATGAAAACAGCTGTGCACCAGGGATGACAACAACTTAGCAGTAGGCAGAAAGGGGCAGCAGAGGAACCAACTGGACCAAACGGCATCAGCTTCAAACAGCTTAAACAAAAAATTCCACCGCAGCAAAGCAAAACTGCACCAACAGCAGCAAACCTGCAACTGCCCAACAGCCCGCACCTTCCAACCGACCCGTCACAGAAAGCAACAAACCGGCTGAAAACTGTTGCAGCAAATGCCGACGCAGTCGGAAAGCAGGCACATCATCTGCAGACACATACAGACAACTTGCAAACCCAGCAGACTGGCAGCAAAGGCAGACAAAGCCTGCAGGAAAGCCCAGCAGACCCGCAGCAAACCAGACAAAGGAAAAACAACAAATCAGCAGCAACAAAAAACGGGAACACAGATGCCCAATGCAGCAGCCCAGATGATGTAGGCCCAAACCCAATAGCAGCAGACACTGAAAACGACATCCGAAACCAAACACACGGCAAAAACACCGGTAGCAACAGAACCAACTAACAACAGCAACTCACTCGGAAGGCACGCAGCAGAGTGCAAACCAACAAACAAAGGACAACGGCCAGCAGCAACAAATGGCAGCAGAAACAGTCCAAAATGGCTGGAACCATAACAGAACAGGAATTCCACCCATGTACACACAGGAACAGCAATCCCACCCATGAACTCCCACCCATGAACTCACAGGAACAGAACAAGCACAGTTACAACACAAAAGATCTATAGCAAATTCTAGACTTAATTTTTTGAAATTTGGCATTTGAGTGGAGCCCACACTTAATCAAATGAATAGTATCACTGATAAGAGTCCGAGCAGGGATGGAAGTATGTGAGAAAATCCTAGCATTCCTTTCGGTCCAGATTCTATATACCACAGCAGCAAAGCCAAAATGGAGAAGACTATAATGAAATTTTTTGCAATAGCGGGTATAGATAAAGCAAGTAATGGAAGCCCAACTCCTACTAAACCCTCTCCAACCGCACTGCCTAAGTACAATAACCAGAATCTGAAAAGAGAAGGAGCATTCAAAGAATAAATGGTTGAAGGTTTCCCTATCATTCGAGCAAAGCACACACATAAGGTTGATATCAAGGCCAAAGCGAGTTAAATTGTCAAGGGTCCGAAGCCCCTTATGAAAAGTAAGCCAGAGGATAAAAGATTGCCGGGGGGCCACAATCTTATGCCAAACCAAGCTATGCCAAGACACAGTTGGCCCAGTTATCCGAATAGAATTCCAGATAGTAGCAGCCTTTACAACTTTAGCCTTGGTACCTTCCCAGAGAAGGCCATCACTGATCGCTGAATTACACGGTCTAGAGAAGTCAAAGGAATTTCAAAACGCAATGACATCTTGATGATTCGATGCAGGCAACACCCACCTAGAGTTTTGAATAATGCTATTCACACAGGCTTGAGGACCGAGGCCGGGGTTAACAATCAGAGACGAATGAACAGAATTGGATAAAGAAGATTGACCAATCCATGGGTCAAACCATAAGCTAGTATTAGCACCATTACCTATGTCATAAGAAATGTGCCTACGGGCAAGATCCCTGCATTACAACACTTTCCTCCATATCCAAGAGCAGTCAGTAGGAAGGAGAATAGCCCAAAAAGATTTATTCTTTAGCATAGTAGCATGAACCCATTTAGCCCAAAGAAAGGAAGAAAAGGGATTGATGACATGCCAAAGTTGCAATAAGATAAGCGATTTATTCCATTCTGCAAGATTTTTTATTGCAAGACCACCCTCAGCATAGGGAAGACAGATCTTTGTTCAAGCAACTTTAGAGCCATGCATGTGCATGGAAGGGCCCTTCCATAAGAATCTAGACATTGCAGACTGAAGATCTTTCAAAACTGCTGCAGGAAGAATGAAGTGAGCCGACCAATAGGCTTGGGTGGCAAAGATAACTGACTTGATAAGTTACATACGATCAGCGTATGAAAGAAATTTATTGGTCCAAGAGCTGATTTTGGCTTTGACCCTTTCAAGAAGGGGGCGGCACTCCGCAAGGCTAAGTTTCGAGGTGATCAAGGGAACCCCCAAGAATTTAGCAGGGAATCAATTAGAAATTCAAAAGGCTGATAATAAGATCCGATTGGGCAGGAGGGACATGGGAGAGGAAACACATACTCTTCAAGGCATTAATGTGGAGACCCGAGCCCAAGGAAAATTGGTCAAGGCAGGTCTTAATGTTCTTAACAGAATCAATGTCACCATAACAAAATATAAGAATATCATCCGCAAAGCAAAGGTGGGTGAGGGATAGAGGCGCAGACCGCCAATAAAACTTGAAAGAGGCCTGCTTCGAGGTCTGGGTAAGCATAAGAGATAAGACTTCCATAATAATGACAAAGAGGTAGGGGGATAAGGGGTCCCCTTGTCTGAGGCCTTTGGCCCCTTTGAAGTAACCACATAAAGCCCCATTAACCTTAACAGAGAAACTGGAAGTGGAGGTGCAAGCCTTTATCCAATAAATAAATTTGGGAGGGAACTTGAAAAATTTAAGAGCAGCCCATAGAAAGTCCCAGGAAACAGAGTCAAAAGCCTTCCTGAGGTCAATCTTCAAAGCACATCTAGCCGGGCCAGAGGGTCTATGGTAATTTTTGAATAATTCCCGAGCAAGAAGAATGTTATCCCCAATTCTCTGTCCCGGAACAAAAGAAGATTGAAAGGGTGATATGATGGAAGGAAGAATATCCTTAAGCCTAGACGCAATGAGCTTCGAAATACACTTATAGGTTGTATTACAGCAAGAGATGGGTCTATAATCATTCATAGAAGAGGGGTTTAGAACTTTCGGCACAAGAGCAATGGCAGTGGCATTAGACCCCTGAAGCAGACATCCCTGACTGAAAAAGGAGCGATAGCAGTAGTAAAAACCTCCCCAACAATGTCCCAAGCATGGAGGAAGAAATTGACATTAAACCCATCAGGGTCAGGGCTCTTGTTCTTCTTCATGTGCATAAGAGTGGCCAAAATTTTTGCATCCGACACATCCCTTTCAAGCAAAAAAGCTTGTTAGGAGGACACCATCTTGGCCCCAAGAGAGTCCGGGGTAGGGAGAAAAGAGCAATCAGAAGGAGAAAGAGTTCTAAGAAGATCATAGAAGTGGTTAATGTGACGCCCCCAAATTCCAGGACCGCCACTTGGTCTCTCGAATTCGGTTCATCACGTGCTCATGGTAATACATCACAATAATAATAATAATTAAATATCACACGATCACAGCGAAAAATCTATTCTAGAATAATTTACAATGATTTATTATAATTATTCCCCCAAGTCACGCAACCTACAGTACTTAATAGATTACATAATAATATCAGTTAACGACTTATTACATAATCTAACTTAAGCTTAAACATAATCAAATCCAGTCTTACTACATCATCTTCATACAATATTAATATATTTAAAACATAACAGACATAAGCTAGTTGGTAGCTTTGCCCTTGCCCTTATCAACGCCCGAAGGTTCACCATGCTCTGCCTTAACTGAAATGTTTTAGGGAAAGCAAGAATGAGCACAAATTGCCCAGCAAGTAATATACAATAAGGGTGAGTAATAAGATTCTCAATTCTCGAAAGGGTATAACAAGATTTGATAGTTCAAGAATAACAAGAATATCAATAGTTCTCAATATCAGTCGCTAAGGACAGGATAATATCAATATGATTCAATAATAAGTCAATTCAAGATTTCAAATAATTGAATACTGAGTAGTCACTACGGACTATGAACTTCTACTAGAATTGACAGTAATAAACTGAAAATCCAACAAAAACAGGTACAACAGGTGATCAGCCTAAAGTACCCTTGTTATGCATAACAATCAACCATACTCAAGTGTGCACGTCGGTTCTCCGACAATTATATATTCCCTTCAAAGAAGGTTGTTCTTCTCAGTCAAATACAAGATCCCGCACCAATCAATTAGTTTGGGTTGCTTTTCAATAACATAAGTCCAGCCGAATCAAATGGCATAGACACTTTCACAATATTCAAGAACAATACTAAGTTCAACATGAATAATAGCTTTAATGAAATAAGAGTTCAAGTATGCTAATTCGATTCAACCGATTAAATAGGAAACTAGTTTGCAATACACAAGATAGGATACTTGCATAGTAAAAGAGTATAAGTTAGGAAACTTTCACAATTATAGATTTCCTTGCATAAAGTAAATGCGTCGGTTAGGATACTTGCACTTTAAAAGAGTGTAAGTAAGAGAACTTGCCTTTAGCGTAGTTTATCCACGAAAAGCAAATCAACACTTTCGAATTCCTATCGTAATACAGTTACGTATATATATGATATTCATTAGTCATATAATTTAACTTCACATTTTCTCTTTGAATATACGATCAACACATAAGCTAAGTTTTACCTAGCTACACAGTTATATAGAATATAATTTCTATCCTTAACGTTCCTTCTTTAGAGTTTAAACGCATTCTCATATTATATAAGATCTCAACAATTTACAAACATGCTTGCATATTATTAATATCACATAAGACCACAATCAATACTAAATATATTTCATTTTAGCAAGTTACGGCATCTCCTTAAGTTAACCGTCAAAATCGGGTTCAAGTAACATCATATAATATCACGTAGCATGTATTCATATTTAAAGGATACTTTCATGCTTGTATAACTTTTCCAAATCCAATCGTACATGGTATAGGTTCTTAAGTTAATACTTAAAGCCATTCAAGGACACGAACTCATATGGTCTAACATGATTGCTTTTAAACACATAAGATATTCATATAACTTGTATTAGTTATGCTCATGAGTACTCGTATTGCATATATGTAGCTAGCATCGTTATTATCTTGAAAACATGCTTTGTTCATGCTAAACTTTAATCACGACAACTAATCATGGTATATATATATGCATGACACATGAATGAGTCTAAGAGTACTATCACATGTGTCCATAAATGTCAAATTCTAATTCTCGTCATAACATACCAACGTTCACGTTCAAAGCTTATACTTTGTTAGTATAGTTCATTACTAAGGTCTATCATGTTCATGCTTCCTTATGAAACCTATATATGTAAGTTAACATGCTTTTCATGTATTTCAAGGCTATCTAAACATGCTCATAACATCAAAATGACTATATAGCATTTACATGATCATATCCACCTTCAAACTTCTATTCTTGTTAGGAATGAGCACTAGTTAGGTTCACATGTTCATATTTTATTACGGAACCAATATAGATAAGCTAACATGCACTTCATGTGTCTCTAGGTGGTACTAACGTGCTTGCAAGGTCAGTATGTAAATATGCTTCATATATATTAACGTCGTTTATGAAACTTTAAATTCGTTTCCAAACTATGTGTCGTTTGGTTAATCATGCATGCTAATATACTAAAACATGCTCACATTGCCTCATTAGGTTTATATATAAGTATTAATCATGCTTTCATGCTTGTTTAAACAAAAATCAAACAATTAGTTCATAACAGTTTTGTTGCAGAATACAAAAAAATTGAACACAGAGGCTGGCGCTGCGGCGCGGCACAGTAGCTCACTACTGGCGCTGCGGGGCGAGTGGCGCTGCGTGCGGCGCTGCTGCGCGGGCTGCGGCGCGTGTGGCGCTGCGGCGCGGGCTGCGGCGCTGCGGCGTCGAGGCAGTTTTCCGGTTCAGACGGCAGCGAAAAACGACCCAAAACCTCCCATTTCATCGATTTCAACATACCATACCCAGATATTAGACTTGTTTAACTTACTAACACATACATATATGCTTATATAACAGCCAATAGCAATTATCAATTCCCAATTTCATGAACTCTAACTAATTTACGAATTTCATGTATTTACAGAAATTGAAGAGGAACAATGGAAATGAAAGACTATTCAGTGGTTCCATCATGTGTGTATGTTCATATAACAACAATATAAGGGTTCTACAACCCAATCATGAACCAATTTGGCATAATCAAGAATTTCAACAAAACTCAGAGAACAACAAAGGAGTTCTTTTGACAGAAAATGAAAATGAAGACACCAAGGGGATTTATACCTCTGTTATGGAGTAAGCTTGCTGATGCTACTATAGAAATTCCTTCTGAACTAAATAGACAATCACAGTATACTCTCTTCTCTTAGAAATATTTCAGCAATGAAATGAAGGTGCAGGGAGTTCCTTTATATAGAAGAATGAATACACAGTCCAAGCTTCTAACTCCCAAATCAAACTAACAGATTGACAAATTGCATGAAGGTTATAGAATGGTAGGTATTTAGTTGTTAGAATCCATCATTAAAACCACTCCCTTGCTCATCGTTGCTACAAGGCTATGGAAATTTACTGAGTTTAAGGAGAAGTAATAGGCTTAGGCCATAATGGCTGTGCACGTGAATGAGGGAAAAGAGAGTGACTATTATATTGGGACAAGCCAAGCAAATCTCAGCATTCTTACAAATGGACTATATGCTACACTTATGTTATATATTATATGTACTCTTAGGTTATAATTACAATGTTCTCCCCATAATGTAATAAATGCAAGTTGAATACATATAATCTATGTACATTTTATCTTACCGATATAATACAATCGGATACTACCACATTACATTATATCATATATTATTAAATTGTATTACTCAACAATTATTTATAATAGATCCATGATACATTATTTTAATGTATATCCACACATCATTTGTCACCTACACATATCATAACATATAGTTACTATACATTTAATTCGCATGCTTGCACATATAATTTCTCATCTTATAAATTGAATATTAATTAATAATATACACATATCCTACATCAATCAATATAATTGTTAACCTCCATAACAATTTAATTAACCTTTATATGATTAACTATCACTTTGATATAAATCTTATTATATTTATAAACACGTTGCTCATTATTATTATGTTTCTTGCAATAATAATAATCACATATTATTAATCAATCCTCATTAGTATTTTATAACAGTTAATTAATATTCTTCTATTAACAATTAATATAGATTAATTGTTCGCTTAAATTAATATAATCATTCTTATATTACGCCACTGTGCCACACAAGGCAATCAACGAGTTTATCACAAACTCCACCAATTTCTCAATTATTATAATTATTCAATTATATATAATTGAATTAATTCATCTCATAACACAAAATCATTTATATTCAAATAAATTCTCATTTCCATTAATATATTTATTTAATAATATATGGAAATTCTCGGGTATTACAGTTAACGGCAACACGTTGAACAGCCAGGTGCCCAAAACAAAATTCACCCTCCGAATTCTCAATCGCTAAAATTTTATTTGTGTTCCACCTTTGCTTTACTTGATTGTGGAAGAACCCCGTATTCTTACCACCTTCCTTCAACCATTGAATTCTAGATTTTTGCATAATAAGCTTCTCTTCAAAAAGGAGAGCAGCCCAAAGAGAATCAGATTGAGATCTTTGTAGAAGAAGGAGAGAAGTATCACTCGGATTGGGGGATATGACTTGCTGGGTAGCGTGCAGGCATTCCCTAGCTTTCTTCACATTATAGGCTCAGATTTCCATTACGCTTATTAAGATCCTTTAAAGAAAACTTTACAGCAGACAGCTTCCCAGCCAAAATTTGCAACGGGTCACCCGAGCAAGGAGTGAGCCAAGCAGTCCGAACCACATCAGAATAATTTTCTAGACCCATCATGAAATTGAAGAACTGGAACGGCTTTGGAATAAGGGGTAAGGAAATACCAGAATTAATTACCACAGGACAGTGATCAGATAGGTCCTGCGGGCAGAAGAGGGCATAGGAGTTGGGAAAAGAATCCAACCAGAGGTCATTAACCAAAGCACGATCAAGCTTATTTTAAGTTGGGTTAACAGTTTGAGAATCCCACCAAGTGAGAAGAGGGCCAATAGCACGAAGATCCGTCAAGAGGAGATCATCAAGCCAATCCTTAAAGTCTTGCATACCATAGTCCCAAGCACAAGCACCTCCATCAATTTCAGTCAAGGATTTAACCACATTCAAATCCCCAAGAAAAGTCCATGGTTTATCAATCGAGCCAGCAATGGCTCTCAAGTCCTTCCAAAGAGATTTCCTTTCACTTGGGGTATTAAGACCGTAAACAACAGTAACAAAACCATTAAAACTGAGATTAACAGAAGAAACAAAACAATGGATAAATTGTGCAGACTTTGTAATAACATTGACATTCCAGATATTTGGGTCCCAACCAACCCAAATTCTTCCATTTACATGATACTCATAATTAAAGAGCCACTGCCAATTCCTACAGATAGCTTTAGAGATAGAATTGGCCTTAGGTGACTTGACCCTTGTTTTAACCAGGCCAACAAAAGAGATACTATGCTTACAAATGAGTTCATGAACGCTAGTCTGCTTAGGGAACGTATTTACACCTCTAATATTCATAGAGCAAAAATTTAACATAAATAAGGAAAGATATTAAGCTGGGGACTTCTTGCTCCCCCCTCCTTTGATCTTTTTCTTAGAGGCTTGGCCGACATCAGGAGAGCCTACAGCTTTGTGTTTAAGATCCCTAACATCCTTCTCATCAATCAGTTAAAGTTTACCCACAAGGGGGTTAGGAGAAGGAGTGATATCAGTGTCAGAGAAATAGTCCTGAGAACCAGCAGCCACACGGGAAAAAAGTTTGAAGGAATTTGAGTTTTGTGGGCCAGAGGGAGGAGTCGGACCAAAATATTTTTAGGACCCTTAGCAACCAGGGTCCAACTGTCGATTTTTGCAGAAGGGGGGGAGGAAATGATAGCTGGAGGAGCAGTAGTTTCACCAACAACTGGGGCCGGCATTGAAGGGGCAGCTTTGGGAACCCATTTATAGTTAGCTTGGGGACATCTAAGAAAAGAGTGCCTAAAGGACTTGCAATGAGAGCAAGACAAGGGTTTATTCTGGTACTCTACTTCAACCGATACCACTTTTTCTGAGGAGGTTTCCTCATCAAGGACAACAACTTCAAGGCTAGAAGGCAAACCGGAAGAGGTAGTGATCTCAACACAAATCCTAGCAAAGCTCATAGGCTCCAATTTTTCAGTAAACTTATCAGTAAAGAGAGGTTTACCAATCCCACTAGCAAGATAACTTAGTCCAGGGCCTGATAAGTAGGACAAAGGAACATTATGGAATTTCACCCAAACAGGGGCCTTTGAGCACATATCAAATTTAAAATCCAACCCCTCCTTCCAATGCTTGAGCTGGAGAAGCTTATTTAAAACATACCAAGGACCTAAAGCTAGGATATTATCACATTCCTCGGGATCTGAAAACTTGAAGATGAAATACCCCTTATCCTATAAGAAGACCTTCTGCAGACCCAGACTATCCCACATCTTATGAACATTATCATCAACCATTTTAAAAGGAAGCCGAGAGTGGATAAAACTTCTAACAAGGCAAGATTTCCAGAGATTATTATCGAACTGAAGAACCTCTGAAGGAGCCTTAATAGTAACAGGACCATTTTCTAGAGACGGGGGAGCAGGGGGGAAATATTCAAGAACCAAAGACGCTTTAGAGTTTCCCTTTGCCACAACAGAGCTCCAAGAAGGCATAACCGGAGGCACCACTCCCTTTTCTAAGACATCACGAGATGAAGAGGCCCGTTCACCTGCTGGGCCATCCCGAAGCTACCAGCCTTCAAGCAAGGCTTCAAAAAAGGCTGAACCAACACTGGCCCAGCTTGCCCAGAAGCAGACCCAAAGGTTCCCACCAAATTCGAAGCATCAGGCAACTCACCTTCAGCTAAAGAAGGCACAGCACCCGAGGCAAAGAGGTTAGGGGCCTTAACTAGAACAGCAGGGCTGACATCTCTAAGAGAACTTTTATCAAACAGATCGTTAGCATTGACAGAGCGGACAGTTTTTCCTTTACAGGCAAACTCATTGACATTATCAACTGAGAACCCTTGAGCTTTAATGAAGTCCAACAGCAAGTTACACCTTTTCCGCTCATCAGCAGCTTCAATATTCCCCTGTTGCGATAATGCTTGAGCAGCAATGAAAATTTCTTTCATGGTAGTACAGTGTTGAAGCCCTAGGCTAGCATCAACAACACTATTGGTTTCAGAGGAGCCAGGGCTTATCGAGTCTAGGGCAGCATTGGCCGGAACGGGAACAGACTCGGCCATGGCATCATCATCAATAAAAGGAGAGTTTTGGTTTGAGATCCCAAATTCAACAAAGAGATCCCGGGAATAAGTACTCACCGAGTTTCCAGCCGAAAGGTGGGAATGATCGACCATAATGAGGAAGGGAGAAGGTAAAGGTCAAGATTGGAACGAAGGAGGCGGAGGAAAAAGATACGGGTCGGATGGCTCAGACGGAGGAATGAGCCAGAAGAGAGAATGGTGGAGAAACAACACAAGAGAGAAGCTGCCGGAAAAGGGAGAGGGCCGTGGGAAACTAAAAAGGGAAAATAGAAAAGTTAGGTTTGGACAGAAAATATTGTTGGGTGCAGGCGGGAGACAAAAAAAGGAAAAAAGAGTTAACGGAACATGGATGTGGGTTAACGGAATAAAGAGTTTCTAGAGAGAAGGGAGAGAGAATCCTAGAGAGATAAACTAACCCATCAGGAGTTGCCTTCGGGTTCAAAATCAAGCGTACATATCACAAAAGTATTCATTTTGGGAGACCTTCTTATTGTTTCATTGGTGCACTAAAATTGTCAAAGAAAGAAAAGATTAGGAGTCCTATAACTTCGTTCTTGTTTGATTAGCATCGAAAGAGCAATCCCATGACTATCGCATCCAAAACGATGCGTAGATCTCACACAAGTCTTCATTTAGGGAGACCTTAATATTGTTTCATTGGTTGTTTTAAATTTACAAAGAAAGAGGTGATTAAGAGTTGTATTACTTCGTTCTAGTTTGATTAGCGTTAAAACGACAAACCCATTACTATCGCATTCAAAACCATATGTACATCTCACACAAGGCTTCATTTAGGAAGACCTTCTTCTTGTTTCATTGGTGCTCTAAAATTGTCAAAGAAAGAGGTGATTAGGAGTCCTATAACTTCGTTCTAGTTTGATTAGCATCAAAATGAGCAATCCCATGACTATCGCGTTAAAAACGTCGCGTACATCTCACACAAGTCTTCATTTAAGGAGACCTTGTTATTGTTTCATTGGTTTTCTAAAATTATGAAAGAAGGAGGTGATTAGGAGTTTTATTACTTCGTTCTAATTAGATTAGCATCAAAAGAAGCAATCCTATGACTATCGCATTAAAAACGATGCGTACATCTCACACAAGTCTTGATTTAGGGAGTCCTTCTTATTGTTTCATTGGGTCTCTCAAATTATCAAAGAAAGAGGTGATTATAATTTCTATGAATTCGTTCTAGTTTGATTAGCATCAAAAGAACTAATCCTATCACTAGTGCCTTCAAAACGGTCCGTACATCTCACACAAGTCTTCATTTAGGGAGACCTTCTTAATGTTTCATTAGTTCTCTCAAATTGTCAAAATATACCATTATGAGTTCTATTACTTCGTTCTAGTTGAAATTAGCATCAAAAGGAGCAATCCCATCACTATCGCATCCAAAACAATGCGTAGATCTCACACAAGTCTTTATTTAGGGAGACCTTAATATTGTTTCATTGGTTGTTTCAAATTTATAAACAAAGAGGTGATTAAGAGTTGTATTACGTCGTTATAGTTTGATTAGCGTCAAAACGAGAAACCCGTGACTATCGCGTTCAAAACCATGCGTACATCTCACACAAGTATTCATTTAGGGAGACCTTCTTATTGTTTCATTGGTGCACTAAAATTGTCAAAGAAAGAAGTGATTAGGAGTCCTATAACTTCGTTCTAGTTTGATTAGCATCAAAAGGACCAATCCCATGACTATCGCGTTAAAAACGATGCGTACATCTCACACATATCTTCATTTAAGGAGACCTTCTTATTGTTTCATTGGTTCTCTCAAATTGTGAAAAAGGAGGTGATTAGGAGTCTTATTACTTCGTTCTAATTTGATTAGCATCAAAAGGAGCAATCTTATGACTATCGTGTTAAAAACGATGCGTACATCTCACACAAATCTTGGTTTAGGGAGTCCTTTTTATTATTTCATTGGGTCTCTCAAATTGTCAAAGAAAGAGGTGATTATGAATCCTATGAATTCGTTCTAGTTTAATTAGCATCAGAAGGAGCAATCACATCACTAGTGCCTTCAAAACGATCCGTACATCTCACACAAGTCTTCATTTAGGGAGATCTTCTTAATGTTTCATTAGTTCTCTCAAATTATCAAAATATAGGTGATTATGAGCTCTATTACTTTGTTCTAGTTGAAATTAGCATCAAAAGGAGCAATCACATCACTATCGCGTCCAAAATGATGCGTAGATCTCACACAAGTCTTTTTTTAGGAAGACCTTAATATTGTTTCATTGGTTGTTTCAAATTTACAGAAAAAGAGGTGATTAAGAGTTGTATTACTTCGATCTAGTTTGATTAGCGTCAAAAGACAAACCCATTACTATCGCGTTCAAAACCATGTGTACATCTCACACAAGGCTTCATTTAGGGAGACCTTCTTATTGTTTCATTGGTGCTCTAAAATTTTCAAAGAAAGAGGTGATTAGGAGTCCTATAACTTCGTTCTAGTTTGATTAGCATTAAAAGTAGCAATCCCATGACTATCGCGTTAAAAACGATGCATACATCTCACACATGTCTTCATTTAAGGAGACCTTCTTATTGTTTCATTTGTTCTCTAAAATTGTAAAAGTAGGACGTGATTAGGAGTTTTATTACTTTGTTCTAATTGGATTAGCATCAAAAGGAGCAATCCCATGACTATCGCGTTAAAAATGATGCGAATATCTCACACAAATCTTCATTTAGGGAGACCTTCATATTGTTTCAATTGTTTTTTCAAATTTACAAAGAAATAGGTGATTAAGAGTTGTATTACTTCTTTCTAGTTTGATTAGCATCAAAAGGAGCAATCCGTACATCTCACACAAGTCTTCATTTAGGGAGACCTTCTTAATATTTCATTAGTTCTCTAAAATTGTTAAAATATAGGTGATTATAAGTTCTATTACTTCGTTCTAGTTGAAATTAGCATCAAAAGGAGCAATCACATCATTATCGCGTCTAAAACGATGCGTAGATCTTACACAAGCATTCATTTAGGGAGACCTTCATATTGTTTCATTGGTGTTTTCAAATTTACAAAGAAAGAGGTGATTAAGTGTTGTATTACTTCGTTCTAGTTTGATTAGCATCAAAAGGAGCAATCCGTACATCTCACACAAGTATTTATTTAGGAAGACTTTCTTAATGTTTCATTAGTTCCCTAAAATTTTCAAAATATAGGTGATTATAAGTTGTATTACTTCGTTCTAGTTGAAATTAGCATCAAAAGGAGCAATCACATCACTATCGTGTCCAAAACGATGCGTAGATCTCACACAAGCCTTCATTTTGGGAGACCTTCATATTGTTTCATTGGTTTTTTCAAAATTTACAAAGAAAGAGGTGATTAATAGTTGTATTACTTCGTTCTAGTTTGATTATCGTCAAAAGGAGAAACCCATGACTATCGGGTTCAAAATCAAGCGTACATCTCACAAAAGTATTCATTTTGGGAGACCTTCTTATTGTTTCATTGGTACACTAAAATTGTCAAAGAAACAAAAGATTAGGAGTCCTATAACTTCGTTCTAGTTTGATTAGCATCAAAAGGAGCAATTCCATGACCTTCTTATTATTTCATTGGTTCTCTCAAATTATCAAAGAAAGAGGTGATTATGAGTCCTATGAATTCGTTCTAGTTTGATTAGCATCAAAAGTAGCAATCCTATCACTAGTGCCTTCAAAACGATCTGTACGATGTCACACAAGTATACATTTAGGGAGACCTTCTTATTGTTTCATTGGTTCTCTCTCAAATTGTCAAAAAATATATGATTATGAGTCCTACTACTTCGTTCTAGTTTAAATTAGCATCAAAGCGAGTAATCCCATCACTAATGCCATCAAAATGATCCGTACATCTCATACAAGTCTTCATTTAATGAGACCTTTTTATTGTTTCATTAGTTCTCTCAAATTGTCAAAATATAGGTGATTATGAGTCCTATTATTTTGTTTTAGTTGAAATTAGCATCAAAGGGAGCAATTCCATCACTATCACGTCCAAAACGATGCGTAGATCTCACACAAGTCTTCATTTAAGGAAACCTTCATATTGTTTCATTGGTTGTTTCAAATTTATGAAGAAAGAGTGATTAAGAGTTTTATTACTTCGTTCTAGTTTGATTAGCATCAAAAGGAAAAATAGATGACTACCGGGTTCAAAATCAAGCGTACATCTCACACAAGTATTCATGTAGGGAGACCTTCTTATTGTTTTATTGGTGCACTAAAATTGTCAAAGAAAAAAGTGATTAGGAGACCTATAACTTCGTTCTAATTTGATTAGCATCAAAAGGAGCAATCCCATGACTATCGCGTTAAAAACGATGCTTACATCTCACACATGTCTTCATTTAAGGAGACCTTCTTATTGTTTCATTGGTTCTCCAAAATTGTGAAAAAAGAGGTGTTTAGGAGTTTTATTACTTTGTTCTAATTTGATTAGCATCAAAAGGAGCAATCCCATGACTATCGCATTAAAAACGATGCGTATATTTCACACAAGTCTTGATTTAGGGAGACCTTCTTGTTGTTTCATTGGGTCTCTCAAATTGTCAAAATATAGGTGATTATAAGTTCTATTACTTCGTTCTAGTTGAGATTAGCATCAAAAGGAGCAATCACATCACTATCGCGTCCAAAACGATGCGTAGATCTCACACAAGTCTTCTTTTAGGGAGACCTTCATATTATTTCATTAGTTTTTTCAAATTTACAAAGAAAGAGGCAATTAAGAGTTGTATTACTTTGTTCTAGTTTGATTAGCGTCAAAAGGAGAAACCATGACTATTGGGTTCAAAATCAAGTGTACATATCACAAAAGTATTCATTTTGGGAGACCTTCTTATTGCTTCATTGGTGCCCTAAAATTGTCAAATAAAGAAAAGATTAGGAGTCCTATAACTTCGTTCTAGTTTGATTAGCATCAAAAGGAAGTAATCCCATGACTATCGCGTTAAAAACGATGCGTACATCTCACACATGTCTTCATTTAAGGAGACCTTGTTATTGTTTCATTGGTTCTCTAAAATTGTGAAAGAAAGAGGTGTTTAGGTGTTTTTTTACTTAGTTCTAATTTGATTAGCATAAAAAAGAGCAATCCCATGACTATCGCGTTAAAAACGATGCGTATATCTCGCACAAGTCTTGATTTAGGGAGACCTTCTTATTGTTTCATTGGGTCTCTCAAATTGTCAAAATATAGGTGATTATAAGTTCTATTACTTCGTTCTTGTTGAAATTAGCATCAAAAGGAGCAATCTCCTCACTATCGCTTCCAAAACGATGCGTAGATCTCACACAAGTCTTCATGTAGGGAGACCTTCATATTGTTTCATTAGTTTTATCAAATTTACATAGAAAGAGGTGATTAAGAGTTTTATTACTTCGTTTTAGTTTGATTAACGTCAAAAAGAGAAACCCATTACTATCAGGTTCAAAATCAAGCGTACATCTCACAAAAGTATTTATTTTGGGAGACTTTCTTATTGTTCATTGGTGCACTAAAATTGTCAAAGAAATAAAAGATTAGGAGTCCTATAACTTCGTTCTTATTTGATTAGCCTCAAAAGGAGTAGACCCATGACTATCGCGTCCAAAACGATGTGTAGATCTCACACAAGTCTTCATTTAGGGAGACCTTAATATTGTTTCATTGGTTGTTTCAAATTTACAAAGAAAGAGGAGATTAAGAGTTGTATTACTTCGTTCTAGTTTGATTAGCGTCAAAACGACAAACCCATTACTATCGCGTTCAAAACCATGTGTACATCTCAGTCAAGGCTTCATTTAGGGAGACCTTATTATTATTTCATTGGTGCTCTAAAATTCTCAAAGAATGAGGTGATTAGGAGCCCTATAACTTCGTTCTAGTTTGATTAGCATCAAAAGGAGCAATGCCATGACTATCGCGTTAAAAACGATACGTACATCTCACACAAGTCTTCATTTAGGGAGACCTTAATATTGTTTCATTGGTTGTTTCAAATTTACAAAGAAAGAGGTGATTAAGAGTTGTATTACTTCGTTATAGTTTGATTAGCATCAAAATGAGAAACCCATGACTATCGCGTTCAAAACTATGCGTACGTCTCACACAAGTATTCATTTAGGGGGATCCTTCTTATTGTTTCATTGGTGCACTAAAATTGTCAAAGAAAGAGGTGATTAAGAGTTGTATTACATCGATCTAGTTTGATTAGCGTCAAAACGACAAACCCATTACTATCGCGTTCAAAACCATGTGTACATCTCACACAAGGCTTCATTTAGGGAGACCTTCTAATTGTTTCATTGGTGCTCTAAAATTTTCAAAGAAAGAGGTGATTAGGAGTCCTATAACTTCGTTCTAGTTTGATTAGCATCAAAATGAGCAATCCCATGACTATCGCGTTAAAAACGATGCGTACATATCACACATGTCTTCATTTAAGGAGACCTTCTTATTGTTTCATTGGTTCTCTAAAATTATGAAAGAAGGAGGTGATTAGGAGTTTTATTACTTCGTTCTAATTTGATTAGCATCAAAAGGAGCAATCCCATGACGATAGCGTTAAAAACGATGCGTATATCTCACACAAGTCTTGATTTAGGAATACCTTCTTATCGTTTCATTGGGTCTCTAAAATTGTCAAAATATAGGTGATTATAAGTTCTATTACTTTGTTCTTGTTGGAATTAGCATCAAAAGAAGTAATCACATCACCATCGCGTCCCAAACGATGCGTAGATCTCACACAAGCCTTCATTTAGGGAGACCTTCATATTGTTTCATTGGTTTTTTTCATATTTACAAAGAAAGAGGTGATTAGGAGTTGTATTACTTCGTTCTAGTTTGATTAGCATCAAAAGGAGCAATCCGTACATCTCACACAAGTCTTCACTTAGGGAGACCTTCTTAATGTTTCATTAGTTCTCTAAAATTGTCAAAAAATAGGTGATTATATATTCTATTACTTCATTCTAGTTGAAATTAGCATCAAAAAGAGCAACCACAACACTATCGCGTCCAAAACGATGCGTAGATCTCACACAAGCCTTCATTTAGGGAGACCTTCATATTGTTTCATTGGTTTTTTCAAATTTACAAAGAAAGAGTTAATTAAAAGTAGTATTACTTTGTTCTAGTTTGATTAGCATCAAAAGGAGCAATCCGTACATCTCACACAAGTCATCATTTAGGGAGACCTTCTTAATGTTTCATTAGTTCTCTAAAATTTTCATAATATAGGTGATTATAAGTTCTGCTACTTTGTTCTAGTTGAATTTAGCATCAAAAGGAGCAATCACATCACTATCGCGTCCAAAACGATGCGTAGATCTCACACAAGCCTTCATTCAGGGAGACCTTCATATTGTTTCATTGGTTTTTTCAAATTAACAAAGAAAAAGCTGATTAAGAGTTGTATTACTTCGTTCTAGTTTGATTAGCATCAAAAGGAGCAATCCGTACATCTCACACAAGTCTTCATTTAGGGAGACCTTCATAATGTTTCATTAGTTCTCTATAATTATCAAAATATAGGTGATTATAAGTTTTATTACTTCGTTCTAGTTGAAATTAGCATCAAAAGGAGCAATCACATAACTATCGCATCCAAAACGATGCGTAGATCTAACACAAGCCTTAATTTAGGGAGAGCTTCATATTGTTTCATTGGTTTTTTCAAATTCACAAAGAAAGAGGTGATTAAGAGTTGTATTAATTCGTTCTAGTTTGATTAGCATCAAAAGGAACAATCCG
Organism: Panax stipuleanatus; assembly: GCA_020205555.1. Classification (NCBI taxonomy): domain Eukaryota; kingdom Viridiplantae; phylum Streptophyta; class Magnoliopsida; order Apiales; family Araliaceae; genus Panax; species Panax stipuleanatus. Next base: position 59,844,067 of record CM035124.1, on the reverse strand, counting down.
TACATCTCACACAAGTCTTCACTTACGGAGACCTTCTTAATGTTTCATTAGTTCTCTAAAATTGTCAAAATATAGGTGATTATAATTTCCATTACTTCGTTCTAGTTAAAATTAGCATCAAAAGGAGCAATCACATCACTATCGCGTACAAAACGATGCGTAGATCTCACACAAGCCTTCATTCAGGGAGACCTTCATATTGTTTCATTGGTTTTTTCAAATTTACAAAGAAAGAGGTGATTAAGAGTTGTATTACTTCGTTCTAGTTTGATTAGCATCAAAAGGAGAAATCCGTACATCTCACACAAGTCTTCATTTAGAGAGACCTTCTTAATGTTTCATTACTTCTCTAAAATTGTCAAAATATAGGTGATTATAAGTTCTATTACTTCATTCTAGTTGAAATTAGCATCAAAAAGAGCAATCACATCATTATCGCGTACAAAACGATGCGTAGATCTCACACAAGCCTTCATTCAGGGAGACCTTCATATTGTTTCATTGGTTTTTTCAAATTTACAAGGAAAGAGGTGATTAAGAGTTGTATTACTTCGTTCTAGTTTGATTAGCATCAAAAGGAGCAATTCGTACATCTCACACAAGTCTTCATTTAGGGAGACCTTTTTAATGTTTCATTAGTTCTCTCAAATTATTAAAATATAGGTGATTATAAGTTCTATTACTTCGTTCTAGTTGAAATTAGCATCAAAAGGAGCAATCACATCACTAACTAGTCCAAAACGATGCGTAGATCTCACACAAGCCTTCATTTAGGGAGACCTTCATATTGTTTCATTGGTTTTTTCAAATTTACAAAGAAAGAGGTGATTAAGAGTTATATTACATCGATCTAGTTTGATTAGCGTCAAAACGACAAACCCATTACTATCGCGTTCAAAACCATGTTTACATCTCACACAAGGCTTCATTTAGGGAGACCTTCTTATTGTTTCATTAGTGCTCTAAAATTTTCAAAGAAAGAGGTGATTAGGAGTCCTATAACTTCGTTCTAGTTTGATTAGCATCAAAAGGAGCAATCCCATGACTATCGCGTTAAAAACGATGCGTACATCTCACACATGTCTTTATTTAAGGAGACCATCTTATTGTTTCATTGGTTCTCTACAATTGTGAAAGAAGGAGGTGATTAGGAGTTTTATTAATTTTTTCTAATTTGATTAGCATCAAAAGGAGCAATCCTATGACTATCGCGTGAAAAATGATGCGTATATCTCACACAAGTCTTAATTTAGGGAGACCTTCTTATTGTTTCATTGGGTCTCTAAAATTGTTAAAATATAGGTGATTATAAGTTCTATTACTTTGTTGTAGTTGAAATTACCTTCAGAAGGAGCAATCACATCACTATCGCGTTCAAAACGATGCGTAGATCTCACACAAGCGTTCATTTAGGGAGACCTTCATAATGTTTCGTTGGGGAGACCTTCTGAATGTTTCATTACTTCTCTAAAATTGTCAAAATATAGGTGATTATAAGTTCTATTACTTTGTTCTAGTTGAAATTAGCGTCAAAAGGAGCAATCACATCACTATCGCGTCCAAAACGATGCGTAGATCTCACATAAGCCTTTATTCAGGGAGACCTCATATTGTTTCATTGGTTTTTTCAAATTTACAAAGAAAGAGGTGATTAAGATTTGTATTACTTTGTTCTAGTTTGATTAGCATCAAAAGGAGCAATCCGTACATCTCACACGAGTCTTCATTTAGGGAGAACTTTTTAATGTTTCATTAGTTCTCTAAAATTGTCAAAATATAGGTGATTATAAGTTCTATTACTTCGTTTTAGTTGAAATTAGCATGAAAAGGAGCAATCACATCAATATCGCGTCCAAAGCGATGCGTAGATCTCACACAAGCCTTCATTTAGGAAGACCTTCATATTGTTTCATTGGTTTTTTCAAATTTACAAAGAAAGAGGAGATTAAGAGTTGTATTACTTCGTTTTAGTTTGATTAGCATCAAAAGGAGCAATCCGTACATCTCACTCAAGTCTTCATTTCGGAGACCTTCATAATGTTTCATTAGTTCTCTCAAATTGTCAAAATATAGGTGATTATGAGTTCTATTAATTCGTTCTAGTTGAAATTAGCATCGAAAGGAGCAATCCCATCACTATCGCGTCCAAAACGATGCGTAGATCTCACACAAGTCTTCATTTAGAGAGACCTTTATATTGTTTCATTGGTTTTTTCAAATTTACAAAGAAAGAGGTGATTAAGAGTTGTATTACTTCGTTCTAGTTTGCTTAGCGTCAAAAGGAGAAACCCATGACTATCGGGTTCAAAATCAAGCGTAGATGTCACAAAAGTATTCATTTTGGGAGACCTTCATATTGTTTCATTGGTGCACTAAAAATGTCAAAGAAAGAAGTGATTAGGAGTCCTATAACTTCGTTCTAGTTTGATTAGCATCAAAAGGGCAATCCCATGACTATCGCATTAAAAATGATGCGTACATCTCACACATGTCTTCATTTAAGGAGACCTTCTTATTGTTTCATTTGTTCACTAAAATTGTGAAAGAAAGAGGTGATTAGGAGTCTTATTACTTCGTTCTAATTTGATTTGCATCAACAGGAGCAATCCCATGACTATCGCGTTAAAAACGATGCGTACATCTCACACAAGTCTTGATTTAGGGAGACCTTCTTATTGTTTCATTGGGTCTCTCAAATTGTCAAAGAAAGAGGTGATTATGAGTCCTATGAATTCGTTCTTGTTTAATTAGCATCAAAAGGACCAATCCTGCCATTAGTGCCTTCAAAATGATCCGTACATCTCACACATGTCTTTATTTAGGGAGACCTTCTTAATTTTTCATTAGTTCTCTCAAATTGTGAAAATATAAGTGATTATAGGTTCTATTACTTCGTTCTAGTTTAATATAGCATCAAAAGGAGCAATTATATCACTATCGCATCCAAAACGATGCGTAGATCTCACACAAGTCTTCATTTAGGGATATCGACATATTGTTTCATTGGTTTTTTCAAATTTACAAAGAAAGAGGAGATTAAGTGTTGTATTACTTCGTTCTAGTTTGATTAGCGTCAAAAGGAGAAACCTATGACTATCGGATTCAAAATCAAGCGTACATCTCACAAAAGTTTTCATTTTGGGAGACCTTCTTATTGTTTCATTGGTGTACTAAAATTGTCAAAGAAAGAAGTGATTAGGAGTCCTATAATTTTGTTCTAGTTTGATTAGCATGAAAAGGAGCAATCCCATGACTATCGCGTTAAAAACGATGCGTACATCTCACACATGTCTTCATTTAAGGAGACCTTCTTATGGTTTCATTGGTTCTCTAAAATTGTGAATGAAGAAGGTGATTAGGAGTTTTATTACTTCGTTCTAATTTCATTAGCATCAAAAGGAGCAATACTATGACTATCGCGTTAAAAATGATGCGTACATACATCTCACACAAGTCTTGATTTAGGGAGACTTTTTTATTATTTCGTTGGGTCTCTCAAATTGACAAAGAAAGAAGTGATTATAAGTCCTTTGAATTCGTTCTAGTTTGATTAGCATCAAAACGAGCAATCCTGTCACTAGTGCCTTCAAAACGATCCGTACATTTAACACATGTCTTCATTTAGGGAGACCTTCTTAATGTTTCATTAGTTCTCTCAAATTGTCAAAATAAAGGTGATTATAAGTTCTATTACTTCGTTCTAGTTGAAAATAGCTTCAAAAGGAGCAATCACATCACTATCGCATCCAAAACGATGCGTAGATCTCACACAAGTCTTCATTTAGGAAGACTTTCAAATTGTTTCATTGGTTTTTTCAAATTTACAAAGAAAGAGGTGATTAAGAGTTGTATTATTTCGTTCTAGTTTGATTAGCGTCAAAAGGAGAAACCCATGACTATCGGGTTCAAAATCAAGCGTACATCTCACAAAAGTATTCATTTTGGGAGACCTTATTATTGTTTCATTGGTGCACTAAAATTGTCAAAGAAAGGAAACATTAGGAGTCCTATAACTTCATTCTAGTTTGATTAGCATCAAAAGGAGCAATCCTGTGACTATCGCGTTAAAAACGATGTGTACATCTTACACATGTCTTCATTTAAGGAGACCTTCTTATTGTTTCATTTGTTCTCTAAAATTGTGAACGAAGGAGGTGATTAGGAGTCTTATTACTTCGTTCTTATTTGATTAGCATCAAAAGTAGCAATCCTCTGACTATTGCGTTAAAAACGATGCGTACATCTCACACAAATCTTGATTTAGGGAGACCTTCTTATTGTTTCATTGGGTCTCTGAAATTGTCAAAGAAAGAGGTGATTATGAGTCCTATGAATTCGTTCTAGTTTGATTAGCATCAAAAGAAGCAATCCTATCACTAGTGCCTTCAAAACGATCCTTACATCTCAACAAGTCTTCATTTAGGGAGGCCTTCTTAATGCTTCATTAGTTATTTCAAATTGTCAAAATATAGGTGATTATGAGTTGTATTATTTCGTTCTAGTTGAAATTAGCATCAAAAGGAGCAATCACATCACTATCGCGTCCAAAACGATGCGTAGATCTCACACAAGTCTTCATTTAGGGAGACCATATTATTGTTTCATTGGTTGTTTCAAATTTACTAAGAAAGAGGTGATTAAGAGTTTTATTACTTCGTTCTAGTTTAATTAGCGTCAAAATGGCAAACCCATTACTATCGCGTTTAAAACCATGTGTACATCTCAAACAAGACTTCATTTAGGGAGACCTTCTTATTGTTTCACTGGTGCTCTAAAATCGTCAAAGAAAGAGGTGATTCGGAGTCCTATAATTTCGTTCTAATTTGATTAGCATCAAAAGGAGCAATCCCATGACTATCGCAGTAAAAACGATGCGTACATCTCATACATGTCTTCATTTAAGGAGACCTTCTTATTATTTCATTTGTTCTCTAAAATTATGAAAGAAAGAAGTGATTAGGAGTCTTATTACTTCGTTCTAATTTGATTAGCATGAAAAGGAGCAATCCCACTACTATCGCATTAAAAACGATGCGTACATCTCACACAAGTCTTGATTTAGGGAGACCTTCTTATTGTTTCATTGGGTCTCTCAAATTGTCAAAGAAAGAGGTGATTATGAGTCCTATGAATTCGTTCTAGTTTGATTAGCATCAAAAGGAGCAACCCTGTCACTAGTGCCTTCAAAACGATACGTACATCTCACACAAGTCTTCATTTAGGGAGACCTTCTTAATGTTTCGTTAGTTCTCTCAAATTGTCAAAATATAGGTGATTATAGGTTCTATTACTTCGTTCTAGTTGAATATAGCATCAAAAGAAGCAATCACATCACTATCGCGTCCAAAATGATGCGTAGATCTCACACAAGTCTTCATTTAGGGAGACCGTCATATTGTTTCATTGGTTTTTTCAAATTTACAAAGAAAAAGGTGATTGAGAGTTGTATTACTTCGTTCTAGTTTGATTAGCGTCAAAAGAAGAAACCCATAGCTATCGGGTTCAAAATCAAGCATACATCTCACAAAAATATTCATTTTGGAAGACTTTCTTATTGTTTCGTTGGTGCACTAAAATTGTCAAAGAAATAAGTGATTAGGAGTCCTATAACTTCGTTCTAGTTCGATTAGCATCAAAAGGATTAATCCCATGACTATCGCGTTAAAAACGATGCGTACATCTCACACATGTCTTCATTTAAGGAGACTTTCTAATTGTTTCATTGATTCTCTAAAATTATGAAAGAAGGAGGTGATTAGCAGTCTGATTACTTCGTTCTAATTTGATTAGCATCAAAAGGAGCAATCCTATGACTATCGCGTTAAAAACGATGCGTACATACATCTCACACAAGTCTTGATTTAGGAAGACCTTTTTATTATTTCATTGGGTCTCTCAAATTGTCAAAGAAAGAGGTGATTATGAGTCTTATGAATTCGTTCTAGTTTGATTAGCATCAAAAAGAGCTATCATATCACTAGTGCCTTCAAAACGATCCGTACATCTCACACAAGTCTTCATTTAGGGAGATCTTCTTAATGTTTCATTAGTTCTCTCAAATTGTCAAAATATAGGTGATTATGAGTTCCATTACTTCGTTCTAGTTGAAATTAGCATCAAAAGAAGCGATCACATCACTATCGCGTCCAAAACGATGCGTAGATCTCACACAAGTCTTTATTTAAGGAGACCTTAATATTGTTTCATTGGGTGTTTCAAATTTACAAAGAAAGAGGTGATTAAGAGTTGTATTACATCGATCTAGTTTGATTAGCGTCAAAACGACAAACCCATTAATATCGCGTTCAAAACCATGTGTACATCCCACACAAGGCTTCATTTAAGGAGACCTTCTTATTGTTTCATTGGTGCTCTAAAATTTTCAAAGAAAGAGGTGATTTGGAGTCCTATAACTTTGTTCTAGTTTGATTAGCATCAAAAAGAGTAATCCATTGACTATCACGTTAAAAACAATGCGGACATCTCACACATGTCTTCATTTAAGGAGACATTCTTATTGTTTCATTGGTTCTCTAAAATTGTTAAAGAAGGAGGTGATTAGGACTTTTATTACTTCGTTCTAATTTGATTAGCATCAAAAGGAGCAATCCCATGACTATCGCGTTAAAAATGATGCGTATATCTCACACATGTCTTGATTTAGGGAGACCTTCTTATTGTTTCATTGAGTCTTTAAAATTGTCAAAATATAGGTGATTATAAGTTCTATTACATCGTTCTAGTTGAAATTAGCTTCAAAAGGAGCAATCACATTACTATCGCGTCCAAAACGATGCGTAAATCTCATACAAGCGTTCATTTAGGGAGACCTTCATAATGTTTCATTGGGGAGACCTTCTTAATGTTTCATTACTTCTCTAAAATTGTCAAAATATAGGTGATTATAAGTTCTATTACTTCGTTCTAGTTGAAATTAGCATCAAAAGGAGCAATCACATCACTATCGCGTCCAAAACGATGCGTAGATCTCACATAAGCCTTTATTCAGGGAGACATTCATATTGTTTCATTGGTTTTTTCAAATTTACAAAGAAAGAGGTGATTAAGATTTGTATTACTTTGTTCTAGTTTGATTAGCATCAAAAGGAGCAATCCGTACATCTCACACAAGTCTTCATTTAGGGAGACCTTCTTAATGTTTCATTAGTTCTCTAAAATTGTCAAAATATAGGTGATTATAAGTTCTATTACTTCGTTTTAGTTGAAATTAGCATGAAAAGGAGCAATCACATCAATATCGCGTCCAAAACGATGCGTAGATCTCACACAAGCCTTCATTTAGGAAGACCTTCATATTGTTTCATTGGTTTTTTAAAATTTACAAAGAAAGAGGTGATTAAGAGTTGTATTACATCGTTCTAGTTTGATTTGCATCAAAAGGAGCAATCCGTACATCTCACTCAAGTCTTCATTTAGGGAGACCTTCTTAATGTTTCATTAGTTCTCGCAAATTGTCAAATAATAGGTGATTATAAGTTCTATTAATACGTTCTAATTGAAATTAGCATCGAAATGAGCAATCACATCACTATCGCATCCAAAACGATACGTAGATCTCACACAAGCCATCATTTAGGGAGACCTTCATATTGTTTCATTGGTTTTTTCAAATTTACAAAGAAAGAGGTGATTAAGAGTTGTATTACTTCGTTCTAGTTTCCTTAGCGTCAAAAGGAGAAACCCATGACTATCGGGTTCAAAATCAAGCGTACATGTCACAAAAGTATTCATTTTGGGAGACCTTCATACTGTTTCATTGGTGCACTAAAAATATCAAAGAAAGAAGTGATTAGGAGTCCTATAACTTCGTTCTAGTTTGATTAGCATCAAAAGGGCAATCCCATGACTATGGCATTAAAAACGATGCGTACATCTCACAATGTCTTCATTTATGGAGACCTTCTTATTGTTTCATTTTTTCTCGAAAATTATGAAAGAAAGAGGTTATTAGGAGTCTTATTACTTCGTTCTAATTTGATTAGCATGAAAAGGAGCAATCCCACTACTATCGCATTAAAAATGATGCGTACATCTCACACAAGTCTTGATTTAGGGAGACCTTCTTATTGTTTCATTGGGTCTCTCAAATTGTCAAAGAAAGAGGTGATTATGAGTCCTATGAATTCGTTCTAGTTTGATTAGCATCAAAAGGAGAAACCCTATCACTAGTGCCTTCAAAACGATACGTACATCTCACACAAGTCTTCATCTAGGGAGACCTTCTTAATGTTTCGTTAGTTCTCTCAAATTGTCAAAATATAGGTTATTATAGGTTCTATTACTTCGTTCTAGTTGAATATAGCATCAAAAGGAGCAATCACATCACTATCGCGTCCAAAACGATGCGTAGATCTCACACAAGTCTTCATTTAGGGAGACCGTCATATTGTTTCATTGGTTTTTTCAAATTTACAAAGAAAGAGGTGATTGAGTGTTGTATTACTTCGTCCTAGTTTGATTAGCGTCAAAAGAAGAAACCCATGACTATCGGGTTCAAAATCAAGCGTACATCTCACAAAAGTATTCATTTTGGGAGACCTTCTTATTGTTTCATTGGTGCACTAAAATTGTCAAAGAAAGAAAAGATTAGGAGTCCTATAACTTCGTTCTAGTTTGATTAGTATCAAAAGGAGCAATCCCATGACTATCGCGTTAAAAACGATGCGTACATCTCACACATGTCTTCATTTAAGGAGACTTTCTAATTGTTTCATTGGTTCTCTAAAATTGTGAAAGAAGGAGGTGATTAGCAGTCTTATTACTTCGTTCTAATTTGATTAGCATCAAAAGGAGCAATCCTATGACTATCGCGTTAAAAACGACGCGTACATACATCTCACACAAGTCTTGATTTAGGAAGACCTTTTTATTGTTTCATTGGGTCTCTCAAATTGTCAAAGAAAGAGGTGATTATGAGTCTTAAGAATTCGTTCTAGTTTGATTAGCATCAAAAAGAGCTATCATATCACTAGTGCCTTCAAAACGATCCGTACATCTCACACAAGTCTTCATTTAGGGAGATCTTCTTAATGTTTCATTAGTTCTCTCAAATTATCAAAATATAGGTGATTATGAGTTTCATTACTTCGTTCTAGTTGAAATTAGCATCGAAAGAAGCAATCACATCACTATCGCATCCAAAACGATGCGTAGATCTCACACAATCTTCATTTAGGGAGACTTTCATATTGTTTCATTGGTTTTTTCAAATTTACAAATAAAGAGGTGATGAAGAGTTGTATTACTTCGTTCTAGTTTGATTAGCGTCAAAAGGAGAAACCCATGACTATCGGGTTCAAAATCAAGCGTACATCTCACAAAAGTATTCATTTTGGGATACCTTCTTATTGTTTCATTGGGGCACTAAAATTGTCAAAGAAAGAAAAGATTAGGAGTCCTATAACTTCGTTCTAGTTTGATTAGCATCAAAAGGATCAATCCCGTGACTATCGCGTTAAAAACGATGCGTACATCTCACACAAGTCTTGATTTAGGGAGACCTTCTTATTGTTTCATTGGGTCTCTCAAATTGTCAAAGAAAGAGGTGATTATGAGTCCTATGAATTCGTTCTTGTTTAATTAGCATCAAAAGGACCAATCCTCTTACTATTGCGTTAAAAATGACGCGTACATCTCACACAAGTCTTGATTTAGAGAGACCTTCTTATTCTTTCATTGGGACTCTCAAATTGTCAAAAAAGAGAGGTGATTATGAGTCCTATGAATTTGTTCTAGTTTGATTAGAATCAAAAGAAGCAATCCTATCACTAGTGCCTTCAAAACGATCCTTACATCTCAACAAGTCTTCATTTAGGGAGTCCTTCTTAATGCTTCATTAATTATTTCAAATTATCAAAATATAGGTGATTATGAGTTCTATTATTTCGTTCTAGTTGAAATTAGCATCAAAAGGAGCAATCACATCACTATCGCGTCCAAAACGATGCGTAGATCTCACACAAGTCTTCATTTAGGGAGACCTTATTATTGTTTCAAAGTTACTAAGAAAGAGGTGATTAAGAGATTTATTACTTCGTTCTAGTTTGATTAGCGTCAAAACGACAAACCCATTACTATCGCATTCAAAACCATGTGTACATCTCACACAAGGCTTCATTTAGGGAGACCTTCTTATTGTTTCACTGGTGCTCTAAAATTGTCAAAGAAAGAGGTGATTAGGAGTCCTATAATTTCGTTCTAATTTGATTAGCATCAAATGGGGCAATCCCATGACTATCGCATTAAAAACGATGCGTACATCTCACACATGTCTTCATTTAAGGAGACCTTCTTATTGTTTCATTTGTTCTCTAAAATTGTGAAAGAAAGAGGTGATTAGGAGTCTTATTACTTCGTTCTAATTTGATTAGCATGAAAAGGAGCAATCCCACTACTATCGCATTAAAAACGATGCGTACATCTCACACAAGTCTTGATTTAGGGAGACCTTCTTATTGTTTCATTGGGTCTCTCAAATTGTCAAAGAAAGAGGTGATTATGAGTCCTATGAATTCGTTCTATTTGATTAGCATCAAAAGGAGAAACCCTATCACTAGTGCCTTCAAAACGATACGTACATCTCACACAAGTCTTCATCTAGGGAGACCTTCTTAATGTTTTGTTAGTTCTCTCAAATTGTCAAAATATAGGTTATTATAGGTTCTATTACTTCGTTCTAGTTGAATATAGCATCAAAAGGAGCAATCACATCACTATCGCGTCCAAAACAATGCGTAGATCTCACACAAGTCTTCATTTAGGGAGACCGTCATATTGTTTCATTGGTTTTTTTAAATTTACAAAGAAAGAGGTGATTGAGTGTTGTATTACTTCGTCCTAGTTTGATTAGCGTCAAAAGAAGAAACCCATGATTATCGGGTTAAAAATCAAGCGTACATCTCACAAAAGTATTCATTTTGGGAGACCTTCTTATTGTTTCATTGGTGCACTAAAATTGTCAAAGAAAGAAAAGATTAGGAGTCCTATAACTTCGTTCTAGTTTGATTAGTATCAAAAGGAGCAATCCCATGACTATCGCGTTAAAAACGATGCGTACATCTCACACATGTCTTCATTTAAGGAGACTTTCTAATTGTTTCATTGGTTCTCTAAAATTGTGAAAGAAGGAGGTGATTAGCAGTCTTATTACTTCGTTCTAATTTGATTAGCATCAAAAGGAGCAATCGTATGACTATCGCGTTAAAAACGATGCGTACATACATCTCACACAAGTCTTGATTTAGGAAGACCTTTTTATTGTTTCATTGGGTCTCTCAAATTGTCAAAGAAAGAGGTGATTATGAGTCTTAAGAATTCGTTCTAGTTTGATTAGCATCAAAAAGAGCTATCATATCACTAGTGCCTTCAAAACGATCCGTACATCTCACACAAGTCTTCATTTAGGGAGATCTTCTTAATGTTTCATTAGTTCTCTCAAATTATCAAAATATAGGTGATTATGAGTTTCATTACTTCGTTCTAGTTGAAATTAGCATCGAAAGAAGCAATCACATCACTATCGCGTCCAAAACGATGCGTTGATCTCACACAAGTCTTTATTTAGGGAGACATTAATATTGTTTCATTGGGAGTTTCAAATTTACAAAGAAAGAGGTGATTAAGAGTTGTATTACATCGATCTAGTTTGATTAGCGTCAAAACGACAAACCCATTACTATCTCGTTCAAAACCATGTGTACATCCCACACAAGGCTTCATTTAAGGAGACCTTCTTATTGTTTCATTGGTGCTCTAAAATTTTTAAAGAAAGAGGTGATTAGGAGTCCTATAACTTCGTTCTAGTTTGATTAGCATCAAAAAGAGTAATCCATTGACTATTGCGTTAAAAATGATGCGGACATCTCACACACGTCTTCATTTAAGGAGACCTTCTTATTGTTTCATTGGTTCTCTAAAATTGTGAAAGAAGGAGGTGATTAGGAGTTTTATTACTTAGTTCTAATTTGATTAGCATCAAAAGGAGCAATCCCACGACTATCGCGTTAAAAATGATGCGTATATCTCACACAAGTCTTGACTTAGGGAGACCTTCTTATTGTTTCATTGGGTATCTAAAATTGTCAAAATATAGGTGATTATAAGTTCTATTACTTCGTTCTAGTTGAAATTAGCTTCAAAAGGAGCAATCACATCACTATCGCGTCCAAAACGATGCGTAGATCTCACACAAGCGTTCATTTAGGGAGACCTTCATAATGTTTCATTGGGGAGACCTTCTTAATGTTTCATTACTTCTCTAAAATTGTCAAAATATAGGTGATTATAAGTTCTATTACTTCGTTCTAGTTGAAATTAGCATCAAAAGGAGCAATCACATCACTATCGCGTCCAAAACGATGCGTAGATCTCACATAAGCCTTTATTCAGGGAGACCTCATATTGTTTCATTGGTTTTTTCAAATTTACAAAGAAAGAGGTGATTAAGATTTGTATTATTACTTTGTTCTAGTTTGATTAGCATCAAAAGGAGCAATCCGTACATCTCACACGAGTCTTCATTTAGGGAGACCTTTTTAATGTTTCATTAGTTCTCTAAAATTGTCAAAATATAGGTGATTATAAGTTCTATTACTTCGTTTTAGTTGAAATTAGCATGAAAAGGAGCAATCACATCAATATCGCGTCCAAAGCGATGCGTAGATCTCACACAAGCCTTCATTTAGGAAGACCTTCATATTGTTTCATTGGTTTTTTCAAATTTACAAAGAAAGAGGTGATTAAGAGTTGTATTACTTCGTTCTAGTTTGATTAGCATCAAAAGGAGCAATCCGTACATCTCACTCAAGTCTTCATTTAGGGAGACCTTCTTAATGTATCATTAGTTCTCTCAAATTGTCAAAATATAGGTGATTATAAGTTCTATTAAATCGTTCTAGTTGAAATTAGCATCGAAAGGAGCAATCACATCACTATAGCGTCCAAAACAATATGTAGATCTCACACAAGCCTTCATTTAGGGAGACCTTAATATTGTTTCATTGGTTTTTTCAAATTTATAAAGAAAGAGGTGATTAAGAGTTGTATTACTTCGTTCTAGTTTGATTAGCGTCAAAAGGAGAAACCCATGACTATCGGGTACAAAATCAAGCATACATGTCACAAAAGTTTTCATTTTGGGAGACCTTCTTATTGTTTCATTGGTGCACTAAAAATGTCAAAGAAAGAAGTGATTAGGAGTCCTATAACTTCGTTCTAGTTTGATTAGCATCAAAAGGGCAATCCCATGACTATCGCATTAAAAACGATGCGTACATCTCACACATGTCTTCATTTAAGGAGACCTTCTTATTGTTTCATTTGTTCTCTAAAATTGTGAAAGAAAGAGGTGATTAGGAGTTTTATTACTTCGTTCTAATTTGATTAGCATCAAAAGGAGCAATCCCACTACTATCGCATTAAAAACGATGCGTACATCTCACACAAGTCTTGATTTAGGGAGACCTTCTTATTGTTTCATTGGGTCTCTCAAATTGTCAAAGAAAGAGGTGATTATAAGTCCTATGAATTCGTTCTAGTTTGATTAGCATCAAAAGGAGCTATCCTGTCACAAGTGCCTTCAAAACGATCCGTACATCTCACACATGTCTTCATTTAGGGAGACTTTCTTAATGTTTAATTAGTTCTCTCAAATTGTCAAAATATAGGTGATTATAGGTTCTATTATTTCGTTCTAGTTTAATATAGCATCAAAAAGAGCAATCACATCACTATCGCGTCCAAAACGATGCGTAGATCTCACACAAGTCTTCATTTAGGGAGACCGTCATATTGTTTCATTGGTTTTTTCAAATTTACAAAGAAATAGGTGATTAAGTGTTGTATTACTTCGTTCTAGTTTGATTAGCGTCAAAAGGAGAAACTTATGACTATTGGGTTCAAAATCAAGCGTACATCTCACAAAAGTATTCATTTTGGGAGATCTTCTTATTGTTTCATTGGTGCACTAAAATTGTCAAAGAAAGAAGTGATTAGGAGTCATATAACTTCGTTCTAGTTTGATTATCATGAAAAGGAGCAATCCCATGACTATTGCGTTAAAAACGATGCGTACATCTCACACATGTCTTCATTTAAGGAGACCTTCTTACTGTTTCATTGTTTCTCTAAAATTGTGAAAGAAGATGGTGATTAGGAGTCTTATTACTTCGTTCTAATTTGATTAGCATCAAAAGGAGCAATCCCATGGCTATCGCGTTAAAAACGATGCGTACATCTCACACAAGTCTTGATTTAGGGAGACCTTCTTATTGTTTCATTGGGTCTCTCAAATTGTCAAAGAAAGAGATGATTATGAGTCCTATGAATTCGTTCTAGTTTGATTAGCATCAAAAGGAGCAATCCTGCCACTAGTGCCTTCAAAACGATCCGCACATCTCACACATGTCTTCATTTAGGGAGACCTTCTTAATGTTTCATTAGTTCTCTCAAATTGTCAAAATATAAGTGATTATAGGTTCTATTACTTCGTTCTAGTTTAATATAGCATCAAAAGGAGCAATCACATCACTATCGCGTCCAAAACGATGCGTAGATCTCACACAAGTCTTCATTTAGGGAGACCGTCATATTGTTTCATTGATTTTTTCAAATTTACAAAAAAGAGGTGATTAAGTGTTATATTACTTCGTTCTAGTTTGATTAGCGTCAAAAGGAGAAACCTATGACTATCGGGTTCAAAATCAAGCGTACATCTCACAAAAGTATTCATTTTGGGAGACCTTCTTATTGTTTCATTGGTGCACTAAAATTGTCAAAGAAAGAAGTGATTAGGAGTCCTATAACTTCGTTCTAGTTTGATTAGCATGAAAAGGAGAAATCACATGACTATTGATAAAGATCAATTAAATGTTTTAACCAGTATTCAAAGAGATTGGATTACTACTACTGGTGGTATTATTAAATCTGTTCATCCTCCCCCTCAGTCTTTAGAACTAAGAGCTGGAAATGAGAATTCAAAACCTTTAATTATTAATCCGTATGTTGAGATTTCTGAAGATAATTCTAATCTTCAAAGAAGTATGAGGTATGGTGATATTATACCCATTACTAAACAGAATAATTATACTAATTTATTCTTTCAAACTGTGAGAAAACAGTTAATCAGAATTGAAGACCAAATCATTAATTTTAATGATGTTGGAAAACAGCTAACCAAAATTGAGAATCAAGTTAATAACTTAAATAATAAATATCAAATGATTCCTAAACCTGCTAACCTCCAACCTGTCACTATCAAACCTCCTCTTGAAGTTACAAACTTTAAGATGCGATCTACTAAAACAGATGATGATTTTATTGAAAATCTTCTTAACAAAATGAAAGATTTAAAAATTTCTACAGGATCTTCATCCCAAATTAATGTTATTTCTGATAAACCTTCCTCATCCCAGAATATTGAAGATATTCATGAGGAAAACAATGATGATGAACCAGATCTTTCACACATATTTGAAATACAGAATAACTTTCAGGATATTGATTCTGTTAGTAAGATTGCTTATAGCCAAAGCCTTTTCAGAGAACTACTTTTTCAGAACCCAATAGATATTATTATCCTAGACCTACACCACAGGATATCCTTTATGAAGAAGACTTTATTCATTCCCAGAAGTCTTATCATGGTAAGACCATTTATGAATGGAACATAGATGGTAAAACCGAATACTAGATCTTTTAAACCATACATCATATGATGATGTATGCTACTGTTTGTCAGCAGAATAATAATACTGATCGTCAGATCTGTAGATTTCTTGCTGCTGGTTTTACCGGTATTCTTAAAGGATGGTGGGATAATGCCATCACTGATACCCAGAAAGAAGAAATCTTAAAATCCTTTAAGACTGATATTGACCCTATTACTGCCGTTGAAACTAAAAGAGAGGATGCTTGCTGTACTATGGTACAATCTATCCTCCACCATTTTGTTGGACCAGGATGTTTTCCTTCTTTAACCCATTTTAGATGGTATAAGGATGTTTTCCTTATGAAGGTCATGCAAAGAACTGATGCTAATAGTGAACATTGGAAAGCCAAATTTGTTGATGGGCTTCCTACTTTCTTTGCTGAAAAAGTTTGTAAGAAACTTAGGGATAAACATGATCAAATGAGTATTCCTTATAACCAGTACTCCTATGGTCATTTAGTGGCTGTTATTATCGAAGAAGGATTATCATTATGTAATGATATAAAACTTCAGCATCTGATGAAACAACAGAATCTTACTAAAAGACATGAATTAGGAGAATTCTGTGATCAATTCTCTTATGAGACCAAGATCCAGTACCCTTCTAAACCTAGGAAGCAACAACATAAGATTAAAACACACAGAAAACGTCCTTCTTCTAGAAAAAATACTTCAGGAAAACCTTCTAGGAAGAAGAAGACTAGTAGTAAAGACAAATCTACTGTAAAATGTTATAAGTGTGGAAAAATAGGACATTTTGCTAATAAATGTAGGTCTAAGGTTAAACAAAAACTTAAAGAATTATCTCTTGATGAAGATGTTCAACTTGAGATTTTTAATTGTCTGTCCAGCAGTGATAATGATAATGAAGAATCTGATCAAGAGATTGATGAGATCTACTCTTCTTATGAAGAAGAGGATGACCAGGAACCCCAGAGTTGTGTTACTTGTTCTCCAGATGGCTGTAACACAGTTGCTGAAGCCAATTACTGGAAAGCCATTGTTGAAATGAATGGTTTAGATATTGGCCCAAGTATTAATGTTCTTACCAGTTCCCAACAATCTATGCTTGACATAGCTGATCTTATAAAAGATCCAGAAATTAAATTAAAATTTCTGGAAACTTGTTGCAAGAATCATAAAACTGAAGATGATATTCTCCCAGTAGAACAATACAGTATACGTGAGGTTATGAAAAGAATGCAACAGGCTTCTACTAATGATAAACCTGTTACTATTCATGATTTAAAAGCAGAAATTAATCTTTTAAAAACCGATGTTAAACAACTTAAAACAGCTAATATTATTATTAAAACTGATTTAAATAATATTAAGCAACATTTAAGCACCAAACCAGAATCTTCTAATAAGAATGATGAAGTTACTGATAATCAGTATCTTATGCTCATGAATCAAGTTGTTTTCCAAAAATGGTATATCCGTATTACTTTTGTTATTAAACCAGACTTTATTTTAAAAGATGCTATTGCCCTTGTCGATAGTGGCGCTGATATGAACTGTATTCAGGAAGGATTAGTTCCTACTAAGTATTTTCAGAAAACCACTCAATCTTTAACTAGTGCTAGTGGTAATACTATGAAAATAAAGTATAAATTACCTGAGGCTTTTATCTGTAATCAAGGTATCTGTCTACCTACTTCTTTCGTGTTAATTAGGAATATGAGTTAAAGTATTATTCTGGGCACTCCTTTTCTTTGTCTTTTGATGCCTATTTCTAAGATTGATACTTTGGGTATTCATACTAATCTGAATAATAGAAAAATCATCTTTGAATTTATTACAGAACCTTATACTAAGGAATTAAATCAAGTTAAGAACATGATTTATTTCAAAGAAAAGTAGATAAATTTTATTCAAAAAGAGGTAAAATTTCTTACTACTGAACAAAGGATTTTACAACCTTCTCTACAAGATAAAATTAAAGCTCTTCTAAAAACTATACAAACAGAAATTTGCAGTGATGTTCCTAATGCCTTTTGGGATAGGAAGAAGCATATTATTTCTCTTCCTTATATTCCAGATTTTAATGAAAAGAATATTCCTACCAAATCTAGGCCACGCCAGATGAAGAAGGAATATCTTATTTTGTGCAAAAATGAAATTGAATCTCTTAAACAGAAAAGTCTTATCAGACCTAGTAATTCTCCTTGGAGTTGTACTGCATTTTATGTTAATAAACATGCAGAGATAGAAAGAGGAATTCCTAGGCTTGTGATTAATTATAAACCATTAAATGAGGCCTTACAATGGATTAGATATCCCATCCCTAATAAGAAGGACCTCCTGGATAGATTGCATAATGCAATTATCTTTTCTAAATTTGATTTAAAATCTGGATTCTGGCAAATCCAAATTTGTGATAAGGACAGATATAAAACTACTTTTACCGTACCTTTTGGTCATTTTGAATGGAATGTTTTACCATTTGGAGTCAAAAATGGACCATCAGAATTTCAGCATATTATGAATGATATATTTAACCCTTTTACAGAATTTGCTATTTGTTATATTTATGATGTTCTTATATTTTCATCCTCAATTGAACAACATATTAAACATTTAAATATTTTCAAAAATATTATCATTAAAAATGGTTTAGTTGTATCTGCATCCAAAATAAAGCTTTTCCAAACTGCTATTCGTTTCCTTGGACATAATATTTCCAATGGAACTATTATTCCTATTGATAGATGTATTGAATTTGCATCTAAATTTCCTGATGAAATTAAGGAAATTACCCAACTCAGAAGATTCCTTGGAAGTCTTAATTATATTAGAGATTATTATCCGAAATTGTCATATGATTCTTCTATTTTACAATCCAGACTCAAAAAGAATCCTATGCCTTGGACTGAAGAACATACTCAAGCTGTTCAGAAAATTAAACAAAAGGTTAAACAGTTACCATGTTTGTCCCTTCCTCATCCTGAATGGAAGAAAATTGTGCAAACTGATGCTTCTAATCAAGGCTATGGTGGGATACTTAAACAGTATAACCCTATTAAGAAAAAAGAAGAATTACTTCGTTTTTCTTCAGGAACCTGGAAAGGTGCTGCTTTAAAGTACCCTACAATCAGACAAGAATGTTTATCTATTGTCAAATGTGTTTTAAAATTTCAGGATGATCTTTTAAACCAACATTTTCTTATTAGAGTTGACTGTTCTGCTGCTAAACAGATATTTAAGAATGATGTACAGAATCTTGCCTCTAAACAAATATTTGCTACATGGCAAAGTATTTTATCAGTATTTGATTTTGATATTGAATATATAAAAGGAGAAAATAACTCTTTACCGGATTTTCTAACCCGTGAATATTTACAGGGTTGATGATTAGAGGAAGAGGCCGAGGCAGACAACAGTATTATACAGAATTTCCAAGTATTAATACTCCCAACAGTACATCTTCTTCCACTCAAACGGCAAAGGATGTTTTACTCTTACCAGAACAGTATATTCCTAACAGTAATATTAAAGAAATAATTCTTTATATTGAACCAATTGATGAAAAATGGATGAAAGATCCATGGGAAATTAAGAGGCGCTATTTAGTGACTCAGCAATTTCTTACCCATTTTGATCAATACCGTTATATCTATGAACAAATAATCATAGAAACAACATCTATGGATATAAAGCATATGCTTCATGATCCATCTAAGACCATCAGCCCTATTTCATACAGTAAAACAACCATCAGAAATATTATGCCCATTGCTAATTGAGGCATACACCCTCATACTACCCGAACTGTCGACTCCAGAAATACAGAAACCAGGTATAGTTATTGGGATTATATTGATTCCTTTACCTATCTGTTCTATTACCAGAACCCTGTTCATAACCATTCTTGGTTTATTCGAATTTGTCCTGATGTTCTAAGAAACGAAATACCTAACTGGTTTTTCGTTTGGTGGGATAAATTTGGTATAACCATGGAAACAATACCAGAATCAGTTCTAACAGTATTTAAGGATTGGCAAGTTGCTTACTCCCATATTCCAGTAAACAAAGATTTGTCCATGACAAAAATTTTTATTCATTTTATTATCCGATTTTAAATTCCATGGATATGGAAATGGGATTTAAAATGTGATTATCAGAATAAGATTCCTTTCCTTAAAAGGATTTTCTTTACCCGTTGGTGGGACAAAGGTCTTAATCCGACTTTACCAGATTTGATAAAATCTATTAAAGACCATACTCAAGCCTGTTTTGATGCAGTCCCTAAGATTCTTCTTGAACCACATGATAATCCATTTATTAAAATTCAAGAAGAATTAAAACAGAAATTTCCAAATCTTTCAAGAGAAGATTTAATTGTAAAATCTATGGATTTTATGAAAAATCAATTTCTAAAATCTATGGAACAGGATAAAGATGACTCATCAATGAAAACTGTGAGTTCTGATCAGGATGATAATGAATTCAATGTACTAGCCGGAGAAAGTCAAGAACCTGATGAGACAGAAGGCACTATGGGTGATTTTTGGGATTCTCTTACAACCGTTATCTCAGAAAGAATGGAACAAAATAAAAAAGGGAAAGGTAAAGCTTGATGATTACCTGTCCACCACCAATCGCTCCATTATCAACAAGAGGACAAAACTGTTGTCCTTAAAAGTCTCCACTTGCAGAGATGCTCCTCCATTATCAGGGAAAAGACAGATAGCTGTCCTCCACCAAAAGAGAATATTAGTTTTATTAAAGTTATCTTTATTAAAGTTAATCCTACTACCGCACAGCTGTCCCTAAAGATAAGGATGAAGCAGGATTTTCAACTCCACTTATAAGGACACGCCACCTGCCCTTCTCTTTATCTTTTGTTTTCTATTTAAGGGAAACCTCACCCTTATGTTGAGGCAGAGTTTTTCTTTGTTAAGTTTTTCCCCCCTGTACTTTTCTCTCTCAAAAATAATAAACTGAAGGTTTGAAGATATCATCGTGTCCTTTCTCTCTCTGCAAGTATTGCTAATATAAATTATTATGTTTTCTTAGTTGATCTTTTATCATATCATCAGGAAAATAGTAATCGATATAGAACAGAAATCATTAACGCTGTAGATAATTATAATCGTTCTTACTTTAAAGAAAAATTTTCTGAATCTGAAATTTTGATTGATAAAACTAAAAAGGCTATACAGGAAGAAACCTGCCGGTTGATCGTGGTGGGAAGAACCCCCACTCAACAGTAGTTTATGAGATCATATATGCAGTAATTTAGAATTTATATATTGTTAATATAACTTTAAAATATTCTTGCTATACTGCTATTCTGATTCAAGAACTTGAATAAGTGGTACGTCACCCAAGTCGCGTTGAGGGTTTATGTCGTTGACCGAGAAGGGTGTTTTAACTATTCCTCATAAATCGTTGACAGACGTGCTTATTTGGTGTTCTTGGCCCCCTATTAAAAACGATGCGTACATACATCTCACATAAGTCTTGATTTAGGGAGACCTTTTTATTGTTTCATTGGGTCTCTCAAATTGACAAAGAAAGAAATAATTATGAGTCCTATGAATTCGTTCTAGTTTGATTAGCATCAAAAGGAGTAATCCTGTCACTAGTGCCTTCAAAACGATCCGTACATTTAACACATGTCTTTATTTAGGGAGACCTTCTTAATATTTTATTAGTTCTCTCAAATTGTCAAAATAAAGGTGATTATAAGTTCTATTACTTCGTTCTAGTTGAATATAGCATCAAAAGGATCAATCACATCATTATCGCGTCCAAAACGATGCGTAGATCTCACACAAGTCTTCATTTGGGGAGACCTTCATATTGTTTCATTGGTTTTTTCAAATTTATAAAAGAAAGAGGTGATTAAGAGTTGTATTACTTTGTTCTAGTTTGATTAGCGTCAAAAGGAGAAACCCATGACTATCGTGTTCAAAATGAAGCGTACATCTCACAAAAGTATTCATTTTGGGAGACCTTCTTATTGTTTCATTGGTGCACTAAAATTGTCAAAGAAAGAAAAGATTAGGAGTCCTATAACTTCGTTCTAGTTTGATTAGCATCAAAAGGAGCAATCCCGTGACTATCGCGTTAAAAACGATGCTTACATCTTACACATGTCTTCATTTAAGCAGACCTTCTAATTGTTTCATTTGTCCTCTAAAATTGTGAAAGAAGGAGGTGATTAGGAGTCTTATTACTTCGTTCTTATTTGATTAGCATCAAAAGGAGCAATCCTCTTATTATTGTGTTAAAAACGATGCGTACATCTCACACAAGTCTTGATTTAGGGAGACCTTCTTATTATTTCATTGGGTCTCTCAAATTGTCAAAAAAAGAGGTGATTATGAGTCCTATGAATTCGTTCTAGTTTGATTAGCATCAAAAGAAGCAATCCTATTACTAGTGCCTTCAAAACAATCCTTACATCTCAACAAGTCTTCATTTAGGGAGACCTTCTTAATGCTTCATTAGTTATTTCAAATTGTCAAAATATAGGTGATTATGAGTTCTATTATTTCGTTCTAGTTGAAATTAGCATCAAAAGGAGCAATCACATCACTATCGCATCCAAAATGATGCGTAGATCTCACACAAGTCATCATTTAGGGAGACCTTATTATCGTTTCATTGGTTGTTTCAAATTTACTAAGAAAGAGGTGATTGAGAGATTTATTACTTCGTTCTAGTTTGATTAGCGTCAAAACGACAAACACATTACTATCGCGTTCAAAACCATGTGTACATCTCACACAAGGCTTCATTTAGGGAGACCTTCTTATTGTTTCACTGGTGCTCTAAAATTGTCAAAGAAAGAGGTGATTAGGAGTCCTATAATTTCGTTCTAATTTGATTAGCATCAAAAGGTGCAATCCCATGACTATCGCATTAAAAACGATGCGTACATCTCACACATGTCTTCATTTAAGGAGACCTTCATATTGTTTCGTTTGTTCTCTAAAATTGTGAAAGAAAGAGGTGATTAGGAGTCTTATTACTTCGTTCTAATTTGATTAGCATGAAAAGGAGCAATCCCACTACTATTGCATTAAAACCGATGCGTACATCTCACACAAGTATTGATTTAGGGAGACCTTCTTATTGTTTCATTGGGTCTCTCAAATTGTCAAAGAAAGAGGTGATAATGAGTCCTGTGAATTCGTTCTAGTTTGATTAGCATCAAAAGGAGCAACCCTGTCACTAGTGCCTTCAAAACGATACGTACATCTCACACAATCTTCATTTAGGGAGACCTTCTTAATATTTCATTAGTTCTCTCAAATTTTCAAAATATAGGTGATTATAGGTTATATTACTTCGTTTTAGTTGAATATAGCATCAAAAGGAGCAATCACATCACTATCGCGTCCAAAACGATGCGTAGATCTCACACAAGTCTTCATTTAGAGAGACCGTCATATTGTTTCATTAGTTTTTTCAAATTTACAAAGAAAGCGTTCAAAACCATGCGTACATCTCACACAAGTCTTTATTTAGGGAGACATTCTTATTGTTTCATTGGTGCTCTAAAATTGTCAAAGAAAAAAGTGATTATTTGCCCTATAACTTCGTTCTAGTTTGATTAACATTAAAAGGAGCAATTCCATGACTATCGAGTTAAAAACGATGCGTACATCGCACACATGTCTTGATTTAGGAAAACCTTCTTATTGTTTCATTGGTTTTCTCAAATTGTCAAAGAAAGAGGTAATTAGGAGTCCTATAGCTTCGTTCTAGTTTGATTAGCATCAAAAAGAGCAATCACATTATTACCACATTTAAAACGATGCGTACATCTCACAAAATCTTCATTTAAGGAGACCTACTTATTGTTTCATTGATTCTCTAAACTTGTCAAAGAAAGAGGTGATTAGGAGTTCTATTACTTCGTTCTAATTTGATTAGCATCAAAAGGAGCAATCCCATGATTATCGCGTTAAAAATGATGCAAACATCTCACACAAGTCTTGATTTAGGGAGACCTTCTTATTGTTTCATTGGTTCTCTCTAATTTTCAAAGAAAGAGGTGATTAGGAGTCCTATGACTTCGTTCTAGTTTGATTAGCATCAAAAGGAGCAATCCTATCACTAGTGCCTTCAAAACGATCCGTACATCTCACACAAGTCTTCATTTAAGGAGACCTTCTTATTGTTTCATTAGATCTCCCTCAAATTGTCAAACTATAGGTGATTATGAGTCCTATTACTTCGTTCTAGTTGAAATTAGTATCAAAAGGAGCAATCCCATCACTATCGCGTCCAAAACGATGAGTAGATCTCACACAACTGTTCATTTAGGGAGACTTCATATTGTTTCATTGGTTGTTTCAAATTTACAAAGAATGAGGTGATTAGGAGTCCTATAACTTCGTTCTAGTTTGATTAGCATCAAAAGGAGCAATCCTATGACTATTGCGTTTAAAACGATGCGTACATCTCATACAAGTCTTCATTTAAGGAGACCTTCTTATTGTTTCATTGGTTCTCTAAAATTGTCAAAGAAAGAGGTGATTAGGAATCCTATAACTTCGTTAAAATTTGATTAGCACCAAAAGGAGCAATCTCATGACTATCGCGTTAAAAACGATGCGTACATCTCACACAAGTTCTGATTTAGGGAGACCTTCTTATTGTTTCATTGGTTCTCTTAAATTGTCAGAGAAAGAGGTGATTATGAGTCCTATGACTTTGTTCTAGTTTTATTAGCATCAAAAGTAACAATCCTATCATTAGTGCCTTCAAAACGATCCGTACATCTCACACAAGTCTTCATTTACGGAGACCTTCTTATTGTTTTATTAGTTCTCTCAAATTCTCGAAATATAGGTGATTATGAGTCCTATTACTTCGTTTTAGGTGAAATTAGCATAAAAAAGAGCAATACCATCACTATCGCGTCCAAAACGATTTGTAGATCTCTTACAAGTCTTCATTTAGGGAGGCATTCATATTGTTTCATTGGTTGTTTCAAATTTACAGACAAAGAGGTGATTAAGAGTTGTTTTACTTCGTTCTAGTTTCATTAGCGTCAAAAGGAGAAACCCATGACTATCGCATTCAAAACCATGCGTACATCTCACACGAGTCTTCATTAAGGGTGACATTCTTATTATTTCATTGGTGCTCTAAAATTGTCAAAGAAAAAAGTGATTAGGAGTCATATAACTTCGTTCTAGTTTGATTAGCATCAAAAGGAGCAATCCCATGACTATCGCATTAAAAACGATGCGTACATCGCACACATGTCTTGATTTAGGGAGACCCTCTTATTGTTTCATTGGTTCTGTCAAATTGTCAAAGAAAGAGGTGATTAGGAGTCATGTAGCTTCGTTCTAGTTTGATTAGCATCAAAAGGAGCAATCCTATCACTAGTGCCTTCAAAACAATCCGTACATCTCACACAAGTCATCATTTAGGGAGACCTTCTTATTGTTTCATTAGTTCTCTCTCAAATTGTCAAAATATAGGTGATTATAAGTCTTATTACTTCGTTCTAGTTGAAATTAGTATCAAAAGGAGCAATCCCATCACTATCGCGTCCAAAACGATGAGTAGATCTCACACAAATGTTCATTTAGGGAGACCTTCATATTATTTCATTGGTTGTTTCAAATTTACAATGAAAGAGGTGATTAAGAATTGTATTACTTCATTCCAGTTTGATTAGCGTCAAAAAGAGAAACCCATGACTATCGCATTCAAAACCATGCGTACATCTCACACAAGTCTTCATTTAGGAAGTCCTTCTTATTGTTTCATTGGTGCTCTAAAATTGTCAAATAAATAGGTGATTAGGAGTCCTATAACTTCGTTCTAGTTTGATTAGCATCAAAAATAGCAATCCCATGACTATCGCTTGTAAAACGATGCGTACATCTCACACAAGTCTTCATTTAAGGAGACCTTATTGTTTCATTGATTCTATAAAATTGTTAAAGAAAGAGGTGATTAGGGGTCCTATAACTTCGTTATAATTTGATTAGCATTTAAAGGAGCAATCCCATTACTATCGCGTTAAAAACGATGCGTACATCTCACACAAGTTCTGATTTAGGTAGACCTTCTTATTATTTCATTAGTTCTCTCTAATTGTCAAAGAAAGAAGTTATTATGAGTCCTATAACTTTGTTCTAGTTTTATTAGCATCAAAAGTAGCAATCCTATCATTAGTGCCTTCAAAAAGATTCCGTACATCTCACACAAGTCTTCATTTACGGAGACCTTCTTATTGTTTTATTAGTTATCTCAAATTGTCAAAATATAGGTGATTATGAGTCCTATTACTTCGTTTTAGTTGAAATTAGCATCATAAAGAGCAATACCATCAATATCGCGTCCAAAACGATTCGTAGATCTCACACAAGTCTTCATTTAGGGAGGCCTTCATATTGTTTTATTGGTTGTTTCAAATTTTCAAAGAAAGTGGTGATTAAGAGTTGTATTACTTCGTTCTAGTTTGATTAGCGTCAAAAAGAGAAACCCATGACTATCGCGTTCAAAACGATGCGTACATCTCACACAAATCTTCATTTAGGGAGACCTTCTTATTGTTTCATTGGTGCTCTAAAATTGTCAAAGAAAAAAGTGATTAGGAGTCCTATAACTTCGTTCTAATTTGATTAGCATCAAAAGGAGCAATCCCATGACTATCGCGTTAAAAATGATGCGTACATCGCACACATGTCTTGATTTAGGGAAACCTTCTTATTGTTTCATAGGTTCTCTCAAATTATCAAAGAAAGAGGTGATTAGGAGTTCTATTGCTTCGTTCTAGTTTGATTAACATCAAAAGGAGCAATCACATTATTATCACATTTAAAACGGTGTGTACATCTCACACAAGTCTTCGTTTAAGGAGAACTACTTATTGTTTCATTGGTTCTCTAAACTTGTCAAGAAAAGAGGTGATTAGGAGTCCTATTACTTCATTCTAATTTGATTAGCATCAAAAAGAGCAATTCAATGACTATCGCGTTAAAAACGATGCATACATCTCACACAAGTCTTGATTTAGGGAGACCTTCTTATTATTTCATTGGTTCTCTTTAATTATCAAAGAAAGAGGTGATTAGGCATCCTATGACTTCGTTCTAGTTTGATTAGCATCAAAAAGAGCAATCCTATCACTAGTGCCTTCAAAACGATCCGTACATCTCACACAAGTCTTCATTTAGGGAGACCTTTTTATTGTTTCATTAGTTCTCTCTCAAATTGTCAAAATATAGGTGATTATGAGTCCTATTACTTCGTTCTAGTTGAAATTACTATCAAAAGGAGCAATCCCATCACTATCGCGTCCAAAACAATGAGTAGATCTCACACAAGTGTTCATTTAGGGAGACCTTCATATTGTTTCATTGGTTGTTTTAAATTTACAAAAATGAGGTGATTAAGAGTTGTATTACTTCGTTCTAGTTTGATTAGCGTCAAAAGGAGAAACCCATGACTATCGTGTTCAAAACCATGCGTACATCTCACACAAGTCTTCATTTAGGAAGTCTTTCTTATTGTTTCATTGGTGCTCTAAAATTATCAAATAAAGAGGTGATTAAGAGTCCTATAACTGTTGGTGTATTTTGGGAGACTTTAATGCCATCAGAGACCTGGCCGAGTCTGACAGGGCCAATGATTTGTGGAACTGTGGTATGGAGGATCTCCGTGATTGTTTGGAACACATTGGAGCTGAGGACATCTGTGGTGTTGGCCCCCTTTTCACCTGGTGGAATAATCAAGTTGAGCATCCCATCCTCAGAATGCTGGACAGGGCTATCGGTAACGAGGTCTGGTTCTCCTCCTTTCCAAATGCTCAGGTCACCTTCGGGCCAAGAGGTATCTCGGACCATTCTCTTGTTATTCTCAACACTGGCTCCCACCTTGTCTCCTCAAGGAAACAATTTAAGTTTTTTAATCATTTGACTAAACTTGATGGGTTCCTTGAATGTGTTGCTGACATCTGGAGTCGTCCCGTGGTTGGAAATCCCTTCCATATTTTCTCTGAAAAGCTGAAAATGACAAAGAGGGCCCTTATCTCTCTAAACAGAATTTCTGGCAATGTTACCACTTCAGTTAAAATAGCCACAGATGCTCTTCACAGTACTCAAACCCTTCTTCAGGAAAGGCCTAGGGATTTGGCTCTCATTGAATCTGAAAAACTTTGCCTTCATTCGCTTTGGCAAGCTCTCGCAGTGGAGGAAACTCTTCTGCAGCAAAAGTCTAGGGTTAATTGGTTGGCATTGGGGGACCACAATTCTAAGTTCTTTTTCAACATGGTCAAGAGTAGATGGAATTCTAATAAGATCCTGTCCATTCAAAATGATGTTGGAGTTCTTGTTCAGCATGCGGTGGAATCGGTTGCCACTAAGTACTTCCAGGATCTGTTTAACCCAGAGTCTGTCACTATTTTGCAACAGGATTGGGATGTTTTGTGACGCCCCCAAATTCCAGGACCGCCACTTGGTCTCTCGAATTCGGTTCATCACGTGCTCATGGTAATACATCACAATAATAATAATTAAATATCACACGATCACAGCGGAAAATCTATTCTAGAATAATTTACAATGATTTATTATAATTGTTCCCCCAAGTCTCGCAACCTACAGTACTTAATAGATTACATAATAATATCAGTTAACGACTTATTACATAATCTAACTTAAGCTTAAACATAATCAAATCCAGTCTTACTACATCATCTTCATACAATATTAATACATTTAAAACATAATAGACATAAGCTAGTTGGTAGCTTTGCCCTTGCCCTTATCAACGCCCGAAGGTTCACCATGCTCTGCCTTAACTGAAATGTTTTAGGAAAAGCAAGAATGAGCACAAATTGCCCAGCAAGTAATATACAATAAGGGTGAGTAATAAGATTCTCAATTCTCGAAAGGGTATAACAAGATTTGATAGTTCAAGAATATCAACAGTTCTCAATATCAGTCGCTAAGGACAGGATAATATCAATATGATTCAATAATAAGTCAATTCAAGATTTCAAATAATTGAATACTGAGTAGTCACTACGGACTATGAACTTCTACTAGAATTGACAGTAATAAACTGAAAATCCAACAAAAACAGGTACAACAGGTGATCAGCCTAAAGTACCCTTGTTATGCATAACAATCAACCATACTCAAGTGTGCACGTCGGTTCTCCGACAATTATATATTCCCTTCAAAGAAGGTTGTTCTTCTCAGTCAAATACAAGATCCCGCACCAATCAATTAGTTTGGGTTGCTTTTCAATAACATAAGTCCAGCCGAATCAAATGGCATAGACACTTTCACAATATTCAAGAACAATACTAAGTTCAACATGAATAATAGCTTTAATGAAATAAGAGTTCAAGTATGCTAATTCGATTCAACCGATTAAATAGGAAACTAGTTCGCAATACACAAGATAGGATACTTGCATAGTAAAAGAGTATAAGTTAGGAATCTTTCACAATCATAGATTTCCTTGCATAAAGTAAATACGTCGGTTAGGATACTTGCACTTTAAAAGAGTGTAAGTAAGAGAACTTGCCTTTAGCGTAGTTTATCCATGAAAAGCAATCAACACTTTCGAATTCCTATCGTAATACAGTTACGTATATATATGATATTCATTAGTCATATAATTTAACTTCACATTTTCTCTTTGAATATACGATCAACACATAAGCTAAGTTTTACCTAGCTACACAGTTATATAGAATATAATTTCTATCCTTAACGTTCCTTCTTTAGAGTTTAAACGCATTCTCATATTATATAAGATCTCAACAATTAGCAAACATGCTTGCATATTATTAATATCACATAAGACCACAATCAATACTAAATATATTTCATTTTAGCAAGTTACGGCATCTCCTTAAGTTAACCGTCAAAATCGGGTTCAAGTAACATCATATAATATCACGTAGCATGTATTCATATTTAAAGGATACTTTCATGCTTGTATAACTTTTCCAAATCCAATCGTACATGGTATAGGTTCTTAAGTTAATACTTAAAGCCATTCAAGAACACGAACTCATATTGTAAGACCCCAACTTTTATGAATAAAGATTTAATTTTCTTTATATATTATTTCGAAATAGTAAGGTGTTGATTTGATAAATATGAAAGTTATGGGTGAAATGTGCAAATATTTTAAAATGAGCAAGTGGTTATAAAATATTCTTGTTGTCGGGGAATATTCGTACGACGGCGCAGATATTTGTGGACCCCACAACGGAATAACTGTCGGATATAGAAAGCGACAGAAATAACCTTTTTACAAAATAACGGCGTAGTTGTTACCGTTAGTACTGTTGAAATACCCGGTGGTTAAAATACAGTGATACGCGGTGTTGCACAGTAGCACACGGTATTGCACAGTATTTTGAATTATTGAGTCTTACGTGAGAAGGCACTTACTCAATTATTGTTACAGTAATTACTGTTCAATATTTTATATTATTGACTCAATAATTGTTACATTGATATTTTATTGACTCAATAATTGCTACGTTGCTATTTTATATGATTGATTCAATAATGACTACAGTTGATATTTTGTAGTATTGATTCAATAATTGTTGTTGCACAGTATTTCGCATTATCAACTCAATAATTCATATTATTTGAATAATATTATTAGATAGCATTATTGATAATGTCTAAGGAAGTTCTGTCTAGGAGGGGTTATTTAATTGCGCGCCAGTAAGGAGAAGTCCTTATCGGAAGGCCCCCTCTTTCCTGGGAACGACCTGGTTGTCAATATTGTAGTTCTATAATATTATTTGTGAATAATTAATTATTGATTTATATGATAAAGAAATATTTATTTTGTGGATATTAAAGAAGGAATTAGTACTGATGTGTTTTTATCAGTATTTTGGTGTGAAAAATCATCTGTTTGTGGATTTCGGATAATTTATGTTGGGAATTTGGAAAAAACTTTCTTCTGCAAAGTTGTAGAGAATTAAATTTCCTATGGAAAGGACATAGAATTTGTATTTTTCTGACAAAGGGGCTATTTATTATGAATTATTGAAGTTTCGGAAAATAAATATATTATTTAATGGGTGGGACCCACTTTTGTTGTTTTGTTGAAAAATCAGAATTTGGGCAGCAGCCGGCGGCTGGAGGATTTTTTATAAAATAATATATTTTATTATTTTAGTCTCCTTTGGCATCCTAAGCTTTTCCTATAAATAGGGTGCTTAGGTTAGAATTGAAAATCACACCAGAATTCGAAGTTTTCTCTCTCTATAATATCGAGCGTATTTTTGTGAGTATTTCAGTACTTTGAGAGTTACTATTCAGTGCAAGTTTCCGTCGGTATTATATCCGATATTCCAGCCAGAAGTGTTGTTTTTTTGAGGTAAGGGATGTTATTTTCTTTCGTAAATGATATTATTCTTTTCAATATCATTATACAGAAATATTGTCATGGATTTTATGTTGAAATTATGACTTTTTCCGTCGAGATTACTATTCACGTATACGGCACTATTCACGTATACGGCACTATTCACGGGAAAATTAAATTTTCTTCTATTTGTCCAAATTGCTTGTTAAGGTTACTATCTTTGATTGTATCCAAGTTTTGAGCTCTATTCTTGAATTTTGCTCCATAATGGATTATTACGAAGTATTTGTGAATTGGATAAACTAAAATACGAATCCTTGATCATTGTCTTTTATCTCACTGGATTCGTTCTTTAAAATGTTTTTCATCATCCTCAGTCTTAAAAGGTGATGTAACTGAATATCTTTGGCCTGTAGAGCAAAGATGAATGATTACCTGATGAATATCTTTGGCCTGTAGTGCAAAGATGACAGGTGTTGAGATGAACATGACTACTGATGATGCAAATGAATATCTTTGGCCTGTAGTGCAAAGATGAATATTTGATTCGAGATGTATATTGATTGATGTTACAGGGATAAAATATTGATGATGGACTTTTAAATCATAGAAGATAGTAGACTTGATTCTCTGCTTAACTCTTCTAATGATTTGTTATTTCCGCTGCGAATATTGATCTAAAGTTGGTTGTCCATTATATTTTATCTTATTTGTTGAAGACTAACGATAATTTGTTTTCCATTATCTTAGTCATAATATTCTTTACTGAGCTAGTTGAGCTCACCCTTTTCATCTGTTGTCCTCTTCAGGAAATGAGAATGTTGCGGGGACTAGTCGGGGGACAGAGTGATGGTCCGAGTTAGAGCAGTAGTAGTCCTCACTATTTCTGATAAATAGTGTGATAATAATTGTAATGAGGACTTAGTTTGAATCTTAATATTTTCTACATATTTGTACTGAGACTCACAGTTGTGTGGTCGTATTTTGCACGACCGTATGATATAAAGTTTGTATTTGAATTCTGTACCATGTATTTGGCGACTCAGAATGGGTTGGGTTGAATGGACCTATTCTGGGGGGCGTCACAGTTGGTATCAGAGCCATAAGTAAAGAGCCCCGAGCCTCTATCTGGTGACTTCCTGTGTATGGGGGATGCACCGAAGCCAGACTCTCCGTAGGGGACGCCGTTCTGCGGTGGCAAACTGATAGGTATCATTGTGAGGTGCTGTCCAAGGTTGGGACAAGAGTCACAGTTGGTATCAGAGCTTAGGGATATGATCTCTGGCGGAGATCGGGGAATAGAACTAGGAGGGGAGAGACGAGTAAATCCTTCGCTAGTATGTCCTACCTAAGCTTATGTGGTATTTAATTGGTCAGTCGGAGCATAGGGTTAATATGTGATTTGTTAATTTGTTTAATTAACCCTTGTTTTATGGCAGTATTTGAGAATGGCAGCTGAGAATGTTAACAACGAAGTGAATGAGACCGTGGAGACACCTTTAATCGTTAACCAGGAGAACGTGCAACAGGAAGGCAATGTTCTTCCTGAAAACAACGTTGGTCAAACGATAAATGATGAAATGTTTAGAAGTTTTTTGCAGTTCATGCAAAATCAGACGAGGGAGACTCGTGTGCAACATACAGGTGGAGATAATAACAGCACGCGAGTTGTCACTGCTAAGCAGTTCAAAGAATTGGGACCACCAGAGTTTCTGGGAAAGCCAGATCCGATCAAGGCGGAGACGTGGATTAAACAAATTACCAAGATATTTGATGTCTTGGGATGCACAGAGGAACAGAAGGTTCCATTCGCCACGTTTATGTTCCGTGGAGAGGCAGATTACTGGTGGGAATCCGTGAAGCGTACCCAGCCTGCCGCACTCCAGATGTCTTGGGAAGCGTTCCAGAAACTGTTCAATGACAAGTACTTTCCTGAAAGTATTCGTCATATGAAGGAAGTAGAATTTATTAGACTCGAACAAAATAACATGACGGTATCCCAGTACGAGGCTAAGTTCGCGGAGCTGTCCAGGTTTGCACCTCATTTGGTGGAGAATGAGGAACGTATGACACGGATGTTTCTAAGAGGTTTGAAACCCGAAATACGTCAATACCTCATTTCTCATAAGTTTTCTTTATATTCGGATGTAGTAAACAGGGCCCAGTTATTGGAACGAGATAATGATTATGTTCAACCGAGGGACCACAACCAAGGTCGTACCGGTGGCAGTAGTCATCGGAGCAATGACAACCAGCGAGGAGGAAAGTATGACAGAAGCGGTAACCACTCCGGTGGTTATCGTGGTCATGATAGTAGAAGAAGCGAATCGGGGGGAGATTTCAAGAAGAGAAGGTACAACAATGAGAACGTGAAGACGTCGACATCAGCACCAGCATCAACTGTTTCGAGGGGAGGAGAACGACCACCGGTCGTATGCTTTAAATGCGGGAAAGAGGGACATATCAGCCCAAACTGCCCACAACAATTCAAAGGATGCTATAACTGTGGAAAAGAAGGACATATAGCTCGAGATTGTCCTGTTGCGAAACCAAGTTCAGCGGGGGTGGTGATTCCAAAGGCGGTTGCAGACAAGTCAAAGTCGGTGATTCCTGGAGGAGCGTTTGTCGTGACATCCCAAAACGCGAGGGATCCGCACGAGGTGATTACGGGTAAGCTGATCATAAACTCTTGCGAAGTTTATACCTTGTTAGATACCGGTGCTACCCATTCCTTTATTTCACCTGCTTGTGCTCAACGTTTGAACTTGACTTCTGCTAAGTTAGACTTTGACTTATCTGTTGAAACTCCGTTAGGAGAAACCTTTGTTACATCTACAGTTTACAAATCTTGCTTGATTCAGATTGGTACCCTTACCTTACCTGTTGATCTTATATCTTTGAAAATACTTGCATTTGACGTGATTTTAGGAATTGACTGGTTAACCACTTATCATGCCAAAATTGATTGTTTTCGTAAGGTTGTTAGTTTTCATATTCCTAATCAACCTGTTGTGCGAATCCAAATCACCAAACCACTAAAATCAGTCAATATCATTTCAAATCCCAAGGCTATTCGTTTATTGAAAAACGGATGTCAAGCTTTCTTAGCTCATGTCACTGATTTAAATCAGAATACATCAGATTTGAATGATATTTCCGTTGTTAATGAGTTTCCTGATGTATTTCCCGAAGAACTTCCCGGTCTACCCCCAGAACGTGAAGTTGAATTCTTTATTGACCTTGAGCCCGGTACAAAACCCATTTCTAAAACCCCATATCGAATGGCTCCTATTGAACTTCAGGAGTTAAAGATCCAATTACAAGAGTTATTAGACATCGGTTTTATTCGTCCTAGTACGTCTCCTTGGGGTGCTCCTGTTTTATTCGTAAAGAAGAAAGACGGGAGTATGCGACTTTGTATTGACTATCGGGAGTTGAACCATGTCACCATCAAGAATAGGTATCCGCTACCTCGTATTGATGACCTGTTCGACCAGTTGCAAGGAGCGCAATTCTTTTCAAAGATCGATCTTCGTTCTGGATATCATCAGTTGAAGATTAAAACTGAGGATATTCCAAAGACTGCTTTTAGAACACGGTACGGGCATTATGAGTTCTTAGTCATGTCTTTTGGATTGACTAATGCTCCTGCTGCTTTCATGGATATGATGAACCGTGTATTTAAGAAGTATTTAGATCAATTCGTTGTTGTCTTTATTGATGACATCCTCATCTATTCTAGAAGCCGTGAAGATCATGAACACCATTTGAAGTTAGTACTTCAAAAGCTTCGTGAGAACAAGCTATACGCCAAGTTAAAGAAATGCGAGTTCTGGCTTGAGGAAGTAGCATTCCTTGGGCACGTGGTATCGAAACATGGAGTATCTGTTGACCCGGCGAAGATTGAAGCAATACAAAGCTGGGAGCAACCTAAGTCGGTGACCGAAGTACGAAGCTTTCTGGGCTTAGCTGGTTATTATCGGAGGTTCGTAGAGGGATTTTCTCGAATCGCTACTCCATTAACTCAGTTGACTCGGAAAGATACGAAATTCGTTTGGGGCGAGGAATGCGAGAAGAGCTTCCAAGAGCTCAAGAGGAGGCTCATTTCGGCACCTGTTCTGACAATACCATCTGGTTCGGATGGATTTGTTATCTACAGCGATGCTTCGGGCAAAGGGTTAGGATGTGTTCTCATGCAACATGGGAAAGTCATAGCCTATGCCTCGCGACAACTCAAAGAATATGAGAGGAATTATCCTACTCATGATCTAGAGTTGGCAGCAGTCGTATTCGCGTTGAAGATCTGGAGACATTATCTGTACGGGGAGAAAGTGGAGATTTATACGGATCATAAGAGCCTTAAATATTTCTTCACTCAGAAGGAACTCAACATGCGACAACGACGTTGGTTGGAGCTGTTGAAAGATTACGATCATACTATCCAATACCATCCTGGAAAAGCGAACGTGGTAGCTGACACGTTGAGTAGAAGATCATATGTAGGAACGAATGCGATGATGTCAAGTATACGCGTAGAACCAGCTTTGATTGATAAAGTTAAAGCTGCTCAAGCTACGGATGCGGAGCTGATGAAGATGAAGAAGAAGGTGCAAGAAAGTGCTATTCCAGAAGCAAGAATCGATGAAGAGGGAATACTTCGAGTCAACTCCAGACTTTGTGTTCCTAACGATTTTGACTTGAAGTATAGAATCATGATGGAGGCACACAACACACCGTTTGCAATCCATCCTGGGAGTACTAAAATGTATCGTGATCTTCGACATACATTTTGGTGGAGCAATATGAAGAGAGAGATCGCGGAGTTCATCTCTAGATGTTTAACTTGTCAACGTGTAAAGGCGGAGCATCAAGTACCGAAGGGTCCATTGCAACCACTGGAGATTCCGAAATGGAAGTGGGAACACATTACGATGGATTTCGTTACGGGTCTTCCCAAGGTTTCTCAAGGCGTAGATGCGATTTGGGTTATTGTTGATAGATTAACCAAGTCTGCTCATTTCTTGCCGATACGAGAGACTTATTCCCTTGAACGTCTTGCTCATATGTACGTGAATGAGATTGTGAGGTTGCATGGCATGCCAGTATCCATAGTTTCGGATCGTGACCCCAGATTTACTTCACGATTTTGGATTAGTTTGCAGAAAGCTATGGGTACGGATTTACGATTCAGTTCGGCTTATCATCCTCAAACAGACGGACAATCGGAAAGGACTATCCAAACTCTTGAAGATCTATTGAGACTCTGTGTTCTAGACTTCAAAGGGAGTTGGGATAAGTACTTACCATTGGTGGAATTCTCCTACAACAACAGTTATCAGGCAAGTATATGCGTAGCCCCATTCGAAGCATTGTATGGGAGAAAGTGTCGCTCTCCAGTATGTTGGAACGAGGTGGGTGAAGCAACATTGTTGGGACCAGAGTTAGTACGTATGACTACAGAAAAGATCCAAATAATCCGACAACGTATACAAACGGCACAGGATCGACAAAAGAGTTATGCGGATCTTCATCGAAAGGACGTGGAATTTAATGTTGGAGACCATGTGTTATTACGTGTTGCTCCATGGAAAGGAGTTACAAGGTTTGGGAAGAGAGGAAAGCTCAATCCACGATTCATTGGTCCATTTGAGATTCTTGACCGAGTAGGAAATGTGGCCTATAGACTCGCATTACCTCCAAGCATGTCTCGTGTTCATAACGTATTTCACATATCCGTGTTGCGTAAATATGTGAAAGATCCAAACCGCATTATTGAGTTAGAACCAGACGAGATAGCTGAAGATTTAACGTACGAGGAGGTACCTGTCAAGATCTTGGATAGGAAGGAGCATGTCCTACGCTCGAAAATTATACCTCAAGTTAAAGTTTTGTGGAGAAACCATGCAATTGAGGAAATGACGTGGGAGTTGGAATCGGAAATGAAAGCGAGGTATCCTCACCTTTTCGACATACCAGGTACGTACGTCAATTTCGAGGACGAAATTTCATAAGGAGGGGAGGTTGTAAGACCCCAACTTTTATGAATAAAGATTTAATTTTCTTTATATATTATTTCGAAATAGTAAGGTGTTGATTTGATAAATATGAAAGTTATGGGTGAAATGTGCAAATATTTTAAAATGAGCAAGTGGTTATAAAATATTCTTGTTGTCGGGGAATATTCGTACGACGGCGCAGATATTTGTGGACCCCACAACGGAATAACTGTCGGATATAGAAAGCGACAGAAATAACCTTTTTACAAAATAACGGCGTAGTTGTTACCGTTAGTACTGTTGAAATACCCGGTGGTTAAAATACAGTGATACGCGGTGTTGCACAGTAGCACACGGTATTGCACAGTATTTTGAATTATTGAGTCTTACGTGAGAAGGCACTTACTCAATTATTGTTACAGTAATTACTGTTCAATATTTTATATTATTGACTCAATAATTGTTACATTGATATTTTATTGACTCAATAATTGCTACGTTGCTATTTTATATGATTGATTCAATAATGACTACAGTTGATATTTTGTAGTATTGATTCAATAATTGTTGTTGCACAGTATTTCGCATTATCAACTCAATAATTCATATTATTTGAATAATATTATTAGATAGCATTATTGATAATGTCTAAGGAAGTTCTGTCTAGGAGGGGTTATTTAATTGCGCGCCAGTAAGGAGAAGTCCTTATCGGAAGGCCCCCTCTTTCCTGGGAACGACCTGGTTGTCAATATTGTAGTTCTATAATATTATTTGTGAATAATTAATTATTGATTTATATGATAAAGAAATATTTATTTTGTGGATATTAAAGAAGGAATTAGTACTGATGTGTTTTTATCAGTATTTTGGTGTGAAAAATCATCTGTTTGTGGATTTCGGATAATTTATGTTGGGAATTTGGAAAAAACTTTCTTCTGCAAAGTTGTAGAGAATTAAATTTCCTATGGAAAGGACATAGAATTTGTATTTTTCTGACAAAGGGGCTATTTATTATGAATTATTGAAGTTTCGGAAAATAAATATATTATTTAATGGGTGGGACCCACTTTTGTTGTTTTGTTGAAAAATCAGAATTTGGGCAGCAGCCGGCGGCTGGAGGATTTTTTATAAAATAATATATTTTATTATTTTAGTCTCCTTTGGCATCCTAAGCTTTTCCTATAAATAGGGTGCTTAGGTTAGAATTGAAAATCACACCAGAATTCGAAGTTTTCTCTCTCTATAATATCGAGCGTATTTTTGTGAGTATTTCAGTACTTTGAGAGTTACTATTCAGTGCAAGTTTCCGTCGGTATTATATCCGATATTCCAGCCAGAAGTGTTGTTTTTTTGAGGTAAGGGATGTTATTTTCTTTCGTAAATGATATTATTCTTTTCAATATCATTATACAGAAATATTGTCATGGATTTTATGTTGAAATTATGACTTTTTCCGTCGAGATTACTATTCACGTATACGGCACTATTCACGTATACGGCACTATTCACGGGAAAATTAAATTTTCTTCTATTTGTCCAAATTGCTTGTTAAGGTTACTATCTTTGATTGTATCCAAGTTTTGAGCTCTATTCTTGAATTTTGCTCCATAATGGATTATTACGAAGTATTTGTGAATTGGATAAACTAAAATACGAATCCTTGATCATTGTCTTTTATCTCACTGGATTCGTTCTTTAAAATGTTTTTCATCATCCTCAGTCTTAAAAGGTGATGTAACTGAATATCTTTGGCCTGTAGAGCAAAGATGAATGATTACCTGATGAATATCTTTGGCCTGTAGTGCAAAGATGACAGGTGTTGAGATGAACATGACTACTGATGATGCAAATGAATATCTTTGGCCTGTAGTG
Source organism: Panax stipuleanatus (assembly GCA_020205555.1). NCBI lineage: Eukaryota > Viridiplantae > Streptophyta > Magnoliopsida > Apiales > Araliaceae > Panax > Panax stipuleanatus. The sequence goes on along the minus strand of CM035124.1, from coordinate 59,805,139 downwards.
CAAAGATGAATATTTGATTCGAGATGTATATTGATTGATGTTACAGGGATAAAATATTGATGATGGACTTTTAAATCATAGAAGATAGTAGACTTGATTCTCTGCTTAACTCTTCTAATGATTTGTTATTTCCGCTGCGAATATTGATCTAAAGTTGGTTGTCCATTATATTTTATCTTATTTGTTGAAGACTAACGATAATTTGTTTTCCATTATCTTAGTCATAATATTCTTTACTGAGCTAGTTGAGCTCACCCTTTTCATCTGTTGTCCTCTTCAGGAAATGAGAATGTTGCGGGGACTAGTCGGGGGACAGAGTGATGGTCCGAGTTAGAGCAGTAGTAGTCCTCACTATTTCTGATAAATAGTGTGATAATAATTGTAATGAGGACTTAGTTTGAATCTTAATATTTTCTACATATTTGTACTGAGACTCACAGTTGTGTGGTCGTATTTTGCACGACCGTATGATATAAAGTTTGTATTTGAATTCTGTACCATGTATTTGGCGACTCAGAATGGGTTGGGTTGAATGGACCTATTCTGGGGGGCGTCACACATATGGTCTAACATGATTGCTTTTAAACACATAAGATATTCATATAACTTGTATTAGTCATGCTCATGAGTACTCGTATTGCATATATGTAGCTAGCATTGTTATTATCTTGAAAACATGCTTTGTTCATGCTAAACTTTAATCACGGCAACTAATCATGGTAGATATACATGCATGACACATGAATGAGTCTAAGAGTACTATCACATGTGTCCATAAATGTCAAATTCTAATTCTCGTCATAACATACCAACGTTCACGTTCAAAGCTTATACTTTGTTAGTATAGTTCATTAATAAGGTCTATCATGTTCATGCTTCCTTATGAAACCTATATATGTAAGTTAACATGCTTTTCATGTATTTCAAGGCCCTATAAACATGCTCGAAAAGTCAGAATGTATACATGCTTCATATATGTTAACGTCGTTTATGAAACTTTAAATTCGTTTCCAAACTATGTGTCGTTTGGTTAACCATGCATGCTAATATACTAAAACATGCTTACATTGCCTCATTAGGTTTATATATATGTATTAATCATGCTCCCATGCTTGTTTAAACAAAAATCAAACAATTGGTACATAACAGTTTTGTTGCAGAATGCAGAAAACTGAACACAGAGGCTGGCGCTGCGGCGCGGCAACAGTAGCTTAATACTGGCGCTGCGGCGCGAGTGGCGCTCCGTGCGGCGCTGCGACGCGGGCTGCGGCGCGTGTGGCGCTGCGGCGCGGGCTGCGGCGCTGCGGCGTCGAGGCAGTTTTCTGCGGTTCAGACTGCAGCGAAAACCGACCCAAAACCTCCCATTTCATCGATTTCAACATACCCAGATATTAGACTTGTTTAACTTACTAACACATACATATATGCTTATATAACAGTCAATAGCAATTATCAATTCCCAATTTCATGAACTCTAACTAATTTACGAATTTCATGTATTTACAGAAATTGAAGAGGAACAATGGAAGTGAAAGACTATTCAGTGGTTCCATCATGTGTGTATGTTCATATAACAACAATATAAGGGTTCTACAAACCAATCATGAACCAATTTGGCATAATCAATAATTTCAACAAAACTCAGAGAACAACAATGGAGTTCTTTTGACAGAAAATGAAAACGAAGACACGAAGAGGATTTATTCCTCTGTTATGGAGTAAGCTTGCTGATGCTACTATAGAAATTCCTTCTGAACTAAATAGACAATCACAGTATACTCTCTTCTCTTAGAAATATTTTAGCAATGAAATGAAGGTGCAGGGAGTTCCTTTATATAGAAGAATGAATACACAGTCCAAGCTTCTAACTCCCAAATCAAACTAACGGATTGTCAAATTGCATGAAGGTTATAGAATGGTAGGTATTTAGTTGTTAGAATCCATCATTAAAACCACTCCCTTGCTCATCATTGCTACAAGGCTATGGAAATTTACTGAGTTTAAGGAGAAGCAATAGGCTTAGGCCATAATGGCTGTGAACGTGAATGAGGGAAATGAGAGTGACTATTATATTGGGACAAGCCAAGCAAATCTCAGCATTCTTACAAATGGACTATATGCTACACTTATGTTATATATTATATGTACTCTTAGGTTATAATTACAATGTTCTCCCCATAATGTAATAAATGCAATTTGAATACATATAATCTATGTACATTTTATCTTACCGATATAATACAATCGGATACTACCACATTACATTATATCATATATTATTAAATTGTATTACTCAACAATTATTTATAATAGATCCATGATACATTATTTTAATGTATATCCACACATCATTTGTCACCTACACATATCATAACATATAGTTACTATACATTTAATTCGCATGCTTGCACATATAATTTCTCATCTTATAAATTGAATATTAATTAATAATATACACATATCCTACATCAATCAATATAATTGTTAACCTCCATAACAATTTAATTAACCTTTATATGATTAACTATCACTTTGATATAAATCTTATTATATTTATAAACACGTTGCTCATTATTATTATGTTTCTTGCAATAATAATAATCACATATTATTAATCAATCCTCATTAGTATTTTATAACAGTTAATTAATATTCTTCGATTAACAATTCGCTTAAATTAATATAATCATTCTTATATTACGTCACTGTGCCACACAAGGCAATCAACGAGTTTATCACAAACTCCACCAATTTCTCAATTATTATAATTATTCAATTATATATAATTGAATTAATTCATCTCATAACACAAAATCATTTATATTCAAATAAATTCTCATTTCCATTAATATATTTATTTAATAATATATGGAAATTCTTGGGTATTACATCCTCCACCCCCCCCCCTTATAAAAATTCCGTCCCGGAATTGCTACAAGGTTACACAAATAGATGGGGATAGTCCCTCATCATCCTATCTTCTAACTCCCACGTTGCCTCCTCGACATCGTGGTTACGCCAAAGTACTTTTACAGATGAAATAACTTTATTTCTCAAAGTTTGTTCTTTCCTATCTAATATTTGGACAGGAATTTCTTCATACGCCAAGTTCTTCTCCACTTGAATGGGCTCGTAAGAAATCACGTGCTTGTAGTCGGCCTTGTACGGTCGCAACACGGAAATGTGGAACACGTTGTGGATATGCTCCAACTCGGGTGGTAACGCAACTTTGTATGCCACTTCGCCCACTCGCTTCAGTATCTCGAACGGTCCTATGAATCTTGGACTCAATTTTCCTTTCTTGCCGAAACGGATTTTTCCCTTCCATGGAGATACCTTCAAGAATACGAAACTGCCGACTTTGAAGTCTCGGTCCTGCCGATGCAAATCTGCGTATTTCTTCTGGCGATCTTGAGCTGCTACAAGTCTGGCTCTTATCACTGTCACCACGTCTGCGGTTTGTTGAACTAACTCTGGTCCGAGTATTCGTCGTTCTCCGACTTCGTCCCAACATAACGGCGTTCTACACTTTCTCCCGTAAAGAGCTTCGTACGGTGGCATGCCAATACTCGCATGGTAGCTATTATTATATGCGAATTCTACTAAGGGTAGGTGGTCGTCCCAATTTCCCTTAAAATCCATCACGCAAGTCCTAAGCATGTCTTCTAGCATTTGTATTGTTCGCTCACTTTGTCCGTCTGTTTGAGGATGATAAGCTGTACTCAACCTCAACTGCGTTCCCATTCTTTCCTGCAAACTCTTCCAAAAATTGGACGTGAAGCGCGGATCTCGATCAGAGACAATTGACACCGGCACTCCATGTCGTGAAATAATTTCTTTTACATATAGGCTTGCTAATTGGTTCAAACTGTAGCGGATCTTGATTGGTAGAAAGTGTGTGGTCTTCGTTAGTCGATCCACGATAACCCAAATAGCATCATAACCTTTCTGTGTAACTGGAAGTCCTACCACGAAGTCCATGGTAATATGCTCCCATTTCCACTCTGGTATTTCTAACGGTTGTAGTAAAGCACTTGGCCACTGATGCTCTGCTTTAACGCATTGGCAAGTCAAGCATTTATTGACGCACTCTGCGACTTCCCGTTTCAAATTAGGCCACCAAAAATGTTGCCTTAGATCTCGGTACATCTTTGTGCCTCCCGGATGAACGGAATATGTCGTATTATGTGCCTCGTGCAAAATCTCTTCCCTCAACTCGGTTACCGCTGGTACCCACACTCTCCCTTCAAATCTCAAAATACCGTCTTTATCCATTCGAAATTTTTCTTCCTCACTTTCTGTGATCCTCTTTCGGATTTTCTCACACTCTTCATCCTTTTCCTGAGCTTCCTTTACTCTATTCAACAACGTCGGACAAGCTTCCATTACAATTAACTTCTCACCAGACTTTTCTGGTCCTTTTACATCTATCTCCAATTTCTCCATCTCTCTTATCAACTCTTCCTGAGTTGTTAAATTAAACAACTTCTCCCTTCCTTTCCTGCTCAGAGCGTCGGCAACCACATTTGCCTTTCCCGGGTGATAAAGAATATCGCAGTCATAGTCTTTGATTAATTCTAACCACCTTCTCTGCCGCATGTTTAACTCCTTCTGTGTGAAGATATATTTCAGACTTTTGTGGTCCGTGTATATCTCACATTTTTCTCCGTATAGATAATGTCTCCATATCTTTAACGCAAAAACTACTGCCGCTAACTCTAAGTCATGAGTAGGGTATCGTTTTTCGTAATCCTTCAATTGTCGTGACGCATATGCAATAACCTTGCCATGTTGTATGAGCACACAGCCAAGCCCCTTGTGCGATGCATCACTATACACCACAAAATTTCCCGCATCATCTGGTAATGATACCACAGGTGTTTCGCTCAATCTCCTTTTCAGTTCTTGAAAACTTTCTTCGCATTTGTCGGTCCATACAAATTTCACCGTCTTTCTAGTCAAATTGGTCAACGGGGTTGCTATCTTAGAAAAATCTTGGATGAATCTTCGATAGTACCCAGCTAACCCTAGAAAGCTTCTCACCTCCGTCGGTGTTCTCGGTTGTTCCCAATTACTTACTGCTTCAACCTTCGCAGGGTCTACAGAGATTCCATTCTTATCCACCACGTGGCCTAAGAATTGAACCTTCTCCATCCAAAATTCGCACTTAGAAAATTTTGCATACATCTTCTCCTTCATTAGTGCCTCCAAAATAATCTTTAGATGTTCGGCGTGTTCTTCCTCTGTCTTTGAGTAGATCAAAATGTCGTCGATAAAAACCACTACAAATTTATCCAAGTATGGCTTGAAAACTCGGTTCATCAAGTCCATAAATGCTGCCGGAGCATTAGTCAATCCGAATGACATTACCAAAAACTCGTAGTGTCCATAACGGGTTCGAAACGCAGTCTTTGGTATGTCCTCATCCCGTACCTTCAGTTGATGATATCCTATTCGTAGGTCGATCTTTGAGAAATACTTTGCTCCCTTCAGTTGATCAAATAAGTCGTCTATCCTCGGTAGCGGATACCGATTCTTGATCGTTACTCTATTCAATTCTCGATAATCGATACAGAGCCTCATCGATCCGTCCTTCTTCTTAACGAATAGTACTGGTGCTCCCCAAGGAGAAACACTCGGTCGAATGTAACCCTTATCCAATAATTCTTGCAATTGTATCATCAATTCCTTCATTTCTACTGGCGCCATACGATATGGAGCTTTCGAAATCGGTGCCGTTCCAGGTGCTAAGTCTATTACGAATTCGATTTCTCTGTCTGGCAGAAGACCAGGCAGATCGTCCGGAAACACGTCTTGAAATTCATTAACTACGGATATATCCTTAATTTCTACTCCCTTCTTCCGAGTATCAACTATGTGAGCTAAATATCCTCCACATCCTTTCCTTAACAATTTCTTGGCCTGCATCATCGTAACGCAACACGATTGCTTAAGCGATGAGCTACCATAAAACACTACCTTAGACTTACTCGGAGTCTGAAGGTTCACACATTTGTTCTGACAGTCAATTATCGCAGCATGGTTATACAACCAATCCATTCCCAGTATTACGTCAAATTCTCCCAGTCTAATAGGAATCAAGTCTACGCTCAGTTCATGTTTACTAATATTTGCGCGATAATTTCGATAAACGTATTCTACAGGGATCACTTCCTTATTAGCAACTTCTATGATCAAAGGATTTTCTAATAGTTCTCGAGGTGTACTAAGTCTACTAGCAAATTCTTCAGATACAAAAGAACAGGTGGCACCCGAATCAAATAATACATAAGCATTTACATCATTGATTGGGATTATACCTGACACCACATCCTTCGCAGCCACTGTGTCTTGGACGGTCATGTTAAAGGTTCTGGCGATTGGGCGGTTGGATTGTACCGGTCCACCGATCATCAGCTTGTTGCCTCCTTGCTGATTACTACCCCCGCCACTTCCCTTCTTTGGGCAGTCCTTAATTCGGTGCTCCGTCGAGCCCCAAGCAAAGCATCCTTGTATCTTTTTTAGTTTCAACAGTTGGGCGAGATGTGCCCTTCCTGTCCGCAGTTGTAGCAAGTGCCACGTCCCTTCCAGCACTCGCCCTGGTGATTCTTCCCACACTTCGGGCATCCTTCATCCCTCTTCTTGAAACCTCCACGAAAATTCCCTGATTGATTATTATTGTTGTTTTTGTTGTTGTTGTTGTTCTCCCACTTTCTCTTTCCCAAGTTGCTTCCTCCGCTACTGCTTCCTCCCGTACGATTCTCTCCTCCAGTATTCTTTCCTTTCTTTTCTTTGTTATACAGACTTAAGGCCTCACTGCCACCTTCCGCAATGATTGCCTTCTCCAGTAATGCTGCAAAGGAATCAATTTGAAGAACTGATACCTTATTGAACAGCCATGGCTTCAACCCTTGTTCAAAGCGTCTAGCCTTCCTCTCTTCATCACCAACTTGGTGCTCCGCAAATCGCGCTAGTTCGTTAAACCTAACCGCGTATTGCGCCACCGTCATTTCACCTTGTTTTAACTCTAGGAATTTCACCTCCATCCTATTCTTCATACTTTTCGAAAAGTAATTCTCGAAGAACAGTGTCTTAAACTTATCCCAAGCTATTATCCCTTCTCCAGCTCTTTGTTGATTAGCCTCCCACCAGTAGTTCGCTTCTCCCCTCATCATGTACGTGGCAAACACCGTCTTCTGATCTTCGCCTACGCTAGCTATAGTGAAAGCTTTTTCGATCTCTTTGATCCGCGTTTGTGCGACGATTGGGTCGGTAGTTCCCTCGAACTCCGGGGGTCCTACACTCTTAAAGTCTTTAAAGGTTGTTACTGACACAGTTTGAGGGTTCGGGCGAACGGGTTCATTGTTCCTTCCCCTTAAGGCTTCTCCTAACAAGTCTACCAGTTTCTGGATCGGGTCTACTTGTTCTCTCTCATTGTTAACGGATTCTTCGGGTGCAGTCAATCTACGTCTGGGCGGCATTATCTGCATCACAATTTTTTTCATTTTATTATTATTCAAGTATATTACTTAAGTATTTCTTTTAATACTAAAAGAATAAATTTATAACACGTTTCTAAAATCAACTCCATTTATATTCATATGCCATTTCATTTTCATTACATGATTTCCTAGCATACTGCTATAAATGTCATCACATATATCCCCTAATATCACAAAAGACGGGGAATATACCAACCTACTACCATACTACCCCTCTAACAAAAGCTAACTCGGGGTTTACATCATCATCCCACATCTTACACAAAAGATCGGAATTACAACATAGTATATACAATACATAAAGACACAACTAGTACTACTACTAGACTGACTAAGGAAATCTCATCCCATCATCCCGCGTTCCACTACGCTCTTGTACTCCAACTGTGCTATATACGCAAATAGCTCTCGGCTCAAGGTATGTAGAGTCTGTCCCTGTTCTGCCGGGTAGTGGTACACACCATCAATCACCCTTTCAAAAGCTGAACGGAACACATACCCCATCTTGTTCATCTTTCTCTTTTTGCACCTGAACTCATCCTCAAGGTCGTCAGCTCTCTCATTGGACGCTTCCCACTTCTCCTCGAAGTGTAACCTATCCATCACCTCCAACTCTAGCTGAGTACGGAGTGCCTCTTTCTCAGTCTTCTCACTCAGTTCCCTCTGCTCAACCTCTTCTAGCTTCTCTGCCAAATCTGCATTCCTAGCCACTGACCTATGAAATAGAGTCCCCATCTGGATCCCTGCCTCCCTACGGTAGGCAATCTCCACCTCTAACTCTTGCATAGCCAGCTTCCTCTGGTGGTCCTCGTCCCTCAGCTTCTGGAACTCAGACTCTCTCTCGTGGGCCTCTGCCTCCAGCTCCTGAACTCTACAGTCTAACTCTAGGATCCGCTCCTCATACTCTCCTAGCATCTGCTCCTCTATAGTAGCCTCATCAGAGTCCTCTACTGGCTCATCCTCCATCGGCTCCTCCTCTGGATCAGTCTCTATCTCAATCTCGTCCTCGTCGTCGGACTCGATCGGTGCAACAGCCTGCACTGGTGTAGCCTCTAGAGGTGCCTCGTACACTACATGTATATCCCTGGGCTCCTCCTCGGCCACTCTACTAGGTACACCTGTGTCTGTCATCCTATAATCACAAACACAAGACACGAAATAACATCTCCATTAGAATGTTAAATAAAATATAAGTTCATTGTATAGAATGAAGTTACATTTCATAACAGACTAAGTCTCTCAAGGAAAACTCTACATGAGTTTTATCTCCTTCCTAACTTCTAAGTTCACCTAAGTTATAGTCTAAGGACACTCGTTCCTAAAGTTTATAACTACGGCTTTGATACCAACCTGTGACGCCCCCAAATTCCAGGACCGCCACTTGGTTTCTCGAATTCGGTTCATCACGTGCTCATGGTAATACATCACAATAATAATAATTAAATATCACACGATCACAGCGGAAAATCTATTCTAGAATAATTTACAATGATTTATTATAATTATTCCCCCAAGTCTCGCAACCTACAGTACTTAATAGATTACATAATAATATCAGTTAACGACTTATTACATAATCTAACTTAAGCTTAAACATAATCAAATCCAGTCTTACTACATCATCTTCATACAATATTAATACATTTAAAACATAACAGACATAAGCTAGTTGGTAGCTTTGCCCTTGCCCTTATCAACGCCCGAAGGTTCACCATGCTCTGCCTTAACTGAAATGTTTTAGGGAAAGCAAGAATGAGCACAATTTGCCCAGCAAGTAATATACAATAAGGGTGAGTAATAAGATTCTCAATTCTCGAAAGGGTATAACAAGATTTGATAGTTCAAGAATATCAACAGTTCTCAATATCAGTCGCTAAGGACAGGATAATATCAATATGATTCAATAATAAGTCAATTCAAGATTTCAAATAATTGAATACTGAGTAGTCACTACGGACTATGAACTTCTACTAGAATTGACAGTAATAAACTGAATATCCAACAAAAACAGGTACAACAGGTGATCAGCCTAAAGTACCCTTGTTATGCATAACAATCAACCATACTCAAGTGTGCACGTCGGTTCTCCGACAATTATATATTCCCTTCAAAGAAGGTTGTTCTTCTCAGTCAAATACAAGATCCCGCACCAATCAATTAGTTTGGGTTGCTTTTCAATAACATAAGTCCAGCCGAATCAAATGGCATAGACACTTTCACAATATTCAAGAACAATACTAAGTTCAACATGAATAATAGCTTTAATGAAATAAGAGTTCAAGTATGCTAATTCGATTCAACCGATTAAATAGGAAACTAGTTCGCAATACACAAGATAGGATACTTGCATAGTAAAAGAGTATAAGTTAGGAATCTTTCACAATCATAGATTTCCTTGCATAAAGTAAATGCGTCGGTTAGGATACTTGCACTTTAAAAGAGTGTAAGTAAGAGAACTTGCCTTTAGCGTAGTTTATCCACGAAAAGCAATCAACACTTTCGAATTCCTATCGTAATACAGTTACGTATATATATGATATTCATTAGTCATATAATTTAACTTCACATTTTCTCTTTGAATATACGATCAACACATAAGCTAAGTTTTACCTAGCTACACAGTTATATAGAATATAATTTCTATCCTTAACATTCCTTCTTAGAGTTTAAACACATTCTCATATTATATAAGATCTCAACAATTAGCAAACATGCTTGCATATTATTAATATCACATAAGACCACAATCAATACTAAATATATTTCATTTTAGCAAGTTACGGCATCTCCTTAAGTTAACCGTCAAAATCGGGTTCAAGTAACATCATATAATATCACGTAGCATGTATTCATATTTAAAGGATACTTTCATGCTTGTATAACTTTTCCAAATCCAATCGTACATGGTATAGGTTCTTAAGTTAATACTTAAAGCCATTCAAGAACACGAACTCATATGGTCTAACATGATTGCTTTTAAACACATAAGATATTCATATAACTTGTATTAGTCATGCTCATGAGTACTCGTATTGCATATATGTAGCTAGCATTGTTATTATCTTGAAAACATGCTTTGTTCATGCTAAACTTTAATCACGGCAACTAATCATGGTAGATATACATGCATGACACATGAATGAGTCTAAGAGTACTATCACATGTGTCCATAAATGTCAAATTCTAATTCTCGTCATAACATACCAACGTTCACGTTCAAAGCTTATACTTTGTTAGTATAGTTCATTAATAAGGTCTATCATGTTCATGCTTCCTTATGAAACCTATATATGTAAGTTAACATGCTTTTCATGTATTTCAAGGCCCTATAAACATGCTCGAAAAGTCAGAATGTATACATGCTTCATATATGTTAACGTCGTTTATGAAACTTTAAATTCGTTTCCAAACTATGTGTCGTTTGGTTAACCATGCATGCTAATATACTAAAACATGCTTACATTGCCTCATTAGTTTTATATATATGTATTAATCATGCTCCCATGCTTGTTTAAACAAAAATCAAACAATTGGTACATAACAGTTTTGTTGCAGAATGCAGAAAACTGAACACAGAGGCTGGCGCTGCGGCGCGGCAACAGTAGCTTAATACTGGCGCTGCGGCGCGAGTGGCGCTGCGTGCGGCGCTGCGGCGCGGGCTGCGGCGCGTGTGGCGCTGCGGCGCGGGCTGCGGCGCTGCGGCGTCGAGGCAGTTTTTTGCGGTTCAGACTGCAGCGAAAACCGACCCAAAACCTCCCATTTCATCGATTTCAACATACCCAGATATTAGACTTGTTTAACTTACTAACACATACATATATGCTTATATAACAGTCAATAGCAATTATCAATTCCTAATTTCATGAACTCTAACTAATTTACGAATTTCATGTATTTACAGAAATTGAAGAGGAACAATGGAAGTGAAAGACTATTAAGTGGTTCCATCATGTGTGTATGTTCATATAACAACAATAAACTAACGGATTGTCAAATTGCATGAAGGTTATAGAATGGTAGGTATTTAGTTGTTAGAATCCATCATTAAAACCACTCCCTTGCTCATCATTGCTACAAGGCTATGGAAATTTACTGAGTTTAAGGAGAAGCAATAGGCTTAGGCCATAATGGCTGTGCACGTGAATGAGGGAAATGAGAGTGACTATTATATTGGGACAAGCCAAGCAAATCTCAGCATTCTTACAAATGGACTATATGCTACACTTATGTTATATATTATATGTACTCTTAGGTTATAATTACAATGTTCTCCCCATAATGTAATAAATGCAATTTGAATACATATAATCTATGTACATTTTATCTTACCGATATAATACAATCGGATACTACCACATTACATTATATGATATATTATTAAATTGTATTACTCAACAATTATTTATAATAGATCCATGATACATTATTTTAATGTATATCCACACATCATTTGTCACCTACACATATCATAACATATAGTTACTATACATTTAATTCGCATGCTTGCACATATAATTTCTCATCTTATATATTGAATATTAATTAATAATATACACATATCCTACATCAATCAATATAATTGTTAACCTCCATAACAATTTAATTAACCTTTATATGATTAACTATCACTTTGATATAAATCTTATTATATTTATAAACACGTTGCTCATTATTATTATGTTTCTTGCAATAATAATAATCACATATTATTAATCAATCCTCATTAGTATTTTATAACAGTTAATTAATATTCTTCGATTAACAATTCGCTTAAATTAATATAATCATTCTTATATTACGTCACTGTGCCACACAAGGCAATCAACGAGTTTATCACAAACTCCACCAATTTCTCAATTATTATAATTATTCAATTATATATAATTGAATTAATTCATCTCATAACACAAAATTATTTATATTCAAATAAATTCTCATTTCCATTAATATATTTATTTAATAATATATGGAAATTCTTGGGTATTACATCCTCCCCCCCCCCCCCTTATAAAAATTCCGTCCCGGAATTGCTACAAGGTTACACAAATAGATGGGGATAGTCCCTCATCATCCTATCTTCTAACTCCCACGTTGCCTCCTCGACATCGTGGTTACGCCAAAGTACTTTTACAGATGAAATAACTTTATTTCTCAAAGTTTGTTCTTTCCTATCTAATATTTGGACAGGAATTTCTTCATACGCCAAGTTCTTCTCCACTTGAATGGGCTCGTAAGAAATCACGTGCTTGTAGTCGGCCTTGTACGGTCGCAACACGGAAATGTGGAACACGTTGTGGATATGCTCCAACTCGGGTGGTAACGCAACTTTGTATGCCACTTCGCCCACTCGCTTCAGTATCTCGAACGGTCCTATGAATCTTGGAATCAATTTTCCTTTCTTGCCGAAACGGATTTTTCCCTTCCATGGAGATACCTTCAAGAATACGAAACTGCTGACTTTGAAGTCTCGGTCCTGCCGATGCAAATCTGCGTATTTCTTCTGGCGATCTTGAGCTGCTACAAGTCTGGCTCTTATCACTGTCACCACGTCTGCGGTTTGTTGAACTAACTCTGGTCCGAGTATTCGTCGTTCTCCGACTTCGTCCCAACATAACGGCGTTCTACACTTTCTCTCGTAAAGAGCTTCGTACGGTGGCATGCCAATACTCGCATGGTAGCTATTATTATATGCGAATTCTACTAAGGGTAGGTGGTCGTCCCAATTTCCCTTAAAATCCATCACGCAAGTCCTAAGCATGTCTTCTAGCGTTTGTATTATTCGCTCACTTTGTCCGTCTGTTTGAGGATGATAAGCTGTACTCAACCTCAACTGCGTTCCCATTCTTTCCTGCAAACTCTTCCAAAAATTGGACGTGAAGCGCGGATCTCGATCAGAGACAATTGACACCGGCACTCCATGTCGTGAAATAATTTCTTTTACATATAGGCTTGCTAATTGGTTCAAACTGTAGCGGATCTTGATTGGTAGAAAGTGTGCGGTCTTCGTTAGTCGATCCACGATAACCCAAATAGCATCATAACCTTTCTGTGTAACTGGAAGTCCTACCACGAAGTCCATGGTAATATGCTCCCATTTCCACTCTGGTATTTCTAACGGTTGTAGTAAACCACTTGGCCACTGATGCTCTGCTTTAACGCATTGGCAAGTCAAGCATTTACTGACGCACTCTGCGACTTCCCGTTTCAAATTAGGCCACCAAAAATGTTGCCTTAGATCTCGGTACATCTTTGTGCCTCCCGGATGAACGGAATATGTCGTATTGTGTGCCTCGTGCAAAATCTCTTCCCTCAACTTGTTTACCGCTGGTACCCACACTCTCCCTTCAAATCTCAAAATACCGTCTTTATCCATTCGAAATTTTTCTTCCTCACTTTCTGTGATCCTCTTTCGGATTTTCTCACACTCTTCATCCTTTTCCTGAGCTTCCTTTACTCTATTCAACAACGTCGGACAAGCTTCCATTACAATTAACTTCTCACCAGACTTTTCTGGTCCTTTTACTTCTATCTCCAATTTCTCCATCTCTCTTATCAACTCTTCCTGAGTTGTTAAATTAAACAACTTCTCCCTTCCTTTCCTGCTCAGAGCGTCGGCAACCACATTTGCCTTTCCCGGGTGATAAAGAATATCGCAGTCATAGTCTTTGATTAATTCTAACCACCTTCTCTGCCGCATGTTTAACTCCTTCTGTGTGAAGATATATTTCAGACTTTTGTGGTCCGTGTATATCTCACATTTTTCTCCGTATAGATAATGTCTCCATATCTTTAACGCAAAAACTACTGCCGCTAACTCTAAGTCATGAGTAGGGTATCGTTTTTCGTAATCCTTCAATTGTCGTGACGCATATGCAATAACCTTGCCATGTTGCATGAGCACACAGCCAAGCCCCTTGTGCGATGCATCACTATACACCACAAAATTTCCCGCATCATCTGGTAATGATAACACAGGTGTTTCGCTCAATCTCCTTTTCAGTTCTTGAAAACTTTCTTCGCATTTGTCGGTCCATACAAATTTCACCGTCTTTCTAGTCAAATTGGTCAACGGGGTTGCTATCTTAGAAAAATCTTGGATGAATCTTCGATAGTACCCAGCTAACCCTAGAAAGCTTCTCACCTCCGTCGGTGTTCTCGGTTGTTCCCAATTACTTACTGCTTCAACCTTCGCAGGGTCTACAGAGATTCCATTCTTATCCACCACGTGGCCTAAGAATTGAACCTTCTCCATCCAAAATTCGCACTTAGAAAATTTTGCATACATCTTCTCCTTCCTTAGTGCCTCCAAAATAATCTTTAGATGTTCGGCGTGTTCTTCCTCTGTCTTTGAGTAGATCAAAATGTCGTCGATAAAAACCACTACAAATTTATCCAAGTATGGCTTGAAAACTCGGTTCATCAAGTCCATAAATGCTGCCGGAGCATTAGTCAATCCGAATGACATTACCAAAAACTCGTAGTGTCCATAACGGGTTCGAAACGCAGTCTTTGGTATGTCCTCATCCCGTACCTTCAGTTGATGATATCCTATTCGTAGGTCGATCTTTGAGAAACACTTTGCTCCCTTCAGTTGATCAAATAAGTCGTCTATCCTCGGTAGCGGATACCGGTTCTTGATCGTTACTCTATTCAATTCTCGATAATCGATACAGAGCCTCATCGATCCGTCCTTCTTCTTAACGAATAGTACTGGTGCTCCCCAAGGAGAAACACTCGGTCGAATGTAACCCTTATCCAATAATTCTTGCAATTGTATCATCAATTCCTTCATTTCTACTGGCGCCATACGATATGGAGCTTTCGAAATCGGTGCCGTTCCAGGTGCTAAGTCTATTACGAATTCGATTTCTCTGTCTGGCAGAAGACCAGGCAGATCGTCCGGAAACACGTCTTGAAATTCATTAACTACGGATATATCCTTAATTTCTACTCCCTTCTTCCGAGTATCAACTATGTGAGCTAAATATCCTCCACATCCTTTCCTTAACAATTTCTTGGCCTGCATCATCGTAACGCAACACGATTGCTTAAGCGATGAGCTACCATAAAACACTACCTTAGACTTACTCGGAGTCTGAAGGTTCACACATTTGTTCTGACAGTCAATTATCGCAGCATGGTTATACAACCAATCCATTCCCAGTATTACGTCAAATTCTCCCAGTCTAATAGGAATCAAGTCTACGCTCAGTTCATGTTTACTAATATTTGCGCGACAATTTCGATAAACGTATTCTACAGGGATCATCTTCCTTATTAGCAACTTCTATGATCAAAGGGATTTTCTAATAGTTCTCGAGGTGTACTAAGTCTACTAGCAAATTCTTCAGATACAAAAGAACAGGTGGCACCCGAATCAAATAATACATAAGCATTTACATCATTGATTGGGATTATACCTGACACCACATCCTTCGCAGCCACTGTGTCTTGGACGGTCATGTTAAAGGTTCTGGCGATTGGGCGGTTGGATTGTACCGGTCCACCGATCATCAGCTTGTTGCCTCCTTGCTGATTACTACCCCCGCCACTTCCCTTCTTTGGGCAGTCCTTAATTCGGTGCTCCGTCGAGCCCCAAGCAAAGCATCCTTGTATCTTTTTTAGTTTCAACAGTTGGGCGAGATGTGCCCTTCCTGTCCGCAGTTGTAGCAAGTGCCACGTCCCTTCCAGCACTCGCCCTGGTGATTCTTCCCACACTTCGGGCATCCTTCATCCCTCTTCTTGAAACCTCCACGAAAATTCCCTGATTGATTATTATTGTTGTTTTTGTTGTTGTTGTTGTTCTCCCACTTTCTCTTTCCCAAGTTGCTTCCTCCGCTACTGCTTCCTCCCGTACGATTCTCTCCTCCAGTATTCTTTCCTTTCTTTTCTTTGTTATACAGACTTAAGGCCTCACTGCCACCTTCCGCAATGATTGCCTTCTCCAGTAATGCTGCAAAGGAATCAATTTGAAGAACTGATACCTTATTGAACAGCCATGGCTTCAACCCTTGTTCAAAGCGTCTAGCCTTCCTCTCTTCATCACCAACTTGGTGCTCCGCAAATCGCGCTAGTTCGTTAAACCTAACCGCGTATTGCGCCACCGTCATTTCACCTTGTTTTAACTCTAGGAATTTCACCTCCATCCTATTCTTCATACTTTTCGAAAAGTAATTCTCGAAGAACAGTGTCTTAAACTTATCCCAAGCTATTATCCCTTCTCCAGCTCTTTGTTGATTAGCCTCCCACCAGTAGTTCGCTTCTCCCCTCATCATGTACGTGGCAAACACCGTCTTCTGATCTTCGCCTACTGCTAGCTATAGTGAAAGCTTTTTCGATCTCTTTGATCCGCGTTTGTGCGACGATTGGGTCGGTAGTTCCCTCGAACTCCGGGGGTCCTACACTCTTAAAGTCTTTAAAGGTTGTTACTGACACAGTTTGAGGGTTCGGGCGAACGGGTTCATTGTTCCTTCCCCTTAAGGCTTCTCCTAACAAGTCTACCAGTTTCTGGATCGGGTCTACTTGTTCTCTCTCATTGTTAACGGATTCTTCGGGTGCAGTCAATCTACGTCTGGGCGGCATTATCTGCATCACAATTTTTTTCATTTTATTATTATTCAAGTATATTACTTAAGTATTTCTTTTAATACTAAAAGAATAAATTTATAACACGTTTCTAAAATCAACTCCATTTATATTCATATGCCATTTCATTTTCATTACATGATTTCCTAGCATACTACTATAAATGTCATCACATATATCCCCTAATATCACAAAAGACGGGGAATATACCAACCTACTACCATACTACCCCTCTAACAAAAGCTAACTCGGGGTTTACATCATCATCCCACATCTTACACAAAAGATCGGAATTACAACATAGTATATACAATACATAAAGACACAACTAGTACTACTACTAGACTGACTAAGGAAATCTCATCCCATCATCCCGCGTTCCACTACGCTCTTGTACTCCAACTGTGCTATATACGCAAATAGCTCTCGGCTCAAGGTATGTAGAGTCTGTCCCTGTTCTGCCGGGTAGTGGTACACACCATCAATCACCCTTTCAAAAGCTGAACGGAACACATACCCCATCTTGTTCATCTTTCTCTTTTTGCACCTGAACTCATCCTCAAGGTCGTCAGCTCTCTCATTGGACGCTTCCCACTTCTCCTCGAAGTGTAACCTATCCATCACCTCCAACTCTAGCTGAGTACGGAGTGCCTCTTTCTCAGTCTTCTCACTCAGTTCCCTCTGCTCAACCTCTTCTAGCTTCTCTGCCAAATCTGCATTCCTAGCCACTGACCTATGAAATAGAGTCCCCATCTGGATCCCTGCCTCCCTACGGTAGGCAATCTCCACCTCTAACTCTTGCATAGCCAGCTTCCTCTGGTGGTCCTCGTCCCTCAGCTTCTGGAACTCAGACTCTCTCTCGTGGGCCTCTGCCTCCAGCTCCTGAACTCTACAGTCTAACTCTAGGATCCGCTCCTCATACTCTCCTAGCATCTGCTCCTCTATAGTAGCCTCATCAGAGTCCTCTACTGGCTCATCCTCCATCGGCTCCTCCTCTGGATCAGTCTCTATCTCAATCTCGTCCTCGTCGTCGGACTCGATCGGTGCAACAGCCTGCACTGGTGTAGCCTCTAGAGGTGCCTCGTACACTACATGTATATCCCTGGGCTCCTCCTCGGCCACTCTACTAGGTACACCTGTGTCTGTCATCCTATAATCACAAACACAAGACACGAAATAACATCTCCATTAGAATGTTAAATAAAATATAAGTTCATTGTATAGAATGAAGTTACATTTCATAACAGACTAAGTCTCTCAAGGAAAACTCTACATGAGTTTTATCTCCTTCCTAACTTCTAAGTTCACCTAAGTTATAGTCTAAGGACACTCGTTCCTAAAGTTTATAACTACGGCTTTGATACCAACCTGTGACGCCCCCAAATTCCAGGACCGCCACTTGGTCTCTCGAATTCGGTTCATCACGTGCTCATGGTAATACATCACAATAATAATAATTAAATATCACACGATCACAGCGGAAAATCTATTCTAGAATAATTTACAATGATTTATTATAATTATTCCCCCAAGTCTCGCAACCTACAGTACTTAATAGATTACACAATAATATCAGTTAACGACTTATTACATAATCTAACTTAAACTTAAACATAATCAAATCCAGTCTTACTACATCATCTTCATACAATATTAATACATTTAAAACATAACAGACATAAGCTAGTTGGTAGCTTTGCCCTTGCCCTTATCAACGCCCGAAGGTTCACCATGCTCTGCCTTAACTGAAATGTTTTAGGGAAAGCAAGAATGAGCACAATTTGCCCAGCAAGTAATATACAATAAGGGTGAGTAATAAGATTCTCAATTCTCGAAAGGGTATAACAAGATTTGATAGTTCAAGAATATCAACAGTTCTCAATATCAGTCGCTAAGGACAGGATAATATCAATATGATTCAATAATAAGTCAATTCAAGATTTCAAATAATTGAATACTGAGTAGTCACTACGGACTATGAACTTCTACTAGAATTGACAGTAATAAACTGAATATCCAACAAAAACAGGTACAACAGGTGATCAGCCTAAAGTACCCTTGTTATGCATAACAATCAACCATACTCAAGTGTGCACGTCGGTTCTCCGACAATTATATATTCCCTTCAAAGAAGGTTGTTCTTCTCAGTCAAATACAAGATCCCGCACCAATCAATTAGTTTGGGTTGCTTTTCAATAACATAAGTCCAGCCGAATCAAATGGCATAGACACTTTCACAATATTCAAGAACAATACTAAGTTCAACATGAATAATAGCTTTAATGAAATAAGAGTTCAAGTATGCTAATTCGATTCAACCGATTAAATAGGAAACTAGTTCGCAATACACAAGATAGGATACTTGCATAGTAAAAGAGTATAAGTTAGGAATCTTTCACAATCATAGATTTCCTTGCATAAAGTAAATGCGTCGGTTAGGATACTTGCACTTTAAAAGAGTGTAAGTAAGAGAACTTGCCTTTAGCGTAGTTTATCCACGAAAAGCAATCAACACTTTCGAATTCCTATCGTAATACAGTTACGTATATATATGATATTCATTAGTCATATAATTTAACTTCACATTTTCTCTTTGAATATACGATCAACACATAAGCTAAGTTTTACCTAGCTACACAGTTATATAGAATATAATTTCTATCCTTAACGTTCCTTCTTAAGAGTTTAAACGCATTCTCATATTATATAAGATCTCAACAATTAGCAAACATGCTTGCATATTATTAATATCACATAAGACCACAATCAATACTAAATATATTTCATTTTAGCAAGTTACGGCATCTCCTTAAGTTAACCGTCAAAATCGGGTTCAAGTAACATCATATAATATCACGTAGCATGTATTCATATTTAAAGGATACTTTCATGCTTGTATAACTTTTCCAAATCCAATCGTACATGGTATAGGTTCTTAAGTTAATACTTAAAGCCATTCAAGAACACGAACTCATATGGTCTAACATGATTGCTTTTAAACACATAAGATATTCATATAACTTGTATTAGTCATGCTCATGAGTACTCGTATTGCATATATGTAGCTAGCATTGTTATTATCTTGAAAACATGCTTTGTTCATGCTAAACTTTAATCACGGCAACTAATCATGGTACATATACATGCATGACACATGAATGAGTCTAAGAGTACTATCACATGTGTCCATAAATGTCAAATTCTAATTCTCGTCATAACATACCAACGTTCACGTTCAAAGCTTATACTTTGTTAGTATAGTTCATTAATAAGGTCTATCATGTTCATGCTTCCTTATGAAACCTATATATGTAAGTTAACATGCTTTTCATGTATTTCAAGGCCCTATAAACATGCTCGAAAAGTCAGAATGTATACATGCTTCATATATGTTAACGTCGTTTATGAAACTTTAAATTCGTTTCCAAACTATGTGTCGTTTGGTTAACCATGCATGCTAATATACTAAAACATGCTTACATTGCCTCATTAGGTTTATATATATGTATTAATCATGCTCCCATGCTTGTTTAAACAAAAATCAAACAATTGGTACATAACAGTTTTGTTGCAGAATGCAGAAAACTGAACACAGAGGCTGGCGCTGCGGCGCGGCAACAGTAGCTTAATACTGGCGCTGCGGCGCGAGTGGCGCTCCGTGCGGCGCTGCGACGCGGGCTGCGGCGCGTGTGGCGCTGCGGCGCGGGCTGCGGCGCTGCGGCGCGGGCTGCGGCGCTGCGGCGTCGAGGCAGTTTTCTGCGGTTCAGACTGCAGCGAAAACCGACCCAAAACCTCCCATTTCATCGATTTCAACATACCCAGATATTAGACTTGTTTAACTTACTAACACATACATATATGCTTATATAACAGTCAATAGCAATTATCAATTCCCAATTTCATGAACTCTATCTAATTTACGAATTTCATGTATTTACAGAAATTGAAGAGGAACAATGGAAGTGAAAGACTATTCAGTGGTTCCATCATGTGTGTATGTTCATATAACAACAATATAAGGGTTCTACAAACCAATCATGAACCAATTTGGCATAATCAAGAATTTCAACAAAACTCAGAGAACAACAATGGAGTTCTTTTGACAGAAAATGAAAACGAAGACACGAAGAGGATTTATACCTCTGTTATATGGAGTAAGCTTGCTGATGCTACTATAGAAATTCCTTCTGAACTAAATAGACAATCACAGTATACTCTCTTCTCTTAGAAATATTTTAGCAATGAAATGAAGGTGCAGGGAGTTCCTTTATATAGAAGAATGAATACACAGTCCAAGCTTCTAACTCCCAAATCAAACTAACGGATTGTCAAATTGCATGAAGGTTATAGAATGGTAGGTATTTAGTTGTTAGAATCCATCATTAAAACCACTCCCTTGCTCATCATTGCTACAAGGCTATGGAAATTTACTGAGTTTAAGGAGAAGCAATAGGCTTAGGCCATAATGGCTGTGCACGTGAATGAGGGAAAGGAGAGTGACTATTATATTGGGACAAGCCAAGCAAATCTCAGCATTCTTACAAATGGACTATATGCTACACTTATGTTATATATTATATGTACTCTTAGGTTATAATTACAATGTTCTCCCCATAATGTAATAAATGCAATTTGAATACATATAATCTATGTACATTTTATCTTACCGATATAATACAATCGGATACTACCACATTACATTATATCATATATTATTAAATTGTATTACTCAACAATTATTTTTTAATAGATCCATGATACATTATTTTAATGTATATCCACACATCATTTGTCACCTACACATATCATAACATATAGTTACTATACATTTAATTCGCATGCTTGCACATATAATTTCTCATCTTATAAATTGAATATTAATTAATAATATACACATATCCTACATCAATCAATATAATTGTTAACCTCCATAACAATTTAATTAACCTTTATATGATTAACTATCACTTTGATATAAATCTTATTATATTTATAAACACGTTGCTCATTATTATTATGTTTCTTGCAATAATAATAATCACATATTATTAATCAATCCTCATTAGTATTTTATAACAGTTAATTAATATTCTTCGATTAACAATTCGCTTAAATTAATATAATCATTCTTATATTACGTCACTGTGCCACACAAGGCAATCAACGAGTTTATCACAAACTCCACCAATTTCTCAATTATTATAATTATTCAATTATATATAATTGAATTAATTCATCTCATAACACAAAATCATTTATATTCAAATAAATTCTCATTTCCATTAATATATTTATTTAATAATATATGGAAATTCTCGGGTATTACATGTTTCTCCTGCTAAAGTTATTTGTCCGGGCTAGGCTAGCCTTCTCATTGCCCCTATCACTGATGAGGAAATTCTCTCCACTTTAAATTCCATGAAGAAGTTTAAAAGCCCTGGCCCTGATGGGTTTTATGTGAATTTCTTCACTCACTGTTGGGACATTGTGGGTAATGATTTCTCAAATCTTGTTAAACACTTTTTCGCAATAAGTTATATGCCTAAGGGTATTAACTCTACGGCTATCGCCCTCATTCCCAAGTGTGCAAAGCCGTCTACAATGTCTGACTTTCGACCCATTTCTTGTTGCAACACTATTTATAAGTGCATTTCTAAGATTCTTGCATCCAAGCTTAAGACTGTCTTGCCCACTTTTATTGGCAAGTCCCAATCTGCCTTCATCAAGGGGATGAGTATCAGTGACAATATCCTTCTTGCTCAAGTCCTCCTTAGGAATTATCATCGTTCCTCTAGCCCTCCTCGGTGTGCCCTTAAAATTGATCTTAGAAAGGCTTTTGATACAGTTAACTGGGATTTTCTCCTCTCTTCTCTGCATCTTTTTCACTTTCTTCCCATCTTCATTACATGGATTCGAGCTTGTATCTCCACAGCTATGTTCTCTATTAAGGTCAACGGTTCCCTTGTAGGTTATTTTGGAAGTAAGAGCAGTTTAAGACAAGGCGACCCCTTATCCCCTTACCTGTTTGTGCTAGTTATGGAAATGCTCTCCACTAAGATCTCGAAAGATGTCTTACTCCCGGATTTCAAATTTCATTGAAGAACTAAAGATTGTAACTTAACCCATCTTTTCTTTGCGGATGACATCATGGTATTTTGCCATGCCAATGTAAATTCTGTTAACATCATCAACTCTTGCATCCAATCTTTCTCTCTCTTTTCTGGCCTCCTTCCAAATGTCTACAAAAGTCAATGCTTTCTTGCCAATACTGACCAAAGAACCTCCACAGATATTTTATCTTTGCTTGGGTTTCAAGTGGGCACCCTTCCTGTCAAATTCCTGGGGGTTCCTCTTATCTCCTCTAAGCTTTCTTTCTCGGACTGTGTTCCACTTATCCACCGAATCACCTCTAGAGTATCATCTTGGACTTCTATTTCCTTAGCATACTCTGGACGTCTTCAGCTTATCAAATCTGTCTTATTCTCCATCCAGTCTTATTGGAGCAACCATTTCATTTTCCCCAAAGCTGTGTCCAGGGCTATTCAATCCATCCTATGCCGGTTCCTATGGAAAGGTCCTTCCCTGGGTAAATCTGGCTCTCGTGTCGCTTGGCAAAAGCTTTGCCACCCAGTTTCAGAAGGGGGTCTAGGAATCAAAAGTATCATTGAATGGAACAATTCTCTGATTTTGATGCATTTAATTGATATCATCCGGGATGATTCGCCCTCCTCATGGGCTTCTTGGGTTAATACAACTGTCTTGAAAGGGAGAAATTTCTGGAACTATCTGGCCCCTTGTTCCTGGATATGGAGACAGGTCCTCAAGCTTAGGCCCCTTGCTAGAACCTTAATTTCTTATCATGTGGGTAATGGCTCCAACACTAGTTTTTGGTATGACCCCTGGATTAATGGCAACCCCATTAACCCTAGTCAAACCTTGCTTGCAAATTCTGGACTTTCTCCTATGGCAAAGGTGGCGGATATCATTATTGATTCCTCTTGGACTCTTCCCTTGAGCTTCCACCATGAGATGATTGAACGAAAGAGACTTATTGAAACTCAGCCTTTCCGCCCCCTCTCTCCCGACAGAATTGAATGGAATGGTTCCTCTATAGTGCGTATCAAAGC
This sequence comes from Panax stipuleanatus, assembly GCA_020205555.1. NCBI lineage: Eukaryota > Viridiplantae > Streptophyta > Magnoliopsida > Apiales > Araliaceae > Panax > Panax stipuleanatus. The sequence continues at coordinate 59,780,925 of CM035124.1, read as the reverse complement.
TCGGCATATCTGGGATTCTATTAGATCCAAACAGGCTACTCCGAATTGGCAAAAAATTATTTGGCATAAGCTTCACGTTCCTCGATTTTCTTTTATCCTATGGTTGGGATTCCTTAAAAAGCTCCCTACTAATGATATTACTAGGCATTACTCCTCAGGCAGAATTTCCCCTTGCCTTTTTTGTCAGAGACATGATGAAAGCTTTGATCACTTATTTTTTGAATGCTCTTTCTCTTCAACCATTTTGCAGCAGGCCTTGGAGCTTGGTGACTGGTCTAATGTCCCTAAGGACTGGATTGGGCTTACTTCCTTTCTCATTTCTTTCCAAGGTAGAAGTTTGACAAAACACATTCTTTATCTTACCTTTGCTGCTACCTTCTACAAGGTTTGGGAAGCAAGAAATGGAAAGATTCACTTGGACAAGCTTCCCCTCTCTTCCTGCGTTGCTAGGGATATCATCAATATTGTTAAATCAAGGTTGTCTTCATCCTCTCGTTTTATTAAAGCATCTCATACCAATCAGTACTACTGTAAATGGTTACTTCTGTAATCATTACTGTAAATGGTTACTTCTGTAATTATTACTACTGTATATGGGTTGCTTGGTGGACTTCTATGCTTTCCCCCTTCTCAGCGCTGGCAGCCTTGTTTCTGATACTTTCTAGAGTTGGCAGGTTTGATGCTTTCTCTAGTGGATGGCTACCCGATTTCTTTGCTGCTGGGTTTATGTTTGGATTCTACTGTTCGGTTTTGCTGCTGGTTTCCGGTTACTGCTAGGGGCTGATCCCTGCTGCTTCTCCTTGCGTTTAGTCCATGCTGCTGGGCTACACTTTGATGGGTTTGTACGAAATCGTGATGCAATCATATTGCAAAAATTAGCGGAAGCATGGAATATCAGAGTTTAAAAAAATTTCTACAAAACGATTACCCGGATCATCCTTTATGCAAATTATTAATTTAAAACGATAAATAAGAAGTTATGGAATCATACCTTTGTAAAACGAAGCTTCCACAGGTATGAGTTCAACTCCTTGTTCTTCGTGATCTCCTTGAATTTTCGGGTTAGATTCCTTCCTTTGATCAACGTTAGCCACCCAAGTGTTTGGCCTCTAGAGGTGATCCACCAAAGAAGATGAATTATCAAGAAGGATGGTGGTTGGCTTAGTTTTCTATCCTCTATAGAAAAGGAGTACTCTCCAACAATTGAAATTGCCTCAACTGATATCTATTATAAGACTCCTCTTATATAGATATTGGTCAACCCTTCTAATCCTATTAGACATCGGATTTCTTTTAATTAATTAAACTCCTTTAATTAATTTAGGCTTCCCACCACATGGGGAATAATTAATTAAAGTCATTTAATTAATTTGTCTCCTAATCTTATTAGGAATAAATGAGAGTACTAATATTAAATTAATTACCAAACTCCTTTAGAAATTAAAATAATAATAATTGTAATAATATTAATAAGACTCCTCTTATTAATTTATATTTAATATTTTCAAAATAGTAAATAATAAACATTAAGCTATTTAATTTATTTTATCACTATAGATTAAATTAATTACACTTAATGCATTATTACGATTATGTCATTACCTTCTTAAATAATTATTCTTCCTTTTATGGTGTGACCCTTTAGGTTCTCTATATTAAACTGGTTGTGAATAAATCAATTAGAATAATTCTAATCTTATTTAAATAAATAAATTAAACTAATAATCTATTTAAATAAATAATATTTATTCTACAATAAGGATAAGCCTCCCTAGCGATCAACGACTTTTCAGATAATATAGATTTTAACATTAATCATAAAAGAACCTGTGAGTAAATAGTTACCATACAATTCAATCCTTCCACCATACAATGTCCCAATTAAATATAAGACATGAATTTACTGTCAAGTCTTATTTTATTTAATTATATGTATTTCGATTAGAAAATGCACAACTCCAAATAATGCAAATTAGAAACTCCTTTCTAATTTCATTTTACTTTGGCCAAGGATTCCTGGGTTGTCATTTAACGAACCACATAGGACATATCTCCTCTTTTACTAGAGGTGGTAGATTCTTTATTGATCATTTATTATCTCCATATATAACTCATTATACCCAAGCATACCCTTTTATATACCCTAAAGGACTTTAAGGAATAAGTCAAATTATAATTCATTACATACAAGATACTATGATGATCTCAAGTCCAAGGATCACTTGTACTACTATCACATTAGGAATTCCTATTGACAGGCGAGTAAAACTCCATTAGGTATTCCATAGTGAGTCACGTTCAGTGAACTTATTCTCTAATAAGCACCTACATACTTGCTTTAGTGTCTCCACACAAATGATCATGAGATCAATCATCCTCATCCAATGAGCAAGCAACATATGTACCAATTTATCCGGATTTACTAATCCCACGATTGGGAACTATTTTAGTTTTAGAGCTTTCTAAGAATTTAGATCTCATTAGCATGATCATCATCATGATTCTAAAAGCATTGCTTAAAACTATGGGTTATTTACATATTATAAAAACAACACCATGTAGATAATTAAATGCCTTTAATAAAAGAATATTTTATTAATAAATAAATAAGATTATTTACAAAGTACATGCTTTATCATCATACATGATTGGCTTGTATGCACACTACTATCAATCTCCCACTTGCACTAAAGCCAATCGACATGGTATCTCATACCAATCTTCTCTAAGTGACGATCAAACTGCTGTTGTGTTAAAGTTTTAGTAAATGGATCTGCAATGTTGTCCTGAGAGTCTACACGCTCTAAGGTGACGTCTCCTCTTTCAATGATCTCCCTGATCAAGTGAAATCGCCGCAACACATGTTTAGATTTTTGATGAGACCTTGGTTCCTTAGCCTGTGCAACTGCTCCTGTGTTGTCACAGTAAACGGGAACTGCTTCTCCAATGCTAGGAACCATACCAAGTTCAGTTATGAACTTCTTCATCCAAACAGCTTCCTTTGCAGCTTCACTTGCAGCTATATACTCTGCCTTTGTCACTGAATCAGTAACTGTTTGCTACTTGGAACTCTTCCAACTCACTGCGCCTCCGTTCAAGGTAAAAACATACCCCGAAATAGATTTATTGTCATCTTGGTCCGTTTGAAAACTTGAATCTGTGAAGCCCTCAAGTTTTAATTCAGACCCACCGTAGACAAGAAAAATATCCTTAGTCCTTCTCAAGTATTTTAGGATATTCTTCACTGCCTTCCAGTGCTCTTCTCCTGGATTCGACTGGTATCTGCTCGTTACACTAAGTGCATGAGCAACATCCAGTCTAGTACATATCATACCATACATGATAGATCCTATTGCAGAACCATAAGGGATCTTACTCATACGGGCTCTCTCCTCAGGTGTCTTTGGGGCCTGTTTCTTGGAGAGATGTATTCCATGGCTTATCGGCATGAGACCTCTGTTGGAATCTTCCATGCTAAATCTCTTTAGCATTGCATCAATGTACATTCCTTGGGATAAACCAAGCATCCTTTTAGATTTATCTCTATAGATCTTTATCCCCAAAATATAGGATGCTTCTCCCAAGTCCTTCATGGAGAAGTGTTTAGATAACCAGATTTTAATCGATTGTAGCATAGGAATGTCATTCCCTATCAGTAATATAGCATCAACATATAATACAAGGAATGAAACTGCGCTCCCACTAACCTTCTTGTACACACATGGTTCATCGTCGTTTTTGATAAAATCAAACTCTTTGATTGTCTCATCAAAACGAATGTTCCATCTACGAGAAGCTTGCTTCAATCTATAAATAGATCGTTGCAGCTAACAAACTTGATTTGTTCCAACCTTTGAAACAAATCCCTCTGGCTGTGTCATAGACACATCCTCCTCAAGTTTCCCATTGAGGAAGGCCGTTTTCACGTTTATCTGCAAGATCTCATAGTCGTTATAAGCTGCAATCGCAAGCAAAATCCGAATGGACTTGAGCATAGCTACTGGTGAAAAGGTTTCATCATAGTCAACTCCTTGTCTTTGTTTGAAACCTTTTGCAACCAGTCGGGCCTTATAGGTCTCTACCTTGCCGTCCGCTCCAGTCTTTCTTTTCAAGACCCATTTACACCTAATAGGCTTAATGCCTTCAGGTGGTGAAACCAAAGTCCATACTTTGTTTTCATACATAGAGTCCATTTCGAATTTCATAGCTTCAAGCCATTTTCCTGAGTCTTTATTACTCATAGCCTGTTCGTAATTCAATGGATCATCATCATTCATGATGTGTACCTCATCGTCATCCTCTATAACGAATCCATACCTCTCAGGTATCTTCGGTACTCTTCCAGATTTACGAACAGGGTGTGATATAGTAGGTTCTTCTACTTGGTCAGGTACCTGACTTTGATCCGTGGTAATTTGTGGTTCTTGAACTTCTTCAAGATATATCTTACTCCCACTGACCCCTTCATGGATAAACTCCTTTTCCAAGAAGGCAACATGTTTCGCAACAAACACCTTTTGGTCAGTTGGATGATAGAAATAATACCCTAAAGTTTCTTTAGGGTATCCCACAAATCTACACTTATCGGATTTAGTCTGTAGCTTATCATTTTCAAACTTTTTGACATAAGCTGGGCAACCCCAAGTTTTAACATGCTTAAGATTTGGTTTCCTCCCCTTCCACATCTTATATGGAGTCTTTGGGGCGAATTTGGTAGGTACCTTGTTAAGTAGGTATGCAGCCGTTTCTAGGGCATATCCCCAGAAAGAAATTGGAAGGTCAGTAAAACTCATCATGAATCGAACCATGTCCAACAGTGTTCGATTTCTCCTTTCAGATACTCTATTTAATGGTGGTGTACCTGGAGGAGTCCATTGTGAGATTATTCCATTTTCTTTGAGACAATTGAGAAACTCACCGCTTAAGTATTCTCCACCTCGATCTGATCGAAGTATCTTTATACTCTTCCCCGTTTGTTTCTCTACTTCACTTCTGAACTCTTTGAACTTTTCAAATGATTCTGACTTGTATTTCATTAAATACACATATCCAAATCTTGAGTGATCATCAGTGAAAGTAATAAAATAAGAATACCCACCCCGTGCACTTGTTGTCATAGGTCCACAAACGTCTGTGTGAATCAATGCCAACAACTCTGTAACTCTTTCTCCTTTTTCACTTAAAGGAGATTTAGTCATTTTACCCATGAGACAAGATTCACAAGTTGGATATGATTCATAATCAGATAACTCAAGGAGCCCATCTTTATGCAACTTGGATAATCTTGTTTCATTGATATGACCGAGTCTATAGTGCCACATGTAGGTATAATTAATATCATCTCTTTTCCTTTTCTTAGTTTGTTCAATTTGAAAAATATTTTCTTGTAAGTCAAGTGTATAAAGTCCATTTCGCAAATTTCCAACACCATATAAAACATCGTCTTTATAAATAGAATAACTATTGTTCTTTATAACAACGTTAAATCCTTCCATATCCAATACAAAAATTGAAATAATGTTTTTAATAATATTCGGAACATAATAACAATTATTAAGATAAATGGACTTGCCCGAAGGCATTGCTAAATAATAAGTTCCTACAGCTAATGCAGCAACCTTTGCTCCATTCCCCACTCGTAGGATCTCCTCATCATTGTTCAGCTTTCTACTTCTGACCAGTCCCTTCACATTATTACATATGTGAGAACCACAGCCGGTATCCAATACCCAAGTAGAATTTTGACTTTCTGAAAAATTAATTTCAATCATGAACAAACCTTGATTGGAAGTCGAAGCTTCTCCAAGCTTCTTCTTTGCCAGAAACTTCTTGCAGTTCCTCTTCCAATGACCCGGCTCGTTGCAATGGAAGCACATTCCTTTGCTAGCTGGATCAGATTTCTTTTGTTCCTTTATGTTCACTTTGCCCTTGGTCATCTGAAATCGGAAAAGCTCCTTAGATATCTCATATCTAGCAGTCCTACTTTTTCACCATACAACTCCTTGAGGTGAATCAACATAGTAGGAGCATTCATGTTTTCGTGCTGACGCTAAAGCTCGTTATTCATGGATGCGAGCATGATGCATTGAGCCACAGATGCATCATCTTGCCACTTTACAATGGTGGCAATCTCTTCCTTAGAGGCTGTTTCTAGAACAGTTCTAGGGACAGGTGAGTTTAGGACATAAGAAATCTTTTCAGCAGTGAGAACTATTCTCAGATTTCTTAGCCAGTCCGTATAATTCGGCCCGGTAAGCTTATTAGCATCAAGTATGCTTCGCAGTGAAATTAGTGATTTTGACATTTTTAAAATTCTGCATGTGAAAAACAATATTTTAGCAAACATTCATTTTATTAATTTTGCATACCAAAATAAATTTAGGTTTTTATTTTAAATTGGTATCTCCCACTATTTTTATCAAACTATATTACCCTCACTTATATAGTTCGGCAACACCTAATTAAAGATTTGCTAGTGAGAATAAGGATCCCATTTCAAATGTATATAACCTTGTGGATAGCACAACAAGCGATATACAAATAAATAGGTAGACAACTCTTGTCAATTACATCACTATATAACTCCTTTTATTTTGCCTCTTAAATCATAATGGTCAAGTGTGTGCACATTCGAATTAAAATGATTTAAGTTAAGTACAGCCTAGCACTTCTATAAATTCAAAAAAGAAAAATGTTCGTCCTTGTGGATAGCACAACAAGACTAGATCGTTCAATTTTCTTGATAAGCATCAAATGTGATTAATTAACATCTTAAATATGCAATACTCGCCTTGTGGATAGCACAACAAGCTCATATTAAATATTTAATACTCTATTAATTTATCATGCTAGAAGGCGATGTTCGATATTCCAAATATCATTTGAACGCTTCGGACTTAATATTATTTCTTTGAGGGGTTTGTTATTATTTGTCTCATCTTGTTTAGCGCGCATGCACATATATATATATAAAATACGCGTCATTTTATTAAACATGCGAAGCATGTTTGCATAAAATATAATATATATAATATTTAGCATGCAATATAGAATACTATATTCTACCCGGATTGATTATGGACTTTTATTCTAGTTTGGTTCACTAGAGCCACCAAGTGAACCAAAAGGTCAAACCTAGGAGTGCAAGAATTTAATTTAAATATAACTATTACATTTAAACCCGAGCTCCATACAAACGGGTCTTCACGCGCTCCTTGCTCCTTGGTCTCCAATTTCTTCAAGATAATTCTAACTATTTCTATTACATTGAACTATTTAATTTAAATAGAAATCTTGATCAGCAGTCAAGGGGAAGTACATAGGAGGGAGATAGAATTTTACATCAAGAAAAAAAAAATTAGAGAAGACGAGGTACACAAACCCCATTTAATAAAACCCATTCATTCAAGCATTCAACTAAAATAAAATCCAATCACATTGGTCAAATAGTCCATAATCAATCCCCATTTATTATCATATATATCAATAAATAAATATTTATCTCATGAATTAAAACATTCCATATATATATGAGTATCATTTAATGGGCAATTTTAAATTGCATGAAATCCAATTTTAAGATTAAAATAAACTCTTTATTTTAATTATAAAATTATTTAGAATATAATATATAAATATATCATATATATATATATATATATATATATATATATTTGATATTACCGTATATATTATATATATTTATATAACGAATCAGGTTATATATATATATATATATATATATATATATATATATATATATAAAAAAAATTCACATTTATTTTTTTTAAAAGAAGTCACCTTCTTTTATTAAAAGAGTCCTGCAGGTATATTAAAAGAGTCCTTTCCTGATGGGTCAACTTCTTTTTGGAGTAAAAAAGAGACAACACATTTTCTTTGCAGAATTCAAGATTAGCACCCCAAAAAAAAATTGTGATTCGTCCCAAAAAAAAAGTCTTTTTTTTTCTTAAAAAAAATAATTTTATACAATAAAATTATGCCCAATAAATTATTTTAAATACATACCCATATGTATATGAAATCAAAAATAAATTAATAATTGCATAAAGGTTTGGCTCTGATGCCACTGTTGGGTTTATACGAAATCGTGATGCAATTAAATTGCAAAAATTAGCGAAAGCATGGTATATCAGAGTTTAAAAAAATTTCTACAAAACCATTACCCAGATCATACTTTATGCAAATTATTAATTTAAAATAATAAATAAGAAGTTATGGAATCATACCCTTGTAAAACGAAGCTTCCACAGGTACGAGTTCAACTCCTTGTTCTTCGTGATCTCCTTGAATTTCCGGGTTAGATTCCTTCCTTTGATCAACGTTAGCCACCCAAGTGTTTGACCTCTAGAGGTGATCCACCAAAGAAGATGAATTATCAAGAAGGAGGGTGGTTGGCTTAGTTTTCTATCCTCTATAGAAAAGGAGTACTCTTCAACAATTGGAATTGCCTCAACTGATATCTATTATAAGACTCCTATTATATAGATATTGGTCAACCCTTCTAATCCTATTAGACATGGGATTTCTTTTAATTAATTAAACTCCTTTAATTAATTTAGGCTTCCCACCACATGGGGAATAATTAATTAAATTCATTTAATTAATTTGTCTCCTAATCTTATTAGGAATAAATGAGAGTACTAATATTAAATTAATTACTAAACTCCTTTAGAAATTAAAATAATAATAATTGTAATAATATTAATAAGACTCCTCTTATTAATTTATATTTAATATTTTCAAAATATTAAATAATAAACATTAAGCTATTTAATTTATTCTATCACTATAGATTAAATTAATTACACTTAATGCATTATTACGATTATGCCATTACCTTCTTAAATAATTATTCTTCCTTTTTTGGTGTGACCCTTTAGGTTCTCTATATTAAACAGGTTGTGAATAAATCAATTAGAACAATTCTAATCTTATTTAAATAAATAAATTAAACTAATAATCTATTTAAATAAATAATATTTATTCTACAATAGGGATAAGCCTCCCTAGCGATCAACGACTTTTCAGATAATATAGATTTCAACATTAATCATAAAAGAACCTGTGAGTAAATAGTTACCATACAATTCAATCCTTCCACCATACAATGTCCCAATTAAATATAAGACATGAATTTACTGTCAAGTCTTATTTTATTTAATTATATGTATTTCGATTAGAAAATGCACAACTCCAAATATTGCAAATTAGAAACTCCTTTCTAATTTCATTTTACCTTGGCCAAGGATTCCTAGGTTGTCATTTAACGAATCACATAGGACATATCTCCTCTTTTACTAGAGATGGTAGATTCTTTATTGATCATTCATTATCTCCATATGTAACTCATTATACCCAAGCATACCCTTTTATATACCCTAAAGGGCTTTAAGGAATAAGTCAAAGTATAATTCATTACATACAAGATACTATGATGATCTCAAGTCCAAGGATCACTTGTACTACTATCACATTAGGAATTCCTATTGACAGGCGAGTAAAACTCTATTAGGTATTCCATAGCGAGTCACGTTCAGTGAACTTATTCTCCAATAAGCACCTACATACTTGCTTTAGTGTCTCCACACAAATGATCATGAGATCAATCATCCTCATCCAATGAGCAAGCAACATATGTACCAATCTATCCGGATTTACTAATCCCCTTTTTAGTAATTCCACGATTGGGAACTATTTTAGTTTTAGAGCTTTCTAAGAATTTAGATCTCATTAGCATGATCATCATCATGATTCTAAAAGCATTGCTTAAAACTATGGGTTATTTACATATTATAAAAACAGCACCATGTAGATAATTAAATGCCTTTAATAAATGAATATTTTATTAATAAATAAATAAGATTGTTTACAAAGTACGTGCTTTATCATCATACATGATTGGCTTGTATGCACACTACTATCACACTTCTGGCTGCATGCTGCTTCTCCTGGTTTGCAGCCATTTTGTTAAAAAATTTAGCAATACAGTGATAGGATTCGGGAGTTGGCTGCTGGTTTCGGATTGTTTTGGGCTGGTTTGGTTGGAGTTTTTTGGGTTTCTGATGCTTTGGGCTTTGGTTTCGGCTGGCTCGGTTTGGCTTGGGAGTGTCTTCTCTAAGGCTGTGGAGCAAGGTGATTGGTCAATTGTCCCCACGGACTGGACTGTGATTATTTCCTTCCTCATTTCCTTCCAAGTTGGGTTGCTGGTCTTGGTAGCTGTTCTGCCCAGCAGGTCCCCATGCAGGTTCCATGATTTTCCATGCTGTTCTAGGAAGCCGAATTATTTTCGGTGTTTGCATGCTGGTTGTCCAGTTTTGTTTCATGCTGGGTGACAGTTTGGGCCATGCCGATTTCTTGCTATAATTTGATGACCGGTCCGCCTTGGGTTCCTATAATCTCTGGGTTTGGGTTTTAGGCTGTTGGGTTGGGTTTTTACAAGCTGCTTTGCTTTGTTAATGGGTCGGTTTGTTCCTGTTTTGGTTGGGTTTATTTTGATTGTTCCTTTGTAATAGGTTGGTCTTTCTGGTGGTTTTTCCATCTTATCGGTTGGGTTTAGGCCTACTTTTTATAGTCCTGACATCATAGGGCCTGTCCTATGATGTCTATGCTATATCTTATTGGAGTCCTCCAATGTCCCTTGTAACTTGTTTCTTTTATTTATATAGTCTCAAAATTTAGCAAAAAAAGATTAGCATCAAAAGTAGCAATCCCATGACTATCGCGTTTAAAACGATGAGTACATCTCACACAAGTCTTCATTTAAGGAGACATTCTTATTGTTTCATTGGTTCTCTAAAATTGTCAAAGAAAGAGGTGATTAGGAGTCCTATAGCTTCGTTCTAGTTTGATTAGCATCAAAAGAAGCAATCACATTATTATCACATTTAAAACGGTGCGTACATCTCACACAAGTCTTCATTTAAGGAGACTTTCTTATTGTTTCATTGGTTCTCTAAACTTGTCAAAGAAATAGGTGATTAGGAGTCCTATAACTTCGTTATAATTTGATTAGCATCAAAAGGAGCAATCTCATGACTATCGCGTTAAAAACGATGCGTACATCTCACACAAGTTTTGATTTAGGGAGACCATCTTATTGTTTCATTGGTTCTCTCAAATTGTCAAAGAAAGAGGTGATTATGTTTCCTATGACTTTGTTCTAGTTTTATTAGCATCAAAAGTAGCAATCCTATCACTAGTGCCTTCAAAACAATACGTACATCTCACACAAGTTTTCATTTACGGAGACCTTCTTATTGTTTTATTAGTTCTCTCAAATTGTCAAAATATAGGTGATTATGAGTCCTATTACTTCGTTTTAGTTGAAATTAGCATCAAAAAAGAGCAATACCATCACTATCGCGTCCAAAACGATTCGTAGATCACACACAAGTCTTCATTTAGGGAGGCTTTCATATCGTTTCATTGGTTGTTTCAAATTAACAGACAAAGAGGTGATTAAGAGTTGTATTACTTCGTTCAAGTTTGATTAGCGTCAAAAGGAGAAACCCATAACTATCGCATTCAAAACCATGCGTACATCTCACACAAGTCTTCATTTGGGGAGACCTTCTTATTGTTTCATTGGTGCACTAAAATTGTCAAAAAAAAGTGATTAGGAGTCCTATAACTTCGTTCTAGTTTGATTAGCATCAAAAGGAGCAATCCCATGACTATCCCGTTAAAAACGATGCGTACATCGCACACATGTGTTGATTTAGGGAGACCTTCTTATTGTTTCATTGGTTCTCTCAAATTGTCAAAGAAAGAGGTGATTAGGAGTCCTATAGCTTCGTTCTAGTTTGATTAGCATCAAAAGGAGCAATCCTATCACTAGTGCCTTCAAAACCATCCGTACATCTCACACAAGTCTTCATTTAGGGAGACCTTCTTATTGTTTATTAGTTCTCTCTCAAATTGTCAAAATATAGGTGATTATGAGTCCTATTACTTCGTTCTAGTTGAAATTAGTATCAAAAGGAACAATCCAATCACTATCGCGTCCAAAACGATTAGTAGATCTCACACAAGTGTTCATTTAGGGAGACCTACATATTGTTTCATTGGATGTTTCAAATTTACAAAGAAAGAGGTGATTAAGAGTTGTATTACTTAGTTCTAGTTTGATTAGCGTCAAAAGGAGAAACCCATGACTATCGCGTTCAAAACCATGCGTACATCTCACACAAAGTCTTCATTTAGGAAGTCCTTAATATTTTATTGGTGCTCTAAAATTGTCTAATAAATAGGTGATTAGGAGTCCTATAACTTCGTTCTAGTTTGATTAGCATCAAAAGGGGAAATCCCATGACTATCGCGTTTAAAATGATGCGTACATCTCACACAAGTCTTCATTTAAGAAGACCTACTTATTGTTTTACTGGTTCTCTAAAATTGTCAAAGAAAGAGGTGATTAGGAGTCCTATAACTTCGTTATAATTTGATTAGCATCAGAAGGAGCAATCCCATAACTATCGCGTTAAAAACGATGCGTACATCTCACACAAGTTCTGATTTAGGGAGACCTTCTTATTGTTTCATTGGTTCTTTCAAATTGTCAAAGAAAGAGGTGATTAAGAGTCCTATGACTTTGTTCTAGTTTTATTAGCATCAAAAGTAGCAATCCTATCATTAGTTCCTTCCAAACGATCCGTACATCTCACACAAGTTTTCATTTACACCTTCTTATTGTTTTATTAGTTCTCTCAAATTGTAAAAATATAGGTGATTATGAGTTATATTACTTCGTTTTAGTTGAAATTAGCATCAAAAAGTGCAATACCATCACAATCGCATCCAAAATGATTCGTAGATCTCACACAAGTCTTCATTTAGGGAGGCCTTCATTTTGTTTCATTGGTTGTTTCAAATTGACAAACAAAGAGGTGAGTAAGAGTTGTATTACTTCGTTCTATTTTGATTAGAGTCAAAAGGAGAAACCCATGACTATCGCATTCAAAACCATGCGTACATCTCACACAAGTCTTCATTTATAGAGGCCTTCATTGTTGGGTTTGTACGAAATCGTGACGTAATCAAATTGTAAAAATTAGCAGAAGCATGGTATATCAGAGTTTAAAAAAATTTCTACAAAACTATTACCCGGATCATCCTTTATGCAAATTATTAATTTAAAACGATAAATAAGAAGTTATGGAATCATATACCCTTGTAGAACGAAGCTTCCACAGGTACTAGTTCAACTCCTTGTTCTTCGTGATCTCCTTGAATTTCCGGATTAGATTCCTTCCTTTGATCAACGTTAGCCACCCAAGTGTTTGGCCTCTAGAGGTGATCCACCAAGGAAGATGAATTATCAAGAAGGAGGGTGGTTGGCTTAGTTTTCTATCCTCTATAGAAAAGGAGTACTCTCCAACAATTGGAATTGCATCAAGTAATATCTATTATAAGAATCCTCTTATATAGATATTGGTCAACCCTTCTAATCCTATTAGACATGGGATTTCTTTTAATTAATTAAACTCCTTTAATTAATTTAGGCTTCCCACCACATGGGAAATAATTAATTAAATTCATTTAATTAATTTGTCTCCTAATCTTATTAGGAATAAATGAGAGTACTAATATTAAATTAATTACTAAACTCCTTTAGAAATTAAAATAATAATAATTATAATAATATTAATAAGACTCCTCTTATTAATTTATATTTAATATTTCCAAAATATTAAATAATAAATATTAAGCTATGTAATTTATTCTATCACCATAGATTAAATTAATTTCACTTAATGCATTATTACGATTATGCCATTACCTTCTTAAATAATTATTCTTCCTTTTATGGTGTGACCCTTTAGGTTCTCCACATTAAACCGGTTGTGAATAAATAAATTAGAACAATTCTAATCTTATTTAAATAAATAAATTAAACTAATAATCTATTTAAATAAATAATATTTATTCTACAATAGGGATAAGCCTCCCTAGCGATCAACGACTTTCTAGATAATATAGATTTCAACATTAATCATAAAAGAACCTGTGAGTAAATAGTTACCATACAATTCAATCCTTCCACCATACAATGTCCCAATTAAATATAAGACATGAATTTACTGTCAAGTCTTATTTTATTTAATTATATGTATTTCGATTAGAAAATGCACAACTCCAAATAATGTAAATTAGAAACTCCTTTCTAATTTCATTTTACCTTGGCCAAGGATTCCTGGGTTGTCATTTAACGAATCACATAGGACATATCTCCTCCTTTACTAGAGGTGGTAGATTCTTTATTGATCATTCATTGTCTCCATATGTAACTCATTATACCCAAGCATACCCTTTTATATACCCTAAAGGGCTTTAAGGAATAAGTCAAAGTATAATTCATTACATACAAGATACTATGATGATCTCAAGTCCAAGGATCACTTGTACTACTATCACATTAGGAATTCCTATTGACAGGCGAGTAAAACTCCATTAGGTATTCCATAGCGAGTCACGTTCAGTGAACTTATTCTCCAATAAGCACCTACATACTTGCTTTAGTGTCTCCACACAAATGATTATGAGATCAATCATCCTCATCTAATGAGCAAGCAACATATGTACTAATCTATCCGGATTTACTAATCCCCTTTTTAGTAATCCCATGATTAGGAACTATTTTAGTTTTAGAGCTTTCTAAGAATTTAGATCTCATTGGCATGATCATCATCATGATTCTAAAAGCATTGCTTAAAACTATGGGTTATTTACATATTATAAAAACAGCACCATGTAGATAATTAAATGCCTTTAATAAATGAATATTTTTATTAATAAATAAATAAGATTGCCTCCAAAGTATATGCTTTATCATCATACATGATTGGCTTGTATGCATACTACTTTCATTCATATCGTTTCATTGGTTGTTTCAAATTGATAGACAAAGAGGTGATTAAGAGTTGTATTACTTTGTTCTAGTTTGATTAGCGTCAAAAAAAGAAACCCATGACTATCGCGTTCAAAACCATGCGTACATATCACACAAGTCTTCATTTAGGGAGACCTTCTTATTGTTAGAAAACAATGATTAAGAGTCTTATAACTTCGTTCTAGTTTTATTAGCATCAAAAGAAGCAATCCCATGACTATCGCGTTAAAAACGATGCGTACATCGCACACGTGTCTTGATTTAGGAAAATCTTCTTATTGTTTCATTGGTTCTCTCAAATTGTCATAAAAAGAGGTGATTAGGAGTCCTATAGCTTCATTCTAGTTTGATTTGCATCAAAAGGAGCAATCATATTATTATCAAATTTAAAACGGTGCGTACATCTCACATAAGTCTTCATTTAAGGAGACCTACTTATTGTTTCATTGGTTCTCTAAACTTGTCAAAGAAAGAGGTGATTAGGAGTCCTATTATTTTTTTCTAGTTTTATTAGCATCAAAAGGAGCAATCCCATGACTATCGCGTTAAAAATGATGCATGCATCTCACACATGTCTTGATTTAGGGAGACCTTCTTATTGTTTCATTGGTTCTCTCAAATTGTCAAACAAAGAGGTGATTAAGAGTCCTATGACTTCGTTCTAGTTTGATTAGCATCAAAAGGAGAAATCCCATGACTATCGCGTTAAAAATGATGCGTACATCACACACATGTCTTAATTTAGGGAAACCCTCTTATTGTTTCATTGGTTCTCTCAAATTGTCAAAGAAAGAGGTGATTAAGAGTCATATGACTTCGTTCTAGTTTGATTAGCATCAAAAAGAGCAATCCCATGACTATCGCGGTAAAAATGATGCGTACATCGCACAGATGTCTTGATTTATAGAGACCCTCTTATTGTTTCATTGGTTCTCTCAAATTGTCAAAGAAAGAGGTGATTAGGAGTCCTATGACTTCGTTCTAGTTTGATTAGCATCAAAAGGAGCAATCCTATCCCTAGTGCTTTCAAAACGATCCGTACATCTCACACAAGTCTTCATTTAGGGAGACCTTCTTTTTGTTTCATTAGTTCTCTCTCAAAGTGTCAAAATATAGGTGATTATGAGTCCTATTACTTCGTTCTAGTTGAAATTAGTATCAAAAGGAGCAATCCCATCACTATCGCGTTCAAAACGATGAGTAGATCTCACACAAGTGTTCATTCAGGGAGACCTTCATATTGTTTCATTGGTTGTTTCATATTTACAAAGAATGAGGTGATTAAGAGTTGTATTACTTCGTTCTAGTCTGATTAGCGTCAAAAGAAGAAACCCATGACTATCGCGTTCAAAACCATGCGTACATCTCACACAAGTATTCATTTAGGAAGTCTTTATTGTTTCATTGGTGCTCTAAAATTGTCAAATAAATAGGTGATTAGGAGTCCTATAACTTCGTTCTAGTTTGATTAGCGTCAAAAGGAGCAATCCTATGACTATCGCGTTTAAAACAGTACGTACATCTCACACAAGTCTTCATTTAAGGAGACCTTCTTATTGTTTCATTGGTTCTCTAAAATTGTCAAAGAAAGAGGTGATTAGGAGTCCTATAACTTCGTTAAAATTTGATTAGCATCAAAAGGAGCAATGTCATGACTATCGCATTAAAAACGATGCGTACATCTCACACAAGTTCTGATTTAGGGAGACCTTGTTATTGTTTCATTGGTTCTCTCAAATTGTCAAAGAAAGAGGTGATTATGAGTCCTATGACTTTGTTCTAGTTTTATTAGCATCAAAAGTAGCAATCCTATCTTTAGTGCTTTCAAAACGATCCGTACATCTCACACAAGTCTTCATTTACGGAGACATTCTTATTGTTTTATTAGTTCTCTCAAATTATCGAAATATAGGTGATTAGGAGTCCTATTACTTCGTTTTAGTTGAAATTAGCATAAAAAAGAGCAATACCATCACTATCGCGTCCAAAACGATTCGTAGATCTCACACAAGTCTTCATTTAGGGAGGCCTTTATTTTGTTTCATTGGTTGTTTCAAATTGACAAACAAAGAGGTGAGTAAGAGTTGTATTACTTCGTTCTAGTTTGATTAGAGTCAAAAGGAGAAACCCATGACTATCGCATTCAAAACCATGCGTACATCTCACACAAGTCTTCATTTATAGAGGCCTTCATTGTTGGGTTTGTACGAAATCGTGACGTAATCAAATTGTAAAAATTAGCAGAAGCATGGTATATCAGAGTTTAAAAAAATTTCTACAAAACCATTACCCGGATCATCCTTTATGCAAATTATTAATTTAAAACGATAAATAAGAAGTTATGGAATCATATACCCTTGTAGAACGAAGCTTCCACAGGTACTAGTTCAACTCCTTGTTCTTCGTGATCTCCTTGAATTTCCGGATTAGATTCCTTCCTTTGATCAACGTTAGCCACTCAAGTGTTTGGCCTCTAGAGGTGATCCACCAAGGAAGATGAATTATCAAGAAGGAGGGTGGTTGGCTTAGTTTTCTATCCTCTATAGAAAAGGAGTACTCTCCAACAATTGGAATTGCATCAAGTAATATCTATTATAAGAATCCTCTTATATAGATATTGGTCAACCCTTCTAATCCTATTAGACATGGGATTTCTTTTAATTAATTAAACTCCTTTAATTAATTTAGGCTTCCCACCACATGGGAAATAATTAATTAAATTCATTTAATTAATTTGTCTCCTAATCTTATTAGGAATAAATGAGAGTACTAATATTAAATTAATTACTAAACTCCTTTAGAAATTAAAATAATAATAATTATAATAATATTAATAAGACTCCTCTTATTAATTTATATTTAATATTTCCAAAATATTAAATAATAAATATTAAGCTATTTAATTTATTCTATCACCATAGATTAAATTAATTTCACTTAATGCATTATTACGATTATGCCATTACCTTCTTAAATAATTATTCTTCCTTTTATGGTGTGACCCTTTAGGTTCTCCACATTAAACCGGTTGTGAATAAATAAATTAGAACAATTCTAATCTTATTTAAATAAATAAATTAAACTAATAATCTATTTAAATAAATAATATTTATTCTACAATAGGGATAAGCCTCCCTAGCGATCAACGACTTTCTAGATAATATAGATTTCAACATTAATCATAAAAGAACCTGTGAGTAAATAGTTACCATACAATTCAATCCTTCCACCATACAATGTCCCAATTAAATATAAGACATGAATTTACTGTCAAGTCTTATTTTATTTAATTATATGTATTTCGATTAGAAAATGCACAACTCCAAATAATGTAAATTAGAAACTCCTTTCTAATTTCATTTTACCTTGGCCAAGGATTCCTGGGTTGTCATTTAACGAATCACATAGGACATATCTCCTCCTTTACTAGAGGTGGTAGATTCTTTATTGATCATTCATTGTCTCCATATGTAACTCATTATACCCAAGCATACCCTTTTATATACCCTAAAGGGCTTTAAGGAATAAGTCAAAGTATAATTCATTACATACAAGATACTATGATGATCTCAAGTCCAAGGATCACTTGTACTACTATCACATTAGGAATTCCTATTGACAGGCGAGTAAAACTCCATTAGGTATTCCATAGCGAGTCACGTTCAGTGAACTTATTCTCCAATAAGCACCTACATACTTGCTTTAGTGTCTCCACACAAATGATTATGAGATCAATCATCCTCATCTAATGAGCAAGCAACATATGTACTAATCTATCCGGATTTACTAATCCCCTTTTTAGTAATCCCATGATTAGAACTATTTTAGTTTTAGAGCTTTCTAAGAATTTAGATCTCATTGGCATGATCATCATCATGATTCTAAAAGCATTGCTTAAAACTATGGGTTATTTATATATTATAAAAACAGCACCATGTAGATAATTAAATGCCTTTAATAAATGAATATTTTTATTAATAAATAAATAAGATTGCCTCCAAAGTATATGCTTTATCATCATACATGATTGGCTTGTATGCATACTACTTTCAATCTCCCACTTGCACTAAAGCCAATCGCCATGGTATCTCATACCCAACTTCTCTAAGTGACGATCAAACTGCTGTTGTGTTAAAGCTTTAGTTAATGGATCTGCAATGTTGTCTTGAGAGTCTACACTCTCCTCTTTCAATGATTTCTTTAATCAAAGTGCCGCAACACATGTTTAGATTCAAGATGAGACTTAGGACCTATTCCTAGTTCTGTAATGAACTTTTCATCTAAAACATCAACTTGCAGCTTCACTTACAGTTATATACTTTGTCTTTGTCACTAAACCAACAACCTTTTGTTGTTTGGAACCTTTTCAATTCACTGCACCATCTTTCAAGGTAAACACATACCCTGAAACAGATTTACTGTCATCTTGGTCTATTTGAAAACTTGAGTCTGTGAATCCCTTGAGTTTTAATTCAGACCCACCGTAGACAAGAAAAATATCTTTAGTCCTTCTCAAGTACTTTAGGATATTCTTCACTGCCTTCCAGTGCTCTTCTCCAGGGTTTGACTGGTATCTGCTCATTACACTAAGTGCATGAGCAACATCCGGTCTAGTACATATCATACCGTACATGATAGATCCTATTGCAGAAGCATAAGGGATCTTACTCATACGGTCTCTCTCCTCAGGTGTCTTTGGGGCCTGTTTCTTGGAGAGATGTATTCCATGGCTCATCGGCATGAGACCTCTTTTGGAATCTTCCATGCTAAACCTCTTTAGCATTGCATCAATGTACGTTCCTTGGGATAAACCAAGCATCCTTTTAGATCTATCTCTATAGATCTTTATCCCCAAAATATAGGATGCTTCTCCCAAGTCCTTCATGGAGAAGTGTTTAGATAACCAGATTTTAATCGATTGTAGCATAGGAATGTCATTCCCTATCAGTAATATATCATCAACATATAATACAAGGAATGAAACTGCGCTCCCACTAACCTTCTTGTTCACACATGGTTCATCGTCGTTTTTTTGACAAAATCAAACTCTTTGATTGTCTCATCAAAACGAATGTTCCATCTACGAGAAGCTTGCTTCAATCCATAAATGGATCGTTGCAGCTTACAGACTTGATTTGTTCCAACCTTTGAAACAAATCCCTCTGGCTGTGTCATATACACATCCTCCTCAAGTTTCTCATTGAGGAAGGCCGTTTTCACGTCCATCTGCCAGATCTCATAGTCGTTATAAGCTGCAATCGCAAGCAAAATCCGAATGGACTTGAGCATAGCTACTGGTGAAAAGGTTTCATCATAATCAACTCCTTGTCTTTGTTTGAAACCTTTTGCAACCAGTCGGGCCTTATAGGTCTCTACCTTGCCGTCCGCTCCAGTCTTTCTTTTAAAGAACCATTTACACCCAATAGGCTTAATGCCTTCAGGTGGTGAAATCAAAGTCCATACTTTGTTTTCATACATGGAGTCCATTTCGAATTTCATAGCTTCAAGCCATTTCCCTGAGTCTTTATTACTCATAGCCTGTTTGTAATTCAATGGATCATCATCATTCATGATGTGTACCTCATCGTCATCCTCTATATCGAATCTATATCTCTCAGGTATCTTCGGTACTCTTCCACATTTACGAACAGGGTGTGGTATAGTAGGTTCTTCTACTTGGTCAGGTACCTGACTTTGATCCGTGGTAATTTGTGGTTCTTGAACTTCTTCAAGATATATCTTACTCCCACTGACCCCTTCATGGATAAAATCCTTTTCCAAGAAGGCAGTATGTTTCGCAACAAACACCTTTTGATCAGTTGGATGATAGAAATAATACCCTAAAGTTTCTTTAGGGTATCCCACAAATCTACACTTATCGGATTTAGTCTGTAGCTTATCGTTTTCAAACTTTTTGACATAAGCTGGACAACCCCAAGTCTTAACATGCTTAAGATTTGGTTTCCTCCCCTTCCATATCTCATATGGAGTCTTTGGGGCGGATTTGGTAGGTACCTTGTTAAGTAGGTATGCAGCCGTTTCTAGGGCATATCCCCATAAGAAAATTGGAAGGTCGGTAAAACTCATCATAGATCGAACCATGTCCAACAGTGTTCGATTTCTCCTTTCAGATACTCCATTTAACTGTGGTGTACCTAGAGGAGTCCATTGTGAGATTATACCATTTTCTTTGAGATAATTGAGAAACTCACCGCTTAAGTATTCTCCACCTCAATCTGATCGAAGTATCTTTATACTCTTGTCCGTTTGTTTCTCTACTTCACTTCTGAACTCTTTGAACTTTTCAAATGATTCTGACTTGTATTTCATTAAATACACATATCCAAATCTTGAGTGATCATCAGTGAAAGTAATAAAATAAGAATACCCACCCCGTGCACTTGTTGTATAGGTCCACAAACATCTGTGTGAATCAATGCCAACAACTCTGTAACTCTTTCTCCTTTTCCACTAAAAGGAGATTTAGTCATTTTACCCATGAGACAAGATTCACAAGTTGGATATGATTCATAATCAGATAACTCAAAGAGCCCATCTTTATGCAACTTGGATAATCTTGTTTCATTGATATGACCGAGTCTACAGTGCCACATGTAGGTATAATTAATATCATCTCTTTTCCTTTTCTTAGTTTGTTCAATTTGAAAAATATTTTCTTGTAAGTCAAGTGTATAAAGTCCATTTCGCAAATTTCCAACACCATATAAAATATCGTCTTTATAAATAGAACAACTATTGTTCTTTATAACAACGTTAAATCCTTCCATATCCAATACAGAAATTGAAATAATATTTTTAATAATATTCGGAACATAATAACAATTATTAAGATAAATGGACTTGCCCGAAGGCATTGCTAAATAATAAGTTCCTACAGCTAATGCAGCAACCTTTGCTCCATTCCCCACTCGTAGGATCACCTCATCATTGTTCAGCTTTCTACTTCTGACCAGTCCCTTCACATTATTACATATGTGAGAACCACAGCCGGTATCCAATACCCAAGTAGAATTTTGACTTTCTGAAAAATTAATTTCAATCATGAACAAACCTTGATTGGAAGTCGAAGCTTCTCCAAGCTTCTTCTTTGCCAGAAACTTCTTGCAGTTCCTCTTCCAATGACCCGGCTCGTTGCAATGGAAGCACATTCCTTTGCTAGCTGGATCAGATTTCTTTTGTTCCTTTATGTTCACTTTGCCCTTGGTCATCCGAGATCGGAAGAGCTCCTTAGATATCTCATATCTAGCAGTCCTACTTTGTTCACCATACAACTCCTTGAGGTAAATTAATATAGTAGGAGCATCCATGTTTTCGTGCTGACGCTGAAGCTCGTTATTCATGGATGCGAGCATGATGCATTGAGCCACAGATGCATCATCTTGCCACTTTACAATGGTGGCAATCTCTTCCTCAGAGGCTGTTTCTGGAACAGTTCCAGGGACAGGTGAGTTTAGGACATAAGAAATCTTTTCAGCAGTGCGAACTATTCTCAGATTTCTTAGCCAGTCCGTATAATTCGGCCCGATAAGCTTATTAGCATCAAGTATGCTTCGCAGTGAAATTAGTGATTTTGACATTTTTAAAATTCTGCATGTGAAAAACAACATTTTAGCAAACATTCATTTTATTAATTTTGCATACCAAAATAAATTTAGGTTTTTATTTTAAATTGGTATCTCCCACTATTTTTATCAAACTATATTACCCTCACTTATATAGTTCGGCAACATCTAATTAAAGATTTGCTAGTGAGAATAAGGATCCCATTTCAAATGTATATAACCTTGTGGATAGCACAACAAGCGATATACAAATAAATAGGTAGACAACTCTTGTCAATTACATCACTATATAACTCCTTTTATTTTGCCTCTTAAATCATAATGGTCAAGTGTGTCCATATCCGAACTAAAATGGTTTAAGTTAAGTCCAGCCTAGCACTTCCATAAATTCAAAAAAGAAAAATGTTCGTCCTTGTGGATAGCACAACAAGACTAGATCGTTCAATTTTATTGATAAGCATCAAATGTGATTAATTAACATCTTAAATACGCAATACTCGCCTTGTGGATAGCACAACAAGCTCATATTAAATATTTAATACTCTATTAATTTATCATGCTAGAAGGCGACGTTCGATATTCCAAATATCATTTGAACGCTTCGGACTTAATATTATTTCTTTGAGGGGTTTGTTATTATTTGTCTCATCTTGTTTAGCACGCATGCACATATATATATATAAAATACGCGTCATTTTATTAAACATGCGAAGCATGTTTGCATAAAATATAATATATATAATATTTAGCATGCAATATAGAATATTATATTCTACCCGGATTGATTATGGACTTTTATTCTAGTTTGGTTCACTAGAGCCACCAAGTGAACCAAAAGGTCAAACCTAGGAGTGCAAAAATTTAAATTTAAATATAACTATTACATTTAAACCCGGGCTCCATACAAACGGGTCTTCACGCGCTCCTTGCTCCTTGGTCTCCAATTTTTTCAAGATAATTCTAACTATTTCTATTACATTAAACTATTTAATTTAAATAGAAACCTTGATCAGCAGTCAAGGGGAAGTACATAGGAGGGAGATAGAATTTTACATCACGAAAAAAAAATTTAGAGAAGACGAGGTACACAGACCCCATTTAATAAAACTCATTCATTCAAGCATTCAACTAAAATAAAATCCAATCACATTGGTCAAATAGTCCATAATCAATCCCCATTTAGTATCATACATATCACCATATATATCAATAAATAAATATTCATCTCATGAATTAAAACATTCCATATATATATGAGTATCATTTAATGGGCAATTTTAAATTGCATGAAATCCAATTTCAAGATTAAAATAAACTCTTTATTTTAATTATAAAATTATTTAGAATATAATATATAAATATATCATATTTATTTTTTTAAAAAGAAGTCACCTTCTTTTATTAAAAGAGTCTTGCAGGTTTATTAAAAGAGTCCTTTCCTGATGGGTCACATTCTTTTTGGAGTAAGAAAGAGACAACACATTTTCTTTGCAGAATTCAAGATTAGCACCCAAAAAAAAACATTTGTGATTCGTCCCAAAAAAAAAAAACGCCATTTTTTTTTCTTAAAA
The DNA here is from genome assembly GCA_020205555.1 of Panax stipuleanatus. Classification (NCBI taxonomy): domain Eukaryota; kingdom Viridiplantae; phylum Streptophyta; class Magnoliopsida; order Apiales; family Araliaceae; genus Panax; species Panax stipuleanatus. The sequence goes on along the minus strand of CM035124.1, from coordinate 59,756,863 downwards.
AAAAATAATTTTATACAATAAAATTATGCCCAATAAATTATTTTAAATATATACCCATATGTATATGAAATCAAAAATAAATTAATAATTGCATAAAAGTTTGGCTCTGATGCCACTGTTGGGTTTGTACGAAATCGTGACGCAATCAAATTGCAAAAATTAGCGGAAGCATGGTATATCAGAATTTAAAAAAAATTCTACAAAACCATTACCCGGATCATCCTTTATGCAAATTATTAATTTAAAACGATAAATAAGAAGTTATGGAATCATATACCCTTGTAGAACGAAGCTTCCACAGGTACTAGTTCAACTCCTTGTTCTTCGTGATCTCTTTGAATTTCCGGATTAGATTCCTTCCTTTGATCAACGTTAGCCACCCAAGTGTTTGGCCTCTAGAGGTGATCCACCAAGGAAGATGAATTATCAAGAAGGAGGGTGGTTGGCTTAGTTTTCTATCCTCTATAGAAAAGGAGTACTCTCCAACAATTGGAATTGCATCAAGTAATATCTATTATAAGAATCCTCTTATATAGATATTGGTCAACCCTTCTAATCCTATTAGACATGGGATTTCTTTTAATTAATTAAACTCCTTTAATTAATTTAGGCTTCCCACCACATGGGAAATAATTAATTAAATTCATTTAATTAATTTGTCTCCTAATCTTATTAGGAATAAATGAGAGTACTAATATTAAATTAATTACTAAACTCCTTTAGAAATTAAAATAATAATAATTATAATAATATTAATAAGACTCCTCTTATTAATTTATATTTAATATTTCCAAAATATTAAATAATAAATATTAAGCTATTTAATTTATTCTATCACCATAGATTAAATTAATTTCACTTAATGCATTATTACGATTATGCCATTACCTTCTTAAATAATTATTCTTCCTTTTATGGTGTGACCCTTTAGGTTCTCCACATTAAACCGGTTGTGAATAAATAAATTAGAACAATTCTAATCTTATTTAAATAAATAAATTAAACTAATAATCTATTTAAATAAATAATATTTATTCTACAATAGGGATAAGCCTCCCTAGCGATCAACGACTTTCTAGATAATATAGATTTCAACATTAATCATAAAAGAACCTGTGAGTAAATAGTTACCATACAATTCAATCCTTCCACCATACAATGTCCCAATTAAATATAAGACATGAATTTACTGTCAAGTCTTATTTTATTTAATTATATGTATTTCGATTAGAAAATGCACAACTCCAAATAATGTAAATTAGAAACTCCTTTCTAATTTCATTTTACCTTGGCCAAGGATTCCTGGGTTGTCATTTAACGAATCACATAGGACATATCTCCTCCTTTACTAGAGGTGGTAGATTCTTTATTGATCATTCATTGTCTCCATATGTAACTCATTATACCCAAGCATACCCTTTTATATACCCTAAAGGGCTTTAAGGAATAAGTCAAAGTATAATTCATTACATACAAGATACTATGATGATCTCAAGTCCAAGGATCACTTGTACTACTATCACATTAGGAATTCCTATTGACAGGCGAGTAAAACTCCATTAGGTATTCCATAGCGAGTCACGTTCAGTGAACTTATTCTCCAATAAGCACCTACATACTTGCTTTAGTGTCTCCACACAAATGATTATGAGATCAATCATCCTCATCTAATGAGCAAGCAACATATGTACTAATCTATCCGGATTTACTAATCCCCTTTTTAGTAATCCCATGATTAGGAACTATTTTAGTTTTAGAGCTTTCTAAGAATTTAGATCTCATTGGCATGATCATCATCATGATTCTAAAAGCATTGCTTAAAACTATGGGTTATTTACATATTATAAAAACAGCACCATGTAGATAATTAAATGCCTTTAATAAATGAATATTTTTATTAATAAATAAATAAGATTGCCTCCAAAGTATATGCTTTATCATCATACATGATTGGCTTGTATGCATACTACTTTCATTCATATCGTTTCATTGGTTGTTTCAAATTGATAGACAAAGAGGTGATTAAGAGTTGTATTACTTTGTTCTAGTTTGATTAGCGTCAAAAAAAGAAACCCATGACTATCGCGTTCAAAACCATGCGTACATATCACACAAGTCTTCATTTAGGGAGACCTTCTTATTGTTAGAAAACAATGATTAAGAGTCTTATAACTTCGTTCTAGTTTGATTAGCATCAAAAGAAGCAATCCCATGACTATCGCGTTAAAAACGATGCGTACATCGCACACGTGTCTTGATTTAGGAAAATCTTCTTATTGTTTCATTGGTTCTCTCAAATTGTCATAAAAAGAGGTGATTAGGAGTCTTATAGCTTCATTCTAGTTTGATTTGCATCAAAAGGAGCAATCATATTATTATCAAATTTAAAACGGTGCGTACATCTCACATAAGTCTTCATTTAAGGAGACCTACTTATTGTTTCATTGGCTCTCTAAACTTGTCAAAGAAAGAGGTGATTAGGAGTCCTATTATTTTTTTCTAGTTTTATTAGCATCAAAAGGAGCAATCCCATGACTATCGCGTTAAAAATGATGCATGCATCTCACACATGTCTTGATTTAGGGAGACCTTCTTATTGTTTCATTGGTTCTCTCAAATTGTCAAACAAAGAGGTGATTAAGAGTCCTATGACTTCGTTCTAGTTTGATTAGCATCAAAAGGAGAAATCCCATGACTATCGCGTTAAAAATGATGCGTACATCACACACATGTCTTAATTTAGGGAAACCCTCTTATTGTTTCATTGGTTCTCTCAAATTGTCAAAGAAAGAGGTGATTAAGAGTCATATGACTTCGTTCTAGTTTGATTAGCATCAAAAAGAGCAATCCCATGACTATCGCGGTAAAAATGATGCGTACATCGCACAGATGTCTTGATTTATAGAGACCCTCTTATTGTTTCATTGGTTCTCTCAAATTGTCAAAGAAAGAGGTGATTAGGAGTCCTATGACTTCGTTCTAGTTTGATTAGCATCAAAAGGAGCAATCCTATCCCTAGTGCTTTCAAAACGATCCGTACATCTCACACAAGTCTTCATTTAGGGAGACCTTCTTTTTGTTTCATTAGTTCTCTCTCAAAGTGTCAAAATATAGGTGATTATGAGTCCTATTACTTCGTTCTAGTTGAAATTAGTATCAAAAGGAGCAATCCCATCACTATCGCGTTCAAAACGATGAGTAGATCTCACACAAGTGTTCATTCAGGGAGACCTTCATATTGTTTCATTGGTTGTTTCATATTTACAAAGAATGAGGTGATTAAGAGTTGTATTACTTCGTTCTAGTCTGATTAGCGTCAAAAGAAGAAACCCATGACTATCGCGTTCAAAACCATGCGTACATCTCACACAAGTATTCATTTAGGAAGTCTTTATTGTTTCATTGGTGCTCTAAAATTGTCAAATAAATAGGTGATTAGGAGTCCTATAACTTCGTTCTAGTTTGATTAGCGTCAAAAGGAGCAATCCTATGACTATCGCGTTTAAAACAGTACGTACATCTCACACAAGTCTTCATTTAAGGAGACCTTCTTATTGTTTCATTGGTTCTCTAAAATTGTCAAAGAAAGAGGTGATTAGGAGTCCTATAACTTCGTTAAAATTTGATTAGCATCAAAAGGAGCAATGTCATGACTATCGCATTAAAAACGATGCGTACATCTCACACAAGTTCTGATTTAGGGAGACCTTGTTATTGTTTCATTGGTTCTCTCAAATTGTCAAAGAAAGAGGTGATTATGAGTCCTATGACTTTGTTCTAGTTTTATTAGCATCAAAAGTAGCAATCCTATCTTTAGTGCTTTCAAAACGATCCGTACATCTCACACAAGTCTTCATTTACGGAGACATTCTTATTGTTTTATTAGTTCTCTCAAATTATCGAAATATAGGTGATTAGGAGTCCTATTACTTCGTTTTAGTTGAAATTAGCATAAAAAAGAGCAATACCATCACTATCGCATCCAAAACGATTCGTAGATCTCACACAAGTCTTCATTTAGGGAGGCCTTTATTTTGTTTCATTGGTTGTTTCAAATTGACAAACAAAGAGGTGAGTAAGAGTTGTATTACTTCGTTCTAGTTTGATTAGAGTCAAAAGGAGAAACCCATGACTATCGCATTCAAAACCATGCGTACATCTCACACAAGTCTTCATTTGGGGAGACCTTCTTATTGTTTCATTGGTGCTCTAAATTTTTCAAAGAAAAAAGTGATTAGGAGTCCTATAACTTCGTTCCAGTTTGATTAGCATCAAAAGGAGCAATCCCATGACTATTGCGTTAAAAATGATGCGTACATCGCACACATGTCTTGATTTAGGGTGACCCTCTTATTGTTTCATTGGTTCTCTCAAATTGTCAAAGAAAGAGGTGATTAGGAGTCCTATAGCTTCGTTCTAGTTTGATTAGCATCAAAAGGAGCAATCCTATCACTAGTGCCTTCAAAACGATCCGTACATCTCACATAAGTCTTCATTTAGGGAGACCTTCTTTTTGTTTCATTAGTTCTCTCTCAAATTGTCAAAATATCGGTGATTATGAGTCTTATTACTTCGTTCGAGTTGAAATTAGTATCAAAAGGAGTAATCCCATCACTATCGCGTCCAAAACGATGAGTAGATCTCACACAAATGTTCATTTAGGGAGACCTTCATATTGTTTCATTGTTTGTTTCAAATTTCCAAAGAAAGAGGTGATTAAGAATTGTATTACTTCATTCTAGTTTGATTAGCGTCAAAAGGAGAAACCCATGACTATCGCATTCAAAACCATGCGTACATTTCACACAAGTCTTCATTTAGGAAGTCCTTCTTATTTCATTGGTGCTCTAAAATTGTCAAATAAATAGGTGATTAGGAGTCCTATAACTTCGTTCTAGTTTTATTAGCATCAAAAATAGCAATCCCATAACTATCGCGTTTAAAACGATGCGTACATCTCACACAAGTCTTCATTTAAGGAGACCTTCTTATTGTTTCATTGGTTCTCTAAAATTGTCAAAGAAAGAGTTGATTAGGGGTCTTATAACTTTGTTATAATTTGATTAGCATTCAATGAAGCAATCCCATGACTATCGCGTTAAAAACGATGCGTACGTTTTATACAAGTTCTAATTTAGGGAGACATTCTTATTGTTTCATTCGTTCTCTCTAATTGTCAAAGAAAAGGTTATTATGAGTCCTATGACTTTGTTCTAGTTTTATTAGCATCAAAAGTACCAATCCTATCATTAGTGCCTTCAAAACGATCCGTACATCTCACACAAGTCTTCATTTACGGAGACCTTCTTATTGTTTTATTAGTTCTCTCAAATTGTCAAAATATAGTTGATTATGAGTCTTATTACTTCGTTTAAGTTGAAATTAGCATCAAAAAGAGCAATACCATCAATATCGCGTCCAAAACGATTCGTAGATCTCACACAAGTCTTAATTTAGGGAGGCCTTCATATTGTTTCATTGGTTGTTTCAAATTTACAAAGAAAGTGGTGATTAAGACTTGTATTACTTCGTTCTAGTTTGATTAGCGTCAAAAGGAGAAACCCATGACTATCGCGTTCAAAACCATGCGTACATCTCACACAAGTCTTCATTTAGGGAGATCTTCTTATTATTTCATTGGTGCTCTAAAATTGTCAAATAAAAAAGTGATTAGGAGTCCTATAACTTCGTTCTAGTTTGATTAGCATCAAAAGAAGCAATCCCATGACTATCGCGTTAAAAATGATGCGTACATCGCACACATGTCTTGATTTAGGGAAAACCTCTTATTGTTTCATTGGTTCTCTCAAATTGTCAAAGAAAGAGGTGATTAAGAGTCCTATGACTTCGTTCTGGTTTGATTAGCATCAAAAGGAGCAATCCCGTGACTATCGCGGTAAAAATGATGCATACATCGCACACATGTCTTGATTTAGGGAAATCTTTTTATTGTTTCATAGGTTCTCTCAAATTATCAAAGAAAAAGGTGATTAGGAGTCCTATTGCTTCGTTCTAGTTTGATTAGCATCAAAAGGAGCAATCACATTATTATCACATTTAAAACGGTGCGTACATCTCACACAAGTCTTCATTGAAGGAGACCTACTTATTGTTTCATTGGTTCTCTAAACTTGTCAAAGAAAGAGGTGATTAGGAGTCCTATTACTTCATTCTAATTTAATTAGCATCAAAAGAAGCAATCCAATGACTATCGCATTAAAAACGATGCATACATCTCACACAAGTCTTGATTTAGGGAGACCTTCTTATTATTTCATTGGTTCTCTCTAATTGTCAAAGAAAGAGGTGATTAGGAGTCCTATGACTTCGTTCTAGTTTGATTAGCATCAAAAGGAGTAATCCTATCACTAGTGCCTTCAAAACGATCCGTACATCTCGCACAAGTCTTCATTTAGGGAGATTTGTGTGAGATGTACGGATTGTTTTGAAGGCACTAGTGATAGGATTGCTCCTTTTGATGCTAATCAAACTAGAACGAAGTCATAGGACTCCTAATCACCTCTTTCTTTGACAATTAGAGAGAACCAATGAAATAATAAGAAGGTCTCCCTAAATCAAGACTTGTGTGAGATGTATGCATCGTTTTTAATGCGATAGTCATTGGATTGCTTCTTTTGATGCTAATTAAATTAGAATGAAGTAATAGGACTCCTAATCACCTCTTTCTTTGACAAGTTTAGAGAACCAATGAAACAATAAGTAGGTCTCCTTCAATGAAGACTTGTGTGAGATGTACGCATGGTTTTGAACGCGATAGTCATGGGTTTCTCGTTTTGACGCTAATCAAACTAGAACGAAGTAATACAACTCTTAATCACCTCTTTCTTTGTAAATTTGAAACAACCAATGAAACAATATGAAGGTCTCCTTAAATGAAGACTTGTGTGAGATCTACGCATCGTTTTGGACGCAATAGTGATGATATTGCTCCCTTGGATGCTAATTTCAACTAGAACGAAGTAATAGGACTCATAATCACCTATATTTTGACAATTTGAGAGCACTAATAAAATAATAAGAAGGTCTCGCTAAATGAATACTTGTGTGAGATGTATGCATGGTTTTGAACGCGATAGTAATAGGTTTCGCATTTTGACACTAATCAAACTAGAACGAATTCACAGGCCTCATAATCACCTCTTTCTTTGACAATTTGAGAGAACCAATGAAACAATAAGGTCTCCCTAAATCAAGACTTGTGTGAGATGGACGCATCGTTTTTAATGCGATAGTCATGGGATTGCTCCTTTTGATGCTAATCAAATTAAAACGAATTAATTAGACTCCTAATCACCTCTTTCTTTCACAATTTTAGAGAACCAATGAAACAATAAGAATGTCTCCTTAAATTAAGACTTGTGTGAGATTTAGGCATCGTTTTTAATGCGATATTCATGGCATTGCTCCTTTTGATGCTAATAAAACTAGAACGAAGTTATAGGATCCTAATCACCTCTTTCTTTGACAATTTTAGAACACCAATGAAACAATAAGAAGGCTCCTTAAATGAAGACTTGCGTGAGATGTATGCATGGTTTTGAACGCGATAGTCATGGGTTTCTCGTTTTGATGCTAATCAAACTAGAACGAAGTAATACAACTCTTAATCACCTCTTTCTTTGTAAATTTGAAACAACCAATGAAACAATATGAAGGTCTCCCTAAATGAAGACTTGTGTGAGATCTACACATCGTTTTGAACGGGATAGTGATGGGATTGCTCCTTTTGATGCTAATAAAACTAGAACGAAGTTATAGGATCCTAATCACCTCTTTCTTTGACAATTTTAGAACACCAATGAAACAATAAGAAGGCTCCTTAAATGAAGACTTGTGTGAGATGTATGCATGGTTTTGAACGCGATAGTCATGGGTTTCTCATTTTGATGCTAATCAAACTAGAACGAAGTAATACAACTCTTAATCACCTCTTTCTTTTTAAATTTGAAACAACCAATGAAATAATATGAAGGTCTCCCTAAATGAAGACTTGTGTGAGATCTACACATCGTTTTGAACGGGATAGTGATGGGATTGCTCCTTTTGATGCTAATTTTAACTAGAACGAAGTAATAGGACTCATAATCACCTATATTTTGAGAATTTGAGAGAACTAATGGAACATTAAAATGGTCTCCCTCACTTGTGTGAGATGTACAGATCGTTTTGAAGGCACTAGTTATAGGATTGCTCATTTTGATGCTAATCAAACTAGAACGAATTCATAGGACTCATAATCACCTCTTTCTTTGACAATTTGAGAGAACCAATGAAATAATAAGAAGGTATCCCTAAATCAAGACTTGTGTGAGATGTACGCATCGTTTTTAACGCGATAGGCATAGGATTGCTCCTTTTGATGCTAATCAAATTAGAACGAAATAATAAGACTCCTAATCACCTCCTTCTTTCACAATTTTAGAGAACAAATGAAACATTAAGAAGGTCTCCTTAAATGAAGACATGTTTGAGTTGTACGCAACGTTTTTAATTCGATCGTCATGGAATTGCTCCTTTTGATGCTAATCAAACTAGAACGAAGTTATAGGACTCCTAATCACATCTTTCTTTGACAATTTTAGTGCACCAATGAAACAATAAGAAGGTATCCCTAAATGTAGAATTGTGTGATATGAACGCATGGTTTTGAACGCGATAGTCATGGGTTTCTCGTTTTGACGCTAATCAAACTAGAACGAAGTAATACAACTCTTAATCACCTATTTCTTTGTAAATTTGAAACAACCAATGAAACAATATGAAGGTCTCCTTAAATGAAGACTTGTGTGAGATCTACGCATCGGTTTGGAAGCGATAGTGATGATATTGCTCCCTTTGATGCTAATTTCAACTAGAACGAAGTAATAGGACTCATAATCACTTATATTTTGACAATTTGAGAGCACTAATGAAATAATAAGAAGGTCTCGCTAAATGAAGACTCTTTTTTTTTGCTAATTTTTTTGTGCTAAATTTAGACTGAATTGAAATAAATAAATGGTGTTACAAGACCTCATGGGAAACCCCAATCAGACTATAGCATAGACATCATAGGACATGCCCTATGATGTCATGACAATAGAAGAAACCAAAGGCCAAACAAGCAACCTAGGAAACAACAAGAAACATCAAAAACAAAACCCCGAAGGCAGGCAACCTAGAAAATAAAATAGCAGTCACAACAGAAAATCAATCACTCAAAGCGACATGGAATTGAATCAAGCCACAAGCAACAAAAAGGCATACAAGGGCAGACCACGAACAGGCCAAAACAGCAACTCGACCACAGCAGCATACAGTTGGAAACTCAGAAGCAAACAACATAGGGGGAAATGTAAACCACCAACCCCAACCCCCAACCCCAACCGTAAGAGGCTGTACCAAACCAAGAAGAGAAGAAAATAAACCCAGCAGCATCAAAAGATGCAGAAACCGAACAGAGAGCAACGGTAGGCTAGAAAATTCCACCGCAGCAACCTGCAACTGCCCAACAGCCCGCATCATGCAACCGACCCAGCACAAAAAGCAGCAGACTAGCTGAAACCTGCTGTAGCAAATGCAGGACGTAGGCGGAAAACAGGCACATGCAGCAACACATCAGCATGCTTTCACAGTCCAACGCACAGCAACAAGCAGAAGTAACCCAAGCAGCAGAAATAACTCAGTCAGGTAGGCTAGAACATCAGCCAAAACCAGAACCTTCAGAAGAAAGGACAGGAATGGCAACAGCCAGGAGCAGTAGCATCAACATTTTAATATTACAGGCATCATTCTAGCAAAATCAACCTAGCACAAAAGCTTCAGACCCAGCATAGAAAATCCATAGCAGCAAGTATGAGGCAGACTGCAGCATGCGGCTGCAAGGCCTACTGCAAGAAAGCTGCATAAAACCAAAGCAAACCAGCAACTTAAGACCAGGACAGGCCTAACACAAGACAAGCTGCAAAACCAACAGCAGTAAACAAAAGTAGAAACAGCCAAGGATAGGTCCAAAAGAGAGAAGGCAACAGCAGCATGATGATAGCAGACCCCTGCAACCTATAGCTGCAGACTGCAACAAGCCAGAGCATGCCACATCGAGAAAATAGTAGCAAACCTATCATAACGCAACAGACTGCAGCAGGCCTAGAACAGATCCCCCAGTATCCTATTCCAGAAAAAACCAATAGCAGTAAAACAAAACATTGAGAAACAAGAGACCCATCCTTATAAAGAGATATGATGAAAACATGGTCTGGATTTAAATTTCTAAAACTTGGCATTTGTGTGGAGACCACACTTAAGGAGATGAATAAGGTCTCTGATAGTGTCCCGAGCAGGAGTGAACTTATTGGAAAAGATCCTAGCGTTACGTTCTTGCCAGATCCTATAGACAACAATAGCAAACCCAAGGTGTAATAAATTGTGGTGGAATTTGGGGCCGGATCTGTTACATATAAAATCAGTGATTGAAGTCTAGCTCCTGCAGAAACCTGTCCATCCACATCTGCGCAGCACAGCAACCAAGAGTTGAAAGGAAAAGTTACATTGAAAGAAAAGGTTTTGAAAGCTTTCTCTCTCAGAACGACATAGGACACACATGGGGTTAACCGCAAGGCCAAACAAAGTCAGTTTATCAAGAGTCCTTAGACCTTTGTGAAAAGCAAGCCAAAGAAAGAAGGAGTAACGTGGGGGAAAATTTTTATGCCACACAAGACTATGCCACTCTACAGTTCGCCCAGCTTGACGAATAGAGCTCCAAATGGTAAAGGCTTTAACATCCGTAGCCAGAATACCATTCCAAAGAAGCCCATCCTGGATATCAGAGTTGCAAGTCATAGATATGTCAAAAGATGCTCTAAATTGAATGACATCATTATGGTTTGAGGATGGCAGAGTCCAACTAGAATCATAGATGATACAGCTCACAGTAGCATTAGGACTCATACCAGAATTTGTAATCAGAGAGGAGTGAATAGAACGAGCCAAAGGAGAACAATGTAACCATGGGTCAAACCATAGGCTTGTATTGGCACCATTACCAATAGAGAAGGTAATGTGCCTACAAGCAAGAGACCTAAGTTAAAGAACTTTCCTCTATATCCAAGAACAATCATTAGGAATAGGGATAATCCAGAAATATTTGTTTTTAAGATGGGAGGCCCGGATCCAGTCGGCCCAAAAGGAAGAAAGAGATGGATTAACCACCTTCCAGAGATGCATCAAAATCAGAGCTTTGTTCCAGTCCTCAAGATTTTTAATAGCAAGACCACCTTCATCAAGTGGGAGTGAAATTTTGCTCCAAGCAACTTTAGAGCCATGCTTCTGCAATGAGGGGCCTTTCCAGAGAAATCTAGAAAAGGAAGATTTAATGTCTTTCAATACAGAGGCTGGGAAAATAAACTGAGCAGACCAGTAGGCCTGAATAGCAAAGATAACAGATTTAATCAATTGCAATCTACCAGCATAAGAGAGGAATTTGTTAGTCCATGAAGAAATTCTGGCTTTGATCATTTCGAGACTAAATTTTTGTTTGTATAAAAAGCAAAAAGGATATTACAATGAAGATCAAAATCGTAACCCTTTTCTCCAGAAAGGCTAAGCAACTAGAAAACTAGGAAGTCAAAATCAAACTCAAAAATCAAAGCCTAGCCTAATAATTTTTCCTCACAACCCGGGCCTAGGCAGATAGAAATAAGAAACAATGCACCAAAACATAAACAGCCCAAAGGCCCAACATAAATGAACAAAAACGAAAAACCATCCAGGCCCAAGAGCAATCATAAGAAATCAGCAGCTGCCCAATTTAGAAATATAAGAAGATGACCCACGATGAGCCGCCAACAAGGCCCACGTGCCAACCAAAGGAATCAGCACTCTAGCCCATCAGCAGCCCACGAGCTGTGCAACACCCAAGGAAACAAATTCAAAATATTAATTTAAACCAGCCCGTGGGTCCCAGCACTCTGCCCATGATTCGGCAAACAACAGCATCACAATAACAGCATCAAACGAGAACCAAGAACCACCAGACCGGAATGAGATCGGAACAAAGAGGAACAACGAGAACCACCAGACCGGCAAGCCAGAGAACGACGAGAAACCCCAACATCGGCAATCAGAATCACATAATCAGATCTTAAGATAACAGAGTAAACAATGATTTATATTGATAAAACATCCAAAACTGGGCATTAAGAAGAAACTAAAAGCACATAATATCTAGACTGGAACACAAGGATGAATCCTCTGCCGAGAACCCACCATCCCCAACCGAGATGACCCAAGACCCAACTTGTAGCAACCCAAATGGAAGCACAGACATCAATCCTAGTGCAAACACCAATCAGTTAAATTTTATCAATTAAAATCCCCAACCGAACTGATGGAACCAGAGACAAGGAAGATTGCATATCACAAAACCCAGCCAAAACCAGCAAGGTTCAGCATCACAAATCCCAGTCAAACAGATTGGTGAACAAGAGACCCCACATGGGCTAGAAATAACTAAAGCCCTCTGCACCATGGATGCTGACGAGTAGAGCAGAAGGTAACAACATAAGAAAATGAAAGCAACCCAAGAATCAGATCAGTCCCAATTCAGGGGAAGAACAAAACCAATGAATGCAAATCCAAAACCAAACAGGAACCTAGAATCAATCCGGTGGCACAACCTTGTGCAAAACTCAGTTTATCCAACAAGAGTTCGGTTGTACCAAAGTAAACTCTCTTTTCCACACTAGATCCCGGAGAAACGTTGTGCTTCTTAAAAGCAGCCATAAGATCCACAAGGGGACTAGAGTAGTATCTAAGAGCAATAATATTGACAAGTATTAGCAGCACGAATGAAGGATTTGGAAGTAGACAGTCGGGCTTTAATTAGCTGGATAACATCAGCAACTAGGATGTGAGCAGGGATGGAAGTATTTGCATGAAGTTTAGAATTTCGGGCTTCCCATACCTTATAAAAGAAGATAGCAACAGAAATGTAAAGTATGTTCAAAGTTAATTTTGAGCCTTGGAAGGAAATAAGGTAATCAAGGAGGTCCTCCCACTGGAGTGGAGGATTAAAATTCCCCAAACTAAGAATGGGTTGGAGGACTGCAACAAAGAACACACAATTGATGCAAAGTTTCTGCATGCTGCTGGCATAAAGGGCAGTCCCATGTTCTTCCCGAATAGTGCCTTAAGAATCCCAAGCCACAAGATAAAAGAATACCTAGGGACATGCAAGCTATTCTAGAGAATTTTGTGCCAAGCAACAATTGGGGCTCGAGACCTGATGCTTTCCCAAAGGGTTTTTGGTTTAATTCTAGTGGAATCCCAAGTTCCCCACAGAATAGAGTCAGTGCCAGCGCTAGGGGGGGGGGAAAGAGAAGTAAGAATCCTCCTAAGCATGATGACATCGTGATGATTACTTTGAGGAAGAACCCAAGAAGAGGCCACAATGATAGTGCTAACCTTTACCGAGAGAGGGATACCAGAGTTGGAAATGAGGCTGGGACTAGGAATGATAGCAGTGCCATTCAGCCAGGGGTCATGCCAGAAAAAAACATTATGCCCGGATCCAATAATGTACCTCAAGTGCTGTATAGCAAGTGGCCTTAGTTTTAGCACCTGTTTCCATATCCAGGAGCAGTCAGTGGGAATAGGGAGCTGCCAGAAGGATTTGTCTCTTAGAATAGTAGCTTTGACCCATGTAGCCCAAAGAAAAGTAAGAGAAAATTGGATTACATGCAGTAAGTGCAGCAAAATAAGCGATCTATTCCAGTCTAATAAACATTTTAGCCCAAGTCCTCCTTCTGAAGTGGGAAGAAAAATGGTAGACCAGGCTACTTTGGCACCAGATTTGGCAAAGGAGGAACCCTTCCATAGAAATCGGCATAGAATTAATTGAATAGCTCTAATTACTGCTTTAGGCAACATAAAATGTCTGCTCCAGTAGGTTTGCATGGAGAAAAGGATGGATTTAATCAACTGTAGTCGACCCGAGTAAGAGAGGACCTTGGTAGTCCAGGAAGAAGCACGTTGAGTGACCCTATGAATGAGGGGAATGTAATCCTGAAAGGAGAGTTTAGAGGAGATAAGAGGAACTCCAAAAAACTTTGTGGGTAAAGTGCCAGCTTGAAATCCAAGGATGGCTAAGATGCTCTGAGAGGAGGATGGATCAGAACTAGCAAGATAACATTGGCTTTTATGGACATTTGGTATCAGCCCAGAGAATAACGAGAAAGAGTGGATGCAAGACTTTATGATGCAAGACTTTATGATGGAGAAAGAGTGGATGCAAGACTTTATGATGCAAGATAGCATTGGCTTCTTTTTTTTCTTTTTTTTTCTTTTTTTTTCTGGAGGAAAATGGCTCTCTCTAGGATTTTCGCTGTGCCTTCTCTCTACTTTTTTAAAAAATTCTTGCGCTCCCTTTGCCCCCACCTAATTTTTCCGTCCCCTACCTAATTTCCCCGTCCGTCCTTTTCTTTCTTTTCTCGTCCTCCTTTTCTCCTTCTTTCCCCTACCTCCCCTCACCTAAACTTTTTGGTCTCTCTCTTTTCTAATCTGGGTAAATTATTTCTTTCCTCTCCTCCTTCTCTTCCCTTCTCCCTCGTCGGACTCTTTCTCCGTTGGCTCGTCCGTCCTCTATCCTCCTTCTTTTCCTCACCTTTTAGTGGTTGGGGTCATGGTTGACCATTCTCATCTCTCCGCCGGGAACACGGAGAGTAGCCATTCTCTTGACCTGTTTGCAGAGTATGGTGTTTCGAACCCCAATTCCCTCTTTCCCTCAGTTGGTATGTGGAATATGAGCCTATTCCATCAAATGTTTCTATTAGTTCAGAAGGATCGAATGCCTTTGATGCTCTTTTGGGGGAGAACCTTGGTCTAGCATCCCCCTCAGCTGCCCAAGATATCTTTAAAGCTGTTCATTATTTCTCGAGAAATGATCGTGAGGAAGCCCTTGCTGAAAGGAAGAAGAATGCTAAGCTTATGGATTATATCTCTGCTTTAGGTCTTCCCCTTGAAGATGTGAACAACCTTTTTCATCTATTGGGACTTTTGTTGCACTGGCTAATGCACTCAAGGTGTTTGATTCTTGTCCCGTGTTTGGACAGAGCTCATCTAAGGCAGCTACCAACCTTCCCATCCCTTCCCCTGCTCCGGGTTCTGGAGGTCCTCTGGTCCAAACCTTTTGTGTTGGGGAGTCTGTGACGCCCCCAAATTCCAGGACCGCCACTTGGTCTCTCGAATTCGGTTCATCACGTGCTCATGGTAATACATCACAATAATAATAATTAAATATCATACGATCACAGCGGAAAATCTATTCTAGAATAATTTACAATGATTTATTATAATTATTCCCCCAAGTCTCGCAACCTACAGTACTTAATAGATTACCTAATAATATCAGTTAACGACTTATTACATAATCTAACTTAAGCTTAAACATAATCAAATCCAGTCTTACTACATCATCTTCATACAATATGAATATATTTAAAACATAACAGACATAAGCTAGTTGGTAGCTTTGCCCTTGCCCTTATCAACGCCCGAAGGTTCACCATGCTCTGCCTTAACTGAAATGTTTTAAGGAAAGCAAGAATGAGCACAAATTGCCCAGCAAGTAATATACAATAAGGGTGAGTAATAAGATTCTCAATTCTCGAAAGGGTATAACAAGATTTGATAGTTCAAGAATAACAAGAATATCAATAGTTCTCAATATCAGTCGCTAAGGACAGGATAATATCAATATGATTCAATAATAAGTCAATTCAGGATTTCAAATAATTGAATACTGAGTAGTCACTACGGACTATGAACTTCTACTAGAATTGACAGTAATAAACTGAAAATCCAACAAAAACAGGTACAACAGGTGATCAGCCTAAAGTACCCTTGTTATGCATAACAATCAACCATACTCAAGTGTGCACGTCGGTTCTCCGACAATTATATATTCCCTTCAAAGAAGGTTGTTCTTCTCAGTCAAATACAAGATCCCGCACCAATCAATTAGTTTGGGTCGCTTTTCAATAATATAAGTCTAGCCGAATCAAATGGCATAGACACTTTCACAATATTCAAGAACAATACTAAGTTCAACATGAATAATAGCTTTAATGAAATAAGAGTTCAAGTATGCTAATTCGATTCAACCGATTAAATAGGAAACTAGTTCGCAATACACAAGATAGGATACTTGCATAGTAAAAGAGTATAAGTTAGGAAACCTTCACAATCATAGATTTCCTTGCATAAAGTAAATGCGCCGGTTAGGATACTTGCACTTTAAAAGAGTGTAAGTAAGAGAACTTGCCTTTAGCGTAGTTTATCCACGAAAAGAAATCAACACTTTCGAATTCCTATCGTAATACAGTTACGTATATATATGATATTCATTAGTCATATAATTTAACTTCACATTTTCTCTTTGAATATACGATCAACACATAAGCTAAGTTTTACCTAGCTACACAGTTATATAGAATATAATTTCTATCCTTAACGTTCCTTCTTTAGAGTTTAAACGCATTCTCATATTATATAAGATCTCAACAATTAGCAAACATGCTTGCATATTATTAATATCTCATAAGACCACAATCAATACTAAATATATTTCATTTTAGCAAGTTACGGCATCTCCTTAAGTTAACCGTCAAAATCGGGTTCAAGTAACATCATATAATATCACGTAGCATGTATTCATATTTAAAGGATACTTTACATGCTTGTATAACTTTTCCAAATCCAATCGTACATGGTATAGGTTCTTAAGTTAATACTTAAAGCCATTCAAGGACACGAACTCATATGGTCTAACATGGTCGCTTTTAAACACATAAGATATTCATATAACTTGTATTAGTCATGCTCATGAGTACTCGTATTGCATATATGTAGCTAGCATTGTTATTATCTTGAAAACATGCTTTGTTCATGCTAAACTTTAATCATGGCAACTAATCATGGTATATATACATGCATGACACATGAATGAGTCTAAGAGTACTATCACATGTGTTCATAAATGTCAAATTCTAATTCTCGTCATAACATACCAACGTTCACGTTCAAAGCTTATACTTTGTTAGTATAGTTCATTAATAAGGTCTATCATGTTCATGCTTCCTTATGAAACCCATATACACAAGTTAACATGCTTTTCATGTATTTCAAGGCCCTATAAACATGCTCGAAAAGTCAGAATGTATACATGGTTTTTACATGTCAATATCAACCTTCAAAACTTGTATTTTTGTTAGAAAGGTGCACTAGTTGGGTTCACATGTCCATATTATATCACGGAACCTATATACATAAGTTAGTATGCATTTCATGTGTTTCTAGGTCATACTAACATGTCTCGAAAGTCAGAATATTAACATGCTTCATATATGTTAACGTCGTTCATGAAACTTTAAGTTCGTTTTCAAACTATATGTCGTTTGGTTAACCATGCATGCTAATATACTAAAACATGCTCACATTGCCTCATTAGGTTTATATGTATGTATTAATCATGCTTTCATGCTTGTTTAAACAAAAATCAAACAATTAGTTCATAACAGTTTTGTTGCAGAATGCAGAAAAAACTGAACACAGAGGCTGGCGCTGCGGCGCGGCACAGCAGCTCACTACTGGCGCTGCGGCGCGAGTGGCGCTGCGTGCGGCGCTGCGGCGCGGGCTGCGACGCGAGTGGCGCTGCGGCGCGGGCTGCGGCGCTGCGGCGTCGAGGCAGTTTTCTGCAGTTCAGACTGCAGCGAAATCCGACCAAAAACCTCCCATTTCATCGATTTCAACATACCCAAATGCTATTAGACTTGTTTAACTTACTAACACGTACATATATGCTTATATAATAGTCAATAGCAATTATCAATTCCCAATTTCATGAACACCAACTAATTTCACGATATTTGATGTTTTTACAGAAATCTCAGAAATGGAAACACCAAAAATGAAATTGAAGAGCAATGAAGCATATATAGTAATTCTAATCACATATATAAGTCCTTTAAACAACTAATTATTATTCTCAATTCACAAAACCATAACTTCCAACTGAAATCAAGAATTCACGAATAGAAATTTTGACAGAAAATGACAATGAAGATACGAAGAGGATTTATACCTCTGTAAATGATTTAAGCTTGCTGCTATCTCAATAACACTGATATATATATATATATATATGCTCTCTAGTCTCACTTAGCCAAAATGCTCAGCAAAAGAAATGTGAAGGAGATGAGGCTATATTTATAGAACTCCCATTATACAGACAAAGCAATTGTATCCCATATCAAACTAACGGATTATAGGAATGCATGAAGGTTATCAAAGGGTAGGTAATTAGTGGTTGGATTCATCATGAATCCCACTCCCTCCACAATCATGAGCTATGAAATGCTAGTTGCTGAGTTTGGGGAGAAGAAGAAGGAATAGGCCTTAGCTGTATGTCAAGCACGTGAAGAGCAAATGGGACACTTAAAATGAGACAATTGATTTAACTCCTCAGCATTTGCAAATACTACACTTGTATATACACACCATATACATATGTTATATATATATGTACTCTTAGGTTATAATTTAAATCACAATGTACTTCACATAATGTAATAAGTGTAATTTACACACATATAATCCAGGTACGTTTATCTTACTGATATAATACCATCGGATACTATCACATTACATTATATCATATATTATTAAATTGTATTACTCAACAATTATTTATAATAGATCCATGATACATTATTTTAATGTATATCCACACATCATTTGTCACCTACACATATCATAACATATAGTTACTATACATTTAATTCGCATGCTTGCACATATAATTTCTCATCTTATAATTTGAATATTAATTAATAATATACACATATCCTACATCCATCAATATAATTGTTAACCTCCATAACAATTTAATTAACCCTTATATGATTAATTATCACTTTGATATAAATCTTATTGTATTTATAAACACGTTGCTCATTATTATTAAGTTTCTTGCAATAATAATAATCACATATTGTTAATCGATCCTCATTAGTATTTTATAACAGTTAATTAATATTCTTCGATTAACAATTAATATAGATTAATTGTTCGCTTAAATTAATATAATCATTCTTATATTACGCCACTGTGCCACACAAGGCAATCAACGAGTTTATCACAAACTCCACCAATTTCTCAATTATTATAATTATTCAATTATATATAATTGAATTAATTCATCTCATAACACAAAATCATTTATATTCAAATAAATTCTCATTTCCATTAATATATTTATTTAATAATATATGGAAATTCTCGGGTATTACATCCTCCCCCCCTTATAAAAATTCCGTCCCGGAATTGCTACAAGGTTACACAAATAGATGGGGATAGTCCCTCATCATCCTATCTTCTAACTCCCACGTTGCCTCCTCGACATCGTGGTTACGCCAAAGTACTTTTACAGATGAAATAACTTTATTTCTCAAAGTTTGTTCTTTCCTATCTAATATTTGGACAGGAATTTCTTCATACGCCAAGTTCTTCTCCACTTGAATGGGCTCGTAAGAAATCACGTGCTTGTAGTCGGCCTTGTACGGTCGCAACACGGAAATGTGGAACACGTTGTGGATATGCTCCAGTTCGGGTGGCAACGCAACTTTGTATGCCACTTCGCCCACTCGCTTCAGTATCTCGAACGGTCCTATGAATCTTGGACTCAATTTTCCTTTCTTGCCGAAACGGATTTTTCCCTTCCATGGAGATACCTTTAAGAATACGAAACTGCCGACTTTGAAGTCTCGGTCCTGCCGATGCAAATCTGCGTATTTCTTCTGGCGATCTTGAGCTGCTACAAGTCTGGCTCTTATCACTGTCACCACGTCTGCGGTTTGTTGAACTAACTCTGGTCCGAGTATTCGTCGTTCTCCGACTTCGTCCCAACATAACGGCGTTCTGCACTTTCTCCCGTAAAGAGCTTCGTACGGTGGCATGCCAATACTCGCATGGTAGCTATTATTATATGCGAATTCTACTAAGGGTAGGTGGTCGTCCCAATTTCCCTTAAAATCCATCACGCAAGTCCTAAGCATGTCTTCTAGCGTTTGTATTGTTCGCTCACTTTGTCCGTCTGTTTGAGGATGATAAGCTGTACTCAACCTCAACTGCGTTCCCATTCTTTCTTGCAAACTCTTCCAAAAATTGGACGTGAAGCGCGGATCTCGATCAGAGACAATTGACACCGGCACTCCATGTCGTGAAATAATTTCTTTTACATATAGGCTTGCTAATTGGTTCAAACTGTAGCGGATCTTGATTGGTAGAAAGTGTGCGGTCTTCGTTAGTCGATCCACGATAACCCAAATAGCATCATAACCTTTCTGTGTAACTGGAAGTCCTACCACGAAGTCCATGGTAATATGCTCCCATTTCCACTCTGGTATTTCTAATGGTTGTAGTAAACCACTTGGCCGCTGATGTTCTGCTTTAACGCGTTGGCAAGTCAAGCATTTACTGACGCACTCTGCGACTTCCCGTTTCAAATTAGGCCACCAAAAATGTTGCCTTAGATCTCGGTACATCTTTGTGCCTCCCGGATGAACGGAATATGTCGTATTGTGTGCCTCGTGCAAAATCTCTTCCCTCAACTCAGTTACCGCTGGTACCCACACTCTCCCTTCAAATCTCAAAATACCGTCTTTATCCATTCGAAATTTTTCTCCCTCACTTTCTGTGATCCTCTTTCGGATTTTCTCACACTCTTCATCCTTTTCCTGAGCTTCCTTTACTCTATTCAACAACGTCGGACAAGCTTCCATTACAATTAACTTCTCACCAGACTTTTCTGGTCCTTTTACTTCTATCTCCAATTTCTCCATCTCTCTTATCAACTCTTCCTGAGTCGTCAAATTAAACAACTTCTCCCTTCCTTTCCTGCTCAGAGCGTCGGCAACCACATTTGCCTTTCCCGGGTGATAAAGAATATCGCAGTCATAGTCTTTGATTAATTCTAACCACCTTCTCTGTCGCATGTTTAACTCCTTCTGTGTGAAGATATATTTCAGACTTTTGTGGTCCGTGTATATCTCACATTTTTCTCCGTATAGATAATGCCTCCATATCTTTAACGCAAAAACTACTGCCGCTAACTCTAAGTCGTGAGTAGGGTATCGTTTTTCGTAATCCTTTAATTGTCGTGATGCATATGCAATGACCTTGCCATGTTGCATGAGCACACAGCCAAGCCCCTTGTGCGATGCATCACTATACACCACAAAATTTCCCGCATCATCTGGTAATGATAATACAGGTGCTTCGCTCAATCTCCTTTTCAGTTCTTGAAGACTTTCTTCGCATTTGTCGGTCCATACAAATTTCACCGTCTTTCTAGTCAAATTGGTCAGCGGGGTTGCTATCTTAGAAAAATCTTGGATGAATCTTCGATAGTACCCAGCTAACCCTAGAAAGCTTCTCACCTCCGTCGGTGTTCTCGGTTGTTCCCAATTACTTACTGCTTCAACCTTCGCAGGGTCTACAGAGATTCCATTCTTATCCACCACGTGGCCTAAGAATTGAACCTTCTCCATCCAAAATTCGCACTTAGAAAATTTTGCATACATCTTCTCCTTCCTTAGCGCCTCCAAAACAATCTTCAGATGTTCGGCGTGTTCTTCCTCTGTCTTTGAGTAGATCAAAATGTCGTCGATAAAAACCACTACAAATTTATCCAAGTATGGCTTGAAAACTCGGTTCATCAAGTCCATAAATGCTGCCGGAGCATTAGTCAATCCGAATGACATTACCAAAAACTCGTAGTGTCCATAACGGGTTCGAAACGCAGTCTTTGGTATGTCCTCATCCCGTACCTTCAGTTGATGATATCCTGTTCGTAGGTCGATCTTTGAGAAACACTTTGCTCCCTTCAGTTGATCAAATAAGTCGTCTATCCTCGGTAACGGATATCGGTTCTTGATCGTTACTCTATTCAATTCTCGATAATCGATACAGAGCCTCATCGATCCGTCCTTCTTCTTAACGAATAGTACTGGTGCTCCCCAAGGAGAAACACTCGGTCGAATGTAACCCTTATCCAATAATTCTTGCAATTGCATCATTAATTCCTTCATTTCTACTGGCGCCATACGATATGGAGCTTTCGAAATCGGTGCCGTTCCCGGTGCTAAGTCTATTACGAATTCGATTTCTCTGTCTGGCGGAAGACCAGGCAGATCGTCCGGAAACACATCTTGAATTCATTAACTACGTATATATCCTTAATTTCTACTCCCTTCTTCCGAGTATCAACGATGTAAGCTAAATATCCTCCACATCCTTTCCTTAACAATTTCTTGGCCTGCATCATCGTAACGCAACACGATTGCTTAAGCGATGAGCTACCATAAAACACTACCTTAGACTTACTCGGAGTCTGAAGGTTCACACATTTGTTCTGACAGTCAATTATCGCAGCATGGTTATACAACCAATCCATTCCCAGTATTACGTCAAATTCTCCCAGTCTAATAGGAATCAAGTCTACGCTCAGTTCATGTTTACTAATATTTGCGCGACAATTTCGATAAACGTATTCTACAGGGATCACTTCCTTATTAGCAACTTCTATGATCAAAGGATTTTCTAATAGTTCTCGAGGTGTACTAAGTCTACTAGCAAATTCTTCAGATACAAAAGAACAGGTGGCACCCGAATCAAATAATACATAAGCATTTATATCATTGATTGGGATTATACCTGACACCACATCCTTCGCAGCCACTGCGTCTTGGACGGTCATGTTAAAAGTTCTGGCGGTTGGGCGGTTGGATTGTGCCGGTCCACCGATCATCAGCTTGTTGCCTCCTTGCTGATTACTACCCCCGCCACTTCCCTTCTTTGGGCAGTCCTTAATTCGGTGCTCCGTCGAGCCACAAGCAAAGCATCCTTGTATCTTCTTCGGTTTCAAACAGTTAGGCGAGATGTGCCCTTCCTGTCCGCAGTTGTAGCAAGTGCCACGTCCCTTCCAGCACTCGCCCTGGTGATTCTTCCCACACTTCGGGCATCCTTCAGCCCTCTTCTTGAAACCTCCACGAAAATTCCCTGATTGATTATTGTTGTTTTTGTTGTTGTTATTATTCTCCCACTTTCTCTTTCCCAAGTTGCTTCCTCCGCTACTACTTCCTCCCGTACGATTCTCTCCTCCAGTATTCTTTCCTTTCTTTTCTTTGTTATACTGACTTAAGGCCTCACTGCCGCCTTCCGCAATGATTGCCTTCTCCAGTAATGTTGCAAAGGAATCAATTTGAAGAACTGATACCTTATTGAACAGCCATGGCTTCAACCCTTGTTCAAAGCGTCTAGCCTTCCTCTCTTCATCACCAACTTGGTGCTCCGCAAATCGCGCTAGTTCGTTAAACCTAGCCGCGTATTGCGCCACCGTCATCTCACCTTGTTTTAACTCTAGGAATTTCACCTCCATCCTATTCTTCATACTTTTTGGAAAGTAATTTTCGAAGAACAGTGTCTTAAACTTATCCCAAGCTATTATCCCTTCTCCAGCTCTTTGTTGATTAGCCTCCCACCAGTAGTTCGCTTCTCCCCTCATCATGTACGTGGCAAACACCGTCTTCTGATCTTCGCCTACGCTAGCTATAGTGAAAGCTTTTTCGATCTCTTTGATCCACGTTTGTGCGATGATTGGGTCGGTAGTTCCCTCGAACTCCGGGGGTCCTACACTCTTAAAGTCTTTAAAGGTTGTTACTGGCACAGTTTGAGGGTTCGGGCGAACGGGTTCATTGTTCCTTCCCCTTAAGGCTTCTCCTAACAAGTCTACCAGTTTCTGGATCGGGTCTACTTGTTCTCTCTCATTGTTAACAGATTCTTCGGGTGCTGTCAATCTACGTCTGGGCGGCATTATCTGCATCACAAGTTTTCATTTTATTATTATTCAAGTATATTACTTAAGTATTTCTTTTAATACTAAAAGAATAAATTTATAACACGTTTCTAAAATCAACTCCATTTATATTCATATGCCATTTCATTTCATTACATGATTTCCCCAGCATACTGCTATAAATGTTATCACATATATCCCCTAATATCACAAAAGACGGGGAATATACCAACCTACTACCATACTACCCCTCTAACAAAAGCTAACTCGGGGTTTACATCATCATCCCACATCTTACACAAAAGATCGGGATTACAACATAGTATATACAATACATAAAGACACAACTAGTACTACCACTAGACTGACTAAGGAAATCTCATCCCATCATCCCGCGCTCCACTGCGCTCTTGTACTCCAACTGTGCTATATACGCAACCAGCTCTCGGCTCAAGGTATGTAGAGTCTGTCCCTGTTCTGCCGGGTAGTGGTACACACCATCAATCACCCTTTCAAAAGCTGAACGGAACACATACCCCATCTTGTTCATCTTTCTCTTCTTGCACCTGACCTCGTCCTCAAGGTCGTCGGCTCTCTCATTGGACGCTTCCCACTTCTCCTCGAAGTGTAACCTATCCATCACCTCCAACTCTAGCTGAGTACGGAGTGCCTCTTTCTCAGTCTTCTCACTCAGCTCCCTCTGCTCAACCTCTTCTAGCTTCTCTGCCAAATCTACATTCCTAGCCACTGACCTGTGAAATAGAGTCCCCATCTGGATCCCTGCCTCCCTACGGTAGGCAATCTCCACCTCTAACTCTTGCATAGCCAGCTTCCTCTGGTGGTCCTCGTCCCTCAGCTTCTGGAACTCAGACTCTCTCTCGTGGGCCTCTGCCTCCAGCTCCTGAACTCTACAGTCTAACTCTAGAATACGCTCCTCGTACTCGCCTAACATCTGTTCCTCTATAGTAGCCTCATCAGAGTCCTCTACTGGCTCATCCTCCATCGGCTCCTCCTCTGGATCAGTCTCTATCTCAATCTCGATCTCATCCTCGTCATCAAACTCGGATGGTGCAACTGCCTGCACTGGTGTAGCCTCTAGAGGTGCCTCGTATACTACGTGTATATCCCTGGGCTCCTCCTCTACAACTCTACTAGGTACCCCTGTGTCTGTCATCCTACACTCACAAACACAAGACAAGAAATAGCATCTCCATTAGAATGTTAAACAAAATATAAGTTCATTGTATAGAATGAAGTTACATTTCATAACAGACTAAGTCTCTCAAGGAAAACTCTACATGAGTTTTATCTCCTTCCTAACTTCTAAGTTCGCCTAAGTTATAGTCTAAGGACACTCGTTCCTAAGGTTTATAACTACAGCTTTGATACCAACCTGTGACGCCCCCAAATTCCAGGACCGCCACTTGGTCTCTCGAATTCGGTTCATCACGTGCTCATGGTAATACATCACAATAATAATAATTAAATATCATACGATCACAGCGGAAAATCTATTCTAGAATAATTTACAATGATTTATTATAATTATTCCCCCAAGTCTCGCAACCTACAGTACTTAATAGATTACCTAATAATATCAGTTAACGACTTATTACATAATCTAACTTAAGCTTAAACATAATCAAATCCAGTCTTACTACATCATCTTCATACAATATGAATATATTTAAAACATAACAGACATAAGCTAGTTGGTAGCTTTGCCCTTGCCCTTATCAACGCCCGAAGGTTCACCATGCTCTGCCTTAACTGAAATGTTTTAAGGAAAGCAAGAATGAGCACAAATTGCCCAGCAAGTAATATACAATAAGGGTGAGTAATAAGATTCTCAATTCTCGAAAGGGTATAACAAGATTTGATAGTTCAAGAATAACAAGAATATCAATAGTTCTCAATATCAGTCGCTAAGGACAGGATAATATCAATATGATTCAATAATAAGTCAATTCAAGATTTCAAATAATTGAATACTGAGTAGTCACTACGGACTATGAACTTCTACTAGAATTGACAGTAATAAACTGAAAATCCAACAAAAACAGGTACAACAGGTGATCAGCCTAAAGTACCCTTGTTATGCATAACAATCAACCATACTCAAGTGTGCACGTCGGTTCTCCGACAATTATATATTCCCTTCAAAGAAGGTTGTTCTTCTCAGTCAAATACAAGATCCCGCACCAATCAATTAGTTTGGGTCGCTTTTCAATAATATAAGTCTAGCCGAATCAAATGGCATAGACACTTTCACAATATTCAAGAACAATACTAAGTTCAACATGAATAATAGCTTTAATGAAATAAGAGTTCAAGTATGCTAATTCGATTCAACCGATTAAATAGGAAACTAGTTCGCAATACACAAGATAGGATACTTGCATAGTAAAAGAGTATAAGTTAGGAAACCTTCACAATCATAGATTTCCTTGCATAAAGTAAATGCGTCGGTTAGGATACTTGCACTTTAAAAGAGTGTAAGTAAGAGAACTTGCCTTTAGCGTAGTTTATCCACGAAAAGAAATCAACACTTTCGAATTCCTATCGTAATACAGTTACGTATATATATGATATTCATTAGTCATATAATTTAACTTCACATTTTCTCTTTGAATATACGATCAACACATAAGCTAAGTTTTACCTAGCTACACAGTTATATAGAATATAATTTCTATCCTTAACGTTCCTTCTTTAGAGTTTAAACGCATTCTCATATTATATAAGATCTCAACAATTAGCAAACATGCTTGCATATTATTAATATCTCATAAGACCACAATCAATACTAAATATATTTCATTTTAGCAAGTTACGGCATCTCCTTAAGTTAACCGTCAAAATCGGGTTCAAGTAACATCATATAATATCACGTAGCATGTATTCATATTTAAAGGATACTTTACATGCTTGTATAACTTTTCCAAATCCAATCGTACATGGTATAGGTTCTTAAGTTAATACTTAAAGCCATTCAAGGACACGAACTCATATGGTCTAACATGGTCGCTTTTAAACACATAAGATATTCATATAACTTGTATTAGTCATGCTCATGAGTACTCGTATTGCATATATGTAGCTAGCATTGTTATTATCTTGAAAACATGCTTTGTTCATGCTAAACTTTAATCATGGCAACTAATCATGGTATATATACATGCATGACACATGAATGAGTCTAAGAGTACTATCACATGTGTTCATAAATGTCAAATTCTAATTCTCGTCATAACATACCAACGTTCACGTTCAAAGCTTATACTTTGTTAGTATAGTTCATTAATAAGGTCTATCATGTTCATGCTTCCTTATGAAACCCATATACACAAGTTAACATGCTTTTCATGTATTTCAAGGCCCTATAAACATGCTCGAAAAGTCAGAATGTATACATGGTTTTTACATGTCAATATCAACCTTCAAAACTTGTATTTTTGTTAGAAAGGTGCACTAGTTGGGTTCACATGTCCATATTATATCACGGAACCTATATACATAAGTTAGTATGCATTTCATGTGTTTCTAGGTCATACTAACATGTCTCGAAAGTCAGAATATTAACATGCTTCATATATGTTAACGTCGTTCATGAAACTTTAAGTTCGTTTTCAAACTATATGTCGTTTGGTTAACCATGCATGCTAATATACTAAAACATGCTCACATTGCCTCATTAGGTTTATATATAGTATTAATCATGCTTTCATGCTTGTTTAAACAAAAATCAAACAATTAGTTCATAACAGTTTTGTTGCAGAATGCAGAAAAAACTGAACACAGAGGCTGGCGCTGCGGCGCGGCACAGCAGCTCACTACTGGCGCTGCGGCGCGAGTGGCGCTGCGTGCGGCGCTGCGGCGCGGGCTGCGGCGCGAGTGGCGCTGCGGCGCGGGCTGCGGCGCTGCGGCGTCGAGGCAGTTTTCTGCAGTTCAGACTGCAGCGAAATCCGACCAAAAACCTCCCATTTCATCGATTTCAACATACCCAAATGCTATTAGACTTGTTTAACTTACTAACACGTACATATATGCTTATATAATAGTCAATAGCAATTATCAATTCCCAATTTCATGAACACCAACTAATTTCACGATATTTGATGTTTTTACAGAAATCTCAGAAATGGAAACACCAAAAATGAAATTGAAGAGCAATGAAGCATATATAGTAATTCTAATCACATATATAAGTCCTTTAAACAACTAATTATTATTCTCAATTCACAAAACCATAACTTCCAACTGAAATCAAGAATTCACGAATAGAAATTTTGACAGAAAATGACAATGAAGATACGAAGAGGATTTATACCTCTGTAAATGATTTAAGCTTGCTGCTATCTCAATAACACTGATATATATATATATATGCTCTCTAGTCTCACTTAGCCAAAATGCTCAGCAAAAGAAATGTGAAGGAGATGAGGCTATATTTATAGAACTCCCATTATACAGACAAAGCAATTGTATCCCATATCAAACTAACGGATTATAGGAATGCATGAAGGTTATCAAAGGGTAGGTAATTAGTGGTTGGATTCATCATGAATCCCACTCCCTCCACAATCATGAGCTATGAAATGCTAGTTGCTGAGTTTGGGGAGAAGAAGAAGGAATAGGCCTTAGCTGTATGTCAAGCACGTGAAGAGCAAATGGGACACTTAAAATGAGACAATTGATTTAACTCCTCAGCATTTGCAAATACTACACTTGTATATACACACCATATACATATGTTATATATATATGTACTCTTAGGTTATAATTTAAATCACAATGTACTTCACATAATGTAATAAGTGTAATTTACACACATATAATCCAGGTACGTTTATCTTACTGATATAATACCATCGGATACTACCACATTACATTATATCATATATTATTAAATTGTATTACTCAACAATTATTTATAATAGATCCATGATACATTATTTTAATGTATATCCACACATCATTTGTCACCTACACATATCATAACATATAGTTACTATACATTTAATTCGCATGCTTGCACATATAATTTCTCATCTTATAATTTGAATATTAATTAATAATATACACATATCCTACATCCATCAATATAATTGTTAACCTCCATAACAATTTAATTAACCCTTATATGATTAATTATCACTTTGATATAAATCTTATTGTATTTATAAACACGTTGCTCATTATTATTAAGTTTCTTGCAATAATAATAATCACATATTGTTAATCGATCCTCATTAGTATTTTATAACAGTTAATTAATATTCTTCGATTAACAATTAATATAGATTAATTGTTCGCTTAAATTAATATAATCATTCTTATATTACGCCACTGTGCCACACAAGGCAATCAACGAGTTTATCACAAACTCCACCAATTTCTCAATTATTATAATTATTCAATTATATATAATTGAATTAATTCATCTCATAACACAAAATCATTTATATTCAAATAAATTCTCATTTCCATTAATATATTTATTTAATAATATATGGAAATTCTCGGGTATTACAGAGTCAGCCCAACCTCTTTCAAATTATGGTGCACACCAACCAGTTGTTGCTATTCCACAGAGAGGCTTGTTACTCTCCTCCTCTCCTTGTGCAGGTTCTGATGAAGTCCTTTTTCCCTCTTTAGCTAAAGTGAATGAAGATAGCGTGTCCATACCTCCTAAGACCTGGAGCTCGGTAGTTACTAGTTCTGTAAATGAGAAGAACTTGGGTTTGAGTTTTTTCCCCCCTATGTCATCCGATGGTAGTGTCACGGTTAAACCCCCTGTTGATGTCCTCAAGCTTGGTCTCAATAAGTAGTCTACCAGTCTGGTGGGTCTTTTTATCCACTCGAAACTACCTTTTAAGTTGGTTGAAACTTCTGCTAAGAAATTATGGGGACACCTGGGGCTGTCTAAAGTTTATCTTTATGACAAGGGGTATTTCATATTTAAGTTTGATTCAGTTATGGAACGAGACAACGTCTTAGCTACGGGACCATGGTATATTGCGTCCAAGCTGCTATGTTTACAACTATGGCAAGAAGGGGTTAATTTCATTAAAGCCGAATGTAACAAGGTTCCAATATGGGTCAAGTTCAGCAACATACTTCTCTCTTATTGGACGAAGGAGGGTCTGAGCTATTTAGCAAATGCTGTTGGTCGTCCTTTATTTGCTGATGCTATGACTTCTAAACTAGAGCCAATGAGTTATGGTCGAATTTGTGTAGAGATGGATGCTATGTCTACATTCCTAGCTTCTATTAATGCTGTTGTGTTTGATGGTAAGGCCTTGGTTGAGGAAACTGTTGCCGTAAAAGTGGAGTACTGGAGCAGACCTCCCTCTTGTTCAGAATGTAAATGTTTTGGTCACTCCCTCCTTAAGTGCCCAAAAACTAAATTTCAGTGGGTTCCTAAGACCTCTCCTAATTCTACCGTGGCCCCTTGTCCCCCTAATCTGAATGATGTCATGGACTTTCCTTCCCTATCCCCCCGATCCTGAGGGTTCTTGGACTGCGGTTACTAGAGGGCCCAAAAACACTTCTTTTCTCCCTGCAATTCCCACTGTTTATAATACTAACCTTTTTCCCCCATTGCTTCCCCCCCTCCAAATCTGTTGCAGTTCTCGGACACTGAATCCCTTGCCTCTGCAAATCCCCTGGTTGCTAGACTCAAAGCAGTTGATGAGAAAGAAGGTAAAGACCTAAAGCATAAAAGGGGCCCTGGGAATGGTTCTGAAAACTCCAAAGCTGCCAAGAAGAGGAAAGGCAAAAGGAAAGCTGCACTCTCCTCCCCCCCCCTCCTGATTATGTTAGCTTCCTATAATGTTAGAGGTTTAAATAAAAAGCCTAAGCAGGCTTATGTTAGGCAATTCATTGCGAATAATAATATCTCTTTTGTGGGGCTATTGGAAACTAGAGTCAAAAGCCATAATGCTTCTAGAATTTCCCGTAGGATTTGTAACAATTGGAGTTGGGCTTTTAATTATGATTTGCACTGTAATGGTCGGATTTGGGTTGGATGGAATCCCACTTTCTGGAATGTGGATGTCCTTTTTGTCTCCTCCCAAGCCATCCACTGTAAAGCTCAACATGTTACATGTACTAATAGTCCCTTTTTTGTCTCTTTTATTTATGGTCTTAACACATATTTGGAACGGTGTGTTCTATGGAGTGAACTCTTGGCTCTACATCCTACTGATTGTTGATGTTTAATGGGTGATTTTAATGCCATCAAAAACTTCGAGGAAACTAACCAAGGACATGTTAGTTGGGACACTGGCATGGATGATCTCCTGACCTTAACCACAGCACTTGGCGCAGCGGTAAGCTTCGACCTGGGGTGAGCCGTAAACCCGGACATCTTGGGATCGATCCCCGCCTGCAACAAGTGTGAGAAATTAGTAATAATTTTGTGTGGCCACGGGGACGCGGGCGTAAGCTCGTATGAAAAGGCTGACCCGGGTCCGAGAGATATAGTCCGACTGCGGTCGGGATACTCTCGGTTAACAAAAAAAGAAAAAAAAAAGATGATCTCCTGACCTTTGCACACTCTGCTAGACTAGATGATATTAGAGGGGTTGGCCCTCTTTATACTTGGTGGAATTTTCAACTTGACAATCCAATCCTCAAGAAGTTAGATAGAGCAATGGGGAATGCTTCTTGGTTTGGGACATTTCATGATGCTCAAGCAGTGTTTGCTCCGAGGGGTATCTCCGACCATTCCCCTATCCTCCTTAACACGAGACTTTCCAGCACTCGACCGAAGAAGCTTTTTCAGTTCTTTAATCATCTGCTCCTTTTGGAAGGGTTCTCTAGCTGCGTCAATCAGGCTTGGTCTCAGCCAATTCATGGTAACCCCTTTTTTGTGTTTTTCAAAAAGCTCAAAAGGACTAAAAGAGCTCTGATCTCTTTTAACATCTCTGCTGCGCACCTTACTTCTGCTGTGAAGTCTGCTACCAATGCACTCCACGTTGTCCAATCTCTGCTCCACTCCTCTCCCCTTGATCCTAGCCTTTTAGAGTCTGAGAAGGCTTGCTCCTTATAGCTCTGCAATGCTTTGGCGAGGGAAGAAACGTTATTACAGCAAAAATCTCGTGTTACATGGCTTTCCTTGGGTGACAAAAACTCGGGATACTTCTCCAACATGATAAAAAGTAGATGGAATTCAAATAAGATCCTCTCCATCGAGAATGAATCTGGAGGCTTGGTTCATGGCCAGGAGGCAGTGGGAAATATAGCGGTGAGCTATTACAAATTGCTGTTCAACCCCTCCTCTGACCCTTCCTATTCTGGATTTTCCAGTTATGACGTTAATCCTCAGAATCTGGTGACTCCTGCCCAATCTCTATGCTATCTGCTCCATTATTACTCTTGTTCCCAATGATAGTAGTGTGCATACAAGCCAATCATGTATGATGATAAAGCACGTACTTTGTAAATAATCTTATTTATTTATTAATGAAATATTCATTTATTAAAGGCATTTAATTATCTACATGTTGCTGTTTTTATAATATGTAAATAACCCATAGTTTTAAGCAATGCTTTTAGAATCATGATGATGATCATGCTAATGAGATCTAAATTCTTAGAAAGTTTTAAAACTTAAATAGTTCCCAATCGTGGGATTACTAAAAAGGGGATTAGTAAATCCGGATAGATTGGTACATATGTTGCTTGCTCATTGGATGAGGATGATTGATCTCATGATCATTTGTGTGGAGACACTAAAGCATGTATGTAGGTGCTTATTGGAGAATAAGTTCACTGAACGTGATTCGCTATGGAATACCTAATGGAGTTTTACTCGCATGTCAATAGGAATTCCTAATGTGATAGTAGTACAAGTGATCCTTGGACTTGAGATCATCATAGTATCTTGTATGTAACAAATTATACTTTGACTTATTCCTTAAGACCTTTTAAGGCATATATAGGGTATGCTTGGGTATAATGAGTTACATATGAAGATAATGAATGATCAATAAAGAATCTACCACCTCTAGTAAAAGAGGAGATATGTCCTATGTGATTCGTTAAATGACAACCCAGGAATCCTTGGCCAAGGTGAAATGAAATTAGAAAGGAGTTTTTAATTTGCATTATTTGGAGTTGTGCATTTTCTAATCGAAATACATATAATTAAATAAAATAAGACTTGACAGTAAATCCATGTCTTATATTTAATTGGGACATTGTATGGTGGAAGGATTGAATTGTATGGTAACTATTAACTCACAGGTTCTTTTATGATTAATGTTGAAATCTATATTATCTGGAAAGTCGTTGATCGCTAGGGAGGCTTATCCCTATTGTAGAATAAATATTATTTATTTAAATAGATTATTAGTTTAATTTATTTATTTAAATAAGATTAAAATTGTTTTAATTGATTTATTCACAACCGGTTTAATATGGAGAACCTAAAGGGTCACACCATAAAAGGAAGAGTAATTATTTAAGAAGGTAATGGCATAATCGTAATAATGCATTAAGTATAATTAATTTAATCTATGGTGATAGAATAAATTAAATAGCTTAATGTTTATTATTTAATATTTTGGAAATATTAAATATAAATTAATAAGAGGAGTCTTATTAATATTATTACAATTATTATTATTTTAATTTCTAAAGGAGTTTAGTAATTAATTTAATATTTAGTACTCTCATTTATTCCTAATAAGATTAGGAGACAAATTAATTAAATGAATTTAATTAATTATTCCCATGTGGTGGGAAGCCTAAATTAATTAAAGGAGTTTAATTAATTAAAAGAAATCCCATGTCTAATAGGATTAGAAGGGTTGACTAATATCTATATAAGAGGAGTCTTATAATAGATATTAAATAATGCAATTTCAATTGTTGGAGAGTACTCCTTTTCTATAGTGGATAGAAAACTAAGCCAATCACCCTCCTTCTTGATAATTCATCTTCCTTGGTGGATCACCTCTAGAGGCCAAACACTTGGGTGGCTAACGTTGATCAAAGGAAGGAATCTAACCCGAAAATTCAAGGAGATCACGAAGAACAAGGAGTTGAACTAGTACCTGTGGAAGCTTCGTTCTACAAGGGTATGATTCCATAACTTCTTATTTATCGTTTTAAATTAATAATTTGCATAAAGGATGATCCGGGTAATGGTTTTGTAGAAATTTTTTTAAACTCTGATATACCATGCTTCCGCTAATATTTGCAATTTGATTGCGTCACGATTTCTTACAAACCCAAACACCCAAGTGTCCCAATCCGTCATCCATGTCTGATTTTTGTCCAATTGCTTGTTGTAACACGATCTATAAATGCATTGCTAAGATCCTTGCTAACAGACTCAAGGTAGTGCTTCCAACCATTATCGACAAGGCTCAATCAGCTTTCGTTAGGGGCAGGTCTATTAGTGAAAACATTTTTCTTGCTTAGGAGCTTTTTAGGAACTACCATAGGAATGCTGGACCTCCGAGATGCGCCCTTAAAATTGACTTGAGGAAAGCTTTCAACACTGTGAATTGGAAATTTCTCTTTGATATCTTGGCTGCTTACCAGTTTCCTCAAACCTATATTGACTGGATCAGAACCTGTGTCTCTACAGCCATGTTCTCCTAAATGAAGACTTGTGTGAGATGTATGCATGGTTTTGAACGCGATAGTAATAGGTTTTGCATTTTGACACTAATCAAACTAGAACGAATTCATAGGCCTCATAATCACCTCTTTCTTTGACAATTTGAGAGAACCAATGAAACAATAAGAAGGTCTCCCTAAATCAAGACTTGTGTGAGATGGACGCATCGTTTTTAACGCGATAGTTATGGGATTGCTCCTTTTGATGCTAATCAAATTAAAACGAAGTAATAAGACTCCTAATCACCTCTTTCTTTCATAATTTTAGAGAACCAATGAAACAATAAGAATGTCTCCTTAAATTAAGACTTGTATGAGATTTACGCATCGTTTTTAACGCGAAAGTCATGGCATTTCTCCTTTTGATGCTAATAAAACTAGAACAAAGTTATAGGATCCTAATCACATCTTTCTTTGACAATTTTAGAACACCAATGAAACAATAAGAAGGCTCCTTAAATGAAGACTTGCGTGAGATGTACGCATGGTTTTGAACGCGATAGTCATGGGTTTCTCGTTTTGATGCTAATCAAACTAGAACGAAGTAATACAACTCTTAATCATCTCTTTCTTTGTAAATTTGAAACAACCAATGAAACAATATGAAGGTCTCCCTAAATGAAGACTTGTGTGGGATCTACGCATTGTTTTGAACGGCGATAGTGATGGGATTGCTCCTTTTGATGCTAATTTCAACTTGAACGAAGTAATAGGACTCATAATCACTTATATTTTGACAATTTTAGAGAACTAATGAAACATTAAGAAGGTCTCCCTAACTTGTGTGAGATGTACGGATCGTTTTGAAGGCACTAGTGATAGGATTGCTCCTTTTGATGCTATTCAAACTAGAACGAATTCATAGGACACATAATCACCTCTTTCTTTTACAATTTGAGAGAACCAATGAAACAATAAGAAGGTCTCCCTAAATCAAGACTTGTGTGAGATGTACGCATCATTTTTAACGCGATAGTAATGGGATTGCTCCTTTTGATACTAATCAAACTAGAACGAAGTTATAGAACTCCTAATCACCTCTTTCTTTGACAATTTTAGTGCACCAGTAAAACAATAAGAAGGTCTCCTTAAATGAAGATTTGTGTGAGATGTACGCATCGTTTTGAACTCGATAGTCATGGGTTTCTCCTTTTGACGCTAATCAAGCTAGAACGAAGTAATTCAATTCTTAATCACCTCTTTCTTTGTAAACTTGAAACAACCAATGAAACAATATTAAGGTCTCCCCAAATGAAGACTTATGTGAGATCTACGCATCCTTTTGGATGCGATAGTGATGGGATTGGTCATATTGATGCTAATTTCAACTAGAATGAAGTAATAGGACTCATAATCATCTATATTTTAGCAATTTGAGAGAACTAATAAAACATTAAGAAGGTCTCCCTAAATAAAGACTTGTGTGAGATGTAAGGATCGTTTTGAAGGCATTAGTGATAAGATTTCTTCTTTTGATGCTAATCAAACTAGAACGAATTAATAGGACTCTTAGTCACCTCTTTCTTTGTGATAACTCAAAAATTTATAAAATCTTGAATGATTAGAATAAAGGTTAAAGAATAAAACCTATGTGAGAATTTGAGAATTTATTTAAAAATTTTCAAGTAAAACCTATATGGTTTGCTATTCTTAGGTTATAAAGAAAATATGGGTTATAAAATTTCAAAACCCTAGAAATGAATTAATATGTACTTGAATAAATATCAAGGATAAGGTATTACGATACCTATAAATTCGATGTGAACTGAATGGTCCAAAGAAATGTTATAATGATGCATGTGGAAATTTTATTAAGGGAATAAAAATTCACATGAAGAGATACTATGAGGTTAAACGAAGATGAGTATATGTATAGAAATATATATATATATATATATATATATATACACTTAGTAGTAAGGTGCTATATATTTTAGCAAGAGGAATGATGAATTAAGTTAAGGATACGAGAATCAAGTGAAGACTATGTTAGCAATTAGCATAGCTTAAATGTTGGCCTTGACTGGCAAATAAGAAGATGAATAAGCATAGAGCTATTAGCTAATATGATTAGCAATAAAAATAGACTAAGTTAAAACTCAAAATTTGAGTTAGAGATGGAATTTTGAATCACGGACTGCTCGGTTGCGTCCGGAACATTAATTTTGAACCCTGCCAGATGTGCCTTGAAGATTGACCTTATGAAGTCTTTCGACTCTCTCTCCTGGGACTTTCCCTGGGCTGCTCTCAAGCTTTTCCATTTTCCTCGTAAGTTCTTATTTTGGATCAAGTCTTGTATTTCGACCTCCAGCTTCTCTGTTAAGGTTAATGGTGCCTTATGCGGTTACTTTAGTGGGGCAAAGGGGCTTAGGCAAGGTGATCCTCTTTCCCCTTACCTTTTTGTCATTGCTATGGAAGTCCTCTCTCTTTGGCTTGTTAAGGCTTCTAAGCAACCGTCCTTTAAGTTTCACTGGAGAACGGCGCCTTTGTCTCTTATCCATCTTTGCTTTGCGGATGACCTTATCATTTTTTGTCATGGTGACATTGGTTCTATGAAGCTTGTTAAGCTCTGTCTTGATCAGTTCTCGTTGGCCTCTGGATTACACATTAATGCTTTAAAGAGTATGTGTCTTCTATCCCATGTCCCTCCTAATCAAGCTGATCTCATTATTAGCCACCTGGGGTTCCAATTGGGAAAGTTTCCTGCCACCTTCCTGGGTGTTCCTTTGATCACCACTAAATTAAGTCTTGCTGATTGCCGGCCTCTTCTAGATAGAGTCACTTCCAGAATTCGCTCGTGGACTAACAAGCTTCTTTCCTATGCTGGTCGTGCGCAGCTTATCAAATCAGTCATTTTGCCCTCCCAAACCTATTGGTCTTCTCACTTTATTCTTCCTTCTGCTGTTTTGAAAGAGCTTCAGTCCCCTATGTCCAGATTCCTATGGAAAGGTCCTTCTATGGGAAAATATGGTTCCAAAGTTGCTTGGTCAAAAATTTCTCTTCCTTATGCTGAAGGAGGTCTGGCTATTAAGAATCTTGATGATTGGAATAAATCTTTAATCATGATTCATTTATGGAATATTATTAATCCCTCTTCTACCTCTTTTTGGGCTAAGTGGGTGCATGCTATTCAACTTAAGAATAAGTTCTTCTGGATCACCCCAATCCCAAATAACTGCTCCTGGATTTGGAGAAAAGTGCTTCAATGTAGGGATCTTGCTTGTAAGCATCTCTCCTATGAGATTGGCAATGGAGCTAGGACGAGCCTCTGGTTTGATCCGTGGTTGGGTCATTCCCCTTTGGCCACATCTGTGCATTCGTCTTTGGTTATCAACTCTGGGCTTGGTCCTTCAACTTCCGTTAGTAGCATTATTCTCAATTATAGTTGGGTTCTTCCTTCTTCCGATCATCAGGATGTTTTTGCTTTTAGGTCCTCTTTTGATTTTTCTAGAGTTTGCAATTCGGATAATCATGATAGGCTTCTTTGGGATGGTATTGTGGCTAAAGATGTGAATGATGCTTTAATTTGGCCCTCTATTCGAAGTGTTGGGACTCCTGTGGGGTGGCATAGCTTGGTGTGGCATAAGATTGTGCCTCTGCGTCACTCTTTTATTCTCTGGCTTGTTTTCCACAATGGGTTGAGAACTCTTGATAGACTGGTCCAGTTTGGTCTTGATTATGACCCTATGTGTGTTCTTTGTTGCAGTCATAGGGAATCTTTCAGCCATCTCTCCTTTAATTGCTCCTTCTCTTTTCAAATTCTGGTTGCAGTCCTTAGACTTTGTGGTTGGAGAGGTTTTAGTCGGGATTGGTCTACTATCACAGATTATATTTCTAGTTCCTCTTGTCCCAGATTTCGCTTCAGTCTTTTACGATTGGGTTTTGCCATTGTGGTTTATAGGATCTGGGGTGAGCGAAATTCTAGGATCTTTTCCAAAGTTAATACTCCTGCCAGGGTAATTATTCGTGACATTATCCATTTGATTAAGTGTGGGCTTCATACTAATGCTAAATTTCAAAAAATCAGAAATAGGTCTTGTTATCAATCTTTTATTTTGTAACTGGCTCACTCATTCTGGGATGTCCGTTGGGATGCTAGCTTTATGGTGCTGCAATCTCGGATTTATGCTGGCTCTGTGTGTTCTTTTTGTGTCTCTGCTGGTTCACTCTACTGCTCTCATGTGCTACTGTCTGGTCTTGGGTGTGGCTGCCACTGCTGCAGGTTTCTGCTGCTGCTGTTTTGCTACAGTTTCTGCTACTGGGTTCAGCAGTCCCTTTGCTTGTCCAAGCTGCCCTTAGTGGTTTGCTCTGCTTTGCTGTGGGTCTGCTGGTGTTGCCTTTTGTTAAGTTTGCTGGTGTGGCCATCTGCTGCTGTTGTTGGGTTGCTGTTGGGTTGCCTGCTGCTGCACTTTGGTTTTGGTCTGTCTCTCCCATGCTGTTGCCTGCTGCTGGTTGTTTCATTGCTTTTCCAATCGTCGTCTTGTTGCTGCTTTTGGTTGATTGTATGCTTATTTCCTGCTGGGTACTGTTACTGTTACGGTTCATGTGCATGCTTATTGATGCAGTCATTTGGCCTCCTCTCCTGAAATCCTTGTTTGGCTGGCTGGTTTGGCTATGGTCGGCTGTCCTGCATTTCCTTTTGTTTGGTTATGCTGCGGATGGAGGGGGTCTACTTTTGTATACTGGGCGTTGTCTGCTACCACTCTGGGCATGTTATGTTTGGTTTTTGCAGTTTTGCTTGAAGTCTGTTATATGGGCAGGTTTGGCTTGGCCCATGTTGCTGCTTGGTTTTGGGCTGGGCTTTGATTTTGTTTGCTGCTCAAACTGTTATTGGTCTGTTTGGTCAAACTTGTTTGCTCTATGGTTTATTTATACTGTTTGTTGTTTTAGCATTTAGCCATGATGTTGGGCGTTCCCTTGTAATCTTATATAGTCTTAACATCATAGGGCATGTCCTATGATGTATTCGCTATATTCTGATTGGGTAACTCCCATTAGGTCTTGTATTTCTCCTTTCATTTATTTAATTCAGCCTAAATTTAGCAAAAAACAAAAAACAAAAATATGTAAGGGCTGACTTTTTGGTCAAAGCCAACATTTGACTTTTATGGAGAAAAGTCAAAATTGGAGTTAGAAGTGGAATATGTTTCGTATTGAATAAATAAATATATTATATATATATATATACCAATGTAAGGGATTTATTTTATAATCTCAAGTTACAATATATTCTGAAACTTAATTATAGCAAGTGTAATTGGGTTATGTAAGTTAATTAATATTATTGATATATGAGAACGTGTTTATATTAATAATAATGTATAAGAGTCCAAATGATAATTTATTTTATGGACTAAGGAGAATAAATAGTTTAAACAAGCCCATTAGTTTAATTAAGCATTGTACTTGTAGATAGTTTAATTAAGGGTAACTAAATTATTAGTTAGCCTAATATTAAATTATCAAGTGTGTTAGTATCTCAAATAAATAAACTAAGGGAGCCCAAGTTGATTGTAGTTAGTAGTTAAGCTAATTAGAAATCAAGCCCAAGTAATTAATGTTGGATTGCCCAAAATATTATATTAAATGGCCCAAACCTTGGTCCATTAAGTGAGGAGACTTGTTAGTCCTCTGATAAATGTGTAATAGTCCAAGAAGTAAATAATACTAGTGGACTAGCCCAATTGGATTAATAATCAAGCCCACTTATTTTAGTGGAGGTGGACTTGAATGTCATTACTTAAATTAATTAACTAAGCCCAATATGTGGAATTAATAAATAGTAGCCCAAGTAGTGTATAAATAAACTTGTCTACTAGTGGCCCAAATTAATTAATTGTGAGCCCAAACATTAATTAAGGAGGCCCAAACCTTGGTCCATGAAAGAAAAGACTTTTAATCATTAAAATGAGTATATAACACAATAAAAATAAATCAATAATGGGAGAAAAAGGGGTGCATGGCCGGCCACTAAGGGGTAATATGGGGAGGATTTGAAATTTTATTAAGCTTACCCAAAATCTTGGTTATAATCTTTTGAAACCAACACTCATGACTTGTGTCACTCTCCTAGCATATCCAACACTTGTGTTTAGTGACTAAGCAACCAAGTAATGATTAGGGAAGAGAGTTAGTGGAAGAATGCTTACACTTTCAATTATACCCACTCCATTAACTTGATTTCATTTTATTATGCTTCCAAGTTCCTTAGCTACTAGAGAAAGAAAAAGAAAATATAGAGAGAGAAAAGAGAGAGAGGTTCGGCCACTTCAAGAGGAAGAAGAGGGTCTTGATCTTCATGCATGCTAAGTATCTAAGGTACTTTGGGAAGATAAGGAAGATAGCAAGAAGAACTTTGATTCTCTTCATTATCAAGTTTTGATTTCTTATTTGTTGGATTTTGATGAAACAAAGAGTCTTAAGTTTTATCTTTGAAAACCCTTCATATATATGTGTATAAATATTTTATATGATGA
Source organism: Panax stipuleanatus (assembly GCA_020205555.1). Lineage (NCBI taxonomy): Eukaryota > Viridiplantae > Streptophyta > Magnoliopsida > Apiales > Araliaceae > Panax > Panax stipuleanatus. The sequence continues at coordinate 59,715,844 of CM035124.1, read as the reverse complement.
TCAAAACATTTTTGAAGTTGAAAGTAAGATCAAAAGAGAGATTTATAGCAAATGGGTAGAGAAAGACACATGTATGCATGCACTAGGTAATTTTATGTTAGATTCTTTTGATGCATGTTAAATATGGTTAATATCATGATTAGAGTGTTAGATCTTGAGTTTAAACAAATGAGACTTGTGGATTTATATGAGTTCATGTGATGAGATTTGAAAAAAGGATGTTAGATGGATTTTTGAAGAAATTTTTATTTAACTAGTATGCTATAACATGTGCATGTTGAAATTTACAAGTGATATTTGAGGTTTTATTTCTTGGTATACTAGATGCATGAGTTAAGGGCAAAACCCCTTTGGAATCACTAAAATATGTGTTAAAATGAGCAAGTTATGAATTAAATCCCAAATTACCCAACTGTTGAGAACATGCTACTGATCAGTCACTTTTGGACTATTTTCGGTAACCAAAACAAACTCAAATTTGGTGTTTGATATATGAAAAATGTATTTAGGGAAAATACGAATCCAATGATACCAAATGGACCTAAATCCGAGATGTAGATCTCGAGATATGAGCGTTTTCGTAAAGGACCCCAAATCTGGAAAACGAACTAACTGTTATGAATATCCTTGCTGATTAGTCAATTTGACACTGATTTCCGGGATCTAAACAGAATAGAAATTGATGTTTGATAATTGAAAATTGGAGTTCGGGAAGATACGAATCCAACGCCTCCGACGGAACCAAAATCCGAGTTGTAAACTTCATTCTACAAGCGTTTCCGTGAAGGCAAATCTGAATATTTTGGGCGAAAATTTGAGTAATAATATGAAGTGAAATGAAAGTGAGTTATTATAATAAAAAACTTTAAACTAATGGGCTAGTAAGTTAATTACACATAAAATAAAATGTAATTAATTATTTAATTATTATTTAAATGATGTTAAGTAATAATTAAAATGAGTTAGTGTTAATAAAATAACTACTTATTATTTATTAAGATTAAATAATAAATTGAGTTAATCAATTAATTAATTATTATTTAATTAATATTAAATAATGATTAAAGTGTATTTAAGTAAGATTAAGTAATAATGAAGTAATTACTTACTTACTTTGACATGAAAGTTTATATAATTAATTATCTATTATTTAAATAATAAATAAGGACGAATGTTAATTAATTATTCTTTTAATAATAATAAGGAATGATTAAAGAAGAATGAAGTGAATAAATTAATTATTATTTATTCAAGGATGAGGGAGTTATTAATTATTATTTAAACACAAATAATAATTTAATTGTCCATTATTTAATTGACATTAAATAATAATGAGTTATAATTGGTTATTAGTAAGTAATAACTAAAGGTAAATAGTTAATTATTATTTAACAAATATTAAATAGTAATCGAAGGAAGAGGGAGTTAACAATTGAAGGAAATTAAATAATTCCTTAATTAAACAATTATAATAAATTGTTTAAAGATCTAATAAGTGTTTATCACTTAAGAAAAATCTTATTAAATATTAAATCATTAACTTAAGATCAATTAAATATCTTATAGGATTAATGATAGTACATTAGATGTATGTACCTTGTGATTGTATTATTGGTTAGATAATAATACGAGTAAGCGTATTAATGAACAATTATACGCAACACTAATTGATAGATCTACATTATCAATGTTAGGTCATTCAAAGAGTGTTAATTAAAGCTAGTAAGCTGTAGCTCGTCAAACATGCAAGTTTCCTAACTCAAACTTGAGTTATTATTTTTCAAGCATGTTGGTGGATAAATATTGTTGATTATTCCACATCCTGATGAATTATTGTGAATCGCACTTTGTGCAATTGAATTCCTGTTCTACTATTTATTGAACTGCGAATGGATTAAAGTTTTTTTTCCCGTTAAAGTTAGACTATATTAAAAAAGATGGAGGTTACAAAACTCAAGGGAGACCCAAACTAGAATAGAAAAGACTTTATAGGACATGCCCTACGTAATCAAAACTATTAAACTTTGAGACATAGGCAACTAGCTGGCATAAAGAACAAAGAGAGTAGCCCAAAACGAGGCCCATCAAACAAATTTGCTACACAAAGGCAAATAAAACCAAAACCAACATATGACCATAAACCGGATAAACATAAGCCCATAAGTGGGCCCAGCAGGTCAACATGGCAGAAAGCCATGATCCAATCCACAACCAACAAAATAATCACAGTCGGCCCAATGAGGAAAACCACAGAGCAGAAAAGGACCCATTTGACAAACCGGATGGCATAGATCGAACCCAACAACCATAGCTGCTAAAACTTTTCGCAAAAGAGAGGAACCAAACAATAGGGGGGAACCAGCAGCAGCCCCTAGAACCAAAACTCAAAAACAAACCGTGCAAACCCAGCAGCAGAAGGAAGAAGCAGCATAAATAACAGCAAAAGCAGCAGAACCAAAGGGAAGGCGAATCCAAACCATGCTCACAACAACAACCAGACCAAGCCAGCAGGAGCTGCAATCCCAACAGCAATAAGGCACATAGAGCAGCAACAACAACATGCTTGAATACTGGAGCCACGCAGCATGGCAAGGGCAGACCACGAACAGGCCACAGCAGCAACCCGGCAGTTGCGCCAACACACCAAAACCAGTTTAACAAATGGGAAGATGCAGTTGCAGCAAAAGCCAACCTGCAGTTGCAGTTGAACACAGCAAACTGCAGCAGTCAAATGGAGACTAACAAATAGAAACTAGCAACAGCAGACCAAAACCAAACAGCAGCACAGTAGACCCATGAACCCAGATAGCAGCAAACAATCAGAAAAAGCAAGACCAACTTGCTGTGAAGACCAGCAAGAATCTTAAAAGCAAACCTCAAAAGCAAACAGCATGGGGGGATCCAACTTAAGACACACAAGAGGCCGCATTTACAGCCCATATCTAAATCAAAGCCCACATCCGAGATCAAACCGCACGGAGCGAGGAAGCCAGCTAGACTCGATCGGATCAGAAAGGGCCAGCCCCAAAGCAAAACCCAGAATCCCAAAACCAGAAGGAAACACATTTTGCAGCAGCCAAACAAGCTAGTGGAAAGAAGAAACTCAGCCCAAAGATAACATAAATTACAGGTCAAGCCTAGAGAAGCAAGGCCTGTCCTTGACTTTCTGGAATTTTTTAACAATGTGGAGCTTACTTTTGATAATCTATATAAAACTATGAGCAATAAGTCTGACCGGTTTAGGACGAATACCATGAATCCGGGCATTTCGTTCCTGCCAGATATGATAGGATGTAGCAGCAAATCCAAGATGAAGGATTCCAATATGCATGGGAGACTTTGGGCGGGATATAATGAAATTGGAAATAGAGGCCCAGTTCTAGATAAACCCTTCCAACCACAGTAACGCATCACGAAAATAAGAATGTGGAAGGACAAAGAGCAGTAAAAGAATAGGTGATTGAAAGTTTCATTATGTGAATTGCATAGAAAACAAGTAGGATCGACATCAAGCCCGTAATTTACCAGCCTATCCTTTGTTTGCAAACCATTCTGAAAAGCGAGCCACAAAAAGAATGAGTACCTAGGAGGGATGATTTTGTGCCAAACCAAGGGATGCCAGTCCACAATCTGCCCAGTAATACGAATGGAGGACCAGATAGATGAAGAGGAGATATTAGAAGCATTAAGGTTATCCCAATAGAGGGCATCTTCTCTATCCGAGTTACACACCGTTGCAAAGTTAAAGTTTTACCGAAACTCAATGACCGAGTGGTGGTTTGAGGAAGGGAGCTGCCACCTAGAGTTTGATATGATGCTGCTGGCCATGGCTAAAGGACCTAGTCAGAGTTATAGATAAGAGGAGAGTTAGGAGTAGAGGTCAAGATTCGTCGTGAAATCCAAGGGTCGAACCACAATTTTGTAGAGCTGCCATTACCAATCGAGTAACTAATATGGTTCAAAGCTAAGAGTCTGAGGGAGAGGACTTTCCTGCAGATCTAGGAGCAATCGGAAGGGACCTCCATGCACCAGAAGTGCTTGTTTTTAAGAGTATACGATCTGACCGATATTGCCCAAATTGAGGAAGAGGAAAGATTCACAAGACTCCATAGATGAACAAGGATGGTAGCTTTGTTCCCGTCATCAATCTTCTTTATGCCAAGGCCTCCTTTAGAGATGGGGAGGGAAACCTTACTCTAGGCCACTTTTGCACCGTATTTCAAAAGGGAAGGGCCTTTCCAAAGGAACCGACTGAAAATGCTTTTTAAATCCTTTAGAGAGGCCGCAGGGAGGATAAAATGGGAGGACCAATAAGCTTGCATGGCAAAAATAATGGACTTAATCAGCTGAAGTCTTCCCACATAAGAAAGAAATTTGTTGTTCCAAGAGGATATCCTGCTAGTAATTTTATCAATCAGGGGGAGGCAGTCAGCCAAAGAAAGCTTAGAGGTTAAGAGAGGGACGCCAAGGAATTTGGCCGGGTAAGTCCCAAGCTGGAACCCCAAGGAGGATAGAATGTCAGTGGCTGAAGCAGGGGGCACATTTGAGAGGAAACACATACTTTTGGCTGGGTTGAGGTGAAGCCCCGATAGCGAGGAGAAGTTATCAAGGCAGTCCTTTAAGATGGAGATAGATCGAAGGTCCCCGTGACAGAACATTAAAAGGTCGTCGGCGAAGCATAAGTGAGTTAGCTTGAGGTTCTTGGTTTTCCAATAGAACTTGAAGCCAGAAGAGTCAGCCGCCTTTGAGAGCATGAGAGAGAGGACTTCCATCACTATAACGAATAGGCAAGGGGATAAAGGGTCCCCTTGACGTAGTCCCTTAGCACTATTGAAGTAACCATAAAGACCACCATTAACCTTAACAGAAAAGGAAGCCGAAGAAATGCATGCTTTAATCCAGAAGATGAATTTGGGAGGAAACTTAAAGAGTTTTAAGGATTCAAAAATAAACTCCCAAGAGACAGAGTCAAAAGCTTTTTTCAGATCAATCTTCAGTGCACATCGAGCCGGCCCCGAGTCCCGGTGATAGTTTCTAAAAAGCTCCTGGGCTAATAGGATATTGTCCCATATTCGCCTTCCCGAGACAAACGCAGCTTGGAATGGAGAGATGATTCTGGGAAGGATATCCTTAAGTCTATTAACCAAAATTTTTGATATGCATTTATAAGTGGTGTGGCAGCATGAGATGGGCCTATAATCCGACATGGAAGAAGGGTTGGCCACCTTAGGAACAAGGACAATGGCAGTGGAATTGGTGCCTCTCAAAAGGCATCCTTGAAGAAAAAAGGATTTAACAGCTTGTGTAAAGACCGGACCAACAATGCTCCAGCAGGAAAGAAAAAAGTTGACATTGAAACCATCAGGGCCAGGGCTTTTATTTTGCTTCAGCTCTTTAAGAGTGGTAAGAATAATCTCATCAGAGACCTCTCTTTCAAGGGCAATAGCTTCCGAATGGGAGATAACACCCCGTGGGGGGGGACACCAAGCTGTGGAGGTGGGTGGGATTAAAGAAAAAGGAAAATCCCAGAAGAGATCTAAAATGGTTAACAACAATATTTTGAACCTCCTGTTGGCCACTCATGAGTTGCCCTGTCGAATTTTTAATGGAGAGGATCTTATTGTGGTTCCATCTAGCTTTGACTTGATTGAAGAAAAAACCCGAGTTTTGTCCCCTTCTTTTAGCCATTGAATTCTGGACTTTTGTTTCAGAAATAATTCCTCATTACGAAGAGCATCCCATAGGCTATCCGTTTGGGATTTTTGCAAATCCAGTAAGGATAAGTCATAAGGGTCACTGGAAATAGCAAGCTGTGTTGCATGAAGCCGATCCCTAGCCTGCTTCACATTCTCAGAAACATTACCATTATTTTTATTCAGGCAAATGAGAGCCTTCTTAACAGAGCAGAGTTTGCTAACCAAAATCTGAAGAGGATCTCCAATAGCAGAACAGTTCCAAGCCTCACTCACCACATTCTGAAATTTTTCCAGTAGCAACATGAAGTTAAAAAATTGGAACGGTTTAGGAATACGAGGCAGAGTCAGACCAGATTAAACAATGGCCTGGCAGTGGTCAGAGAGGTCACGAGGGGCATAAATGGCCTGGGAGAGGGAGAAATTTTGGAGCCAAACATGGTTGACCATAACTCTATCCAGTTTTCTATAGATAGGGTTCCGGAGATGAGAATCCCACCAAGTGTGAAAGGGGCCAACGGCACGCAGGTCGACCAATGAAAATGACTCAACACAAGCCTTGAAGTCTTGCATTCCACCATCCCAGATTTCGTTACCCCCATTGATCTCAAACATATGAAGAACTTCATTAAAATCCCCAAGAATGCACCATGGAAAGCCGGAGGGGATATGAATGGCACATAACTCACTCCAAAGGATTTTTCTGTCAGCTATGGTATTAAGGCCATAGATGATCGAAACAAAAAATTGGATATTAATATCCAATAGCAAAACACTACAGTGAATAAGTTAAGCAGATTTTGCAATAACAGAAACATCCCAAATGTCAGGATTCCAACCTATCCAAATTCTCCCATTATCATGGTGCTCATAGTTGAATAACCATTTCCATTTCCTGCAGATAGCTTGAGCAACAAAATTGGAGTTGGGAGCTTTGACCTGAGTTTTGATGAGGCCAACAAAAGAGATAGAGAATTTATTTATTAAATCCTTAACACTGGGCTGTTTGGCCCTACTATTTACACCTCTAATATTCATAGAGCAAAAATTAATCATAAATGATTAAATGATTAAGCTGGAAGAGTAAGGTATCCCCCCCCCCCCTTTACTCTTCTTATTTGCAACCTGTCCAGGATCAAATTTGCTGCGAGCTTTATGTTTCAGCTCTTTTCCTTCTTTTTCATCCACAATCTTAAGTTTTCCTACCAAGGGGTTAGGAGAAGCGGAGGCATCCGAATCTGAGATACAATTAACAAGAGTCCCTGCAACCGGAGATAAGGGGCTTATGAGATGGATCTATGCTAGTTGTGTCAGCTAGATCAAGCATGTTTAAAATTTGTTAACTCAAATTCGTTTTGAAGACTTAATGCATGTTGCGTATGTTTATCAGATATGAAAGGCTGATCACATTCATTACCATAGGGTTCAGTTGAATTTGTTCATATTCATTGTTGGCCATTCATCATTATTGACTCGGTCATTCAGTTATGAAAAAAATTGATTTATATTCTTTCACAACTATCATATTGTTGAAAGTTTGTCAGCTTACTATTCTTTTCAATAATGATATATCTTCATTTGAACTTAAACTTGCTAGGCAAACTTGTTGCTTATCCTTGCTATATCATGATAACCTATTTCAGATTAAGGCGAAGGTTTGAAGAAGGACATAGACAAGAGCAAAGTACAATAATATATTGTTATGCACGAATAAATATTTAGTTATCTTTTGTAAACCTTTTGTAATTTTAAAGGTATGATATCAGTTAAGGTAATAGACCTGGGAAAATGTTATAGAATCATGTGAAATAAGCAATATATGTTTATTATTCCGCATTAGATGATAGAATGTGTATGAAGATGAAGTACTGTAACGTACTAGGTCCTAGGTAAAAGGTACCAGGATTTGGGGGAGTCACATTCTTTGTAAATTTGAAACAACCAATTAAACAATACGAAAGTCTCCCTAAATTCCGAAGAACCCCACCTAGCCGAAACCACAAAAGCCCCACCTGACCGAAGCCCCACCTGGTCGAAGCCTCAAATTGCCGACTGTCATGTCGAAGACCCACCCTCTCGAAGTCCCACCTAGCCAAAGAAGAACCGAAGAAAAACCAATGTCGGACCACCATTGCCGAAGCAGCACCGAACATTGTTGAACAGGCAAACAAAGACCGAACAGGTCCAAACTTGCAGATCCAACCAAATAAAATTGCAATAGTAAGACTGAAGGTGATTACAATACAAGATGATGGAAGCAAGCCTTAGATTTAAGCTTTTGAAATATAGCATAAGTGTGAAGGCGACATTTGATAATATGGATAATATCACGAAGAATGACCCAAACTGGAGTAGCCTTGTTAGAGAAAATCCGAGAATTACTCTCTTGCCAAATCTGATACACTACAGTAGCAAAGCCAAAGAGTAATAAACCATGCTTGAAATTGGGGCCAGAGCTACAACATAGAAAATTAGTGATTGAGGACCAACTCTGTCTCATCCCTCTCCAGCCACAACGCCTAAGGATAGCAACCAAAAGCTGAAAGGAAAATCTACATTGGAAGAAAAGGTGACGAAAGGTTTCCCTCTCAGTGGAACAGAGGACACAAAGGGGGTTCACTTCCATACCAAACATGATAAGCCTATCAAGAGTCCGAAGCCCCTTGTGGAAAGAAAGCCAAAGAAGGAAAGAGTACCGAGAAGGCACCATGCTATGCCACACCATATTATGCCACAACACAGTCAAACCCACTTTGCGAATAGAACACTAAAATGTAGAGGTTTTAATATCCTTAGCCCTGGTGCCATCCCAAAGAATACCATACTGAGTATCAGAATTACATATCCTAGACATATCAAAAAAAATCCGATATTCAATAAGATCATTATGGTTGGATGAGGGGAGGACCCTGCAAGAGTTAATGAGGATGCGGCTGACTGAGGCAGCAGGACCAAGGCTCTGTTAATAATCAAGGGAGAATGAATAGAAGTAGCGAGAGGAGAATGACCTAACCATGGGTCAAACCAAAGACTACTACAAGCACCATTACCAATAGAAAAGGAAATGTGCCTGCATGCAATAGTTCAAAGTTTGAGAACATTCCTCCAAATCCAAGAACAATCCAAGGGAATAGGAAGAATCTAGAAAAATTTGTTTTTAAGATGGACAGCACGAACCCACTTAGCCCAGTAAGAAGAGGATGAGGGAGTAATGATCTGCCAGAAATACATCATGATCTGAGCCTTGTTCCAATCTTCAAGATTCTTAATAGCCAGCTCCCCCTCAGCAAAAGGAAGAGAAATTTTGCTCCAAGCAACTTTAGTGCCAAATTTTTGCATAGATGGCCCTTTCCAGAGGAATCTGGACATGGAAGATTTCATGTCATTAATAGTAGAGGCAGGGAGAATAAAATGAGCAGACCAATAGGCTTGGATAGAGTGGATAACCGATTTGATCAATTGAAGTATACCAGCATAAGAGAGGAATTTGTTAGTCCACGAAGAAATTATGGATTTAATCTTTTCAAGGAGAGGTTGGCAGTCCACAAGACTAAGTTTGGAAGTGATCAAAGGAACACCAAGAAATTTAGCAGGGAAAAAACCCAACTGGAACCCCAGGATAGACAGAATATCATCGCTAGTGTCAAGAGGAACATGGGAAAGAAATCACATGCTCTTCGAGACATTAATGAGCAGGGTAGACAAAGAAGAGAACTGATCAAGGAAAAGTTTGAGGGTACTAACAGAGCCAATGTCTCCCCGGCAAAAAATGATAAGATCATCCGCAAAACAGAGACGAGTGAGGGAGATAGTAGCCGACTTCCAATGATAATGAAAAGAGGGAAGCTTGGATGCCTTAGAAAGCATAAGAGAAAGAACTTCCATGACAATGACAAAAAGATAAGGTGAAAGGGGGTCACCTTGCCTAAGCTCCTTACTTCCTTTGAAATAGCCACAAAGAGCATCATTGACCTTGACAGAGAAGGTAGTAGAGGTAATGCAAGCTTTAACTTAGAATAAGAATTTTGGAGGAAAGTTAAAGAAATGAAGAGCAGCTAATAAGAAATCCCAAAAATAGAATCAAAAGCTTTCCTTAAATCAATTTTCAGAGCACATCTTGGCGGCCCGAAGGGTCTGTGATAATTCCTGAATAACTCTTGAGCAAGGAGAATGTTGTCCCCTATCCTTCTAACTTTAATAAAAGCAGCTGGACTTTGAGAAATGATAGAAGGAAGAATACCCATGAGACTCGAGGCAATGATCTTAGATATACATTTATAGGTGGTATTGCTACAAGAAATTGGTCTGTAGTCATTCATGGAAGAAGGGTTAGCGGTTTTTGGAACAAGAACTATGGCCGTAGCATTGGTACCTCTAAGAAGACATCCTTGACGGAAGAAAGACCGAATGGCAGCAGTGAAGTCCGGGCCCACAATATCCCAAGTAAGAAGAAAGAAATTAACATTAAAACCGTCCGGGCCAAGACTCTTATTCTTCTTCATGAGCTTCAACGTATTAAGAATCTCCTCATCAGTAACGTCCCGTTCTAGCAACTGAGCTTGTTGAGATGATACCTTGGAAGAAACTAAAGACTCCAGGACTGGAGAAGTTTGACCCTCAGCAAGAGGAGGACTGCCCAATAGAGAAAAGAAATGGTCACCTGCAATACTTTCGACAGCCGAGTGTCCAAAACATAAATCCCCCACGGCATTTTCAATAGACAAGATTTTATTTTGGTTCCATCTATTCTTAATTTGGTTATGAAGGAAGCCAGAATTCTTGTCCTCTTCCTTAAGCTATTGGATCCTAGACTTTTGCTTCAGAAGATTTTCTTCACAAATAAGGTCAGCCCAAAGAGTAGCAGTTTGAGACTGCTGAAGAGAAAGGAGGAGAGGATCGGTAGGGTTCAAGGTGATAGCCTGTTGCGTAGCATGAAGGAAAGCTCTAGATTTCTCAACATTAGAAGAGAGGTTACCATTAACACGATTCAGAATAATTAAGGCCTTCTTGACAGCCCTGAGCTTACCCGAAAGGATCTGCAACGGGTCTCCAAAGGTAGGGATATTCCAAGCAGATTGCACAACATCCTTGAAATTATCCAGCCCAACCATGAAGTTGAAGAACTGGAAGGGTTTCGGAATGTGAGGAATAGCCAATCCTAACTTAACTACCACTGGGAAATGGTCAGAAAGCTCACGAGGAGTAAAAAGGGCCCGAGAGGTAGGGAAAGAATCCAGCCAAAGGTTATTAGCCAAAGCTCTGTCCAGCTTTTTGTAGGCCAGATTAGCTAACTAAGAGTCCCACCAAGTGAGGAGGGGACCAGAGGCTCTGTGGTCCATTAGATACAAATCAGAAAGAAGGTCTTTGAAGTCTTGCATGCCATAGTCTCAAGTGATAACCCCACCATCAATTTCGGACAGAGATTGAACAACATTGAAGTCACCCAGAAGAGACCAAGGTTTATCAATATTCTGAGCAAGATCCCTAAGGTCTTTCCACAAAACCTTCCTCTCAGTAGGAGTGTTAAGACCATAAACAATAGTGACAAAAAATTGGGTAGCAAGACTAATAGAAGAAACAAAACAGTGAATAAATTGAGAAGACATAGAAAAAATATTGACCTTCCAAATGTTTGGGTCTCAACCAACCCAAATTCTACCACTAATATGAAAGTCTTAAAATGCCATTCCCAGTGTTTACAAATAGCTTTAGAAATAACAATGGCTTTAGTGCTCTTGACCCTAGTCTCTATAAGACCAACAAAAGAGAGACTATGTTTACCAATGAGAGCATGGACACTAGCCTGCTTGGGAGACTTATTAACACCTCTAATATTCATAGAGCAAAAAGATAACATAAAAGGGAAATAGTCAACTAGGGGACTTGAGGCTTCCCCCTCCTTTGATCTTTATCTTGGATACTTGGCCCTAGTCAAAAGAACTTTTGGCCTTATGCTTGAGGTCACGGACATCCTTCTCATCAATTTGTTTTAGTGTGACCACAAGAGGGTTAGGCGAAGGAGTGGTATCAATATCCGAAAAACCATCCAAGGGAGAAATAAGGTTAAATGGATTTGAACTAGGAGCAGCAGGAAAGGGGGTAGGGCCTTTAAAAGCTAGAGTATCAACAAGCTTGGGACCTTTACCCACCAAATTCCAGCTATCCGAAGGCATGGCGAGAGGGGGAACAGGAGGAACGACAGAAGTTTCAGTAGATACCGACTGGTCAAGAACCAAAGGAGGAGGCTTAGGAATCCATTTGAAGTTAGCGAAGGGGCAACGAATAAGAGAGTGCCCAAAAGATTTACAATGAGAACAAAGTTGAGGCCTATTCTGGTACTCGACTTTTACAACAACAACTTTTTCTGTCTTAGATTCCTAATCAAGAACCACGGCATCCAGACTAGAAGGAAAAGCAGAGGAAGAAGAGACTTCAATGCACATCCTTGCAAAATTCATCGGTTCCAGTTTTTCATTAACCTTATCCACAAACAGAGGCTTCCCTATTCCACTAGCAAGGTAGCTCAATCCAGGGGCAGATAAATAAGACATGGGAATGTTATGAAATTTTACCCAAATAGGAGTCTTAGTACAAGATTCTGACTGGAAATCCATTCCCTCCTTCCAGTGTTTGAGAAAAAGAAGCTTATTGGAGATGTATGAAGGGCCAAGAGCAACGATATTATCACGTTCGGCAAAGGAAGAGAATTTAAAGACAAAATATCCTTTGTCCTGTAGAAAACTTTTCTGCAGGCCGAACTTATCCTAGAGTTTATGCACACTCTCTTCAACAAGTTTAAACGGAAGCTGGGAGTGAATGAAGCTACCAACCAAACAAGAGTTCCAAAGACTATTCCCAAGCTGAAGGACTTCGGAAGGAGGTTTTATAGTAATGGATCCATTTTCACTAGAAGGAGGAGAAGGGGGAAAGTACACAAGGTTTAAACTGGACTTCGGGGGGGGGGGCGTTAGCCACAACAGAACTCTAGGTTTGTTTAGTGACCAAACCAGCTGGACTAACATTATGAGCCAAGTGAGCCGACTGAGTTGGGCCATAACCAGGCACACCACCCTCAACCCCAAGCGCCTTTGGGGAGCCAAAAAATCCACCTTCTTACAAACTAGAGGCCATATTAGGGGAAGAGGCCTTGAGAGTACCAACACCAGCGGAAGTAGCGGATCCAGGGGCTAAAGCTATATTCTCGGAGCCAGGGGCTCGAAGGGCACTTTTAACAAACAGATCAAGCTCATCAACTTGTCTAATAGATTTACCTTTACTAGCAAAATCATTAATGTGTTGAACCGAAAATCCCTATGCTAAAATGAAATCCATGAATGTGTTACTCTTCTTTCGTTCATCAGCAGCATCTATCCATCCTTGATGAGAAAGGAGTTGAGCAGCCTTGAAAATTTCAGACATAGACGGCCCGAGCTGAGCCCCAATACTATCATCTGCCACACTGTTAGCCTTGGAATCAGAGGATGTATCCGCTTCAACTGGGACATCGTCTAGGAATGGGGGCCGATTCAGCCATAGATGATTCATCAATAATGGGAGAGTTAGGTTTGGACACCCCAAACTCCTCAAACATGTCTTTAGAGATGCTACTGACCGAGTTACCAGCAGAGAGGTGTGAGTGGTCAACCATGGTAAAGAACCGAGAAGATCAAAAGAAAAGAGAAATGAGGAAGAAAGGAAGAAAAAGAAAGGGAAAAGAGCTAATGACGGTCAGAACGAAGAGAGACTGAACTAAAAGAGAGAAAGGGAGCGAAGAGGGAACTGGTCGGAAGAAAGGAAACGAAAAAAGTAGGTGAAAATCAAAAACGTTAGGTAGGATCAAAAGGGGGGCCGGATTTGAAAAAGTTAGAGAGAACACAGAGCAAAAAACCTAGAGAGAGAGAAACATTTTTGATTAGGGAGGAAGACCTTCATATATAACGGGAGGATTTGGGATTGCTCATTTTGATGCTAATCAAATTAGAACGAAGTAATAACACTCCTAATCACCTCTTTCTTTCACAATTTTAGAGAACCAAAGAAATAATAAGAAGGTCTCCTTAAATGAAGACTTGTGTGAGATGTACGCATCGTTTTTAACGCGATAGTCATGTGATTGCTCCTTTTGATGCTAATCAAACAAGAACGAAGTTATAGGACTCCTAATCATTTTCTTCTTTGACAATTTTAGTGCACCAATGAAACAATAATAAGGTCTCCCTAAGTGAAGACTTGTGTGAGATGTACGCATGGTTTTGAACGCGATAGTTATGGGTTTCTCATTTTGACGCTAATCAAACTAGAACGAAGTAATACAACTCTTAATCACCTCTTTCTTTGTAAATTTGAAACAACCAATGAAACAATATTAAGGTCTCCCTAAATGAAGACTTGTGTGAGATCTACGCATTGTTTTGGACGCGATAGTGATGTGATTGCTCCTTTTGATGCTAATTTCAACTAGAACGAAGTAAAAGGACTCATAATCACCTATATTTTGACAATTTGAGAACAAATGAAACATTAAGAAGGTCTCCCTAAATGAAGACTTGTGTGAGATGTACGGATTGTTTTGAAGGCACTAGTGATAGGATTGGTCCTTTTGATGCTAATCCAACTAAAAAGAATTCATAGGACTCATAATCACCTCTTTCTTTGACAATTTGAGAGACCCAATGAAATAATAAGAAGGTCTCCCTAAATCAAGACTTGTGTGAGATGTGTGCATCGTTTTAAACGCGATAGTCATAGAATTGTTCCTTTCGATGCTAATCAAATTAGAACGAAGTAATAAGACTCCTAATCACCTCCTTATTTCACAATTTCTGAGAACCAATGAAATAATAAGAAGGTCTCCTTAAATGAAGACTTGTGTGAGATGTACGCATCATTTTTAACGCGATAGTCATGGGATTGCTCCTTTTGATGCTAATCAAACTAGAACGAAGTTATAGGACTCCTAATCACCTCTTTCATTGACAATTATATAGCAGCAATGAAACAATAAGGTCTCCTTAAATGAAGCCTTGTGTGAGATGTACACATGGTTTTGAACGCGATAGTAATGGGTTTCTCGTTTTGACGATAATCAAACTAGAACAAATTAAAACAACTCTTAATCAACTCTTTCTTTGTAAATTTGAAAAAACTAGTGAAACAATATGAAGGTCTCCCAAAATGTAGACTTGTGTGAGATCTACTCATAGTTTTGGACGTGATAATGATGGGATTGCTCCTTTTAATGCTAATTTAAACTAGAACGAAGTAATAGGACTCATAATCATCTATGTTTTGACAATTTGAGAAAATCAATGAAACAATAAGAAGGTCTCCCGAAATATAGAATTGTGTGAGATGTACGGATCGTTTTAAAGACACTAGTGATACGATTGCTCCTTTTGATGCTAATGTAATACCCAGAAAAGAAAAAGAAAAAAAAGAGAGTAAATAAATGATTTTTTTTAAAACTTTGTTTTAAATATTTTAATTGGACTCTTATTGTGTTTGGGTCAAATTATATTTAAGTATGTGGACTACACTAATTGGGCCTAATTTGTATTTGGATAATTTTAAATCCTATTAAAATTTAGAGAGTTAATAAGGTATATAAATAATAAGTAAAACCTAATCTTCCTCACATATATTTTGTTACGAATTGGTGGAAAGAAAAGAAGTGAGAAGGTGGCTGAAGCCTGAAGGAACAGGAAGAATTGTTAGTCAGGTAAGTTGTTATTTATTTGTTTATTGCCGATGTGATCATATGACAATTAGAGAGTATTGAATTCAATAACAATAAAAGAGTTCATCAATGAAAAGAGTAAAAACCTTATTTTAATTTAAACTTCTTTTGTGGGTATCATATGGAGAAAAGAGTTGACTTAAATATTGAACTTCCATGTGGGATTCTAAATGCATATTTTATAATACTAAAGGCCATTTGTAGAGATTGTCAGATTGCCTTAGTTTGGACGGAGGCACTATGTATATATTTATATTTTTGATCTAACAAAACTGATGATTGTTGTGGTGGACGAAGGCCACTGTCAATAATTAATAATAATAATAATAATAATAATAAAAAAAAAAAAAAAAATAAGTTTATTAACGGGTTAAAGATGGAAGAAATATTTGGCAAACATACTTATATTTATTTATTTTTTTGTTTAGTTCGGACGGAAGAAGTTTAACGAATAAATTTTGGAATATAATTTTGGGTATTACATTACTTACTTCAGGTACGGATTCCGTACTCTTTCAGCGACACTCTTATTAAATTTGATTTGATTTGTTCGTTCTGTTTCTTATTTTAAATTTCGTTATTATTTCACATAATTGTTTCTTGTGAAATTAGTATAATAGTTTCATTTTGGGGTTGATTCATATGACTCGAGTTTGTACTCTTTGAATTAGATTATCATGTTTACAATTTATTTTGATAATTGTAGAGCGGTACATGTTGTTACTTTCCTTTTTGAGACATTGTGATTATCATTTGATTTGGTTCAACATGTACATACTAGAATCCCTTGTATTAATATTGTGTCGCATGTGTTGTGATATGATATTATTATTAGAATATACCGTAGGGTATACCTGAGCTATAACCACCTGTGGGGGTACCACAGGCATGTCGTCTTGGCACGAGAGGCATGACACTTTCCGTGGCGGTGTGATCAGTCCACGGCGTCTCCGTTTTGTGCTCCGGTGGGAGTTGGCCATTTGGTGTTTTGTTGTGGGAGGCGTATGGGTCGACCCTAGTTTTCTGTTCTGTTCTATTCTGCGGAGTGGCGATGTTTGTGCCAAACACGCCTTCCGATTTTACATACATTTGGATTCGCGGTCCAATGTGTGTGACTTGCCTGTGTGGCATTATTTGACCTTGCCTGTGTGGCAAGGTATATTTCTGTTTTATTTTGAGCTCGGTATGAAATAACACCCAGCCATTTGATTCAGCCTATTATTTTATTGTGTTAGTTTTGTTTGTTTCAGTTCAGTTCAGTTCATTTATTGAGTTAGTTATTTCGTTTCGTTATTTTTGTATTCTATATCCGTACTGGGCATTTGGCTCATGCTGTGTTTTTCTTCCGGCAGGTAATCAGGGGGATCAAGGGCAAGTGTGATGAGAGCTCCTTTCAATCCAATGGTCTAGGAATATTCTATTTAGGCTGGACATATTAATTTCTTTAGAGTTGTAATAATTATTTCAAATTATGGTTTGGGCCAGTTTGGCATTTATTCTGGTTTGACCTTGTTGATATTTATTAGTTTTAAATATTATTCTTTTGTGGTTTAGAGCTTTAGTATTATTTTCTGTAGTTCTGTTGTGTTTTGAGTAACCTCCCTTTCTATTTCGGGAAGGGGGTGTTACAGAGTTGGTATCAAAGCTTAGGTTCTTTCTTGTAGAAAACCTATTTAGGTTTGACCTGTGAGTTATGGGTAGACTTCTGGGTTAGGTTTTTGTTCAGTTTGATTTTCTGTTCAGCTATATTCGAATCTGTCCTTAATCTGTTTTGCTGATATTCGTTGATCTCTTTCTTAGATGGCTTGTAGATCCGCTAGAGTTGCTGGGAGGCGAGGTAACAATAGGGGAAGAGGTGATGGTCAGCCCGATGAGCAACCTAATGACCAGATTAATGCTCAATTGGCTGCCTTGGTGAATCGGGCGGTTAATCAGGCTTTACCGCAGTTGGTGGCACAGGTGGTACAGGCAATGCAGCAGCCGCCAGAAATTCCTGAGCAGGGGAACTCGGAAAATAATGGTCCGCAGGCAAACGAAGAGGAAGGGAATGCAGATGGTCTTGATCAACAGGTGGTTCCAATGTACGTATGGTTGGAGAGGTTTCAGAAGCAGAAGCCACAGTCTTTCAGTTCAGCTCCAACTCCAATCGATGCGGAGAATTGGATTGCACACCTAGAGAAGATTTTTGATGTGTTGGGTTGCTCAGATAATCAGAGAGTGTTGCTTGCTGCTTACAAGCTGGAGGGGGATGCACAGAGGTGGTGGAAAGCGCTGAAAACAACCAAGGGTGATGGGTACGTGGAAACACTTCGATGGGCAGAGTTTTGTGAGGTCTTTTATCAGCAGTACTTTCCAGCTGCTGATAAAGAGGCCTATGCTAGAGAGTATCTGTCTATTCGGCAGAAAGATGAAGAGTCCATCACAGATTTTATAACGAGGTTCACCAGGTTGGCAGGTTTTGCGGGAACCTCTGCAGGGACTGCAGCGGAACAGGCGGAGAAGTTCAAGTGGCGGATTCATTATAGGTATCGGCAACATCTCATTAACACCAAGTTTGCAGATGTATCGCCTGTGGCTAATGCGGCCAAGAACATTGAGATGGAACGGTAGGACTTTCGGTCTTCTAAACCGGAAGGGAGTCGAAAGAGAGACAGAGATGACCAACAGGGTCAAGCTTCGAGTCAGCACGGACAGAATCAAGGTCGATATCTGGGACTAGCTGGTGGGGGTAACTCAAATCTTATTCCGATAGTTCCTTGTGCTACTTGTGGAGCAAATCATCCAGGAAGACAGTGTTATAGAGTTACCGGTGCATGCTTCTTGTGTGGCCAGATGGGTCACGTGGCTAGAGATTGTACCGGGCCACGTGAAAATGGTGGAGGTGGTGATAATGGTGACAATGGGGGTCAGCGTCAGGGTGGTCGAGTGTTTACCTTGACACATAATCAGGCGGCAGGTGCGCCAGGTACTGTTTCTGGCTCTCTTTTAAGTTGGCAGTCGTGATGTTTCTGTTTTATTTGATAATTAAGTTCGTCCTTTTCTTTTGATTCCGGGGACGGAATCCTTTTTAAGGGGTAGGTGATGTAATACCCAGAAAAGAAAAAGAAAAAAAAGAGAGTAAATAAATGATTTTTTTTAAAACTTTGTTTTAAATATTTTAATTGGACTCTTATTGTGTTTGGGTCAAATTATATTTAAGTATGTGGACTACACTAATTGGGCCTAATTTGTATTTGGATAATTTTAAATCCTATTAAAATTTAGAGAGTTAATAAGGTATATAAATAATAAGTAAAACCTAATCTTCCTCACATATATTTTGTTACGAATTGGTGGAAAGAAAAGAAGTGAGAAGGTGGCTGAAGCCTGAAGGAACAGGAAGAATTGTTAGTCAGGTAAGTTGTTATTTATTTGTTTATTGCCGATGTGATCATATGACAATTAGAGAGTATTGAATTCAATAACAATAAAAGAGTTCATCAATGAAAAGAGTAAAAACCTTATTTTAATTTAAACTTCTTTTGTGGGTATCATATGGAGAAAAGAGTTGACTTAAATATTGAACTTCCATGTGGGATTCTAAATGCATATTTTATAATACTAAAGGCCATTTGTAGAGATTGTCAGATTGCCTTTGTTTGGACGGAGGCACTATGTATATATTTATATTTTTGATCTAACAAAACTGATGATTGTTGTGGTGGACGAAGGCCACTGTCAATAATTAATAATAATAATAATAATAATAATAATAATAAATAAAAAAAAATAAGTTTATTAACGGGTTAAAGATGGAAGAAATATTTGGCAAACATACTTATATTTATTTATTTTTT
This sequence comes from Panax stipuleanatus, assembly GCA_020205555.1. Taxonomy (NCBI): domain Eukaryota; kingdom Viridiplantae; phylum Streptophyta; class Magnoliopsida; order Apiales; family Araliaceae; genus Panax; species Panax stipuleanatus. Next base: position 59,696,579 of record CM035124.1, on the reverse strand, counting down.
TGTTTAGTTCGGACGGAAGAAGTTTAACGAATAAATTTTGGAATATAATTTTGGGTATTACATTACTTACTTCAGGTACGGATTCCGTACTCTTTCAGCGACACTCTTATTAAATTTGATTTGATTTGTTCGTTCTGTTTCTTATTTTAAATTTCGTTATTATTTCACATAATTGTTTCTTGTGAAATTAGTATAATAGTTTCATTTTGGGGTTGATTCATATGACTCGAGTTTGTACTCTTTGAATTAGATTATCATGTTTACAATTTATTTTGATAATTGTAGAGCGGTACATGTTGTTACTTTCCTTTTTGAGACATTGTGATTATCATTTGATTTGGTTCAACATGTACATACTAGAATCCCTTGTATTAATATTGTGTCGCATGTGTTGTGATATGATATTATTATTAGAATATACCGTAGGGTATACCTGAGCTATAACCACCTGTGGGGGTACCACAGGCATGTCGTCTTGGCACGAGAGGCATGACACTTTCCGTGGCGGTGTGATCAGTCCACGGCGTCTCCGTTTTGTGCTCCGGTGGGAGTTGGCCATTTGGTGTTTTGTTGTGGGAGGCGTATGGGTCGACCCTAGTTTTCTGTTCTGTTCTATTCTGCGGAGTGGCGATGTTTGTGCCAAACACGCCTTCCGATTTTACATACATTTGGATTCGCGGTCCAATGTGTGTGACTTGCCTGTGTGGCATTATTTGACCTTGCCTGTGTGGCAAGGTATATTTCTGTTTTATTTTGAGCTCGGTATGAAATAACACCCAGCCATTTGATTCAGCCTATTATTTTATTGTGTTAGTTTTGTTTGTTTCAGTTCAGTTCAGTTCATTTATTGAGTTAGTTATTTCGTTTCGTTATTTTTGTATTCTATATCCGTACTGGGCATTTGGCTCATGCTGTGTTTTTCTTCCGGCAGGTAATCAGGGGGATCAAGGGCAAGTGTGATGAGAGCTCCTTTCAATCCAATGGTCTAGGAATATTCTATTTAGGCTGGACATATTAATTTCTTTAGAGTTGTAATAATTATTTCAAATTATGGTTTGGGCCAGTTTGGCATTTATTCTGGTTTGACCTTGTTGATATTTATTAGTTTTAAATATTATTCTTTTGTGGTTTAGAGCTTTAGTATTATTTTCTGTAGTTCTGTTGTGTTTTGAGTAACCTCCCTTTCTATTTCGGGAAGGGGGTGTTACAGCTAATCAAACTAGAACGAAGTCATAGGACTCATAATCATCTCTTTCTTTGACAATTAGAGAGAACCAATGAAACAATAAGGTCTCCCTAAATCAAGACTTGTGTGAGATGTACATATCGTTTTTAACGCGATAGTCATGGGATTTCTCCTTTTGATGCTAATCAAACTAGAACGAAGGTATAGGACTCCTAATCACCTCTTTCTTTGACAATCCTAGAGCACCAATAAAACAATAAGATATTCTTCCTAAATCAAGACTTATGCTAGATGTACACATGGTTTTGAACGATATAGTCATGGGTTTCTCGTTTGGACGCTAATAAAACTAGAACGAAGTAATACAACTCTTAATCACCTCTTTCTTTGTAAATTTGAAACAACCGATGAAACAATATGAAGGACTCCTTAAATGAACACTTGTGTGAGATCTACGCATCGTTTTGGAGGCGATAGTGATGGGATTGCACCTTTTGATGCTAATTTCAACTAGAACGAAGTAATAGGACTCATAATCACCTATATTTTGACAATTTGAGAGAACTAATGAAACAATAAGATGGTCTCTCTAAATGAAGACTTGTGTGAGATGTACGCATGGTATTGAACATGATAGTCATGTGTTTTTCATTTTGACGCTAATCAAATTAGAATGAATTCATAGGACTCATAATGACCTCCTTCTTTAACAATTTGAGAGTAGCAATGAAACATTAAGAAGGTCCCCCTAAATCAAGACTTGTGTGAGATATACGCATCAGTTTTTAACACGATAGTCATGGGATTGCTCCTTTTGATGCTAATCAATTTAAAATGAAGTAATTAGACTTCTAATCACCTCTTTTTTTCACAATTTTAGAGAACCAATGAAACAATAAGAAGATCTCCTTAAATGAAGACTTGTGTGAGATGTACGCATCGTTTTTAACGCGATAGTCATGGAATTGCTCCTTTTGATGCTAATCAAACTAGATAGAAGTTATTAGACTCCTAATCACCTCTTTCTTTGACAATTTTAAAGCACCAATGAAATAATAAGAAGGTGTGGGGCACAAAATTATTCCCCCTCGTTACTCCTTCCTTTTCTGGCTTGCTTTCCACAAGGGGTTTAGGACTTTGGATAGGCTGGTTCTGTTTGGTCTTGATGTTAATCCCATATGTGTCCTGTGTGGTTCTGAGAGGGAAAACTTCCAACACCTGTTCTTCCAATGTAATTTTTCATTTCAGCTTTTAGTTGCTGTGCTTCGTCGGTGTGGGTGGAGAGGTTTAAGTAGGAGCTGGTCCCATATCACTGCGTTTATTTGTGGTTGCTCTGGTTCAAAGTTCCTTCACAGCTTACTTCATCTTGGGTTCGCCATTGTGGTTTATCGAATTTAGCAAGAAAGAAACTCTAGGATATTCTCCAAAAAGTCCACTCCGGCTCGTGTCATCATCAGAGATTTAGCCCATTTGCTTAAGTGTGGCCTGCACACTAATGCCAGATTCCAGAAACCTAATTCAAGAGCTTGTTACCACCATCTTGTTTTATAGTTCCGGCCTGCTTAATATTGCTTGCTTCCTGCCTTCTTCTTGGTGTCTTATTTTTAGTCTGTTGCTCGAGTTATGGTTATTTATTGTTGTTGCTTAGGCTGCTGCTTCTTTTACTAGTGGCTACTGTTTGGTGCATGCTTGCTTACTGTAGTTCTAGTTTTAGTTCTGCTGATGTGCAGTGTAGTGGTTTGCTGGTTTTGATTTGGGATCTATGTTCTGATTTATAGTTATGGTCTGCTACATCTCGGACTGGCCTGCTGCTGTCATTGGTGATTTCTGCAGTCTGACAGATGCTATTGTTTTTGGGTCTGGGCTGCTATTTGCGTTTTGTGTTGATTGGGTTTGTTACATTTCTCTGCAAATCTCTGCTATATGCTGGCTGTTATTTGCATTTTGTGCTGTTGTGGTTTGTGCTGGGTTTGCTGCTGTTGCTGTGTTGATGTCATCTGCTGCTCAGTTGTTGTGCCCTGCATGCTTGGTTGTTCTTTTCACGTGTTGTGTGTATTCTGCTAGAGTGCTGCTGTGTGTATTCTGCTAGAGTGCAGTTTGGCTTGTTGTTGCTGCTGGTTTGGGCCGGGGATTCTACATGGGATTTTGCTGCTGCTCTTGTTCCTGCTGTCTGCTGGAGTGGTTTCGTGCAGTATGTGTTGGTCTTCTATGTAGGTCTCTGGTTCTTTCGCAGCCAACTTATGGGGTTCTTCTGATACTTTTTTCTGATATTCTGATATATTTTTTATGTTGGTTGTTTGGCATTCCTGTTCTGCCACTTGTTGGGCGTTCGCCTTGTAATCTTATATAGTCTTAACATCGTGGGGCCTGTCCTTTGATGTTTTCGCTATATTCTGATTGGGTCTCTCCCATGAAGTCTTGTACTTCTCCTTTATTTATTTAATTCAGTCTAAATTTAGCAAAAAAAAATAAGAAGGTCTCCCTAAATGAAGACTTGAGCGAGATGTACGCATGGTTTTGCACGAAATAGTCATGGGTTTCTCGTATTGACGCTAATCAAACTAGAACGAAGTAATACAACTTCTAATCACCTCATTCTTTGTAAATTTGAAACAACCAATGAAACAATATGAAGGTCTCCCTAAATGAAGACTTATGTGAGATTTACGATTCATTTTGGACGCGATAGTGATTGGTTTGCTCTTTTCAATGCTAATTTGAACTAGAACGAAGTAATAGAACTCATAATCACCTATATTTTGACAATTTTAGAGAACTAATGAAACAATAAGAAGGTATCCTTAAATGAAGTCTTGTGTGAGATGTACGAATCATTTTGAAGGCTATAGTGATAGGATTGATCCTTTTGATGCTAATCAAACTAGAACAAAGTCATTGGACTCATAATCACCTCTTTCTTTGACAATTTGAGAGAACCAATGAAATAATAAGGTCTCCCTAAATCAAGACTTGTGTGAGATGTACGCATCGTTTTTAACGCGATATTAATTGGTTTACTCCTTTTGATGGTAATCAAATTAGAACAAAGTAATAGAACTATTAATCACCTCTTTCTTTCACAAGTTTATGAAACCAATGAAACAATAAGAAGGTCTCCTTAAATGAAGACATGTGTGAGATGTACACATCATTTTGAACGCGATAGTCATGGGATTGCTCCTTTTGATGATTATCAAAATAGAAAAAAGTTATAGGACTCCTAATCACCTCTTTCTTTGATAATTTTAGAGCACCAATAAAATAATAAGAAGGTCTCTCTAAATGAAGACTTATGTGAGATGTACACATGGTTTTGAACGCGATAGTCATGGGTTTCTCATTTAAACGCCAATCAAACTAGAACGAAGTAATACAAATCTTAATCACCTCTTTCTTTGTAAATTTGAAACAACTAATGAAACAATATGAAGGTATCCCTAAATGTAGACTTGTGTGAGATCTACTCATCGTTTTGGATGCAATAGTGATGGGATTTCTCCTTTTGATGCTAATTTAAACTAGAACGAAGTAATAGGACTTGTAATCATCTATGTTTTGACAATTTGAGAGAACTAATGAAACAATAAGAAGGTCTCTCTAAATGTAGACTTGTGTGAGATGTTCGAATCGTTTTGAAAGCACTAGTGATAGGACTACTCTTTTTGATGCTAATCAAACAAGAACGAAGTCATAGGACTCATAATCAACTTTTTCTTTGACAATTTGAGAGAACCAATGAAACAATAAGAAGGTCTCCCTAAATCAAGACTTGTGTGAGATGTACGCATCGTTTTTAACGCGATAGTCATGGGATTGCTCCTTTTGATGCTAATCAAACTAGAATGAAGTTATAGGACTCCTAATTACCTCTTTCTTTGAGAATTTTAGAGCACCAATGAAACAATAAGAAGGTCTATCTAAATAAAGACTTGTGTGTGATGTACGCATGGTTTTGATCTCGATAGCCATGAGTTTATCGTTTTAACGCTAATCAAACTAGAACGAAGTAATACAACTCTTAATCACCTCTTTCTTTGTAAATTTGAAACAATATGAAGGTCTCCCTAAATGAAGACCTGTGTGAGATCTACGCATCGTTTTGGACGCCATAGTGATGGGTTTGCTGCTTTTGATGCTAATTTTTTTATTCTAAGTTTTTTTGTAGATTGAAAAGAGAGAAAGATAATACAATCGTAAAGGGGCATACCCCAGAAGCTTTAGAATGATGATCATAGGCTAACCCCCATGAGGATTAAACTAAAGAACAACAATCAAAACCAATCGAGAGAACAAGGCACTAAACCTAAAACAAGCGTACAAAAGAAAGCAAAGCAATAAGCCAAAACAACCATACAAATGCATCGAATCTTCCTAAGCAGATCACTTTGCCCTATGAGTCTGCCTTCCACAGTAAAGAGCCCAAAACCCCAATAAACAAAGGCAATGAGGTAACCCAAAGAAATAAACAACAGCAGCACAACAGCCAGCAACAACAGCCAGCAATCAATAACCAATACCGAACAACAGCAGCCCAGCCCGAATTCAGCCCAACAACAGCCGCTGGCAGCTGGACCCAACAGCAGCAGCCCAGCCCGAACCCAGCCCTCCCAGTAACTGGACCCAACAGCAGCAGCCTAACCCAACAGCACCAACCCAAACCAGCATCCTTCCAGAACCAAACCAGCCAAACCCAGCCCAGCACCCTTATGGAACCTAACCAGCCAAGCCCAGCCCAACAACCCACCGGAGCAGCCCACAACTGCAACAAAATAGAAAGCAAAGACCGAACAGCAACTCTGCACTCCAACCAAACACAGCAACAAACCCAACAGTTCAACATAAAGTAAAAACATCAAAGCCAAACTAACCCAAACCAACAACCTTTTGATGCTAATTTCAACTAGAACGAAGTAATAGGACTCATAATCACCTATATTTTGAAAATTTGAGAGAACTAATGAAACAATAAGAAGGTCTCTCTAAATGAAAACTTGTGTGAGATGTACGGATCGTTTTGAAGGCACTAGTGATAGGATTGCTCCTTTTGATGCTAATCAAACTATAACGAATTTATAGGACTCATAATCACCTCTTTCTTTGATAATTTGAGAGACCCAATGAAATAATAAGAAGGTCTCCCTAAATCAAGACTTGTGTGAGATGTACGCATCGGTTTTAACGCTATAGTCATAGGATTGCTCCTTTTGATGCTAATCAAATTAGAACGAATTAATAAGACTCCTAATCACCTCCTTAGTTCACAATTTTAGAGAACTAATGAAACAATAAGAAGGTCTCCTTAAATGAAGACTTGTGTGAAATGTACGCATCGTTTTTAACGCGATAGTAATTGGATTGCTCCTTTTAATGCTAATTAAACTAGAACGAAGTAATAGGACTCCTAGTCAGCTCTTTCTTTGACAATTTTAGAGCACCAATGAAACAATAAGAAGGTCTCCCTAAATGAAGCCTTGTGTGAGATGTACACATGGTTTTGAAAGCGATAGTAATGGGTTTCTCGTTTTGACTCTAATCAAACTAGAACGAAGTAATACAACTCTTAATCACCTCTTTCTTTGTAAATTTGAAACAGCCAATGAAACAATATTATGGTCTCCATAAATTAAAACTTGTGAGAGATCTACGCATCGTTTTGGACGCGATAGTTATGTGATTTCTCCTTTTGATGCTAATTTCAACTAGAACGAAGTAATAGAACTCATAATCACCTATATTTTGATAATTTGAGAGAACTAATGAAACATTAAGAAGGTATCCCTAAATGAAGACTTGTATGAGTTGTACAGATCGTTTTGAAAGCACTAGTGATAGGATTGCTCCTTTTGATGCTAATCAAACTAGAACGAATTCATAGGACTCATAATACATCTTTCTCTGACAAATTGAGAGACCCAATGAAACAATAAGAAGGTCTCCCTAAATCAAGACTTATGTGAGATGTACGCATAGTTTTTAACGCGATAGTCATAGGATTACTTCTTTTGAGGCTAATCAAATTAGAACAAAGTAATAAGACTCCTAATCATCAGAATTTAAAAGGACCAATGAAACAATAAGAAGGTCTCCTTAAATGAAGACATGTGTGAGACGTACACATCGTTTTTAACATAATAGTCATGGGATTGCTCTTTTTGATGCTAATCAAACTAGAACGAAATTATAGGACTCCTAAACACTTCTTTCTTTGACAATTTTAGTGCACCAATGAAACAATATGGCCTCCCAAAATGAATACTTTTGTGAGATGTACACTTAATTTTGAACCCGATAGTCATGGGTTTCTTCTTTTGACGCTAATCAAACTAGAACGGAGTAATACAACTCTTAATCACCCCTTTCTTTGTAAATTTGAAAAAACCAATGAAACAATATGAAGGTTTCACAAAATGTAGACTTGTGTGAGATCTACTCATCGTTTTGGACACGATAGTGATGGGATTGCTCCTTTTGATGCTAATTTAAACTAGAACGAAGTAATAAGACTCATAATCATCTATGTTTTGACAATTTGAGAGAACTAATGAAACAATAAGAAGGTCTCCATAAATGAAGACTTGTGTGAGATGTTTGGATCGTTTTGTAGGCACTAGTTATAGGATTGCTCTTTTTGATGCTAATCAAACTAGAACGAAGTCATAGGACTCATAATCAACTTTTTCTTTGACAATTTGAGAGAACCAATGAAACAATAAGGTCTTCCTAAATCAAGACTTGTGTGAGATGTACGCATCGTTTTTAACGCGATAGTCATGGGATTGCTCCTTTTGATGCTAATCAAACTAGAACGAAGTTATAGGACTCCTAATTACCTCTTTCTTTGAGAGTTTTAGAGCACCAATGAAACAATAAGAAGGTCTCCCTAAATGAAGACTTGTATGTGATGTACGCATGGTTTTGAACTCGATAGTCATGAGTTTATCTTTTTGACGCTAATCAAACTAGAACGAAGTAATACAACTCTTAATCACCTCTTTCTTTGTAAATTTGAAACAATATGAAGGTCTTCCTAAATGAAGACTTGTGTGAGATCTACGCATCGTTTTGGACGCCATAGTGATGGGTTTGCTGCTTTTGATGCTAATTTTTTTTTCTCGCTAAGTTTGTTTGTAGATTGAAAAGAGAGAAAGATAATACAATCGCAAAGGGGCATACCCCAGAAGCTTTAGAATGATCATCATAGGCTAACCCCCTTGAGGATTAAACTAAAGAACAACAATCAAAATCGATCGAGAGAACTAGGCACTAAACCTAAAACAAGCGTACAAAAGAAAGCAAAGTAATAAGCCTAAACAACCATACAAATGCATCGAATCTTCCTAAGCAGATCAATTTGCTCTATGAGTCTGCCTTCCACAGTAAAGAGCCCAAAACCCCAATAAACAAAGGCAATGAGTTAACCCAAAGAAATAAACAACAGCAGCACAACAGCCAGCAACAATAGCCAGCAGTCAACAACCAATACCGAACAACAGCAGCCCAGCCCGAATTCAGCCCAACAACAGCCGCTGGCAGCTGGACCCAACAGCAGCAGCCCAGCCCGAACCCAGCCCTCCCAGCAACTGGACCCAACAGCAGCAGCCCAACCCAACAGCACCAACCCAAACCAGCATCCCTCCAAAACCAAACCCAGCCCAGCACCCTTATGGAACCTAACCAGCCAAGCCCAGCCCAACAACCCACCGGAGCAGCCCACAACTGCAACAAAATAGAAAGCAAAGACCGAATAGCAACTCTGCACTCCAACCAAACACAACAACAAATCGAAAAGTTCAACATAAAGCAAAAACATCAAAGCCAAACCAACCCAAACAAGCATCCTTTTGATGCTAATTTCAACTAGAACGAAGTAATAGGACTCATAATTGTTGGGTTTGTATGTAACGCAATCATGCAATCAAATCACATAAATAGGGCGGAAGCGTAAAAACTAGGTTTTCAAAATTTATACAAACCCATAACCATGATCATGCTTTGTGCTTGTTATCAATAACAGAAAAGAGAGAACATGGAATTATACCTTTGAAGATCTAAGCTTCCTCAGGTACAAGTTCTACTCCTTTGATTCCTTTGATTCCTCTGATAGTGGCTCCTTCCCTTGAATAATGTCAGCCACCCAAATGTTTGGCCTCTAACGGTGATCCACCAAGGAAGATGAAGAACTCAAGAAGATGGGTTATTGGCTTAACCCTTGTTTCTATCTCTATAGAATATGTGTACTCCCAACTCTTGGAAAATTTCACATCACTTATTTCTAATATAAGACTCTCTTATATAGATATTAGGTTAACCCTCCTAATCCAATTAGAATAGGGTTTTATTTAATTAATTTATATCCTAATCTTTATTAGGATTGAGAGAGAGTACTGATATTATATTAATTCCTAAACTCCTTTAGAATTAAAATAATAATAATAATAATATTAATAAGACTCCTCTTATTAATTTATATTTAATATTTCTAAAATATTAAATAATAAACATTAAGCTATTTAATTTATTCTATCATCATAGATTAAATTAATTATACTTAATGCATTATTACTATCATGCCATTTTCTTCTTAAATAATTCTTCTTCCTTTTATGGTGTGACCCTTTAGGTTCTCCATATTAAACCGGTTGTGAATAAATCAATTAGAACAATTCTAATCTTATTTAAATAAACAAATTAAACTAATAATCTATTTAAATAAATAACATTTATTCTACAATAGGGATAAGCCTCCCTAGCGATCAACGACTTTCCAGATAATATAGATTTCAACATTAATCATAAAAGAACCTGTGAGTTAATAGTTACCGTAAAATTCAATCCTTCCACCATACAATGTCCCAATTAAATATAAGACATGGATTTACTGTGAAGTCTTAATTTATTTAATCATATGTATTTCGATTAGAAAATGCACAACTCCAAATAATGCAAATTAGAAACCTCTTTCTAATTTCATTCTACCTTGGCCAAGGATTCCTGGGTTGTCATTTAACGAATCACATAGGACATATCTCCTCTTTTACTAGAGGTGGTAGAATCTTTATTGATCATTCATTATCTCCATATGTAACTCATTACACCCAAGCATACCCTATATATGCCTTAAAAGGCCTTAAGGAATTAGTCAAAGTATAATTTGTTACATACAAGATACTATGATGATCTCAAGTCCAAGGATCACATGTACTACTATCACATTAGGAATTCCTATTGACAGGCGAGTAAAACTCCATTAGGTATTCCATAGCGAGTCACGTTCAGTGAACTTACTCTACAATAAGCACCTACATACTTGCTTTAGTGTCTCCACACAAATGACCATGAGATCAGTCATCCTCATCTAATGAGCAAGCAACATATGTACCAATCTATCCGGATTTACTAATCCCCTTTTTAGTAATCTCACCATTGGGAACTATTTTAGTTTTAAAGCTTTCTAAGAATTTAGATCTCATTAGCATGATCAACATCATGATTCTAAAAGCATTGCTTAAAACTATGGGTTATTTACATATTATAAAAACAGCACCATGTAGATAATTAAATGCCTTTAATAAATAAATATTTTATTAATAAATAAATAAGATTGTTTACAAAGTATGTGCTTTATCATCATACATGATTGGCTTGTATGCACACTACTATCAATCTCCCACTTGCACTAAAGCCAATCGCCATGGTATCTCATACCCATCTTCTCTAAGTGACGATCAAACTGCTGTTGTGTTAAAGCTTTAGTAAATGGATCTGCAATGTTGTCTTGAGAGTCTACACTCTCCAAGGTGACGTCTCCTCTTTCAATGATCTCCCTGATCAAGTGAAATCAACGCAACACGTGTTTAGATTTCTGATGAGACCTGGGTTCCTTAGCCTGTGCAATCGCTCCGGTGTTGTCACAGTATACGGGAACTGCTTCCCCAATGCTAGGAACCACACCAAGTTCAGTTATGAACTTCTTCATCCAAACAGCTTCCTTTGCAGCTTCACTTGCAGCTATATACTCTGCCTCTGTCACTGAATCAGCAACCGTTTGCTGCTTGGAACTCTTCCAACTCACTGCACCTCCGTTCAAGGTAAACACATACCCTAAAATAGATTTACTGTCATCTTGGTCTGTTTGAAAACTTGAGTCCGTGAATCCCTCGAGTTTTAATTCAGACCCACCGTAGACAAGAAAAATATCTTTAGTCCTTCTCAAGTACTTTAGGATATTTTTCACTACCTTCCAGTGCTCTTCTCCTGGATTCGACTGGTATCTGCTTGGTACACTAAGTGCGTGAGCAACATCCGGTCTAGTACATATCATACCGTACATGATAGATCCTATTGCAGAAGCATAAGGGATCTTACTCATACGGTCTCTCTCCTCAGGTGTCTTTGGGGCCTGTTTCTTGGAGAGATTTATTCCATGGCTCATCGGCATGAGACCTCTTTTGGAATCTTCCATGCTAAACCTCTTTAGCATCGTATCAATGTACGTTCCTTGGGATAAGCCGAGCATCCTTTTAGATCTATCTCTATAGATCTTTATCCCCAAAATATAGGATGCTTCACCCAAGTCCTTCATGGAGAAGTTTTTAGATAACCAGATTTTAATGGATTGTAACATAGGAATGTCATTCCTTATAAGTAATATATCATCAACATATAATACAAGGAATGATACTGCGCTCCCACTAACCTTCTTGTATACACATGGTTCATCCTCGTTTTTGATAAAATCAAACTCTTTGATTGTCTCATCAAAACGAATGTTCCATCTACGAGAAGCTTGCTTCAACCCATAAATGGATCGTTGTAGCTTACAGACTTGATTGGTTCCAACTTTTGAAATAAATCCCTCTGGCTGTGTCATATACACATCCTCCTCAAGTTTCCCATTGAGGAAGGCCGTTTACACGTCCATCTGCCAGATCTCATAGTCGTTGTAAGCTGCAATCGCAAGCAAAATCCGAATGGACTTGAGCATGGCTACTGGTGAGAAGGTTTCATCATAGTCAACTCCTTGTCTTTGTTTGAAACTTTTTGCAACCAGTCGGGCCTTATAGGTCTCTACCTTTCCGTCTGCTCCAGTCTTTTTCTTAAAAACCCATTTACACCCAATAGGTTTAATACCTTCAGGTGGTGAAACCAAAGACCATACTTTGTTTTCATACATGGAGTCCATTTCAGATTTCATGGCTTCAAGCCATTTCCCTGAGTCTTTATTACTCATAGCCTGTTCGTAATTCAATGGATCATCATCATTCATGATGTGTACCTCATCGTCATCCTCTATAACGAATCCATACCTCTCAGGTATCTTCCGTACTCTTCCAGATTTACGAACATGGTGTGGTACAGTAGGTTCTTCTACTTGGTTAGGTACCTGACTTTGGTCCGTGGTAACTTGTGGTTCTTGAACTTCTTCAAGATATATCTTACTCCCACTGACCCCTTCATGGATAAAATCCTTTTCCAAGAAGGCAGTATGTTTCGCAACAAACACCTTTTGATCAGTTGGATGATAGAAATAATACCCTACGATTTCTTTAGGGTATCCCACAAATCTACACTTATCGGATTTAGTCTGTAGCTTATCATTTTCAAACTTTTTGACATAAGCTGGACAACCCCAAGTCTTAACATGCTTAAGATTTGGTTTCCTCCCTTTCCACATCTCATATGGAGTCTTTGGGGCGGATTTGGTAGGTACCTTGTTAAGTAGGTATGCAGCCGTTTCTAGGGCATATCCCCAGAAGGAAATTGGAAGGTCGGTAAAACTCATCATGGATCGAACCATGTCCAACAGTGTTCGATTTCTCCTTTCAGATACTCCATTTAACTGTGGTGTACCTGGAGGAGTCCATTGTGAGATTATACCATTTACTCTGAGACAATTGAGAAACTCACTGCTTAAGTATTCTCCACCTCGATCTGATCGAAGTATCTTAATACTCTTGCCCGTTTGTTTCTCTACTTCACTTCTGAACTCTTTGAACTTTTCAAATGATTCTGATTTGTATTTCATTAAATACACATATCCAAATCTTGAGTGATCATCAGTGAAAGTAATAAAATAAGAATACCCACCCCGTGCACTTGTTGTCATAGGTCCACAAACGTCTGTGTGAATCAATGCCAACAACTCTGTAACTCTCTCCCCTTTTCTACTAAAAGGAGATTTAGTCATTTTACCCATGATACAAGATTCACAAGTTGGATATGATTCATAATCAGATAGCTCGAGGAGCCCATCTTTATGCAACTTGGATAATCTTGTTTCATTGATATGACCGAGTCTACAGTGCCACATATAGGTATAATTAATATCATCTCTTTTCCTTTTCTTAATTTGTTCAATTTGAAATATATTTTCTTGCAAGTCAAGTGTATAAAGTTCATTTCGCAAATTTCCAATACCATATAAAACATCGTCTTTATAAATAGAACAACCATTGTTCTTTATAATAACGTCAAAACCTTCCATATCTAATACAGAAATTGAAATAATGTTTTTAATAATATTCGGAACATAATAACAATTATTAAGATAAATGGATTTGCCCGAAGGCATTGCTAAACAATAAGTTCCTACAGCTAATGCAGCAACTTTTGCTCCATTTCCCACTCGTAGGATCACCTCATCTTTGTTCAGCTTTCTACTTCTGACCAGTCCCTGCACAGTATTACATATGTGAGAACCACAGCCGGTATCCAATACCCAAGTAGAATTATGACTTTCAGAAAAATTAATTTCTATCATAAACAAACCTTGATTGGAAGTCGAAGCTTCTCCAAGCTTCTTCTCTGCTAGAAACTTCTTGCAGTTCCTCTTCCAATGTCCCGGCTCATTGCAATGAAAGCACATTCCTTTAGCTGGTTCAGGTTTCTTTTGCTCCTTTTCTTTCCCTTTTCCCTTAGCCTTCTTAGATTTCTTCTTTTCAGAAGACACCTTGGGCCTCTTCCTTTTATTGGAAGAATCCACCATCAAGACATGGTTCTTCTTGGATGAGAAGTGACCTTCTGCAGTTTTCAGCATGTTAAGCAGCTCAGGTAAGCTGACATCTAGCTTATTCATGTGAAAATTAACCACAAACTGCGAGAAGGTCTCAGGGAGTGACTGCAAGACCAAGTCTTGACTCAACTCCCCATCCATGACGAACCCAAGCTGTCCAAGGCGTTCAATCAAATTGATTACCTTCAGAACATGAGTCTCGACGGTAGTGCCCTCGGTCATCCGAGATCGGAAGAGCTCCTTAGATATCTCATATCTAGCAGTCCTACTCTGTTCACCATACAACTCCTTGAGGTGAAGCAGCATAGCAGGAGCATCCATTTTTTCGTGCTGACGCTGAAGCTCGTTATTCATGGATGCGAGCATGATGCATTGAGCCACAGATGCATCATCTTGCCACTTATTGAAAGTGGCAATCTCTTCCTCAGAGGCTGTTTCTGAAACTGATTCAGGGATAGTGGAATTTAGGACATAAGAAATCTTTTCAGCAGTGAGAACAATTCTCAGATTTCTTAGCCAGTCCTCATAATTCGGGCCGGTAAGCTTATTTGCATCAAGTATGCTTCGTAGTGAGATTAGTGATTTTGACATTTTTAAAATTCTGCATGTGAAAAGACAACATTTTAGCAAACATTCATTTTATTAACTTTGCATACCAAAATAAATTTAGGTCTTTATTTTAAATTGGTATCTCCCACTATTTTCATCAAACTATATTACCCTCACTCATATAGTTCGGCAACATCTAATTAAAGATTTGCTAGTGAGATTAAGGATCCCATTTCAAATGTATATAACCTTGTGGATAGCACAACAAGCGATATACAAATAAATAGGTAGACAACTCTTGTCAATTACATCACCATGTAACTCCTTTTTTTTTGCCTCTTAAATCATAATGGTCATGTGTGTGCACATCCGAACTAAAATGATTTAAGTTAAGTCCAGCCTAGCACTTCCATAAATTCAAAAAAGAAAAATTTTCGTCCTTGTGGATAGCACAACAAGACTAGATCGTTTAATTTTCTTGATAAGCATCAAATGTGATTAATTAACATCTTAAATATTCAATACTCGCCTTGTGGATAGCACAACAAACTCATATTAAATATTTAATACTCTATTAACTAATCATGCTAGAAGGCGACGTTCGATATTCCAAATATCATTTGAACGCTTCAGACTTAATATTATTTCTTTGAGGGGTTTGTTATTATTTGTCTCATCTTTTTAAGCGCGCATGCACATATATATATATAATACGCGTCATTTTATTAAACATGCGAAGCATGTTTGTATAAAATATAATATATATAATATTTAGCATGCAATATAGAATACTATATTCTACCCGGATTGATTATGGACTTTTATTCTAGTTTGGTTCACTAGAGCCACCAAGTGAACCAAAAGGTCAAACCTAGGAGTGCAAGAATTTAAATTTTAAATGTAACTATTACATTTAAACCCGGGCTCCATACAAACGGGTCTTCACGTGCTCCTCGCTCCTTGGTCTCCAATTTCTTCAAAATAATTCTAACTATCTCTATTACATTAACTTATTTTAAAATTAAATAGAAACCTTGATCAGCAGTCAAGGGAAAGTACATAGAAAGGAGATAGAATTTACATCGAGAATAAAACTAGAGAAGACGAGGTACGCAGACCCCATTTTATAAAACCCATACATTCAAGCATTCATCCAAAATAAAATCCAATCACATTGGTCATTGTCCATAATCAATCTCATTTATTATCATACACATCAACATATGCATCAATAAATACCCATTCATCTCATGAATAACAATGTTATTCCATATATGGATCGATGTTATTTAATGGACAAAAGTTTTGCTAAATTTTATTTTTGAAACAAAATAAACTCTTTTATTTTAATCAAAAATAAATCCAAATTAAACTCCTTTAATTTTAGCATTCTGAAATCATATTTCAGATAAAATAAACTTCTTTATTTTAAAACTTTATCAATTAAATAAACAGTTTACTTAATTAATTAAAATCAATTTTCAGGGTCTGTCCAGGTACCGGCGCAGCTGCGCCAGTAATGAACTGGGAATCTGCGCAGCTGCGCAGGTAGACGGAAGCAGCAGTTTTTGCAGACCGGCGCAGCTGCGCCAGTAATGAACTGGGAGGCTGCGCAGCTGCGCCGTTCGCCGCAGAAACTTGCAGAAAACGATTTTTGTCCAGAAAAATGATCCAATTCTCACATCAATTCATACATGGAATTATAAAATTGATAATTAGCACAAAGTTAGGCTCTGATACCACTGTTGGGTTTGTATGTAACGCAATCATGCAATCAAATCACATAAATAGGGCGGAAGCGTAAAAACTAGGTTTTCAAAATTTATACAAACCCATAACCATGGTCATGCTTTGTGCTTGTTATCAATAACAGAAAAGAGAGAACATGGAATTATACCTTTGAAGATCTAAGCTTCCTCAGGTACAAGTTCTACTCCTTTGATTCCTTTGATTCCTCTGATAGTGGCTCCTTCCCTTGAATAAATGTCAGTCACCCAAATGTTTGGCCTCTAACGGTGATCCACCAAGGAAGATGAAGAACTCAAGAAGATGGGTTATTGGCTTAACCCTTGTTTCTATCTCTATAGAATATGTGTACTCCCAACTCTTGGAAAATTTCACATCACTTATTTCTAATATAAGACTCTCTTATATAGATATTAGGTTAACCCTCCTAATCCAATTAGAATAGGGTTTTATTTAATTAATTTATATCCTAACCTTTATTAGGATTGAGAGAGAGTACTGATATTATATTAATTCCTAAACTCCTTTAGAATTAAAATAATAATAATAATAATAATATTAATAAGACTCCTCTTATTAATTTATATTTAATATTTCTAAAATATTAAATAATAAACATTAAGCTATTTAATTTATTCTATCATCATAGATTAAATTAATTATACTTAATGCATTATTACTATCATGCCATTTTCTTCTTAAATAATTCTTCTTCCTTTTATGGTGTGACCCTTTAGGTTCTCCATATTAAACCGGTTGTGAATAAATCAATTAGAACAATTCTAATCTTATTTAAATAAACAAATTAAACTAGTAATCTATTTAAATAAATAACATTTATTCTACAATAGGGATAAGCCTCCCTAGCGATCAACGACTTTCCAGATAATATATATTTCAACATTAATCATAAAAGAACCTGTGAGTTAATAGTTACCGTACAATTCAATCCTTCCACCATACAATGTCCCAATTAAATATAAGACATGGATTTATGTCAAGTCTTAATTTATTTAATCATATGTATTTCGATTAGAAAATGCACAACTCCAAATAATGCAAATTAGAAACCTCTTTCTAATTTCATTCTACCTTGGCCAAGGATTCCTGGGTTGTCATTTAACGAATCACATAGGACATATCTCCTCTTTTACTAGAGGTGGTAGATTCTTTATTGATCATTCATTATCTCCATATGTAACTCATTACACCCAAGCATACCCTATATATGCCTTAAAAGGCCTTAAGGAATTAGTCAAAGTATAATTTGTTACATACAAGATACTATGATGATCTCAAGTCCAAGGATCACATGTACTACTATCACATTAGGAATTCCTATTGACAGGCGAGGAAAACTCCATTAGGTATTCCATAGCGAGTCACGTTCAGTGAACTTACTCTACAATAAGCACCTACATACTTGCTTTAGTGTCTCCACACAAATGACCATGAGATCAGTCATCCTCATCCAATGAGCAAGCAACATATGTACCAATCTATCCGGATTTACTAATCCCCTTTTTAGTAATCTCACGATTGGGAACTATTTTAGTTTTAAAGCTTTCTAAGAATTTAGATCTCATTAGCATGATCAACATCATGATTCTAAAAGCATTGCTTAAAACTATCGGTTATTTACATATTATAAAAACAGCACCATGTAGATAATTAAATGCCTTTAATAAATAAATATTTTATTAATAAATAAATAAGATTGTTTACAAAGTATGTGCTTTATCATCATACATGATTGGCTTGTATGCACACTACTATCAATAATTACCTATATTTTGATAATTTGAGAGAACTAATGAAACAATAAGAAAGTCTCCCTAAATGAAAACTTGTGTGAGAGATCGTTTTGAAGGCACTAGTGATAGGATTGCTAATCAAACTATAACGAATTTATAGGACTCATAATCACCTATTTCTTTGACAATTTGAGAGACCCAATGAAACAATAAGAACGTCTCCCTAAATCAAGACTTGTGTGAGATGTACGCATCGTTTTTAACTGCGATAGGTCATAGGATTGCTCCTTTTGATGCTAATCAAATTAGAACGAATTAATAAGACTCCTAATCACCTCCTTCTTTCACAATATTAGAGAACTAATGAAACAATAAGAAGGTCTCCTTAAATGAAGACTTGTGTGAGATGTACGCATCGTTTTTAACGCGATAGTAATGGGATTGCTCCTTTTGATGCTAATTAAAGTAGAACGAAGTAATAGGACTCCTAGTCAGCTCTTTCTTTGACAATTTTAGAGCACCAATGAAACAATAAGAAGGTCTCCCTAAATAAAGCCTTGTGTGAGATGTACACATGGTTTTGAAAGCGATAGTAATGGGTTTCTCGTTTTGACGCTAATCAAACTAGAACGAAGTAATACAACTCTTAATCACCTCTTTCTTTGTAAATTTGAAACAACCAATGAAACATATTAAGGTCTCCCTAAATGAAGACTTGTGAGAGATCTACGCATCGTTTTGGACGCGATAGTAATGTGATTTCTCCTTTTGATGCTAATTTCAAGTAGAACGAAGTAATAGAACTCATAATCACCTATATTTTGACAATTTGAGAGAACTAATGAAACATTAAGAAGGTCTCCCTAAATGAAGACTTGTGTGAGATGTACGGATCGTTTTGAAAGCACTAGTGATAGGATTGCTCCTTTTGATGATAATCAAACTAGAACGAATTCATAGGACTCATAATACCTCTTTCTTTGAAAAATTGAGAGACCAAATGAAACAATAAGAAAGTCTCCCTAAATCAAGACTTGTGTGAGATGTACGCATCGTTTTTAACGCGATGGTCATAGGATTGCTCCTTTTGATGCTAATCAAATTAGAACGAATTAATAAGACTCCTAATCACCTCCTTCTTTCACAATATTAGAGAAGTAATGAAACAATAAGAAGGCCTCCTTAAATGAAGACTTGTGTGAGATGTACGCATCGTTTTTAACGCGATAGTAATGGGATTGCTACTTTTGATGCTAATCAAAGTAGAACGAAGTAATAGGACTCCTAGTCAGCTCTTTCTTTGACAATTTTAGAGCACCAATGAAACAATAAGAAGGTCTCCCTAAATGAAGCCTTGTGTGAGATGTACACATGGTTTTGAAAGCGATAGTAATGGGTTTCTCGTTTTGACGCTAATCAAACTAGAACGAAGTAATACAACTCTTAATCACCTCTTTCTTTGTAAATTTGAAACAACCAATGAAACATATTAAGGTCTCCCTAAATGAAGACTTGTGAGAGATCTACGCATCGTTTTGGACGCGATAGTAATGTGATTTCTCCTTTTGATGCTAATTTCAAGTAGAACGAAGTAATAGAACTCATAATCACCTATATTTTGACAATTTGAGAGAACTAATGAAACATTAAGAAGGTCTCCCTAAATGAAGACTTGTGTGAGATGTACGGATCGTTTTGAAAGCACTAGTGATAGGATTGCTCCTTTTGATGATAATCAAACTAGAACGAATTCATAGGACTCATAATACCTCTTTCTTTGAAAAATTGAGAGACCAAATGAAACAATAAGAAAGTCTCCCTAAATCAAGACTTGTGTGAGATGTACGCATCATTTTTAACGCGATGGTCATAGGATTGCTCCTTTTGATGCTAATCAAATTAGAACGAATTAATAAGACTCCTAATCACCTCCTTCTTTCACAATATTAGAGAAGTAATGAAACAATAAGAAGGCCTCCTTAAATGAAGACTTGTGTGAGATGTACGCATCGTTTTTAACGCGATAGTAATGGGATTGCTACTTTTGATGCTAATCAAAGTAGAACGAAGTAATAGGACTCCTAGTCAGCTCTTTCTTTGACAATTTTAGAGCACCAATGAAACAATAAGAAGGTCTCCCTAAATGAAGCCTTGTGTGAGATGTACACATGGTTTTGAAAGCGATAGTAATGGGTTTCTCGTTTTGACGCTAATCAAACTAGAACGAAGTAATACAACTCTTAATCACCTCTTTCTTTGTAAATTTGGAACAACCAATGAAACATATTAAGGTCTCCCTAAATGAAGACTTGTGAGAGATCTACGCATCGTTTTGGACGCGATAGTAATGTGATTTCTCCATTTGATGCTAATTTCAACTAGAACGAAGTAATAGAACTCATAATCACCTATATTTTGATAATTTGAGAGGACTAATGAAACATTAAGAAGGTCTCCCTAAATGAAGACTTATGTGAGATGTACGGATCGTTTTGAAAGCACTAGTGATAAGATTGCTCCTTTTGATGATTATCAAACTAGAACGAATTCATAGGACTCATAATACCTCTTTCTTTGACAAATTGAGAGACCCAATGAAACAATAATAAAGTTTCCCTAAATCAAGACTTGTGTGAGATGTACACATCGTTTTTAACGCGATAGTCATAGCATTACTTCTTTTGATGCTAATCAAATTAGAACCAAGTAACAAGACTCCTAATCATCACAATTTAAAAGAACCAATGAAACAATAAGAAGGTCTTCTTAAATGAAGACATGTGTGAGGAGTACACATCGTTTTTAACGCGATAGTCATGGGATTGCTCCTTTTGATGCTAATCAAACTAGAACGAAGTTATAAGACTCATAATCACTTTTTTCTTTGACAATTTTAGTGCACCAATGAAACAATATGGTCTCCCAAAATGAATGCTTTTGTGATATGTACGCTTGATTTTGAACTCGATAGTCATGGATTTCTTCTTTTGACGCTAATCAAACTAGAACGAAGTAATACAACTCTTAATCACCTATTTCTTTGTAAATTTGAAAAAACCAATGAAACAATATAAAGGTCTCTCAAAATGTAGACTTGTGTGAGATCTACTCATCGTTTTGGACACGATAGTGATGGGATTGCTCCTTTTGATGCTAATTTAAACTAGAACGAAGTAATAGGACTCATAATCATCTATGTTTTGACAATTTGAGAGAACTAATGAAACAATAAGAAGGTCTCCCTAAATGAAGACTTGTGTGAGATGTTCGGATCATTTTGTAGGCACTAGTGATAGGATTGCTCTTTTTGATGCTAATCAAACTAGAACGAAGTCATAGGACTCATAATCAACTTTTTCTTTGACAATTTGAGAGAACCAATGAAACAATAAGAAAGTCTCCCTAAATCAAGACTTGAGTGAAATGTACGCATCGTTTTTAACGCGATAGTCATGGGATGCCTCTTTCTGATGCTAATCAAACTAGAACGATGTTATAGGACTCCTAATCACCTCTTTCTTTTACAATTTTAGAGCACCAATGAAAAAATAAGAAGGTCTCCCTAAATAAAGACTTGTGTGAGATGTACGCATGGTTTTGAACTCGATAGTCATGGGTTTATCGTTTTGACGCTAATCAAACTAGAACGAAGTAATACAACTCTTAATCACCTCTTTCTTTGAAAATTTGAAACAATATGAAGGTCTCCCTAAATGAATACTTGTGTGAGATCTACGCATCGTTTTGGACGCCATAGTGATGGGATTGCTCCTTTTGATTATAATTTTTTTTCCGCTAAGTTTGTTTGTAGATTAAAAAGAAAGAAAGATAATACAATCGCAAAGGGGCATACCCCAGAAGTTTTAGAATGATCATCATAGGCCAACCCCCATGAGGATTAAACTAAAGAACAACAATCAAAATCGATCGAGAGAACTAGGCACTAAACCTAAAACAAGGGTACAAAAGAAAGCAAAGCAATAAGCCTAAACAACCATACAAATGCATCGAATCTTCCTAAGCAGATCAATTTGCCCTATGAGTCTGCCTTCCACAGTAAAGAGCCCAAAACCCCAATAAACAAAGGCAATGAGGTAACCCAAAGAAATAAACAACAGCAACACAACAGCCAGCAGTCAACAACCAATACCGAATAGCAGCAGCCCAGCCCGAACCCAGCCCAACAACAGCCGCTGGCTGCTGGACCCAACAGCAGCAACCCAGCCCGAACCCGGCCCAGAATGAACCCTGCCCTCCCAGAAATTGGACCCAACAGCAGCAGCCCAGCTTAATAGCACCAACACAAACCAACATCCCTCCGAAACCAAACCAGCCAAACCCAGCCCAGCAACCCTCCGGAACCTAACATGCCAAGCACAGCCCAACAACCCAACGGACCAGCCCACAACTGCAACAAAATAGAAAGCAAAGACCGAACAGCAACTCTGCACTCCAACCAAATACAGCAACAGATAATAGTTCAACATAAAGAAAAAACATCAATGCCAAACCAACCCAAACCAGCATTCTTTTGATGCTAATTTCAACTAGAACGAAGTAATAGGACTCATAATCACTTATATTTTGACAATTTGAGAGAACTAATGAAACAATAAGAAGGTCTCCCTAAAAGAAAACTTGTGTGATATGTAAAGATCATTTTGAAGGTACTAGTGATAGGATTGCTCCTTTTGATGCTTATCAAACTATAACGAATTTATAGGACTCATAATCAACTCTTTCTTTGACAATTTGAGAGACCCAATGAAACAATAAAAAGGTCTCCCTAAATCAAGACTTGTGTGAGATGTACGCATCGTTTTTAACGCGATAATCATAGGATTGCTCCTTTTGATGCTAATCAAATTAGAACGAATTAATAAGACTCCTAATCACCTCCTTCTTTCACAATATTAGAGAACTAATGAAACAATAAGAATGTCTCCTTAAATGAAGACTTGTGTGAGATGTACGCATCGTTTTTAACGCGATAGTAATGGAATTGCTCCTTTTGATGCTAATCAAAGTAGAACGAAGTAATAAGACTCCTAGTCAGCTCTTTCTTTGACAATTTTAGAGCACCAATGAAACAATAAGAAGGTCTCCCTAAATAAAGCCTTGTGTGAGATGTACACATGGTTTTGAACGTGATAGTAATGGGTTTCTCGTTTTGACGCTAATCAAACTAGAATGAAGTAATACAACTCCTAATCAACTCTTTCTTTGTAAATTTGAAACAGCCAATGAAAAAATATTAAGGTCTCCCTAAATGAAGACTTGTGTGAGATCTACACATCATTTTAGACGCGATAGTGATTTGATTGCTCCATTTGATGCTAATTTCAACTAGAACGAAGTAATAGAACTCATAATCACCTATATTTTGACAATTTGAGAGAACTAATGAAACATTAAGAAGGTCTTCCTAAATGAAGACTTGTGTTAGATGTACGGATCATTTTGAAGGCACTAGTGATAGGATTGCTCCTTTTGATACTAATCAAACTAGAACGAATTCATAGGACTCATAATACCTCTTTCTTTGACAATTTGAGAGACCCAATGAAACAATAACAAGGTTTCCCTAAATCAAGACTTGTGTGAGATGTACACATCATTTTTTAAGCGATAGTCATAGGATTGCTTCTTTTGATGCTAATCAAAATAGAACGAAGTAATTAGACTCCTAATCACCTCCTTCTTTCACATTTTAAAAGAACCTTAATCACCTCTTTCTTTGTAAATTTAAGAAGGTCTCCCTAAATGAAGCCTTGTGTGAGATGTACACATGGTTTTGAACGCGATAGTAATGGGTTTCTCGTTTTGACGCTAATCAAACTAGAACAAAGTAATACAACTCCTAATCAACTCTTTCTTTGTAAATTTGAAACAGCCAATGAAAAAATATTAAGGTCTCCCTAAATGAAGACTTGTGTGAGATCTACACATCATTTTAGACGCGATAGTGATTTGATTGCTCCATTTGATGCTAATTTCAACTAGAACGAAGTAATAGAACTCATAATCACCTATATTTTGACAATTTGAGAGAACTAATGAAACATTAAGAAGGTCTTCCTAAATGAAGACTTGTGTTAGATGTACGGATCATTTTGAAGGCACTAGTGATAGGATTGCTCCTTTTGATACTAATCAAACTAGAACGAATTCATAGGACTCATAATACCTCTTTCTTTGACAATTTGAGAGACCCAATGAAACAATAACAAGGTTTCCCTAAATCAAGACTTGTGTGAGATGTACACATCATTTTTTAAGCGATAGTCATAGGATTGCTTCTTTTGATGCTAATCAAAATAGAACGAAGTAATTAGACTCCTAATCACCTCCTTCTTTCACATTTTAAAAGAACCTTAATCACCTCTTTCTTTGTAAATTTAAGAAGGTCTCCCTAAATGAAGCCTTGTGTGAGATGTACACATGGTTTTGAACGCGATAGTAATGGGTTTCTCGTTTTGACGCTAATCAAACTAGAACAAAGTAATACAACTCCTAATCAACTCTTTCTTTGTAAATTTGAAACAGCCAATGAAAAAATATTAAGGTCTCCCTAAATGAAGACTTGTGTGAGATCTACACATCATTTTAGACGCGATAGTGATTTGATTGCTCCATTTGATGCTAATTTCAACTAGAACGAAGTAATAGAACTCATAATCACCTATATTTTGACAATTTGAGAGAACTAATGAAACATTAAGAAGGTCTTCCTAAATGAAGACTTGTGTTAGATGTACGGATCATTTTGAAGGCACTAGTGATAGGATTGCTCCTTTTGATACTAATCAAACTAGAACGAATTCATAGGACTCATAATACCTCTTTCTTTGATAATTTGAGAGACCCAATGAAACAATAACAAGGTTTCCCTAAATTAAGACTTGTGTGAGATGTACACATCGTTTTTTAAGCGATAGTTATAGGATTGCTTCTTTTGATGCTAATCAAAATAGAACGAAGTAATTAGACTCCTAATCACCTCTTTCTTTCACAATTTAAAAGAACCTTAATCACCTCTTTCTTTGAAACATTAAGAGGGTCTCCCTAAATGAAGACTTGTGTGAGATGTACGGATCATTTTGAAAGCACTAGTGATAAGATTGCTCCTTTTGATGATAATCAAACTAGAACGAATTCATAGGACTCATAATACCTCTTTCTTTGACAAATTGAGAGACCCAATGAAACAATAAGAAAGTCTCCCTAAATCAAGACTTGTGTGAGATGTACGCATCGTTTTTAACGCGATAGTCATAGCATTACTTCTTTTGATGCTAATCAAATTAGAACCAAGTAATAAGACTCCTAATCATCACAATTTAAAAGAACCAATGAAACAATAAGAAGGTCTCCTTAAATGAAGACATGTGTGAGGAGTACACATCGTTTTTAACGCGATAGTCATGGGATTGCTCCTTTTGATGCTAATCAAACTAGAACGAAGTTATAGGACTCCTAATCACTTCTTTCTTTGACAATTTTAGTGCACCAATGAAACAATATGGTCTCCCAAAATGAATACTTTTGTGATATGTACGCTTGATTTTGAACTCGATAGTCATGGATTTCTTCTTTTGACGCTAATCAAACTAGAACGATGTAATACAACTCTTAATCACCTCTTTCTTTGTAAATTTGAAAAGACCAATGAAACAATATGAAGCTCTCCCAAAATGTAGACTTGTGTGAGATCTACTCATCATTTTGGACGCGATAGTGATGGCATTGCTCCTTTTAATGCTAATTTAAACTAGAACGAATTAATAGGACTCATAATCATCAATGTTTTAACAATTTGAGAGAACCAATGAAACAATAAGAAGTCTCCCAAAATGTAGACTTGTGTGAGATGTACGGATTGTTTTGAAGGCACTAGTGATAGGAGTCCTTTTGATGCTAATCAAACTAGAACGAAATCATAGGACTCATAATCATCTCTTTCTTTTATAATTTGAGAGAACCAATGAAACAATAAGAAGGTCTCCCTAAATCAAGACTTGTGTGAGATGTACACATTGTTTTTAACGCGATAGTAATTGGTTTACTCCTTTTGATGGTAATCAAATTAAAACGAAGTAATAGGACTCTTAATCACCTCTTTTTTCCGAATTTTAGGAAACCATTGAAACAATAAGAAGGTCTCCTTAAATGAAGACATGTGTGAGATGTACGCATCGTTTTGAACGCGATATTCATGGGATTGCTCCTTCTAATTCTTATCAAAATAGAACGAAGTTATAGGACTCCTAATAACCTCTTTCTTTAACAATTTTAGAGCACCAATAAAACAATAAGAAGGTCTCTCTTGTGTGAGATGTACACATGGTTTTGAACGCGATTGTCATAGGTTTCTCATTTTAACGCTAATCAAACTAGAACGAAGTTATACAACTCTTAATCACCTCTTTCTTTGTAAATTTGAAACAACCAATGAAACACTATGAAGGTCTCCCTAAATGTAGACTTGTGTGAGATCTACTCATCGTTTTGGACACGATAGTGATGGGATTGCTCCTTTTGATGCTAATTTAAACTAGAACGAAGTAATAGGACTCATAATCATCTATGTTTTGACAATTTGAGAGAACTAATGAAACAATAAGAAGGTCTCCGTAAATGTATACTTGTGTGAGATGTACGTATCGTTTTGAAGGCACTAGTGATAGGATTGCTCCTTTTGATACTAATCAAATTAGAACGAAGTCATAGGACTCATAATCACCTCTTTCTTTGACAATTTAAGAGAACCAATGAAACAATAAGAAAGTCTCCCTAAATCAAGACTTGTGTGAGATGTACGCATCGTTTTTAACGCGATAGTCATGAGATTGCTCCTTTTGATGCAAATCAAACTAGAACGAAGTTATAGAACTCCTAATCACCTCTTTCTTTGATAATTTTAGAGCACCAATGAAACAATAAGAAGGTCTCCCTAAATGAAGACTTTTGTGAGATGTACGCATGGTTTTGAACTCGAACAAAATAATACAACTCTTAATCACCTCTTTCTTTGTAAATTTGAAACAATATGAAGGTCACCTAAATGAAGACTTGTGTGAGATCTACACATCGTTTTGGACGCAATAGTGATGAGATTGCTCCTTTTGATGCTAATTGCAACTAGAACGAAGTAATAGGACTCATAATCACCTATCTTTTGACAATTTGAGAGAACTAATGAAACAATAAGAAGGTCTCCCAAAATAAAAACTTGTGTGAGATGTACGGATCGTTTTGAAGGCACTAGTGATAGGATTTCTCCTTTTGATGCTAATTAAACTAGAACGAATTCATAGGACTCATAATCACCTCTTTCTTTGACAATTTGAGAGAACCAATGAAACTATAATAAGGTCTCCCTAAATGTAGACTTGTGTGAGATGTACATATCGTTTTTAACGCGATAGTCATCGGATTGCTCCTTTTGATGCTAATCAAACTAGAATGAAATTATAGGACTCCTAATCACTTCATTCTTTGACAATTTTAGTGCACCAATGAAATAATAAGAAGGTCTCCCTAAATGAAGCCTTGTGTGAGATGTGCACATGGTTTTGAACTTGAGAGTCATGGGTTTCTCATTTTGACGCTAATCAAACTAGATTGAAGTATTACAACTCTTAATCACCTCTTTCTTTGTAAATTTGAAACAACCAATGAAACAATATTAAGGTCTCCCTAAATGAAGACTTGTGTGAGATCTACGCATTATTTTGGATGCGATAGTGATGGAATTGCTCCTTTTGATGCCAATTTCAACTAGAACGAAGTAATAGGACTTATAATCACCTATATTTTGACAATTTGAGATAACTACTGAAACAATAAGAATGTCTCCCTAAATGAAATCTTTTGTGAGATGTACAGATCGTTTTGAAGGCACTAGTGATAGGATTGCACCTTTTGATGCTAATCAAAATAGAAAGAATTCATAGGACTCATAATCACCTCTTTATTTGACAATTTGAGAGACCCAATGAAACAATAAGAAAGTCTCCCTAAAT
The DNA here is from genome assembly GCA_020205555.1 of Panax stipuleanatus. Taxonomy (NCBI): domain Eukaryota; kingdom Viridiplantae; phylum Streptophyta; class Magnoliopsida; order Apiales; family Araliaceae; genus Panax; species Panax stipuleanatus. The sequence goes on along the minus strand of CM035124.1, from coordinate 59,668,307 downwards.
CAAGACTTGTGTGAGATGTACGCATTATTTTTAATGCGATAGTCATAGGATTGCTCCTTTTGATGCTAATCAAATTAGAACGAATTAATAAGACTCCTAATCACTTCCTTCTTTCACAATTTTAGAGAACCAATGAAACAATAAGAAGGTCTCCTTAAATGAAGACTTATGTGAGATGTGCGCATCGTTTTTAACGCAATAGTAATGGGATTGTTCCTTTGATGCTAATCAAACTAGAACAAAGTAATAGGACTACTTGTCACCTCTTTCTTTGACAATTTTTGAGCACCAATAAAACAATAATAAGGTCTCCCTAAATGAAGCCTTGTGTGAGATGTACACATAGTTTTGAAGCCGATAGTAATGGGTTTCTCATTTTGACTCTAATCAAATTAGAACGAAGTAATATAACTCTTAATCGCCTCTTTCTTTGTAAATTTGAAAAAACCAATGAAACAATATGATGGTCTCCCAAAATGTAGACTTTTTTTTCGTTGAAATTAGACTGTATTAAAAATAAAGAGGATTATAAAACTCGTGGGAACCCCAATCAGGATATAGCACAGACATCATAAGACAGGCCCTATGATGTCATGACTATAAGAGATAGCCAAGCCATATGAAAACATGAAGATACAAATAGGCCAAAACCAAACCAGCAAAACAACATAGAGGGAAAAACATTGAAAATGCCTAACCAGGCCAATAAACCATTACATAGCAGTACACATCTAAACACCAACAGCAACCCGAAAGGCCAGAGATACCCTAATGGCATACCAGCCGCGAAACAGTGGAAAGGGGCAGCCAGCCAACAATGAGAACAGATAATCCAAAACCAATCATGCAGCCAGCCAAAATCAAACCCAATCACTAGAACAAAATAAAATGTGCCCAGTTGGCAAACATTTAATCACTATACCCCATTCAAGCAAGCAGAACCAGAACTAGGCATTCACAAGGAACAATCAGCAGCTGGCAGCTGACAGTCAAAAACCCACCTTAGCCGAGGACCCAACAATAACTACTACTATCATAACGGGCCAGAGACAGCAGGGAGCCTGTGAATCCTGAATTTCGATCTCAACACTACACAGGAAATTACAAACCCAAGAACCGGCTCCAAAACCAAGCCATGATGGCAGCAGCTTAGACCCGAAATATCACGCCAGTAGATTAATAATAGGCCCAGCATTTAGAGATGGAAGACCAGCATCGAGAGAAAACCTTCCATCCACATTCCCGCATCACAGAAAATAGGAGATGAAAGGAGTTGGAACAAAGCAGCCCGTGCAAAATGACCTAACCTAAAACCAAAAACCAAATCCCAGCTCAACAGCAACAAGGTTCTGAACCAACGAGCATACCCGGTGTGACTAAGAAGGGAAGTCAACCAGCCGTAACCAGCCAGTACGCCCCAACCAGCCAGTACGCCCCAGCCATATGCGTACATACAATGCATCGTGAAGCAGCAGCCTCTCACTAGACCCAAACATGTAGCCAGCCTCAGCTATCAACCATCCAGCCTATCAACCAGCCAGCCTCAGATAACACAGATGGCCAATGAGAGCAGTCAGACCAGGCCCAAGCATGATGCCAGCCAGCGTATCACTAGACCGAAGTTGAGCTAAGGACCAGAGCAGAACTTGACCTCAGCAGATGGCAACATGACTCATAAAGAAGGAGCCCAAAGCAACTGTAGATACAAAAATTGCTTAAGCAGGAATATACATGGCTAGCCCAGAAAAATATGGCCTATCCTTAACTTTTTGAAATTTATGGATAGTGTGAAGTTTGCTCTTGACAATCTGTAAGATATTGCGAGAAAGGTGTATAATCGGGGTAGAGCCTTTACCATGCAACCGAGCATTACGTTCCAGCCAGATATGGTAAACAGAGGCGGCAAGGCCAAGATTAAGAATATCCATATGGATAGCCCTTTTAGGCCCAATAATGATGAAATTTGTAATGCTAGACCAGTCTCGAGAAAGACCTTTCCAGCCACAGTTCCGCAGCACAGTGACAAGAAAATGAAAGGAGAAAGAGCAGTCGAAAAATAAATGTTTAAAGGTTTCAGTGTGTGCATTGCAAAGTAAGCATAGAGTGTTGACATCAAGCCCGAAGTTTGCAAGTCTATCCTTTGTTTGCAAACCTTTCTGAAAAGCAAGCCACAGAAAAAAAAATATCTTGGAGGAATGTAATGATGCCAAACTAGATGACGTCAGTCCACATTTTGCCCATGACAACGGATGGACTGCCAGAGGGTCGACGAAGAGATATCATGAGCTTTAACATTGTCCCACATAATGAAATCTTCTCTTCCAGAATTGCAGATAGTAGAAAAATTAAAGCTTTGCCTAAACTCAATAACTGAGTGGTTGTTAGAGGACGGAAGTTGCCAGCTGGAGTTGACCACTATGCTACTGACCCGAGCATCAGGCCCGAGTCCAGAATTGGAGATAAGAGGAGAGAAAGGGGATGTGGCCAGAATTCTACCAGGAATCCAAGGATCAAACCAAAGCTTTGTGAGACGGCCATTGCCAATAGAGTAGCGAATATGGAGCAGAGCAAACTGTCTGAGGGATAGAATTTTCCTCCAAATCCAGGAGCAGTCGTTCGGGGCATCCATACACCAGAAATGTTTGTTATTAAGAGTATAAATTCTGACCCATTTTGCCCACACAGAGGGGGAAGAAGGGCTAATAATATTCCACAAATGCAAAAGAATAGAGGCTCTGTTCCATTCCTCTAATTTTTTAATGCCAAGACTGCCTTCATAGGTTGGGAGAGAAATCTTGTTCCAGGCAATTTTAGCACCATGTTTCGTAAGTGAGGGTCCTTTCCATAAAAATCTGCATAACGTGCTCTTTAGGTCTTTAAGAGCTGCAGCAGGAAGAATGAAAAAGGAAGACCAGAAAGCTTGCATAGAGAAGATAACATATTTAATCAATTGAAGTCTACCAGCGAAGGAGAGAAATCTGTTGGTCCAAGAAGTTATCCTGCTAGTAATTTTCTCCAGCAAAGGCCTACAGTCAGCCACACTAAGTTTGGAAGTCAGGAGGGGGACCCCAGGGAATTTTGCCGAATAAGACCCCAGTTGGAACCCCAGGAAGGAGGTAATAGCACTAGCAATAATCGGAGTAATATTAGATAGAAAACACATGCTTTTAGATGCATTAATGGACAGACCAGAAATGGAAGAGAAGTTATCAAGGCAGCCTTTCAAGATAGAGACCGAATGTAGGTCTCCTTGGCAGAAGAGTATAAGATCATCAGCAAAGCATAAGTGGGAAAGCTGAACATTCTTGGTTTTCTAGTGATACTTGAATCCAGATGTTTCAGTCCTCTTAGAAAGCATGAGGGAGAGGACTTCCATAACAATAACAAATAAGTATGGGGAAAGTGGATCTCCTTGTCGAAGACCCCTTGTACCGTTAAAATAGCCATATAAGCCCCCGTTAACTTTAACCGAGTACAAGGCAGAGACTACACAAGCCTTAATCCAGAAAAAAAATTTGGGGGGAAAATTGAATAGCTTCAAGGCTGCAAATAAGAAATCCCAAGAGACAGAACCAAAAGCTTTTTGGAGGTTGATTTTCAGAGCACATCTAGCTGGACCCGAACCTCTATGATAGTTCCTAAAAAGTTCTTGAGCCAGAAGGATATTATCCCCAATACGTCTACCTGGAACAAAAGCAGCTTGGAAGGGGGAAATAATCCGGGGAAGAATGCCCTTAAGTCTGCTGACCAGGATTTTGGAAATGCATTTGTAGGTGGTATTGCAGCAAGAAACAATAAGAAGGTCTCCCGATATGTAGACTTGTGTGAGATGTACGGATCGTTTTAAAGGCAATAGTGATAGGATTGCTCCTTTTGATACTAATCAAACTAGAACAAAGTCATAGGACTCATAATCATCTCTTTCTTTGACAATTTGAGAGAACCAATGAAACAATAAGAAGGTATCCCTAAATTTTGTATGAGATGTATGCATCATTTTTAATGCGATAGTCATGGGATTGCTCTATTTGATGCTAATCAAACTAGAACGAAGTTATAGGACTCCTAATCACCTCTTTCTTTGACAATTTTAGGGCACCAGTGAAACAATAAGAAAGTCTCCCTAAATGAAGACTTGTGTGAGATGTACACATGATTTTGAACGCGATAGTCATGGATTTCTTGTTTTAACGTTAATCAAACTAGAACAAAGTAATATAACTCTTAATCACCTCTTTCTTTGTAAATTTGAAACAACCAATGAAACAATATGAAGGTCTCCTTAAATGAAGACTTATGTGAGATCTACGCATCGTTTTGGACGCGATAGTGATGGGATTACTCCTTTTGATGCCAATTACAACTAGAACGAAGTAATAGGACTCATAATTACCTATATTTTGACAATTTGAAAGAACAAATAAAACAAAAAGAAGATCCCCCTAAATGAAGACTTGTGTGAGATGTACGCATGGTTCTGAACGCGATAGTCATGGGTTTAACATTTTGACGCTAATTAAACTAGAACGAATTCATAGGATTCATAATCACCTCCTTCTTTGACAATTTGAGAGAACCAATGAAACAATAAGAAGGTCTCCATAAACCAAGACTTGTGTGAGATGTACGTATCGTTTTTAACTCAATAATCATGGGATTGCTCCTTTTGATGCTAATCAAAATAAAACGAAGTAATAAGACTCCTAATCACTTCTTTCTTTCATAATTTTAGAGAACCAATGAAACAATAAGAAGGTCTCCTTAAATGAATACTTGTGTGAGATGTACGCATCGTTTTTAATGCTATAGTCATGGGATTGGTCCTTTTGATGCTAATAAAACTAGAACGAAATTATAGGACTCCTAATCACCTCTTTCTTTGACAATTTTAAAGCACCAATGAAATAATAAGAAGGTCTTCCTAAATGAAGACTTGTGTGAGATGTACGCATCGTTTTTGCCGCGATAGTCATGGAAATGCTCCTTTTGATGCTAATCAAACTAGAACGAAGTTATAGGCTCCTAATCACCTCTTTCTTTGATAATTTTAAAGCACCAATGAAACAATAAGAAGGTCTCCCTAAATAAAGACTTGTGCGAGATGTACGCATGGTTTTGAACGCGATAGTCATGGGTTTCTCGTTTTGACCCTAATCAACTAGAACGAAGTAATACAACTTCTAATCACCTCTTTCTTTGTAAATTTGAAACAACCAATGAAACAATATGATGGTCTTCCTAAATGAAGACTTGTGTGAGATCTACGAATCGATTTGGACGTGATAGTGATGGGTTTCCTCCTTTGGATGCAAATTTCAACTAAAACGAAGTAATAGGACTCATAATCACCTATATTTGGATAATTTCAGAGAACTAATGAAACAATAAGAAGGTATCTTTAAATGAAGACTTGTGTGAGATGTACGAAATGTTTTGAAGGCACTAGTGATCGGATTGATCCTTTTGATGCTAATCAAACTAGAACGAATTTATATGACTCATAATCACCTCTTTCTTTGACAATTTGAGAGAACCAATGAAATAATAAGGTCTCCATCATTTTTAACGCGATAGTCATGGGATTACTCCTTTTCATGGTAATAAAATTAGAACGAAGTAATAGGACTCTTAATCACCTATTTCTTTCACAATTTTAGGAAACCAATGAAACAATAAGAAGGTCTTCTTAAATGAAGACGTGTGAGATGTACGCATCGTTTTGAATGCGATAGTCATGAGATTGCTCCTTTTGATGCTAATCAAAATAGAACGAAGTTATAGGACTCCTAATGACCTCTTACTTTGACAATTTTAGAGCACCAATAAAACAATAAGAAGGTCTCTCTTGTGTGAGATGTACACATGATTTTGAACGCGATAGTCATGAGTTTCTCATTTTAACGCTAATCAAACTAGAATGAAGTAATACAACTCTTAATCACCTCTTTCTTTGTAGATTTAAAACAACCAATGAAACAATATGAAGGTCTCCCTAAATGTAGACCTTTTTTTCCGTTAAAGTTAGGCTGTATTAAGAAATAAAATGGTGTTACAAACTCATGGGAGCCCCAATCAGGGTATAGCATAGACATCAAAGGTCATGCCCTTTGATGTTATGACTATATAAGATACAAGGCCAAATCAACAATCAACAATCAGCAACAAAATGCCAAGCAGGGAACAAAACAAACCAAACAAAAGGACCTAAACAAAAAGGAAGCCAACAACAGGAACGAAGCAGCCTGGGTAAAAAGACCCAAACCAACAGCCTAGACCCGACCCAACAGTAGCAATAAGTGATCCGATACCGCGGAGCACACACGGTGATCAAAGAGGGAAGCCACCAAAATAACAAGCTGTCTTTTATAGGAGCAGACCCAGAAGAGAACTCTCAACAAGCAATCTGATTACAAAGTAGAACCCAATGGGAGCAGACCCAGGAAGGAGGTAGCAGCCCAAATAAACCATGGCCAAGCCCATACCACAAGCAGTCTGACAACTAAAAATCCCACACAAGCGAATCCACAAGTCGTCAACCTGACCTCAGCAAGGAGGCAACACAACAAACTGACCCCGAGACAGTCCAGAACTGAAGCAGCCCATTACAAAGCACACCTCCAAAATGGCCAACCCCGTAATGGCCAGACACCAGCCCACCCTTAGCCCTTAAACTAGCCAAACCCATGAAGAAACCAGCCAAACCAAGCAACATGAAAAAACCCATGCAGATCGATCCTAGAAAGAAAGAAGTCAAATAGCAAGATGAGTAAAACATGGCCGGTCTTTGACTTTTTGGAATTTGTGAATGGAATGTAGCTTGCATTTCACAATCTGTAACACAGTAGAAGCAACAGTCCTAACCGGAGTAGCCCCTCTGTCATTGATTCTAGCATTTCTTTCCTGCCAGATATAATAGACAACCGCATCAAATCCTAAATGCAGAATGCCTTGATGAATAGGAGTATGGGGTTGGGAAATGAGAAAAGAAGTAATTGAGGACCAACTCCTGTAAATCCCCTTCCACCCACAATGACGAGGAACCATAATCAGAAGTTGATAGGAGTATGGGCAGTTGAAAAAGAGATGGTTAAAAGATTTATACTGAGCATTGCATAAGGAGCAGCTGGGATTAACACCAAGACCAAATCGGGAAAGCCTATCCAAGGTATGCAAACCATTTTGGAAGGCAAGCTACAAGATAAAAGAATACCTTGGAGGAATGTAAGTATGCCAGACAAGCTTATCCCAAGGCACAGTATTACCAGCAGCACGAAGGGTCCTCCAGATGGTAGAAATTAAAACCCAAGGGGCCTTAATGTTATCCCAACAGATGAAGTCCTCCTTTGCAGAATCACACCTTAGCCTAAGAGAACAGATGCCGGAATTTAATAACTGCATGATGACTAGAAGTAGGAAGGACCCAGTTAGAGTTACAAATGATGCTGCTAACCAAGGCATTTGGGCCTAATCCAGAATTTGTAATAAGAGTGGAGTCAGAGGAGGAGGCCAGAGGATACCTAGAGATCCAAGGATCAAACCATAGCCTAGAGAGGCCTCCATTGCCAATAGAGTAAGAAATATGCTGCAGAGCAAGGTTCCTCAAATTTAGGACTTTCCTCCAAATCCAGGAGCAATTGTTTAGGATGTTCATGCACCAGAAATGCTTACCCTTAAGAGCAAAGGTTTTGACCCATTTGGCCCAAACAGAAGGAGAGGTAGGGTTGATAAGATTCCAGAGATGAAGAAGAATAGAGGCTTTATTCCATATATCCAATTGTTTAAGGCCAAGGCCTCCCTCAGAAAAAGGAAGAGAAACCTTACTCCATGCCCCTTTAGCATCGAATTTCGAGAGGGAGGGGCCTTTCCATAAGAACCTGCTGAAAGTGACTTTTAATTCCTTTAAAGCAGCTGCAAGGAGGATGAAAAAAGAAGACGAGTAGGATTGGATAGCAAAAAGTACAGATTTAAGGAGTTGGAGCCTCCCCGAGTAGGAAAGGAACTTATTGGTCCAGGAGGAAATCCTGCTAGTAATCTTATGAAGAAGGGGCCTACAGTCTGCAAGGCTAAGCTTAGAGGTTATAAGGGGAACTCCAAGGAACTTAGCAAGGTAGAGTCCCACACGGAATCCCAAGGAAGCAAGAATAGCAGCAGAGTCATCCGGAGGAACATTTACCACGAAGCACATACTTTTTGTTGCATTAAGGTGGAGGCCAGAAATGGAGGAAAACTTTGTAAGACATCCTTTAAGAATATTGACCGATTGGATATCCCCATGGCAAAAAAGAATAAGATCATCAGCAAAATATAGGTGTGTTAACCGAAGCTGTTTTGTTTTCCAGTGGAATTTGAATTGGGCTCTTTAGTCTCCTTGGAAATCAGAATGGAGAGGACTTCCATAGCGATAACAAAAGGATAGGGGGATAGGGGGTCACCCTGGCGAAGACCCTTTGCTCCTTTAAAATAACCATATAAACCACCATTAACTTTCACTAAGAAGGAAGATGAGGTAATACAGGCCTTGATCCAGAAGACGAACTTTGGGGGAAAGTTAAAGACCTTCAGAGCCTCCCATAAAAAGTCCCAAGAAATAGAATCAAAAGCTTTTTGTAAGTCAATTTTCATAGCGCACCTGGAGGGACCCGAAATTCTATGATAGTTCCTAAAAAGTTCCTGAGCAATAAGGATATTATCGCCAATCCTCCTACCCGGGACAAACGCAGCTTGATAAGGAGAAATGATCTTAGGAAGAATGCCCTTAAGCCTAGCGTTCACAAGGATTTTGGAAATACATTTGTAGGTAGTGTTGCAGCATGAAATGGGCCTATAGTCTTGCATAGAGGTAGGGCTTGGGACTTTAGGAACAAGAACAATGGCAGTGGAGTTAGTCCCTCTTAATAAGCAGCCTTGCTAGAAAAAGGATTTGACAGCAAAAGGTGAAATCCGGGCCAACAATGTCCCAACAGGCCAAGAAGAAATTAACATTGAAGCCATCAGGGCCAGGACTCTTATTCTACCTCATAAATTTGAGAGTGGAAAAAATTTCAGCAGCAGAAATATCTCTATCAAGAGCAGAGGCATCAGAGGTAGAACAAGACTCTTAACAGAGCCACACAAATTTCGAATATCAGAGAAGCATGCTTGAGAGGGGGACCCCAAAAGAGAGCAAAAAAAACCCACAACAACCTGCTGAATCTTATTCTGACCGCTAACGAGTTAACCTTCCATATTGGCAATAGTGAGGATTTTGTTTTGATTCCACCTAGCTTTAACTTGATTATGGAAAAATCCTGTGTTTCTATCACCCTCCTTGAGCCATTGGATTCTGGACTTTTGCTTTAGAAATTTCTCCTCACACAAGAGAGCGGCCCATAGACTGACAGTAAGGGATTTCTGCCTTTATGAAGGGAAGGATTATAAGGATCAATATTAATAGCAAGCTGGGTCGCATGAAGGAGGGCGCTATCCTGACCCACATTGGAGGATAAGTTCCCAAGATCCTTGTTGAGGTTAATAAGAGCCCTATTAACAGATTTAAGCCTTCCCGCTAAGGCTTGCAGGGGATCACCAGGGGCATGTATGTCCCATGCATTTCTGACAATACTATGAAAATTATCCATATTAATCATAAAGTTAAAGAACTGAAAAGGTTTTGGAATACGAGGAAGCTGCAAACCCGTCTGGAGAATAACAGGGCAGTGGTCAGATAGGTCTCTCAGGGAGAAGATGGCCTGAGATAAAGGGAACTGATGAAGCCAAAGTGAATTGACCATAGCTCTGTCTAACTTCTTGCAGATAGGAGACTTGCAACTTGAGTCCCACCAGGTATAGCAGGGATCCACAGCTCTAAGGTCCACTAGAGAAATATCACCACAGTCCTTGAAATCCTGCATACCACTATCCCACAACTCAATCCCCCCATTGATTTCAGAGAGTTGGAGAACCTCATTAAAGTCTCCTAAAATACACAAAGGTTTGTCAATAGTGATGAGAGCAGCTCTTAGGTCTTCCAAAAGAAGTTTTCTATCAGAAGCAGTATTGAGGCCATAGATGATCGTAACAAAAAAATTGATGTTGGGTTCCAAAGAAGCAACAAGGCAGTGAATATGTTGAGATGATTTAGCTAAAACAGTGACATTCCAAACATCAGGATCCCAACCCATCCATATTCTCCCATTAGCATGGTGCTCATAGTTAAATAGCCATGTCCAGTTCCTACAAATGGACTCAGCAACAAATCTGGAATTGGGAGCTTTGACCCGGGTTTCCATTAGGCCAACAAAAGAAATAGCAAATTTCCTAATGAGATCCTTTACACTGACCTGCTTGGCCCTACTATTTACACTTCTAATATTCATAGAGCAAAAATTAACCATAAAAGGTTAAGAAGAAGTTTTGGGGTTCCCCCCCCCCCCCCCCCCCTTATTCTTTTTCTTTGAGGAAGGACCATGATCGAAAGAGGTCTTTGCTTTTTGCTTTAGGTCCCTACCTTCCTTCTCATCGATAAGCTTTAATTTCCCCATGAGAGGATTTGGGGAGGGAGAGGCATCAAAGTCAGAAAACCCATCTGCCAAAGGCCTAACCACAGGGGAGAGCAAACAAAAGGAGTTGGGATCAACAACAGAGACAGGACCAGCAACAGGAATAGAGGGGCAGTCAACCTGCTTTTGGCCCTTAGCCACCACAGTCCACACATCCCCCTGGCCAGAGGAGGGATGATCCGGAGAAACCGAAGGCTTTACAGGGGCTAAACCAGATCAAGAAACAACTGTAGAAGCAGCACCTAGAGGGTCAGGATCAGGGTCCTTAGCTTTAGGAACCCACTTGAAATTAGCAGTAGGGCACCTAACACGAGAATGGCCAAAAGATTTGAAGTGCGAACAGAGAAGAGGCTTGTTCTGATATTCTACCTTAACCATAACAACGTTTTTAGAAAGGCTTCATCATCCAGCACTACCACTTCAAGACAATCTGACAAGGAAGAGACGGAAGTGATTTCAACACAGACCTTTGCAAAAGTCATAGGCTCCAGCTTTCCAGTTAAGTTGTCAACAAATAAGGGTTTACCAATACCACTAGCTAAATAGCTAATCCCAGTCGGAGAAAGATAGGACATAGGGACGTTTAGGAACCTTACCCAGACCGGGGCTTTGGTGCAGGATTCAGATTAGAAGTCCATACCTTCCTTCCATTTCTTGAGGCACAAAAGTTAATTTGAAATATACTAAGGGCCTAAAGCCAGAACGTTCTCACGATTCTGTGGACTAGATAACTTATAGATAAAAAATCCTTTATCTTGTAAGAAAACTCTTTGCAATCCATACTTGTCCCAAAGCTTATGGGCACTGTCTCAACAAATTTGAAAGGCAAACGAGAGTTTAGGAAACTACCCATAAGGCAAGAGTTCCAAAGAGAGTTTCCTTCCAGAAGAACTTCAGAAGGGAGCCTGATGCGAATCACCCCGTTTTCAACCGAGGGGGGAGGAGGAGGGAAATAATCAAGCTTAAAGGACGGTTTATCACCTTGAGCCACAATGGCACTCCAAGACTGCATTTTCTTAGCCGGTAAACCAAAAAGAGGGTCAGAGAAAGGAACCCCCAAAGGGTCAATCGTAGCAGCGGCCAAAGAGGATGGTGCAGGAATACACCCACTGGTTTTTGGAAGATCCTCACTACTCAGACCAACACGAGGAACCGAGGGGCCTAGCAAATCCCCCATTTCCTTTTCCACGGCAGAGTACATCCCAGAAACAGGAGCAAAGGCAAGCGTCTCATTTGAGGTTTTCAGAGAACTTTTGACAAATATATCATGGTCATCAACCTGTCTAATAGATTTGCCTTTATTAGGAAAGTCGTTCACATTCTGAATAGAGAAACCTTGGCCCTTTATGAAGTCTATTAGGGTATTACACTTTTTACGCTCATCAGCAGCGTCAATCCGGCCTTGCTGGGAAAGATGCTGAGCAGCTTTGAAGATCTCTGACATAGAAGGCCCCAACTGCAACCCCAGGATATCATTTGCGCCACTGTGAGCATCAGAGCCAGAGAAGCCCCCAGAACCAAGAGAAGCTACACCTGGAACAAGGGCCGATTCGGCCATAGCAAGATCATCCACATCAGGGGAGTTAGGGACAGAAACCCCAAACTCTGCAAAAACATCTCTGGAAGTGCTGCTAGTGGTGTTTCCGGCCGAGAGATGGGAATAATAAACCATAACACTTGCGAAAAGAGACAGATAGACCAGACGGAGAGGACTGAACGAACGGAGGAAGAAGATAGCCAAAGGGCCAGAAAGGAAAGAGAAAGGAGATATGAACAGCAAGAAAATTAGAACAGAGACACGAAACTAGGATGGGGAAAACCAAGAAAGCCGGTCTAAAAAAAGAGGTAACAAGGAAATTTGGTGAGGTCAGAAAAGTTAGGTGGGGGCATAAGGTGGGCGAGCAAAAAGTGAAAAAGCTAGAGAAAAGGCAGAGAAAAATTTTTAGAGAGAGAAATATGGCTCCCTCTTCTCTCACTAAATTTTTATTTTTTTTTGCTAATTCAAGCTGAAATTTTTAACATTTATGCATTGGACAAGAATGGATCCCAAGACTTTTTGGACTCAAAGCCTTATGAGTAGTTGTTTTACCTTTGAGCCAAGAGGGACTTGGTCCTTCTCTCAATAAATGTAGCCTTGTGTGAGATCTACTCATCGTTTTGGACACAATAGTGATGGGATTGCTCCTTTTGATGCTAATTTAAACTAGAACGAAGTAGTAGGACTCATAATCATCTATGTTCTGACAATTTGAGAGAACTAATGAAGCAATAAGAAGGTCTCCCTAAAGGTAGACTTGTGTGAGATGTACGGATTGTTTTGAAGGCACTAGTGATAGGATGATTGCTCCTTTTGATGCTAATCAAACTAGAACGAAGCCATAGGACTCATAATCACCTCTTTCTTTGACAATTTGAGAGAACCAATGAAAAAATAAGAAGGACTCCCTAAATCAAGACTTGTGTGAGATGTACGCATCGTTTTTAATGCGATAGTCATGGGATTACTACATTTGATGCAAATCAAACTAGAATGAAGTTATAGTACTCCTAATCACCTCTTTCTTTGACAATTTTAGATCACCAATGAAACAATAAGAAGGTCTCCCTAAATGAAGACTTGTGTGAGATGTACGCATGGTTTTGAACTCGATAGTCATGGGTTTATCGTTTTGACGCTAATCAAACTAGAATGAAGTAATACAACTCTTAATCACCTCTTTCTTTGTAAATTTGAAACAATATGAAGGTCTTCCTAAATGAAAACTTGTGTGAGATCTACGCATCGTTTTGGACGCAATAGTGACGGGATTGCTCCTTTTGATGCTAATTTCAACTAGAACGAAGTAATAGGACTCATAATCACCTATATTTTGACAATTTGAGAGAACTAATGAAACAATAAGGTCTCCCTAAATAAAAACTTGTGAGAGATGTACGGATCGTTTTGAAGGCACTAGTGATAGGATTGCTCCTTTTGATGCTAATCAAACTAGAACGAATTCATAGGACTCATAATCACCTCTTTCTTTGACAATTTTAGAGACCCAATGAAACAATAAGAAGGTCTCCCAAAATTAAGACTTGTGTGAGATGTACGCATCGTTTTTAACGCGATAGTCATAAGATTGCTCCTTTTGATGCTAATCAAACTAGAACGAAGTTATAGGACTTAATCCTTTGACAATTTTAGAACACCAATGAAACAATAAGAAAGTCTCCCTAAATGAAGACTTGTGTGAGATGTACGAATCGTTTTGAAGGCACTAGTGATACGATTGCTCCTTTTGATGCTAATCAAACTAGAACGAAGTCATAGAACTCATAATTATCTCTTTCTTTGACAATTTGAGAGAACAAATGAAACAATAAGAAGGTTTTCCTAAATCAAGACTTGTGTGAGATGTGCGCATCGTTTTTAACGCTATAGTCATGGGATTGCTCCTTTTGATGCTAATCAAACTAGAACGAAGTTATAGGACTTAATCACCTCTTCCTTTGACAATTTTACAACACCAATGAAACAATAAGAAAGTCTCCCTAAATGAAGACTTGTGTGAGATGTACACATGGTTTTGAACGCGATAGTCATGGGTTTCTCGTTTTGACGCTAATCAAACTAGAACGTAGTAATACAACTCTTAATCACCTTTTTCTTTATAAATTAGAAACAACCAATGAAACAATATGAAGGTCTGCTTAAATGAGAACTTGTGTGAGATCTACGCATCGTTTTGGACGCGATAGCAATGGAATTGCTCCTTTTTATGCTAATTTCAACTAGAACGAAGTAATAGGATTCATAATCACATATATATTTTGACAATTTGAGAGAACAAATGAAACAATAAGAAGGTCTTCCTAAATGAATTCTTGTGTGAGATGTACGAATGGTTTTGAACCCGATAGTCATGGGTTTCTCATTTTGACGCTAATCAAACTAGAACGAATTTATAGAACTCATAATCACCTCCTTCTTTGACAATTTGACAGAACCAATGAAAGAATAAGAAGGTCTCCCTAAATCAAGACTTGTGTGAGATGTACGCATCGTTTTTAATGCGATATACATAGGATTTCTCCTTTTGATGCTAATCAAATTAAAACGAAGTAATAAGACTCCTAATCACCTCTTTCTTTCACAATTTTAGAGAACCATTGAAACAATAAGAAGGTCTCCCTAAATGTAGACTTGTGTGAGATGTACGCATCGTTTTTAATGCGATAGTCATGGGATCGCTCATTTTGATGCTAATCAAATTAGAACGAAGTAATAACAATCCTAATCACCTCTTTCTTTCACAATTTTAGAGAACCAATGAAACAATAAGAAGGTCTCCTTAAATAAAGACTTGTGTGAGATGTACGCATCGTTTTTAACGCGATAGTCATGGGATTGCTCCTTTTGATGCTAATCAAACTAGAATGAAGTTATAAGACTCCTAATCACCTCTTTCTTTGACAATTTTAGAGCACCAATGAAATAATAAAAAGGTCTCCCTAAATGACCTGTGTGAGATGTACGCATGGTTTTGAACTCGATAGTCATGGGTTTATCGTTTTGACGCTAATCAAACTAAAATGAAGTAATACAACTCTTAATCACCTCTCTTTTTGTAAATTTGAAACAATATGAAGGTCTCCCTAAATGAAGATGTGACACCCCCAAATCTAGTGTCTTAATTTTTACAGGATTTGGTGTTCACTGTTCAAATATCATATGACAATCTACCCATAATAATAGAAATTCATTAAATAGATAAATAATCCATCATCTTACATCATCTGAAATAATAATACATAATAAATTCCAGGTCATACTTAACCTTAAATCTCTGTTGCGGAAACTTAAATAAATAAGTCTTAATCACACACATAATTCTCGAACTTTAACATTCTTAACATCAACACAAGTCTTCAACACTTGTTAGCTTTTCCTTTGCCCTTACTACTAGAAGGTGTTGGGTTTGTACGAAATCGTGACGCAATCAAATTGCAAAAATTAGCGGAAGCATGGTATATCAGAGTTTAAAAAATTTCTACAAAACCATTACCCGGATCATCCTTTATGCAAATTATTAATTTAAAACGATAAATAAGAAGTTATAGAATCATACCCTTGTAGAACGAAGCTTCCACAGGTACTAGTTCAACTCCTTGTTCTTCGTGATCTCCTTGAATTTCCGGGTTAGATTCCTTCCTTTGATCAACGTTAGCCACCCAAGTGTTTGGCCTCTAGAGGTGATCCACCAAGGAAGAGAAATTATCAAGAAGGAGGGTGTTTTGCTTAGTGTTCTATCCTCTATAGAAAAGGAGTACTCTCCAACAATTAGAATTGCATCATAATATCTATTATAAGACTTCTCTTATATAGACATTGGTCAACCCTTCTAATCCTATTAGACATGGGATTTCTTTTAATTAATTAAACTCCTTTAATTAATTTAGGCTTCCCACCACATGGGAATAATTAATTAAATTCATTTAATTAATTTATCTCCTAATCTTATTAGGAATAAATGAGAGTACTAAATATTAAATTAATTACTAAACTCCTTTAGAAATTAAAATAATAATAATTGTAATAATATTAATAAGACTCCTCTTATTAATTTATATTTAATATTTCTAAAATATTAAATAATAAACATTAAGCTATTTAATTTATTCTATCACCATAGATTAAATTAATTATACTTAATGCATTATTACGATTATGCCATTACCTTCTTAAATATTTATTCTTCCTTTTATGGTGTGACCCTTTAGGTTCTCCATATTAAACCGGTTGTGAATAAATCAATTAAAACAATTTTAATCTTATTTAAATAAATAAATTAAACTAATAATCTATTTAAATAAATAATATTTATTCTACAATAGGGATAAGCCTCCCTAGCGATCAACGACTTTCCAGATAATATAGATTTCAACATTAATCATAAAAGAACCTGTGAGTTAATAATTACCATACAATTCAATCCTTCCACCATACAATGTCCCAATTAAATATAAGACATGGATTTACTGTCAAGTCTTATTTTATTTAATTATATGTATTTAGATTAGAAAATGCACAACTCCAAATAATGCAAATTAGAAACTCCTTTCTAATTTCATTTCACCTTGGCCAAGGATTCCTGGGTTGTCATTTAACGAATCACATAGGACATATCTCCTCTTTTACTAGAGGTGGTAGATTCTTTATTGATCATTCATTATCTCCATATGTAACTCATTATACCCAACCATACCCTATATATGCCTTAAAAGGTCTTAAGGAATAAGTCAAAGTATAATTTGTTACATACAAGATACTATGATGATCTCAAGTCCAAGGATCACTTGTACTACTATCACATTAGAAATTCCTATTGACATGCGAGTAAAACTCCATTAGGTATTCCATAGCGAATCACGTTCAGTGAACTTATTCTCCAATAAGCACCTACATACTTGCTTTAGTGTCTCTACACAAATGATCATGAGATCAATCATCCTCATCCAATGAGCAAGCAACATATGTACCAATCTATCCGGATTTACTAATCCCCTTTTTAGTAATCCCACGATTGGGAACTATTTTAGTTTTAAAACTTTCTAAGAATTTAGATCTCATTAGCATGATCATCATCATGATTCTAAAAGCTTTGCTTAAAACTATGGGTTATTTACATATTATAAAAACAGCAACATGTAGATAATTAAATGCCTTTAATAAATGAATATTTTATTAATAAATAAATAAGATTGTTTACAAAGTACGTGCTTTATCATCATACATGATTGGCTTGTATGCACACTACTATCAGAAGGTTCATCACTTCGTTCATTCTTAGCTGCAATGTTATTATGCAAGAGTGGGCACGAATGCCCGCAAGTATAAAAGTATGACAATAATAACATGCGAGTGAAATCAAAGAAATTTGAATAACAGAAAGCTCAACTTTTGAATCAGGAATA
This sequence comes from Panax stipuleanatus, assembly GCA_020205555.1. Lineage (NCBI taxonomy): Eukaryota > Viridiplantae > Streptophyta > Magnoliopsida > Apiales > Araliaceae > Panax > Panax stipuleanatus. Next base: position 59,650,809 of record CM035124.1, on the reverse strand, counting down.
GTAATCGAGAATCAAATTACATCTGAGGGTCATAAGACCTTGAACTCTGTCCTAAGTTGTCAATATTAACCTTTAAACCTTTAACAGTCATAAGACTATGGACTTTACTTCTCGTACTTAGGGAGATCAGTCCTTTGTACCGATACTGTGCACACTATCTTAACGCTTAAAGCATCATCAATTCCCTTTTAATAGGGTTGTTCATCTCAGTTTGACATCAGAATCCGCACCAAATAAAGTTTGGTTTGGATAACTCAATAGTAGTTCTGGAATTTAGAACGCTCGTCAACTATGGACTAGTCGAATCATTAAGGGTTCGCTAGTCTTAAAGGTTTCAACATTATAAGATATTCAATTTGAATAATAACTTCTCAAGGGTATACAATCTAATAAGTATTGTATATTGAAATGATACTTGTAAAAGAATCATAACATCTCGTATGAAATTTTGAACTTGAATAATCAAGAATAAATACTTTGCTCGATATATAATTTAAGTCTATAACTTGCTCAATTTAAAAGTAGGGTTTAGAGACTTGCCTCGTGCACACGCTATAATTATAACTCACTTCTTTAATTACTCTTACCTATCAACACATTCACAATACTAATTAATCATAGGTTCGATATGTTTATCAATTCACAACTGTGTTCTCCGAACTCATTATTAGGTTTTTCAAATAATGGTTTACGTTGATTAATTAACTTATTAATTAATCACATAACTTAAATTATTAACTTGTATTAACATCTTATCACATAACTTAAATTATGTCTTCATGTTTATTAGACTCAAAACATTGTCTTCATGTTTACAACACATTATTTAGACTTTACAAATAATGATTCAAGTCATGTAATTAATTTATTAATTATTCACGTAACATAAATTATTAAACTCATATTAACATTTTATCATATATACAACATGTCTTCATGTTTATTAGATTCAAAACACTTTTCTCGAAATTCAACACTTAGCAATTTTTTTGAAAATTTCAGACAGGCGCGGCCGCGCGGCATTTACCCTTTGGACCAGCGCGGCCGAGCGGCTACCCAGATTCTGATATTCGCGAATGAACACAGAATTTTTCCCCTTTTCTCAAATTTTACACCAATTTACTGATTCATAATGTTACTCATGAAGTATAAACTTCACATGAACATTATATATCACTTTTAACATGTTCTTAACATTTTAACTCATGTAATTACACACATTAAAACCATCAATTTCACTGTTCTTCATAAATTTTATAAAGTTTAAAGAAAAATATAAAACTCCTCATTATGGATTCGTTACTACACCGAATCCACTCATTCCAATTCTATTTTCTTTGTTTTAACATATATAATCATAATCATGTGTCAAATTTAATTAATACATATGATTAGAACATGTATTTCACCCATATGGGTTATTAACCCATATTCAATACTCTGTCTTTTATAAAACCCAATTATTAACAAAATTACTTGGTGTGATCAGTGTAAATCACATATAAATGGCATATAATATATCATGGACATATATTAATATATCTATATATCCATGAAATCAAAATTATCAATATTCTTCATTCACAAAGAACTTTAACAATACGTAAATAAAACTCTGTAAATCTTTGAAAACCCAATTAAGGCCAAATTAAATAAAATTGATTACTCTAAAACATGTTTATATGTTAGAATACATGTTATGATCACATACCCATATAAATAAAGCCATATCATAACTTAATTATGAAACCCAATTTTCACATAACTTTAAAAAATACGTAAGGAAGAACTTTAAGAAAAATTAGATTTTGAAAACTAAAAAGGAAGATTACCCTTTGTTAGTATGAAGATAAATCAAGACAACACTTAAGATTTTCTCAAATCTCTTTCTCTCCCTCAATTCCTTCTTCACAAAACTCTACTTTTTCTCTCAATTTTCTCTTTGACAACTTTCTAACTTTTTCTTCTGATAATGATATGTGATATACAAGACATACGTATATATATAAATATTACCGTTGTATAATAAACGGACTAACTCCTCTTAAAGCCTTGTTTGGCTTTCTCCTAACTCTTCTTTTTCATTTATTTTAATTAACTAGTTTAGTATATAGTTAATTGTAATACTTTAATTAATCAATTAATTTTTATTTAAATCAATTAAATAAAATAAGATAATTCACATTAAATCACATTGTCACATAATTAATATTTTTATTTATTAATTATGTCAATTCATTAATTCTTTAATTAATTATTAACTTAATTAAAGTAACATTATGCTTATTTAATTAATTCATTTAATCAAATAAAATTAATTAAATATATACTTTGAACTATTAAATTACTATACATTAATTTAATCAATGTATCATATATAATTCAATCAATCTACCACAAATTCATGAATTAATTATTTAACTCAATAATTAAATCCTAAGAATTATTTATTTATTTCAATAAATATTCAAATAATTGTACAAAATTCACTTTCGTCACATCTTTCCCCCCCTTAAAAGGACTCTGTCCTCAGAATCACGGTTCGATTTACAATTTTGTCCCATCACATTCTCCCCCCCCCCCCCACCTTACAAAGATTTTGTCCCCAGAATCGCGTTGACCCATTCAGGAAAATAAGTGGGGATAAATTTTTATCATATTTTCTTCGAGTTCCCACGTAGCTTCTTCAGCGTTGTGGTTCCTCCAAATTACCTTAACAGAAGGTATTACTTTGTTCCTGAGAACTTGTTCTTTCCTGTCAACAATTTGAACATGAACTTCTTCATAGGATAAATCCTTCTCAAATTGTAGGGGTTCATATTCTATCACATGTTTGTAATCGGATTTATAAGATCTTAATACTGACACGTGGAAGACGTTGTGGACATGCTCTAATGCCGGAGGTAAAGCTACCTCATAGGCTACTTCTCCAATTCTTCGTAGTACCTCAAAGGGTCCAAAGAACCTCGGGCTCAATTTTCCCTTCTTACCAAATCTGATCTTTCCCTTCCAGGGAGAGACCTTCAAAAATACAAAGCTACCCGATTCAAACTCTACATTCTTGCGGTGTGGATCGGCGTATTTCTTCTGCCTATCCTAAGCCGCTACTAATCTTGTCCGAATTACTTTAACTATTTCTGTTGTTTGTTGTACCAACTCTAGTCCTAGCAATTGTCTCTCGCCAACTTCATCCCAGTACAGTGGAGTTCTACACTTTCTACCGTACAACGCTTCGTAAGGCGGCATACCAATACTAGCGTGGTAACTATTGTTATAACCAAATTCTACAAGCGGTAAGTGATCGTCCCAATTGCCTTTGAAATCCATGATGCATGCTCTCAGAATATCCTCTAATGTCTGGATCGTCCTTTCGCTTTGCCCGTCAGTTTGAGGGTGATAAGCGGTACTCATTCGCAATTGTGTTCCCATGCATTCTTGTAGTCGTTTCCAAAAATTAGATGTAAAGCGGGATCGCTGTCAGAAACAATCAACACTGGCACCCCGTTCCTTGAAACAATCTCTTTCACGTATAACTTCGCCAACTTCTAAGTTAAATCCGATTCTGATCAGAAGAAAGTGTGCGAATTTCGCTAATCGGTTAACGATAACCCATACTGCGTCGTAGCCTTTCTGGGTCGTCGGAAGGCCAAGAACAAAATCCATCGTAATATGTTCCCATTTCCATTCTGGGATCCCTAAATGTTGTAGCAAACCACTTGGTCTCTGATGTTCTGCCTTGACCCTCTGACAAGTCAAACACCTGGCAACACAATCGGCAACGTCCCTCTTCATATTTGGCCACCAAAAGTGTTGTCGTAAATCCTGATACATCTTGGTACTTCCGAGATGAATGGAATACCTCGAACTATGAGCCTCGCTCAGAATGTCCTCCTTGATTTCTGGTACTGGCAGTACCCAAACTTTATTTTCAAACCTCAACAATCCCTCGCTGTCCATTTTAAATCTAAGTTCAGTCCCTTCAGATATCTTTTTCTTTACTTCTTCACATTCCTTATCCAGGATTTGAGCTTCCTTAACCTTATTCAAGAGAGTTGTACCAGCTTGTATCCGGAACAGCTTCACATCAGTCTCCATTGGACATCCTACATCCAATTCCAGCTTTTCCATTGCTAAAATCAACTCTTCCTGTGCTGTTAGCATCATCAACTTCTCCCGACCCTTTCTGCTTAAGGCGTCGGCTACAACATTCTCTTTTCCCGGGTGGTATAAAATATCACAATCATAGTCCTTTATTAACTCCAGCCATCTTCTCTGACGCATATTTAAGTTTTTATGAGTAAAAATATATTTCAGACTCTTGTGGTCCGTATATATTTCACACTTCTCCCCATAGAGATAGTGTCTCCAAAATCTTTAAGGCGAATACCACCGCAGCCAATTCTAAATCGTGGGTTGGATATCCCTTCTCATAATCTTTCAACTGTCGTGGCGCGTACGCAATGACTCTGTCGTTTTGCATAAGCACACAGCCTAGCCCTTTATGCGACGCATCACTATATACTACAAAGTTTCCTGTGTCATCCGAAAGGGACAACATAGGTGCTGTACTCAATCTTTTCTTAAGTTCTTGAAAACTTTCCTCTCTCTTCTCCGTCCAAACGAATTTCACAACTTTCCTAGTCAAATTTGTTAGCGGAGTGGCTATCTTGGAAAAATCCTGAATGAATCTTCTGTAATAACCTGCTAATCCAAAAAAACTTCTTACTTCCGACGGTGTTTTCGGCTGATCCCAATTCATCACTGCTTCGACTTTGGAGGGATCCACCGAAATTTTATCCTTGTCAATCACATGTCCGAGAAATTTCACCCTTTCAATCTAGAACTCGCATTTCGAGAATTTGGCGTATAACTTTTCTCTTCTCAACACCTCCAATGTCAACTTCAAATGCTCAACATGCTCTTCCTTGCTTTTTGAATACACCAGTATATCGTCAATAAAGACCACCAACGGCTTGAACACTCCATTCATTAGGCCCATAAATGCTGCAGGCGCATTCGTTAGACCAAATGACATAACCAAAAATTCGTAGTGCCCATATCGTGTCCTGAATGCTGTCTTCGGGACATCTTCTGGCCTCACCTTCAGCTGATGATAACCACTTCTCAGGTCTATCTTTGAGAAATATCTCGCTCCCTTTATTTGATCAAACAGATCATCAATCTATGGTAACGGATACCTGTTCTTAATGGTAACCTTGTTCAACTCTCTATAATCGATGCAGAGTCGCATCGTCCCAGCCTTCTTCTTAACAAATAACACTGGCGCTCCCCACGGTGATACGCTCAGTTGAATATATTTCTTGTCCAGTAGCTCTTGTAGCTGAACCATCAATTCCTTCATTTCTACCGGAGCCATCCGATACGGTGCTTTCGATATTGGAGCCGTTCTTGGCACCAAATCGATAACGAAATCTACTTCCCTATCCGACGAAAGTCCTGATAGATTGTCCGAAAACATATCCATGAAGTCCCTTACGACTGGTATTTCCTCTAACTTTGGATTCTCTTCACGACTATCGACTATGTAGGCTAAATACCCCACACAGCCTTGTCTTCATAACTTCCTAGCTTGCATCATCATCAGACAACTCGCTTGCCTAGGCGACTTGCTGCCATAAAACACAACCTTTGACGGAGTCATAAGGTTAATACATTTCTTCTGGCAATCAATTACAGCCCCATAATTGAATAACCAATCCATTCCCAAGATAACGTCAAATTCCCCAAGTTTAACCGGGATAAGATCTACATTCATAATGCTACCCTTAATATCCACTCTACAGTTCTTATGTATATACCTAACAGGAATCACTTCCTTGTTCGCAATCTCTATGTTCATAGGGATTTCTAACTCGTCTTTATGTAATTCTAAGTTCTTGGCAAAGTCATCAGATATAAATGAACAAGTAGCATCCGAATCAAATAAAACATAAGCATTGACTTTATTGATCGGAATGATACCTGACACCACATCACGAGACTGCACAGCATCCTAAACGGTCATGTTGAATGTCCTTGCAGTTGGTCGGTTTGTCGAAGTTGGTCCGGTAATGGTAAAAGGATTTCGACTATTATTTCCCTTATTTCCACCTGACCTTGCCCCTCAAGATGCCTTCTTGGGGCAGTCTCTAGCCAAGTGATCCTTTGACCCACACGTGTAGCAGGCGCCCTTCTTAGGGTTAGGGCAGTTAGGTGCTATGTGGCCTTCCTGACCACAATTGTAGCAAACTCTTTTTCCTTTCATGCCGACTCCCAAGTGAGTCTTTCCACAGGTTGGGCATGGTTCTATCCTTTTCTTCTGACTCCTTTGCTGATTTACGGACGACGGATTGTCATTCCACCTTCGTTTATGACTATTAGTTCCTCCCGTGTTACTGCCATTAGCCTTATTATTTCCTTCACTATCATTCTTCTTCTTCTTCTGATCCTGATTGTACTTGGTCACCGCTTCGCTTCCACCTTCAGCGAGAATGGCCTTCTCCAGAACTCCAGCAAAAGTGTTCAATTGAAACATTGACACTTTGCTATACAACCAGGGTTTCAGTCCCTACTCAAATCACCTAGCCTTTCTTTCATCAGTATGCACCTGATATTGGGTAAACCTAGCCAATTCGTTAAACTTTTCCGCGTAGTCGGGCACAGACATATTTCCCTATTTCAACTTCAGAAACTGCACCTCCATTTGATTCTGGGAGCTAGTCGGGAAGTACATCTCGAAAAACATTTTCTTAAATCTTTCCCAGGTTATTACATCTTCTCCTCCCCTGACCTTATTTTCCTGCCACTAGTAGCTGGCTTCTGATTTTAACATGAATGTTGCGTAGGCGGTCTTTTGGTCCTCCCTAACTCGGGCAACCTCAAAAACTTTCTCTATCTCTATAACCCAAGTCTGAGCGTCTATCGGGTTTGTGGAGCCTTTAAACTCCGGCGGTCCCACTGCCTTAAAATCTTTAAACAAAGTGTTCGGTGGAGCTTGAGGATGATTATTCATCGCTCCAGCTAACAGATTCACCAACTGCTGAACGGGGTTCGCATTGGAATCATTGTTGTTATTGTTATTCGTTGACCCTTCTTGGGCTTGTCGACAATTTTGTCTCCTTCTTGGCGGTATATTTGTGACGCCCCCAAATTCCAGGACCGCCACTTGGTCTCTCGAATTCGGTTCATCACGTGCTCATGGTAATACATCGCAATAATGATAACTAAATATCACACAACCACAGCGAAAAATCTATTCTAGAATAATTTACAGTGATTTATTATAATTATTCCCCCAAGTCTCGCAACCTACAGTACTTAATAGATTACATAGCAATATCAATTAACAACTTGTTATATAATCTAACTTAAGCTTAAACATAACCAAATCCAGTCTTACTACATCATCTTCACACAATATTAATATATTTGAAACATAACAGACATAAGCTAGTTGGTAGCCTTGCCCTTGCCCTTATCAATGCCCGAAGGTTCGCCATGCTCTGCCTTAACTGAAATGTTTTAGGGAAAGCAAGAATGAGCACAAATTGCCCAGCAAGTAATATACAATAAGGGTGAATAATAAGATTCTCAATTCTCGAAAGGGCATAGCAAGATTTGATAGTTCAAGAATAACAAGAATATCAATAGTTCTCAATAACAGTCGCTAAGGACAGGATAATATCAATATGATTCAATAATAAGTCAATTCAAGATTTCAAATAATTGAATACTGAGTAGTCACTACGGACTATGAACTTCTACTAGAATTGACAGTAATAAACTAAAAATCCAACAAAAACAGGTACAACAGGTGATCAGCCTAAAGTACCCTTGTTATGCATAACAATCAATCATACTCAAGTGTGCACGTCGGTTCTCCGATAATTATATATTCCCTTCAAAGAAGGTTGTTCTTCTCAGTCAAATACAAGATCCCGCACCAATCAATTAGTTTGGGTTGCTTTTCAATAACATAAGTCCAGCCGAATCAAATGGCATAGACACTTTCACAATATTCAAGAACAATACTAAGTTCAACATGAATAATAGCTTTAATGAAATAAGAGTTCAAGTATGCTAATTCAATTCAACCGATTAAATAGGAAACTAGTTCGCAATACACAAGATAGGATACTTGCATAGTAAAAGAGTATAAGTTAGGAAACTTTCACAATCATAGATTTCCTTGCATAAAGTAAATGAGTCGGTTAGGATACTTGCACTTTAAAAGAGTGTAAGTAAGAGAACTTGCCTTTAGCGTAGTTTATCCACGAAAAGCAATCAACACTTTCGAATTCCTATCGTAATACAGTTACGTATATATATGATATTCATTAGTCATATAATTTAACTTCACATTTTCTCTTTGAATATACGATCAACACATAAGCTAAGTTTTACCTAGCTACACAGTTATATAGAATATAATTTCTATCCTTAACGTTCCTTCTTTAGAGTTTAAACGCATTCTCATATTATATAAGATCTCAACAATTAGCAAACATGCTTGCATATTATTAATATCACATAAGACCACAATCAATACTAAATATATTTCATTTTAGCAAGTTACGGCATCTCCTTAAGTTAACCGTCAAAATCGGGTTCAAGTAACATCATATAATATCACGTAGCATGTATTCATATTTAAAGGATACTTTCATGCTTGTATAACTTTTCCAAATCCAATCGTACATGGTATAGGTTCTTAAGTTAATACTTAAAGCCATTCAAGGACACGAACTCATATGGTCTAACATGGTCGCTTTTAAACACATAAGATATTCATATAACTTGTATTAGTCATGCTCATTAGTACTCGTATTGCATATATGTAGCTAGCATTATTATTATCTTGAAAACATGCTTTGTTTATGCTAAACTTTAATCACGGCAACTAATCATGGTATATATACATGCATGACACATGAATGAGTCTAAGAGTACTATCACATGTGTCCATAAATGCCAGATTCTAATTCTCGTCATAACATACCAACGTTCACGTTCAAAGCTTATACTTTGTTAGTATAGTTCATTAATAAGGTCTATCATGATCATGCTTCCTTATGAAACCAATATACACAAGTTAACATGCTTTTCATGCATTTTAAGGCCCTATAAACATGCTCGAAAAGTCAGAATGCATACATGGTCTTTACATGTCAATATCAACCTTCAAAACTTGTATTTTTGTTAGATATGTTCAATAGTGAGGTCTAACAGGCTCTTGTCATACTATGAACCATATATACATAACTTAATATGTCTTTCATACATCTCTACCTCATACCGACATGCCTTGAAAAATCAGAATATTAACATGCTTTATATATGTTAACGTTCGTTTATGAAACTTTAAGTTTGTTTTCAAACTATATGTCGTTTGGTTAACCATGCATGCTAATATACTAAAACATGCTTACATTGCCTCATTAGGTTTATATATATGTATTAATCATGCTCCCATGCTTGTTTAAACAAAAATCAAACAATTGGTATATAACAGTTTTGTTGCAGAATGCAGAAAACTGCACACAGAGGCCGACGCTGCGGCGCAGCAACAGCAGCCATATTCTAGCGCTGTGGCGCGGGCTGCAGCGCGGGCTGCGGCGTGAGTGGGGCTGCGGCGCTGCGGCGTGGGGACAGTTCCTGCAGTTCAGACTGCAGCGAAACCGACCCAAAACCTCCCATTTTATCGATCTCGACATACCCATATGCTATTAGACTAACCTTTTTAACTTACTAACACATATATATGCTTATATAACAGTCAATCGCCCAAACGATTCCCAATTTGATGAACTCCAACTAATTTCACTAATTCGATGCTTTACAGAAATTACAGAGCAACAATGGAAATGAAAGTCAAGAAAGCTATATAGTGGTTCCATCACGTATGTATGTTCATATAACAACAATATAAGGGTTCTACAAACCAATCATGATCCAATTTGGCATAATCAAAAATTTGAAGGAAACTTCGGAAACAGAAAACGAAAATGAAGAACAAAGGAAGAGGGATTATACCTCTGCTAGGATTCAAATATAGTTTGCTGCTAATCCAACTTCTCCTACTGGTATATGTATATTGCTCTCACTCACCACTTATGCAAACTCTCAGCAAATTGAAAACGAAGAAACATGGCTGCTATTTATAGAAGAATCCTTACACAGACAATGCAATTGTCCATTAAATTGAACCACTAGATTGAAGCTTTGTATATCAGCTAAGGAAGAGTTGGTAGAGTGGTTGAAGAACACTGTTGTGCCCACTCTCCGTATCATGATTTGCTAGAATGCTGAGTTTGAGAAGGTAGGAGTAGGCTAGCTTCATGAGTGTTTTACGTGTACAAGGTTTGTGTCTTATTAATATGGGACAAGACATAAAAATCTCAGCATTTCCAATTTGTAAACAAACTAGTGTTAATGCTTAGGTTATATACACACACATATTTAGACACTTAGATCTTTAATTGAAATGTCACAATAATTCATATACTGTAGTAAGTGTAAATTGACACGTATAATCCATGTACATTTTGTTAATACCGGATATAATCTAATCAGATGTTAACACATTACACTGTCTCCTTTATTAAAACTAATTGTTTACAATATGTTCATGATATATTATACAATGTATACCCACATATTTATTATCACACAAGTTATTAATCAAGTAGCTCACATGGTTTAATAAGCCTTACCATATAATAGTGTCATATTACACTTCACATAATACATAGTCAGCTAATATATGCTACACATTTAATTCGCATGCTTGCACATATAATTTCTCATCTTATAAATTGAATATTAATTAATAATATACACATATCCTACATCAATCAATATAATTGTTAACCTCCATAACAATTTAATTAACCCTTATATGATTAATTATCACTTTGATATAAATCTTATTATATTTATAAACACGTTGCTCATTATTATTATGTTTCTTGCAATAATAATAATCACATATTATTAATCAATCCTCATTAGTATTTTATAACAGTTAATTAATATTCTTCGATTAACAATTAATATAGATTAATTGTTCGCTTAAATTAATATAATCATTCTTATATTACGTCACTGTGCCACACAAGGCAAACAACGAGTTTATCACAAACTCCACCAATTTCTCAATTATTATAATTATTCAATTATATATAATTGAATTAATTCATCTCATAACACAAAATCATTTATATTCAAATAAATTCTTATTTCCATTAATATATTTATTTAATAATATATGAAAATTCTCGGGTATTACAATATTTCTGTTAAAATATTCGCTTGTTAGATCTTTATTCAATTTCTTAAATACTTAAGACTTAACTCAAATATTTAACATAATCACTTTAACTCATATCATCTCAAATAAACTTCGATATATTATTAAAATCAAAAACTTTTAACATAGTACGATAGCATTTCTGCCATTTATATCACTATCCCGAGATAAAGTATCTACAGGATTTAATTCATCAGAATATTCCTTTGTTTATAATCACATCAAAATTTACATTATTAACTATCAATTAAGCATTCACATAATCATACTGTCCTATCACAGCCTGCTAAGACGTCGGACAGCTTCGCTACGCTCCTCTTCCATGATGCGGGACATAGTCCTGCGATCTAACATATTCCCAGGAAGCCCCTCGAACTGAATTGGATATTTCATAACTCGGTCATGGGCCTCTTCAATGGCCCTCAGAAACGTGTAGCACGTCTCTGCAACCTTAGCTTTCTTTGCACGCGCTTCATCCTCTTCCAGATCTGCACGTCGTGTATTGCTCAAGCAAGCTTCTTCTACTATGGCGAGTCTTTCTAATTTCTCTTTTATCTCATTCTTCAACCTTTCTATATCCTCTGACTTTTGCTCATGAACCAAATCCCACTCCACATGTCCAAGACGGTTGTGCAGTGTCTCAACCTCAGCATCCTTCTGCTCGATGGTAGACCGTTGAGTGACTGTCTGCTCCCTCAACTCCTGAATTGTATCTCGTAACTCTATGTTGCGATCATACAATAAATTGTACATAATCAGCGCTGACAGAGTTCGGTGGGAACTCCTTCAAGGTCTTCCTCCTCCTCCTCCTCGGTTACCTCAGCCGGGAACTCAAACTCCTCAGGATCCTCCTCTGAGTCAATCTCTGGCTCATGCTCCCGACCAATGACTGTGATCAACGGAGATGGCTCTGGTTGTACTAACTGCTCCCAGACAGTATGTATGTCTCGAGCTCATCATCTCTAGTCTCTAGGGGTACAATATCCCTGGGCTGACTAGCTCCTCCAGTATCTAACATCCTGATAAAATAAATTTTAAGTCTTAGTTATTAAGTGATGCTAACCGATACTCAAGCAAGTATATAATTATAAACACATAGCACATAAGGTAATTTTATTATCTTTCTTAGAACTCAACAAGAGTTATCATTACTATCTTCTCGAAGGCTACTATCCTAAGGTTTTTCCCCCACCTAAGGTTCATAACCTACGGCTCTGATACCAACCTGTGACACCCCCAAATTCGGTGTCTTAATTTCCACAGGATTTGGTGTTCACTGTTCAAATATCATATGACTATCTACCCATAATAATAGAAATTCATTAAATAGATAAATAATCCATCATCTTACATCATCTGAAATAATAATGCATAATAAATCCCAGGTCATACTTAACCTTAAATCTCTGTTGCGAAAAAGTAAATAAATAAGTCTTAATCACACATATAAGTCTCGAACTTTAACATTCTTAACATCAACACAAGTCTTCAACACTTGTTAGCTTTTCCTTTGCCCTTGCTACTAGAAGGTTGATCACTTCGTTCATTCTTAGCTGCAATGTTATTATGCAAGAGTGGGCACGAATGCCCGCAAATATAAAAGTATGACAATAATAACTGATAGTAGTGTGCATACAAGCCAATCATGTATGATGATAAAGCACATACTTTGTAAATAATCTTATTTATTTATTAATAAAATATTCATTTAAGGCATATAATTATCTACATGGTGCTGTTTTTATAATATGTAAATAACCCATAGTTTTAAGCAATGCTTTTAGAATCATGATGAGATCATGATAATGAGATTTAAATTCTTAGAAAGCTTAAAAACTAAAATAGTTTCCAATTGTGGGATTACTAAAATGGGGATTAGTAAATCCGGATAGATTGGTACATATGTTGCTTGCTCATTGGATGAGGATGACTGATCTCATGGTCATTTGTGAGGAGACACTAAAGCAAGTATGTAGGTGCTTATTGGAGAATAAGTTCACTGAACGTGACTCGCTATGGAATACCTAATGGAGTTTTACTCGCCTGTCAATAGGAATTCCTAATGTGATAGTAGTACAAGTGATCCTTGGACTTGAGATCATCATAGTATCTTTTATGTAACAAATTATACTTTGACTAATTCCTTAAGGCCTTTTAAGGCATATATAGGGTATGCTTGGGTATAATGAGTTACATATGGAGATAATGAATGATCAATAAAGAATCTACCACCTCTAGTAAAAGATGAGATATGTCCTATGTGATTCGTTAAATGACAACCCAGGAATCCTTGGCCAAGGTAGAATGAAATTAGAAAGAGGTTTCTAATTTGCATTATTTGGAGTTGTGCATTTTCTAATCGAAATACATATGATTAAATAAATTAAGACTTGACAGTAAATCCATGTCTTATATTTAATTGGGACATTGTATGGTGGAAGGATTGAATTGTACGGTAACTATTAACTCACAGGTTCTTTTATGATTAATGTTGAAATCTATATTATCTGAAAAGTCGTTGATCGCTAGGGAGGCTTATCCCTATTGTAGAATAAATGTTATTTATTTAAATAGATTATTAGTTTAATTTATTTATTTAAATAAGATTAGAATTGTTCTAATTGATTTATTCATAACCGGTTTAATATGGAGAACCTAAAGGGCCACACCATAAAAGGAAGAAGAATTATTTAAGAAGAAAATGGCATGATAGTAATAATGCATTAAGTATAATTAATTTAATCTATGGTGATAAAATAAATTAAGTAGCTTAATATTTATTATTTAATATTTTAGAAATATTAAATATAAATTAATAAGAGGAGTCTTATTAATATTATTATTATTATTATTATTTTAATTCTAAAGGAGTTTAGGAATTAATATAATATCAGTACTCTCTCTCAATCCTAATAAAGATTAGGATATAAATTAATTAAAAGTATTTAATTAATTAAATAAAACCCTATTCTAATTGGATTAGGATGGTTAACCTAATATCTATATAAGAGAGTCTTATATCAAAAATAAGGTACGTGAATTTTTCCAAGAGTTGGGAGTACACATATTCTATAGAGATAGAAACAAGGGTTAAGCCAATAACCCATCTTCTTGAGTTCTTCATCTTCCTTAGTGGATCACCGTTAGAGGCCAAACAATTGGGTGGCTGACATTGATCAAGGGAAGGAGCCACTACAGAGGAATCAAAGGAATCAAAGGAGTAGAACTTGTACCTGAGGAAGCTTGGATCTTCAAAGATATAATTCTATGTTCTCTCTTTTCTTTTATTGATAACTAGCACAAAGCATGATCATGGTTATGGGTTTGTATAAATTTTTGAAAACCTAGTTTTTGCGCTTCTGCCCTATTTATGTGATTTGATCGCATGATTGCGTTACGTACAAATCCAACAGTGGTATTAAAGCCTAACTTTGTGCTAATTATCAATTTTATAATTCCATGTATGAATTGATGTGAGAATTGGATCGTTTTTCTAGGCAAAAATCGTTTTCTGTAAGTTTTGCGACAAACGGCGCAGCTGCGCAGCTGCCCAGTTCATTACTGGCGCAGCTGCGTCGGTCTGCAAAAACTGCTGCTTCAGGCTACCTGCGCAGCTGCCCAATTCATTACTGGTGTAGCTGCGCCGGTACCTGGACAGACCCTAAAAATTGATTTTAATTAATTAAGTAAACTGTTTATTTAATAGATAAAGTTTTAAAATAAAGAAGTTTATTTTATCTGAAATATGATTTCAGAATGCTAAAATTAAAGGAGTTTAATTTGGATTTATTTTTGATTAAAATAAAAGAGTTTATTTTGTTTCAAAAATAAAATTTAGCAAAACTTTTGTCCATTAAATAACATCGATCCATATATGGAATAGCATTGTTATTCATGAGATGAATGGATATTTATTGATGCATATGTTGATGTGTATGATAATAAATGGGGTTGATTATGGACTATGACCAATGTGATTGTTTTTTATTTTGGATGAATGCTTAAATGTATGGGTTTTATAAAATGGGGTCTGCGTACCTCGTCTTCTCAGTTTTATTCTCGGTGTAAAATTTTATCTCCCTTTTATGTACTTCCCCTTGACTGCTGATCAAGGTTTCTATTTAATTAAAAATAGTTTATGTAATAGAGATAGTTAGAATTATCTTGAAGAAACTGGAGACCAAGGAGCAAGGAACGCGTGAAGACCCATTTGTATGTAGCCAGGGTTTAAATGTAATAGTTATATTTAAATTTAAATTCTTGCACTCCTAGGTTTGACCTTTTGGTTCACTTGGTGGCTCTAGTGAACCAATCTAGAATAAAAGTCCATAATCAATCCGGGTAGAATATAGTATTCTATATTGCATGCTAAATAATATATATATATATATATATATTATATTTTATGCAAACATGCTTCGCATGTTTAATAAAATGACGCGTATTTTATATATATATATGCATGCGCGCTTAACAAGATGAGACAAATAATAACAAACCCCTCAAAGAAATAATATTAAGTCTGAAGCATTCAAATGATATTTGGAATATCGAACGTCGCCTTCTAGCATGATTAATTAATAGAGTATTAAATATTTAATATGAGTTTGTTGTGCTATCCACAATGCGAGTATTGAATATTTAAGATGTTAATTAATCACATTTGATGCTTATCAAGAAAATTGAACGATCTAGTCTTGTTGTGCTATCCACAAGGACGAAAATTTTTCTTTTTGAATTTATGGAAGTGCTAGGCTGGACTTAACTTAAATCATTTTAGTTCGGATGTGCACACACATGACCATTATGATTTAAGAGGCAAAATAAAAGGAGTTACATGGTGATGTAATTGACAAGAGTTGTCTACCTATTTATTTGTATATCGCTTGTTGTGCTATCCACAAGGTTATATACATTTGAAATAGGATCCTTAATCTCACTAGCAAATCTTTAATTAGATGTTGTCGAACTATATAAGTGAGGGTAATATAGTTTGATGAAAATAATGGGATATACCAATTTAAAATAAAGACCTAAATTTATTTTGGTATGCAAAGTTAATAAAATGAATGTTTGCTAAAATGTTGTCTTTTCACATGCAGAATTTTAAAAAATGTCAAAATCACTAATCTCACTACGAAGCATACTTGATGCAAATAAGCTTACAGGCCCGAATTATGAGGACTGGCTAAGAAATCTGAGAATTGTTCTCACTGCTGAAAAGATTTTTTATGTCCTAAATTCCACTATCCCTGAATCTGTTTCAGAAACAGCCTCTGAGGAAGAGATTTCCACTTTCAATAAGTGGCAAGATGATGCATCTGTGGCTCAATGCATCATGCTCGCATCCATGAATAACGAGCTTCAGCGTCAGCACGAAAAAATGGATGCTCCTGCTATGCTGCTTCACCTCAAGGAGTTGTATGGTGAACAGAGTAGGACTGCTAGATATGAGATATCTAAGGAGCTCTTCCGATCTCGGATGACCGAGGGCACTACCGTCGAGACTCATGTTCTGAAGGTAATCAATTTGATTGAACGCCTTGGACAGCTTGGGTTCGTCATGGATGGGGAGTTGAGTCAAGACTTGGTCTTGCAGTCACTCCCTGAGACCTTCTCGCAGTTTGTGGTTAATTTTCACATGAATAAGCTAGATGTCAGCTTGCCTGAGCTGCTTAACATGCTGAAAACTGCAGATCACTTCTCATCCAAGAAGAACCATGTCTTGATGGTGGATTCTTTCAATAAAAGGAAGAGGCCTAAGGTGTCTTCTGAAAAGAAGAAATCTAAGAAGGCTAAGGAAAAAGGGAAAGAAAAGGAGCAAAAGAAACCTGAACCAGCTAAAGGAATGTGCTTTCATTGCAATGAGTCGGGACATTAGAAGAGGAACTGCAAGAAGTTTCTAGCAGAGAAGAAGCTTCGACTTCCAATCAAGGTTTGTTTATGATTGAAATTAATTTTTCTGAAATTCATAATTCTACTTGGGTATTGGATACCGGCTGTGGTTCTCACATATGTAATACTGTGCAGGGACTGGTCAGAAGTAGAAAGCTAAACAAAGATGAGGTGATCCTACGAGTGGGAAATGGAGCAAAAGTTGCTGCATTAGCTGTAGGAACTTATTGTTTAACATTGCCTTCGGGTAAATCCATTTATCTTAATAACTGTTATTATGTTCCAAATATTATTAAAAACATTATTTCAATTTCTGTATTGGATATGGAAGGTTTTGACGTTATTATAAAGAACAATGGTTGTTCTATTTATAAAGACGATGTTTTATATGGTATTGGAAATTTGCGAAATGGACTTTATACACTTGACTTACAAGAAAATATATTTCAAATTGAACAAATTAAGAAAAGGAAAAGAGATGATATTAATTATACCTATATGTGGCACTGTAGACTCGGTCATATCAATGAAACAAGATTATCCAAGTTGCATAAAGATGGGCTCCTCGAGCTATCTGATTATGAATCATATCCAACTTGTGAATCTTTTCTCATGGGTAAAATGACTAAATCTCCTTTTAGTGGAAAAGGAGAGAGAGTTACAGAATTGTTGGCATTGATTCACACAGACGTTTGTGGACCTATGACAACAAGTGCACGGGGTGGGTATTCTTATTTTATTACTTTCACTGATGATCACTCAAGATTTGGATATGTGTATTTAATGAAATACAAATCAGAATCATTTGAAAAGTTCAAAAAGTTCAGAAGTGAAGTAGAGAAACACACGGGCAAGAGTATTAAGATACTTCGATCAGATCGAGGTGGAGAATACTTAAGCAGTGAGTTTCTCAATTGTCTCAGAGAAAATGGTATAATCTCACAATGGACTCCTCCAGGTACACCACAGTTAAATGGAGTATCTGAAAGGAGAAATCGAACAATGTTGGACATGGTTCGATCTATGATGAGTTTTACCGACCTTCCAATTTCCTTCTAGGGATATGCCCTAGAAACGGCTGCATACCTACTTAACAAGGTACCTACCAAATCCGCCCCAAAGACTCCATATGAGATGTGGAAAGGGAGGAAACCAAATCTTAAGCATGTTAAGACTTGGGGTTGTCCAGCTTATGTCAAAAAGTTTGAAAATGATAAGCTACAGACTAAATCCGATAAGTGTAGATTTGTGGGATACCCTAAAGAAACCGTAGGGTATTATTTCTATCATCCAACTGATCAAAAGGTGTTTGTTGCGAAACATACTACCTTCTTGGAGAAAGAGTTTATCCATGAAGGGGTCAGTGGGAGTAAGATATATCTTGAAGAAGTTCAAGAACCACAAGTTACCACGGACCAAAGTCAAGTACCTAACCAAGTAGAAGAACCTACTGTACCACACCCTATTCGTAAATCTGGAAGAGTACCGCAGATACCTGAGAGGTATGGATTTGTTATAGAGGATGACGATGAGGTACACATCATGAATGATGATCCATTAAATTACGAACAGGCTATGAGTAATAAAGACTCAGGGAAATAGCTTGAAGCCATGAAATCCGAAATGGACTCCATGTATGAAAACAAAGTATGGACTTTGGTTTCACCACCTGAAGGTATTAAACCTATTGGGTGTAAATGGGTTTTTAAGAAAAAGACTGGAGCAGACGGAAAGGTAGAGACCTATAAGGCCCGACTGGTTGCAAAAGGTTTCAAACAAAGACAAGGAGTTGACTATGATGAACCTTCTCACCAGTAGCCATGCTCAAGTTCATTCGGATTTTGCTTGCGATTGCAGCTTACAACGACTATGAGATCTGGCAGATGGACGTGAAAACGGCCTTCCTCAATGGGAAACTTGAGGAGGATGTGTATATGACACAGCCAGAGGGATTTATCTCAAAAGTTGGAACAAATCAAGTCTGTAAGTTACAACGATCCATTTATGGGTTGAAGCAAGCTTCTCGTAGATGGAACATTCGTTTTGATGAGACAATCAAAGAGTTTGATTTTATCAAAAACGAGGATGAACCTTGTGTATACAAGAAGGTTAGTGGGAGCGCAGTATCATTCCTTGTATTATATGTTGATGATATATTACTGATAGGGAATGACATTCCTATGTTACAATCCATTAAAATCTGGTTATCTAAAAACTTCTCTATGAAGGACTTGGGTGAAGCATCCTATATTTTGGGGATAAAGATCTATAGAGATAGATCTAAAAGGATGCTCGGCTTATCCC
The DNA here is from genome assembly GCA_020205555.1 of Panax stipuleanatus. Taxonomy (NCBI): domain Eukaryota; kingdom Viridiplantae; phylum Streptophyta; class Magnoliopsida; order Apiales; family Araliaceae; genus Panax; species Panax stipuleanatus. The sequence goes on along the minus strand of CM035124.1, from coordinate 59,631,302 downwards.
AAGGAACGTACATTGATACGATGCTAAAGAGGTTTAGCATGGAAGATTCCAAAAGAGGTTTCATGCCGATGAGCCATGGAATAAATCTCTCCAAGAAAAGGCCCCAAAGACAGCTGAGGAGAGAGACCGTATGAGTAAGATCCCTTATGCTTCTGCAATAGGATTTATCATGTACGGTATGATATGTACTAGACCGGATGTTGCTCACGCATTTAGTGTAACAAGCAGATACCAATCGAATCCAGGAGAAAAGCACTGGAAGGCAGTGAAAAATATCCTAAAGTACTTGAGAAGGACTAAAGATATTTTTCTTGTCTACGATGGGTCTGAATTAAAACTCGAGGGATTCACGGACTCAAGTTTTCAAAAGACCAAGATGACAGTAAATCTGTTTCAGGGTATGTGTTTACCTTGAACGGAGGTGCAGTGAGTTGGAAGAGTTCCAAGCAGCAAACAGTTGCTGATTCAGTGACAGAGGCAGAGTATATAGCTGCAAGTGAAGCTACAAAGGAAGCTGTTTGGATGAAGAAGTTCATAACTAAACTTGGTGTGGTTCCTAGCATCGGAGATGCAGTTCCCTGTATACTGTGACAACACCGGAGCGGTTGCACAGGCTAAGGAACCCAGGTCTCATCAGAAATCTAAACACATGTTGCGGCGATTTCACTTGATCAGGGAGATCATTGAAAGAGGAGACGTCACCTTGGAGCGTGTGGACTCTCAAGACAATATTGCAGATCCATTTACTAAAGCTCTAACACAACAGCGGTTTGATGGTCACTTAGAGAAGATGGGTATGAGATACCATGGCGATTGACTTTAGTGCAAATGGGAGATTGATAGTAGTGTGCATACAAGCCAATCATGTATGATGATAAAGCACATACTTTGTAAACAATCTTATTTATTTATTAATAAAATATTCATTTAAGGCATATAATTATCTATATGGTGCTATTTTTATAATATGTAAATAACCCATAGTTTTAAGCAATGCTTTTAGAATCATGATGAGATCATGATAATGAGATCTAAATTCTTAGAAAGCTTAAAAACTAAAATAGTTCCCAATTGTGGGATTACTAAAATGGGGATTAGTAAATCCGGATAGATTGGTACATATGTTGCTTGCTCATTGGATGAGGATGACTGATCTCATGGTCATTTGTGAGGAGACACTAAAGCAAGTATGTAGGTGCTTATTGGAGAATAAGTTCACTGAATAGTGACTCGCTATGGAATACCTAATGGAGTTTTACTCGCCTGTCAATAGGAATTCCTAATGTGATAGTAGTACAAGTGATCCTTGGACTTGAGATCATCATAGTATCTTGTATGTAACAAAATATACTTTGACTAATTTCTTAAGACCTTTTAAGGAATATATAGGGTATGCTTGGGTATAATGAGTTACATATGGAGATAATGAATGATCAATAAAGAATCTACCACCTCTAGTGAAAGAGGAGATATGTCCTATGTGATTCGTTAAATGACAACCCAGGAATCCTTGGCCAAGGTAGAATGAAGTTAGAAAGAGGTTTCTAATTTGCATTATTTGGAGTTGTGCATTTTCTAATCGAAATACATATGATTAAATAAATTAAGACTTGACAGTAAATTCATATCTTATATTTAATTGGGACATTGTATGGTGGAAGGATTGAATTGTACGGTAACTATTAACTCACAGGTTCTTTTATGATTAATGTTGAAATCTATTTTATCTGGAAAATCGTTGATCGCTAGGGAGGCTTATCCCTATTGTAGAATAAATATTATTTATTTAAATAGATTATTAGTTTAATTTATTTATTTAAATAAGATTAGAATTGTTCTAATTGATTTATTCATAACCGGTTTAATATGGAGAACCTAAAGGGTCACACCATAAAAGGAAGAACAATTATTTAAGAAAAAAATGGCATGATAGTAATAATGCATTAAGTATAATTAATTTAATCTATGGTGATAGAATAAATTAAGTAGCTTAATGTTTATTATTTGATATTTTAAAAATATTAAATATAAATTAATAAGAGGAGTCTTATTAATATTATTATTATTATTATTATTATTTTAATTCTAAAGGAGTTTAGGAATTAATATAATATCAGTACTCTATCTCAATCCTAATAAAGATTAGGATATAAATTAATTAAAAGTATTTAATTAATTAAATAAAACCCTATTCTAATTGGATTAGGAGGGTTAACCTAATATCTATATAAGAGAGTCTTATATCAGAAATAAGGTACGTGAATTTTTCCAAGAGTTGGGAGTACACATATTCTATAGAGATAGAAACAAGGGTTAAGCCAATAACCCATCTTCTTGAGTTCTTCATCTTCCTTGGTGGATCACCGTTAGAGGCCAAACAATTGGGTGGCTGACATTGATCAAGGGAAGGAACCACTACAGAGGAATCAAATGAATCAAAGGAGTAGAACTTGTACCTGAGGAAGCTTGGATCTTCAAAGGTATAATTCCATGTTCTCTCTTTTCAGTTATTGATAACTAGCACAAAGCATGATCATGGTTATGGGTTTGTATAAATTTTTGAAAACCTAGTTTTTGTGCTTCTGCCCTATTTATGTGATTTGATCGCATGATTGCGTTACATACAAACCCAATAATAACATGCGAGTGAAATCAAAGAAATCTGAATAACAAAAAGCTCAACTTTTGAATCAGGAATAGTAATCGAGAATCAAATTACATTTGAGGGTCATAAGACCTTGAACTCTGTCCTAGGTTGTCAAGTATATTAACCTTTAAACCTTTAAAATCATAAGACTATGGACTTTACTTCTCGTACTTAGGGAGATCACCTTCGTACCGATACTGTGCACACTATTTTAACGCTTAAAGCATCATCAATTCCCCTTTAATAGGGTTGTTCATCTCAGTTTGACATCAGAATCCGCACCAAATAAAGTTTAGTTTGGATAACTCAATAGTAGTTCTGGAATTTAGAACGCTCGTCAACTATGGACTAGTCAAATCATTAAGGGTTCGCTAGTCTTCAAGGTTTCAACAATATAAGATTTTTTTTTGCTAAGTTTGGTTTGTTATAAAAAGAAGAAACATATACAACGGCAAAGGGGCATACCCCAGAATATAGTAAATTCATCTAGTGGCATTCCATTAGATGAAATGACTACAAGAGGAATGAAATCCCCAACAAGACTAAAATTAAATTAAGAGCCAATTACAGTAATATAGACATAAAGAAGTGGCTTTGATAAACTTTTTGCACGAGGAGAGTCTGGCTTTAATTAAGTGGATCACGTCTGCTGCAATAACTTGGGCAGGAGTAAGTGAACTCCTATGGAGCTTCGAATTCCTGGCTTGCCATACTTTGTAGAAACTAGGTAGCAATAGAGAGACATAAGATATTTTTTATAAGCATTGAGCCAGTAAAAGTGCTAAGGTAGGTAATAAGATCATCCCAGATAATAGGCACATTGCAAAAAGTCCCTAGGTTGAGAACTAGTTTTAAAATGCCGAACGAGAATTCACAATTAAAAAAAAAAGTGGTCAAAAGTTTCTGCATGTTGCTGACATAAAGGGCAGTCCCAAGTGCTTCCCGAATAGTGTCTAGTTCGATTATTAGTAGGTAGACGTTTAAGAATGCCAAGCAACAAGAGGAAAGAGTATCTAGGAACATGCAGGCTATTCCAAGGGATTGTGTGCCAAAGAACAGTCAGAGCCCTAGATCTGATGCTTGCCCAGATGTGTGTTGCTTTGATAGTAGTGATGTCCCTTTGTCCCCACAAAATGGACTCGGTGCAAGTAGCAGGAGGGGGCAAGGAGGAGATAAGCTGTCTGAACTGGATAACTTCATGATGATTGCTTTGGGGAGGGATCTAGATAGAGTAGGAAAGAATTGAGCAGACCTTAGTCGAGAAAGGGAGCCCGGAGTTAGAAATGAGACTGTGACTAGGGTTGACAGCCGAACCATGAAGCCACGGGTCAAACCATAAATCAAAGTGTTGCCCAGATCCAACAATATACTGCAGATGTTACAACGCAAGGGGACGGGGCTTTAGAACTTGCTTCCAAATCTAGGAGTAGTCGGAAGGAGCACCAATTTGCCAGACTAATTTGCCTTTCAAAATAGTAGACCTAATCCATACAACCCAAAGTGAGGAGCAGGCCTGATCAAGTGCAGCAAGTGAAGGAGCATGAGAGATGTATTCCATTCAAGGAGATTTCTTAAGCCTAACCCTCCTTCACTGGTGGGAAGAGTGATAACAGACTATGCAACTTTAGCCCCATGCTTATCAAGGGAGGAACCCTTCCATAAGAATCTGCATAAGAGAGATTGTAGAGCACGAAGGACGATCTTGGGGAGCATAAAATGGCTGCACCAAAAGGTTTGCATGGAGAAAAGGATAGATTTGATTAACTGAATTCTACCGGCATAAGATAAGGCCTTGGTTACCCAGGATGTAGCCCTCTAAGTAACTCGGTGGAGTAAAGGAACACAGTCTTGAAAGGAGAGCTTGGAAGAAATGATTGGAACTCCCAAGAATCTGGTAGGAACTCAAGGATGGTGAGGATGTCATGAGTGGAGATGGGATCAGTATTGGCAAGAAAGCAGTGACTCTTTTGCACATTGGGGATAAGACCAGAAAATAGAGAAAACGAGTGAATGCAAGACTTGACAATAGTGACCGATTGGATGTTAGCATGACAGAAAAGGAGAACATCATCAGCAAAAAGGAGATGGGTCAGCTTACATTCAGAGGTTCTCCAGTGATGTTTGAACCCAGAATCAGAAGAGTTTGAGTTTAAGTTCAAAGACAGCATCTCCATAACAAGGACAAAGAGATAAGGAGACAAGGGATCACCTTGCCGAAGACCTCTAGAGCTCGGGAAGAACCCAGCTAAAATACCATTGACTTTGACTGAGAACATGGCTGAAGAAAAATAAGCTTCAATCCAGTTGATGAAGGCCGGAGGGAATTGGAAAGCAGCCAAAGTGTCCAGCAAAAAGTCCCATCTAACAGTATCAAATGCCTTCCGAAGGTCAATTTTGAGAGCACATCTAGGGGGACCAGATTTCCTATGATAGTTTCTAAAAAGTTCCTGGGCAAGCAATATATTGTCACTAATGTTTCTGCCTTTAATGAAAGCAGACTGAGCGTTGCCAATAATGGAAGGAAGCACAGTCTTCAACCGATTGGCAAGGAGCTTGGTAATACATTTGTAAATTGTATTGCAACAGGCAATGGGACGAAAGTCAGTCATGGAAGTAGGGTTAGGGCCCTTGGCCATTAAAGCAATAGCAGTGGAGTTTATGCCCTTAGTCAGCCTGCAAGAAGAGAAGAAGAAATGGACAGCCTTTGAGAAGTCCTCCCCCATAATGTGCCAGCAATTATGGATTTTTATTCCTCTTCATGGAGTTGAGGACTTTGAAGATTTCCAAATCTGAGATAGGGGCAGTTAGCAGAAGAGATTGAGCAGGGCTCACATGTTTCAAGGGAGAGACACTATAGCTAGAGAAATCAGAAGTCAAGGGGACCAATTGAGGGTTGAACATTTGCTGGAAGTAACTGATGGCAACCTTTTCCACTTCAGCCTGGCCATGAACTAAATCACCATTAACATTTTCAATAGTAAGAAGCTTGTTGGAATTCCATCTACTCTTCACCATGTTTGAAAAATAACCTGAGTTCTTTTTTTTGCTAAATTTTTGTTTGTATATAAAAAAGCAAAAAGGATATTACAATGAAGATCGAAAGCATAACCCTTTTCTCCCGAAAGGGCTAAAGCACCTAGAAAAACTAGGAAAGCAATTGTCTAACCTAAAATATTTCCTCACAACCCGAGGCTAGGCAAAGGAAAGACAATGTACCAATACAAAGTAAAAACCAGCCCAATAGGCCCAACAATAAATTAAACAAAACAACACTGGGCCCAAGAGCAAAACTTCTAGAAAAAAAACCGCAGCACAATTATTAATGACCCACGAAAGAGCAGGCCAAACAATTGCCCACTTGCCAACAAAATTTTTTGTAACAGCAGTAGCCCACGAGTCACTCACGTGATCCAGCAGAAGCAACATTAGCATACCCACCCGTGGCCCCCACTCACAACAACACACAGCCTAAGGCCAGAATCCATTGTTGCCAACCAAACTTGAAAAAACAGAATAATGAACACCAGCTTTTCCCACATGAGGTCCCAACATCAGCCATTTTGAAATTTGAAAAACATGTGGGCCCCAATGTCACATCCCATAGTTAGTGCTCTGCTCCAAAACAGTGACAACCCATTGGCAACCACTGCAGGAAACAGAACGCCGGAAACCAGAGAATGGCCAAACATGAGAGCAAAGTCCCATCTGAACCGAGGATCAACCCTAGAATCCCACAATGTCAAGAACAAACATGAACTTCGGCGAAACATCCCCTACAGACAGCCAAACCACACCACAGAGGAAGGAAAAAATCAGCCTAAATCAGATTAAAAAAAACAACAGCACCGTATCAGCTAAAATTGCTACCACATCATAGCCAAGCCCAACACACGCATCGGCCCCAAAACGAACATCACCAAACCAAATCGTCAGCCTCCAAACCAGATCCAAAAATGGGTGGGCCGGTAAAGGAGGAGGATAGGGAGATAGATGGTCGGAGGGAGGATGTCAGATGAACATGGCAAAAATGAAAGTTAAATTTAAAATGTTATTTCCAAAATAATAGCAATCAAACTGATAAAATGGATCACAACAAGGGTAAAGAGACCCCAAATCCAAACCCACCGGGATAGAGGACCCATTACTCAGAAAACCTTTGCAGCCCAATAAAGCATTAGTCATATCCCATTTCGTAAACCAATACCACTGAAACAGCCGGTAGAAGACCATAAGGAACAAAGCCAACATACATGAACCCAGAAATTGGTAACACCGGGAACAACATAGACTAAATTGATTATCCAAAAGCCCCAAATCAGACGAAATTCATACTTAAATGGGAAACTCTAGACAACAGAGGAAAACAGAGCAGCAATAAATGAAAACATCACTGCCCATAACATGGTAACAACCAAAATCAAGGTGGTTCATTTTCAATTAGCCGCAATGCGGTTCTCCCAGTTGAAACCTTTAAGCATGATTTGTAGGGAAAGAGATAGAAGCCAGAGCATCTATTTTAGCAATATTAGCTTTATCCATCAAAACTTCCAATTTATCAAAATGAACTCTTTTTTCCGAACATGATTCGGGAGAAGGAGTTTTACGCTTCGGAGCATCAACTGGTTTGTCCAGTATATTAGTAGCCTGTTCTTTCCCAATACCTGGATTGTCCAGGCTAGCAGCAAGTATGGAATCATTTGGCATTGTAACCTCCTTCCATTGATCCATGGTCGGGGTAGAGGGAGAAGCAGAACTAGATGAATCCACGATAGGTTCTTCTGCACAAGGGGGGGCCTCTTCCCTTAGATTGTCACCCAAAGAGAGCCATGTTGCTCTAGATTTTTGCTGAAGGAGAGTTTCCTCCTCTCTGTCCAACGCAATATTCAGTCTAATAGCACAGTCTTTCTCAGAGTCAAGAAGGATAGGATCAAGAGGAGAGGAGTGAAGCTGGCTTTGGACAGAATGCAGAGCCTGAGTAGCATCTTTGACAGCAATGGTGAGGTTCCCTGCAGAATAAGTATTGTATATTGAAATGATACTTGTAAAAGAATCATAACATCTTGTCTAAAATTTTGAACTTGAATAATCAAGAATAAATACTTTGCTCGATATAGAATTTAAATCTATAACTTGCTCAATTTAAAAGTAGGGTTTAGAAATTTGTCTCGTGCACAGGCTACAATTATAACTCACTTCTTTAATTACTCTTACCTATCAACACATTCACAATATTAATTAATCACAGGTTCAATATGTTTATCGATTCATAACTGTGTTCTCCGAACTCATTATTAGGTTTTTTAAATAATGGTTTACGTTGATTAATTAACTTATTAATTAATCACATAACTTAAATTATTAACTTGTATTAACATCTTATCACATACATAGCATGTCTTCATGTTTATTAGACTCAAAACAATGTCTTCATGTTTACAACACATTATTTAGACTTTACAAATAATGATTCAAGTCACGTAATTAATTTATTAATTATTCACGTAACATAAATTATTAAACTCATATTAACATCTTATCATATATACAACATGTTTTCATGTTTATTAGATTCAAAATACTTTTCTCGAAATTCAACACTTAGCAAATTTTTCAAAAATTTCAGACAGGCGCGGCCGCTCGACATTTACCTTTTGGCCCGACGCGGCCGCGTGGCTACGATTTTCCAGATTCTGATGTTCGCAAATGAACACAGAATTTCTACCTTTTTCTCAAATTTTACACCAATTTACTGATTCATAATGTTACTCATGAAGTATAAACTTCACAGGAACATTATATATCACTTCTAACATGTTCTTAACATTTTAACTCATGTAATGACACAAATTAAAACCATCAATTTCACTGTTCTTCATAAATTCTATAAAATTTAAAGAAAAATATAAAATTTCTCATTATGGATTCGTTACTACACCGAATCCACTCATTCCAATTCTATTTTCTTTGATTTAACATATACAATCATAATCATGTGTCAAATTTAATTAAAACATATGATTACAACATGTATTTCACCCATACGGTTATTAACCCATATTCAATACTCTGTCTTTTATAAAACCCAATTATTAACAAAATTACTTGGTGTGATCAGCGTAAATCACGTATACATGGCATATAATATATCATGGACATATATTAATATATCTATATATCCATGAAATCAAAATTATCAATATTCTTCATTCACAGAGAACTTTAACAATACGTAAATAAAACTCTGTAAATCTTTGAAAACCCAATTAAGACCAAATTAAATAAAATTGATTACTCTAAAACATGTTTATATGTTAGAATACATGTTATGATCACATACCCATATAGATAAAGCCATATCATAACTTAATTATAAAATCCAATTTTCACATAATTTTAAAAAATACGTAAGGAAGAACTTTAAGAAAAATTAGATTTTAAAAACTAAAAAGGAAGATTACCCTTTGTTAGTATGAAGATAAATCAAAGACAACTCTTAAGATTTTCTCAAATCTCTTTCTCTCCCTCAATTCCTTCTTCACAAAACTCTACTTTTTCTCTCAATTTTCTCTCTGACAACTTTCTAACTTTTTCTTCTGATAATGATATGTGATATACAAGATTATATATAAATATTACCGTTGTATAATAAATGGACTAACTCCTCTTAAGGCCTTGTTTGGCTTTCTCCTAACTCTTCTTTTCCATTTATTTTAATTAACTAGTTTAGTATATAGTTAATTGTAACACTTTAATTAATCAATTAATTTTTATTTAAATCAATTAAATAAAATAAGATAATTCACATTCAATCACATTGTCACATAATTAATATTTTTATTTATTAATTATGTCAATTCATTAATTCTTTAATTAATTATTAACTTAATTAAAGTAACATTATGCTTATTTAATTAATTTATTTAATCAAATAAACTCAATTAAATATATACTTTGAACTATTAAATTACTATACATTAATTTAATCAATGTATGACATATAATTCAATCAATCTACCACAAATTCATGAATTAATTATTTAACTCAATAATTAAATTCTAAGAATTATTTATTTATTTCAATAAATATTCAAATAATTGTACAAAATTCACGTTCGTCACATCAGACTTGTGTGAGATCTACGCATCGTTTTGGACGCAATATTGATGGGATTGCTCCTTTTGATGCTAATTTCAACTAGAACGAAATAATAGGACTCATAATCACTTATGTTTTGACAATTTGAGAGAACTAATGAAACAATAAGAAGGTCTCCCTAAATGAAAACTTGTGTGAGATGTACGGGTCATTTTGAAGGCACTAGTGATAGGATTGCTCCTTTTGATGCTAATCAAACTAGAACGAATTCATAGGACTCATAATCACCTCTTTCTTTGACAATTTGAGAGAACCAATGAAACAATAAGAAGGTCTCCCTAAATGTAGACTTGTGTGAGATGTACACATCGTTTTTAACGCGATAGTCATGGGATTGCTCCTTTTGATGCTAATCAAATTAGAATGAAGTAATAACACTCCTAATCACCTCTTTCTTTCACAATTTTAGAAAACCAATGAAACAATAACAATGTCTCCTTAAATGAAGACTTGTGTGAGATGCGCACATCGTTTTTAACGAGATAGTCATGTGATTGCTCCTTTTGATTCTAAACAAACTAGATCGAAGTTATAGGACTCCTAATCACCTTTTTCTTTGACAATTTTAGAGCACTAATGAAACAATAAGAAGGTTTCCCTAAATGAGACTAGTGTGAGATGTACGCATGGTTTTGAACTCAATAGTCATGGGTTTATCGTTTTGACTCTAATCAAACTAGAACGACGTAATACAACTCTTAATCACCTCTTTCTTTATAAATTTGAAACAATATGATGGTCTCCCTAAATGAAGACTTGTGAGAGCTACGCATCGTTTTCGACGCAATAGTGAAGAGATTGCTCCTTTTGATGCTAATTTCAACTAGAACGAAGTAATAGGACTCATAATCACCTATATTTTGACAATTTGAGAGAACTAATAAAACAATAAAAAGGTCTCCCTAAATGAAAACTGGTGTGAGATGTAAGGATCGTTTTGAAGGCACTAGTGATAGGATTGCTCCTTTTGATGCTAATCAAACTAGAACGAATTCATAGGACTCATAATCACCTCTTTCTTTGACAATTTGAGTGAACCAATGAAACAATAAGAAGGTCTCCCTAAATAAAGACTTGTGTGAGATGTACGCATCGTTTTTATAGCGATAGTCATTGAATTGCTCTTTTTGATGCTAATCAAATTAGAACAAAGTAATAACACTCCTAATCACCTCTTTCTTTTACAATTTTGGAGAACCAATGATACAATAAGAAGGACTCCTTAAATGAAGACTTGTGTGAGATGTACGCATCGTTTTTAACGCGATAGTCATGGGATTGCTCCTTTTGATGCTAATCAAACTAGAACGAAGTTATAGGACTCCTAATCACCTCTTTCAAAAAAAAATTATTGAGCACCAATGAAACAATAAGAAGGTCACCCTAAATGAATACTTGTGTGAGATGTACACATGGTTTTGAACTCGATAGTCATTGGGTTATATCGTTTTGACGCTAATCAAACTAGAACGACGTAATACAACTCTTAATCACCTCTTTCTTTATAAATTTGACACAATATGAAGGTCTCCCTAAATGAAGACTTGTGTGAGATCTACACATCGTTTTGGACGAATTAGTGATGAGATTGCTCCTTTTGATTCTAATTTCAACTAGAACGAAGTAATAGGACTCATAATCACCTATATTTTGACAATTTGAGAGAACTAATGAAACAATAAAAAGGTTTCCCTAAATGAAAACTTGTGTGAGATGTACGGATCGTTTTGAAGGCACTAGTGGTAGGATTGCTCCTTTTGATGCTAATCAAACTAGAACGAATTCATAGGACTCATTATCACCTCTTTCCTTGACAATTTGAGAGAACCAATGAAACAATAAGAAGGTCTCTCTAAATGTAGACTTGTGTGAGATGTACGCATCGTTTTTAATGCGATAGTCATGGGATTGCTCCTTTTGATGCTAATCAAATTAGAACGAAGTAATAACACTCCTAATCACCTCTTACTTTCACAATTTTAGAGAACCAATGAAACAATAAGAAGGTCTCCTTAAATAAAGACTTGTGTGAGATGTACGCATCGTTTTTAACGCGATAGTCATGGGATTGCTCCTTTTGATGCTAATCAAACTAGAACGAAGTTATAGGACTCCTAATCACTTCTTTCTTCAAAAATTTTAGAGCACTAAGGAAACAATAAGAAGGTATCCCTAAATGAAGACTTGTGTGAGATGTACGCATGGTTTTGAACTCTATAGTCATGGGTTTATCATTTTAACGCTAGTCAAACTAGAACGACGTAATACAACTCTTAATCACCTCTTTCTTTGTAAATTTGAAATAATATGAAGGTCTCCCTAAATGAAAACTTGTGTGAGATCTACGCATCGTTTTAGACGTAATAGTGATGAGAATGCTCCTTTTGATGCTAATTTCAACTAGAACGAAGTAATAGGACTCATAATCAGCTATATTTTTTACAATTTGAGAGAACTAATGAAACAATAAAAAGGTCTCCCTAAATTAAAACTTGTGTGAGATGTATAGATCATTTTGAAGGCAGTAGTGATAGGATTGCTCCTTTTGATGCTAATCAAACTACAACAAATTCATAGGACTTATAATCACCTCTTTCTTTGACAATTTGAGAGAACCAATGAAACAATAAGAAGGTCTCCCTAAATGTAGACTTGTGTGAGATGTACGCATCGTTTTTAAAACGATAGTCATTGAATTGCTCTTTTTGAAGCTAATCAAATTAGAACGAAGCAATAACACTCCTAATCACCTCTTTCTTTCACAATTTTAGAGAACTAATGAAACAATAAGAAGGTCTCCTTAAATGAAGACTTGTGTGAGATGTACGCATCGTTTTTAACGCGATAGTCATGGGATTGCTCCTTTTGATGCTAATCAAACTAGAACGAAGTGATAGGACTCCTAATCACTTCTTTCTTTGACAATTTTTGTGCACCAATGAAACAATAAGAAGGTCTCCCAAAATGAATACTTGTGTGAGATGTACGCATAGTTTTGAACGCGATAGTCATGGGTTTCTTGTTTTGAAGCTAATCAAACAAGAACTAAGTAATACAACTCTTAATCACCTCTTTCTTTATAAATTTGAAACAACCAATGAAACAATATTAAGGCCTCCCTAAATGAAGACTTGTGTGAGATCTACATATCGTTTTGGACGCGATGGTGATGGGTTGCTCCTTTTGATGTAATTTGAACTAGAACAAAGTAATAGGACTCATAATCACCTATATTTTGACAATTTGGGAGAGATATAGAAACATTAAGAAGGTCTCCCTAAATGAAGACTTGTGTGAGATGTACTGATCGTTTAGAAGGCACTAGTGATAGGATTGCTTCTTTTGATCCAAATCAAACAAGAACGAATTCATAGGACTCATAATCACCACTTTCTTTGATAATTTTAGAGACCCAATGAAACAATAAGAAGGTCTCCCTAAATCAAGACTTGTTTGAGATGTACGCATCGTTTTTAACACGATAATCATAGGATTGCTCCTATTGATGCTAATCAAATTAGAACGAAGTAATAAAACTCCTAATCACCTCATTCTTTCATAATTTTAGAGAACCAATGAAACAATAAGATGGTCTCCTTAAATGAAGACTTGTGTGAGATGTACGCATCGTTTTTAACGCGATAGTCATGAGATTGCTCCTTTTGATGCTAATCAAACTAGAACGAAGTTATAGGACTCCTAATCACCTCTTTCTCTGACAATTTTAGAGCACCAATGAAACTATAAGAAGGTCTCCCTAAATGAAGACTTGTGTGAGATGTACACATGGTTTTGAATGCGATAGAAATGGGTTTGTCATTTTAACGCTAATCAAACTAGAACGAAGTAATACAACTGTTAATCACTTCTTTCTTTGTAAATTTGAAAAAACCAATGAAACAATATTAATGTCTCCCTAAATGAAGACTTACGTGAGATCTACGCATCGTTTTTGACGTGATAATGATGTGATTGCTCCTTTTGATGCTAATTTCAACAAGAACGAAGTTATAGAACTCATAATCAATTATATTTTGACAATTTGAGAGAACTAATGAAACATTAAGAAGGTCTCCCTAAATGAAGACTTGTGTGAGATGTACGGATCGTTTTGAAGGCACTACTGATAGGATTGCTTTGTTTGATGCTAATCAAACTAGAACGAATTAAAAGGACTCATAATCACCTCTTTCTTTGATAATTTGAGACCCAATGAAACAATAAGAAGGTCTCCCTAAATCAAGACTTGTGTGAGATGTACGCATCGTTTTTAACGCGATAGTCATAGGATTCCTCCTTTTGATGCTAATCAAATTAGAACGATTAATAAGACTCCTAATCACCTCATTCTTTCACAATTTTAGAGAACCAATGAAACAATAAGAAGGTCTCCTTAAATGAAGACATGTGTGAGATGTACGCATCGTTTTTAAAGCGATAGTCATGGGATTGCTCCTTTTGATGCTAATCAAACTAGAACGAAGTTGTAGGACTCCTAATCACTTCTTTCTTTGACAATTTTAGTGCGCCAATGAAACAATACGAAGGTCTCCTAAAATGAATACTTTTGTGAGATGTACGCTTGATTTTGAACGCGATAGTCATGAGTTTCTCCTTTTGACGCTAATCAAATTAGAACGAAGTAATACAACTCTTAATCACCTCTTTCTTTGTAAATTTCAAAAAACCAATGAAACAATATGACGGTCTCCCAAAATGTAGACTTGTGTGAGATCTACTCATCATTTTGGACGCGCTAGTGATGAGATTGCACCTTTTGATGCTAATTTAAACTAGAACGAAGTAATAGGACTCAAAATCATCTATGTTTTCACAATTTGAGAGAACCAATCAAACAATAAGAAGGTCTCCCGAAATGTAGACTTGTGTGAGATGTACGGATCATTTTGAAGGCACTAGTGACACGATTGCTCCTTTTGTTGCTAATCAAACTAGAACGAAGTCATTGGACTCATAATCATCTCTTTCATTGACAATGTGAGAGAACCAATGAAACAATAAGAAGGTCTCCCTAAATCAAGACTTGTGTGAGATGTACGCATCGTTTTTAACGCGATAGTCATGGGATTGCTTCTTTTGATGCTAATCAAATTAGAACGAAGTAATAAGACTCCTAATCACCTCCTTCTTTCATAATTTTAGAGAACCAATGAAACAATAAGAAGGCCTCCTTAAATGAAGACTTGTGTGAGATGTACGCATCGTTTTTAACGCGATAGTCATGGGATTACTCCTTTTGATGCTAATCAAACTTAGAACGAAGTTATAAGACTCCTAATCACCTCTTTCTTTGACAATTTTAGTGCACCAATGAAACAATAAGAAGGTATCCCTAAATGAAGAATTGTGTGATATGTACGCATCGTTTTTAACGCGAATGTCATGAAATTGCTTCTTTTGATGTTAATCAAACTAGAACGAAGTTATAGGGCTTAATCACCTCTTTCTTTGACAATTTTAAAACACCATTGAAACAATAAGAAAGTCTCTCTAAATGAAGACTTGTGTGAGATGTACACATAGTTTTGAACGCGATAGTGATGGGTTTCTCGTTTTGACGCTAATCAAACTAGAATGAAGTAATACAACTCTTAATCACCTCTTTCTTTGTAAATTTGAAACAACCAATGAAACACTATGAAGGTCTCCTTAAATGAATACTTGTGTTAGATATACGCATCGTTTTGGACGCGGTAAGTGATGGGATTGCTCCTTTTGATGCTAATTTCAACTAGAACAAAATAATAAGACTCATAATCACATATATTTTGACTAATTTGAGAGAACAAATGAAACAATATAAGTTCTCTCTAAATGAAGACTTGTGTGAGATGTACGCATGGTTTTGAACGTGATAGTCATGGATTTCTCATTTTGATGCTAATCAAACTAAAACGAAGTTATAGGAGTCCTAATCACCTCTTTCTTTGATAATTTTAGAGCACCAATGAAACAATAAGAAGGTCTCCCTAAATGAAGACTTTTGTGAGATGTACGCATGGTTTTGAACTCGATAGTCATGGGTTTATCGTTTTAATGCTAATCAAACAAGAACAAAGTAATACAACTCTTAATCACCTATTTCTTTGTAAATTTGAAACAATATGAAGGTCTCCCTAAATGAAGACTTGTGTGAGATCTACGCATCGTTTTTGACGTGATAGTGATGTGATTGCTCCTTTTGATGCTAATTTCAACTAGAACGAAGTAATAGAACTCATAATCACCTATATTTTGACAATTTGTGATAACTAGTGAAACAATAAGAAGGTTTCCCTAAATGAAAACTTGTGTAAATTGTACGGATCGTTTTGAAGGTACTAGTGATAGGATTGCTCATTTTGATGCTAATCACATTAGAACGAAATCATAGGACTCATAATCACCTCTTTCTTTGCCAATTTGAGAGACCCAATGAAACAATAAGAAGGTCTCCTTAAATCAAGACTTGTGTGAGATGTACGCATCGTTTTTAACGCGATAGTCATAGGGTTGCTCCTTTTGATGCTAATCAAATTAGAATGCTTAATAAGACTTCTAATCACCTCCTTCTTTCACAATTTTAGAGAACCAATGAAATAATAAGGTCCCCTTAAATGAAGACATGTGTGAGATGTACGCATCGTTATTAAAGCGATAGTTATGGGATTGCGCCTTTTGATGCCAATCAAACTAGAACGATGTTATAGGACTCCTAATCACTTCTTTCTTTGACAATTTTAGTGCACCAATGAAACAATAAGAAGGTCTCCCAAAATGAATACTTTTGTGAGATGTACACATGGTTTTGAACGCGATAGTAATGGGTTTGTCGTTTTGACGCTAATCAAACTAGAACGAAGTAATACAACTCTTAATCACCTCTTTCTTTGTATATTTGAAACAACCAATGAAACAATATTTAAGGTCTCCCTAAATGAAGACTTTGTGAGATCTACGCATCGTTTTGACGTGATAATGATGTGATTGCTTTTTTTGATGCTAATTTCAACAAGAACGAAGTAATAGAACTCATAATCACCTATATTTTGACAATTTGACAGAACTAACGAAACATTAAAATGGTCTCCCTAAATAAAGACTTGTGTGAGATGTACGGATCATTTTGGAGGCACTAGTGATAGGATTGCTCATTTTGATGCTAATCAAATTAGAACGACTTCATAGGACTCATAATCATCTCTTTCTTTGACAATTTGAGAGAGAACCAATGAAACAATAAGAAAGTCTCCCTAAATGAAGACTTGTGTGAGATCTACACATCGTTTTAAACGCGATTGTCATGGGATTACTGCTTTTGATGCTAATCAAACTAGAACGAAGTTATAGGGCTTAATCACCTCTTTCTTTGACAATTTTAGAGCACCAATGAAACAATAAGAAAGTCTCCCTAAATGAAGACTTGTGTGAGATGTACACATGGTTTTGAATACGATAGTAATGTGTTTCTCGTTTTTACGCTAATAAAACTAGAACGAATTCATAGGACTCATAATCACCTCTTTCTTTGATAATTTGAGAGAACCAATGAAACAATTAGATGGTCTCCCTAAATGTAGGCTTGTGCAAGATGTACGCATTGTTTTTAAAGTGATAGTAATTGAATTGCTCCATTTGAAGCTAATCAAATTAGAACGAAGTAATAACACTCCTAATCACCTCTTTTTTCACAATTTCAGAGAACCAATGAAACAATAAGAAGGTCTCCTTAAATGAAGACTTGTGTGAGATGTACGCATCGTTTTTAACGCGATAGTCATGGGATTGCTCCTTTTGATGGTAAACAAATTAGAACAAAATGATAGGACTCCTAATCACTTCTTTCTTTGACACTTTTAGTGCACCAATGAAACAATAAGGTCTCCCTAAATGAATACTTGTGTGTGATGTACGCATGGTTTTGAACGCGATAGTCATGGGTTTCTTGTTTTGACGCTAATCAAACTAGAACGAAGTAATACAACTCTTAATCACCTCTTTCTTTATAAATTTGAAACAACCAATGAAACAATATTAAGGTCTCCCTAAATGAAGACTTGTGTGAGATCTACACATCGTTTTGGACGCGATGGAGATGGGATTGCTCCTTTTGAAGCTAATTTCAACTAAAACAAAGTAATAGGACTCATAATCACTTATATTTTGACAATTTGAGAGAGATATTGAAACAATAAGAAGGTCTGCCTAAATGAAGACTTGTGTAAGATGTACTGATCGTTTAGAAGGCACTAGTGATAGGATTGTTTCTTTTGATGCAAATCAAACAAGAACGAATTCATAGGACTCATAATCACCACTTTCTTTGACAATTTTAGAGACCCAATGAAACAATAAGAAGGTCTCCCTAAATCAAGACTTGTTTAAGATGTACGCATCGTTTTTAACGCGATAATCATAGGATTGCTCTTATTGATGCTAATCAAATTAGAACGAAGTAATAAAACTCCTAATCACCTCATTCTTTCACAATTTTAGAGAACCAATGAAACAATAAGATGGTCTCCTTAAATGAAGACTTGTGTTACATGTACGCATTGTTTTTAACGCGATAGTCATTAGATTGCTCCTTTTGATGCTAATCAAACTAGAACGAAGTTATAGGACTCCTAATCACCGCTTTCTTTGACAATTTTAGAGCACTAATGAAACTATAAGAAGGTCTCCTTAAATGAAGACTTATGTGAGATCTACACATCGTTTTTGACGTGATAATGATGTGATTGCTTCTTTTGATGCTAATTTCAACAAGAACGAAGTAATAGAACTCATAATCACCTATATTTTGACAATTTGAGAGAACTAATGAAATATTAAGAAGGTCTCCATAAATGAAGACTTGTGTGAGATGTACGGATCGTTTTGAAGGCACTAGTCATAGGATTGCTCCTTTTGATGCTAATTTAATTAGAATGAATTCATAGGACTCATAATCACCTCTTTCTTTGACAATTTCACACCCAATGAAGCAATAAGAAGGTCTCCCTAAATGAAGACTTGTGTGAGATGTATGCATCGTTTTTAACGCGATATTCATAGGATTGCTCCTTTTGATGCTAATCAACTTAGAACGATTAATAAGACTCCTAATCACCTCCTTCTTTCACAATTTTAGAGAACCAATGAAACAATAAGAAGGTCTCCTTCAATGAAGACATGTGTGAGATGTACGCATCGTTTTTATAGCGATAGTCATGGGATTGCTCCTTTTGATGCTAATCAAACTAGAACGAAGTTATAGGACTTCTAATCACTTCTTTCTTTGACAATTTTAGTTCACCAACGAAACAATAAGAAGGTCTCCTAAAATGAATACTTTTATGAGATGTACGCTTGATTTTGAACGCGATAGTCATGAGTTTCTCATTTTGACGCTAATCAAACTAGAACGAAGTAATACAACTCTTGATCACCTCTTTCTTTGTAAATTTCAAAAAACCAATGAAACAATATGAAGGTCTCCCAAAATGTTGACTTGTGTGAGATCTACTCATCGTTTTGGACGCGATAGTGATGGAATTGCTCCTTTTGATGCTAATTTAAACTAGAACGAAGTAATAGGACACAAAATCATCTATGTTTTCATAATTTGAGAGAACCAATCAAACAATAAGAAGGTCTCCCGAAATGTAGACTTGCGTGAGATGTACGGATCATTTTGAAGGCACTAGTGATACGATTGCTCTTTTAGTTGCTAATCAAACTAGAACGAAGTCATAGGACTCAGAATCATCTCTTTCTGTGACAATTTGAGAGAACCAATGAAACAATAAGAAGGTCTCTCTAAATCAAGACTTGTGTGAGATGTACGCATTATTTTTAACGCGATAGTCATGGGATTGCTCCTTTTGATGCTAATCAAACTAGAATGAAGTTATAGGGCTTAATCACCTCGTTCTTTGACAATTTTAGAGCACTAATGATATAATAAGAAAGTCTCCCAAAATGAAGACTTGTGTGAGATGTACACATGGTTTTGAACGCGATAGTGATGGGTTTCTCGTTTTGACGCTAATCAAACTAGAACGAATTTATAGGACTCATAATCACCTCTTTCTTTGACAATTTGAGAGAACCAATGAAACAATAAGAAGGTCTCCCTAAATGTAGACTTGTGTGAGATGTACGCATCATTTTTAAAGCGATAGTCATTGAATTGCTCCTTTTGAAGCTATTAAAATTAGAACAAAGTAATAAAAATCCTAATCACCTCTTTCTTCCACAATTTTAGAGAACCAATGAAACAATAAGAAGGTCTCCTTAAATAAAGACTTGTGTGAGATGTACGCATCGTTTTTAATGCAATAGTCATGGGATTGCTCCTTTTGATGCTAATTAAACTAGAACGAAGTGATAGGACTCCTAATAACTTCTTTCTTTGACAATTTTAGTGCACCAATGAAATAATAAGAAGGTCTCCCTAAATGAATACTTGTGTGAGATGTACGCATGGTTTTGAACGCGATAGTCATGGGTTTCTTATTTTGACGATAATCAAACTAGAACGAAGTAATACAACTCTTAATCACCTCTTTCTTTATAAATTTGAAACAATCAATGAAACAATATAAAGGTCTCCCAAAAGGAAGACTTGTGTGAGATCTACGCATTATTTTGGACGCGATGGTGATGGGATTGCTCCTTTTGATGCTAATTTCAATTAGAACGAAATAATAGGACTCATAATCACCTATATTTTGACAATTTGAGAGAACTAATAAAACAGTAAGAAGGTCTCCCTAAATGAGGACTTGTGTGAGATGTACTGATCGTTTAGAAGGCACTAGTGATAGGATTGCTCCTTTTGATTCTAATCAAACTAGAACTAATTCATAGGACTCATAATCACCACTTTCTTTGACAATTTTAGAGACCCAATGAAACAATAATAAGGTCTCCCTAAATCAAGACTTATGTGAGATGTACGCATCGTTTTTAATGCGATAATCATAGGATTGCTCCTATTGATGCTAATCAAATTAGAACGAAGTAATAAAACTCATAATCACCTCCTTCTTTCATAATTTTAGAGAACCAATGAAACAATAAGATGATCTCCTTAAATGAAGACTTGTGTGAGATGTACGCAACGTTTTTAACGTGATAGTCATGAGATTGCTCCTTTTGATGCTAATCAAACTATGACGAAGTTATAGGACTCCTAATCACTGCTTTCTTTGGAAAGTTTAGAGCGCCAATGAAGCTATAAGAAGGTCTCCCTAAATGAAGACTTGTGTGAGATGTACACATGGTTTTGAACACGATTGTAATGGGTTTGTCGTTTTGTCGCTAATCAAACTAGAACGAAGTAATACAACTCTAAATCACCTCTTTCTTTGTAAATTTTAAACAACCGATGAAACAATATTAAGGTCTCCCTAAATGAAGACTTATATGAGATCTACGCATCGTTTTTGACGTGATAATGATGTGATTGCTCCTTTTGATGCTAATTTCAACAAGAACGAAGTAATAGAACTCATAATTACCTATATTTTGACAATTTGAGAGAACTAATAAAATATTAAGAAGTCTCCCTAAATGAAGACTAGTGTGAGATGTACGGATCAGTTTGAAGGCACTAGTGATAGGATTGCTTCTTTTGATGCTAATCAAATTAGAACGAAGTCATAGGACTCAGAATCATCTCTTTCTGTGACAATTTGAGAGAACCAATGAAACAATAAGAAGGTCTCTCTAAATCAAGACTTGTGTGAGATGTACGCATTATTTTTAACGCGATAGTCATGGGATTGCTCCTTTTGATGCTAATCAAACTAGAATGAAGTTATAGGGCTTAATCACCTCGTTCTTTGACAATTTTAGAGCACTAATGATATAATAAGAAAGTCTCCCAAAATGAAGACTTGTGTGAGATGTACACATGGTTTTGAACGCGATAGTGATGGGTTTCTCGTTTTGACGCTAATCAAACTAGAACGAATTTATAGGACTCATAATCACCTCTTTCTTTGACAATTTGAGAGAACCAATGAAACAATAAGAAGGTCTCCCTAAATGTAGACTTGTGTGAGATGTACGCATCATTTTTAAAGCGATAGTCATTGAATTGCTCCTTTTGAAGCTATTAAAATTAGAACAAAGTAATAAAAATCCTAATCACCTCTTTCTTCCACAATTTTAGAGAACCAATGAAACAATAAGAAGGTCTCCTTAAATAAAGACTTGTGTGAGATGTACACATCGTTTTTAATGCAATAGTCATGGGATTGCTCCTTTTGATGCTAATTAAACTAGAACGAAGTGATAGGACTCCTAATAACTTCTTTCTTTGACAATTTTAGTGCACCAATGAAATAATAAGAAGGTCTCCCTAAATGAATACTTGTGTGAGATGTACGCATGGTTTTGAACGCGATAGTCATGGGTTTCTTATTTTGACGATAATCAAACTAGAACGAAGTAATACAACTCTTAATCACCTCTTTCTTTATAAATTTGAAACAATCAATGAAACAATATAAAGGTCTCCCAAAAGGAAGACTTGTGTGAGATCTACGCATTATTTTGGACGCGATGGTGATGGGATTGCTCCTTTTGATGCTAATTTCAATTAGAACGAAATAATAGGACTCATAATCACCTATATTTTGACAATTTGAGAGAACTAATGAAACAGTAAGAAGGTCTCCCTAAATGAGGACTTGTGTGAGATGTACTGATCGTTTAGAAGGCACTAGTGATAGGATTGCTCCTTTTGATTCTAATCAAACTAGAACTAATTCATAGGACTCATAATCACCACTTTCTTTGACAATTTTAGAGACCCAATGAAACAATAATAAGGTCTCCCTAAATCAAGACTTATGTGAGATGTACGCATCATTTTTAATGCGATAATCATAGGATTGCTCCTATTGATGCTAATCAAATTAGAACGAAGTAATAAAACTCATAATCACCTCCTTCTTTCATAATTTTAGAGAACCAATGAAACAATAAGATGGTCTCCTTAAATGAAGACTTGTGTGAGATGTACGCAACGTTTTTAACGTGATAGTCATGAGATTGCTCCTTTTGATGCTAATCAAACTATGACGAAGTTATAGGACTCCTAATCACTGCTTTCTTTGGAAAGTTTAGAGCGCCAATGAAGCTATAAGAAGGTCTCCCTAAATGAAGACTTGTGTGAGATGTACACATGGTTTTGAACACGATTGTAATGGGTTTGTCGTTTTGTCGCTAATCAAACTAGAACGAAGTAATACAACTCTAAATCACCTCTTTCTTTGTAAATTTTAAACAACCGATGAAACAATATTAAGGTCTCCCTAAATGAAGACTTATATGAGATCTACGCATCGTTTTTGACGTGATAATGATGTGATTGCTCCTTTTGATGCTAATTTCAACAAGAACGAAGTAATAGAACTCATAATTACCTATATTTTGACAATTTGAGAGAACTAATAAAATATTAAGAAGTCTCCCTAAATGAAGACTAGTGTGAGATGTACGGATCAGTTTGAAGGCACTAGTGATAGGATTGCTTCTTTTGATGCTAATCAAATTAGAACGAAGTCATAGGACTCAGAATCATCTCTTTCTGTGACAATTTGAGAGAACCAATGAAACAATAAGAAGGTCTCTCTAAATCAAGACTTGTGTGAGATGTACGCATTATTTTTAACGCGATAGTCATGGGATTGCTCCTTTTGATGCTAATCAAACTAGAATGAAGTTATAGGGCTTAATCACCTCGTTCTTTGACAATTTTAGAGCACTAATGATATAATAAGAAAGTCTCCTAAAATGAAGACTTGTGTGAGATGTACACATGGTTTTGAACGCGATAGTGATGGGTTTCTCGTTTTGACGCTAATCAAACTAGAACGAATTTATAGGACTCATAATCACCTCTTTCTTTGACAATTTGAGAGAACCAATGAAACAATAAGAAGGTCTCCCTAAATGTAGACTTGTGTGAGATGTACGCATCATTTTTAAAGCGATAGTCATTGAATTGCTCCTTTTGAAGCTATTCAAATTAGAACAAAGTAATAAAAATCCTAATCACCTCTTTCTTCCACAATTTTAGAGAACCAATGAAACAATAAGAAGGTCTCCTTAAATAAAGACTTGTGTGAGATGTACGCATCGTTTTTAATGCAATAGTCATGGGATTGCTCCTTTTGATGCTAATTAAACTAGAACGAAGTGATAGGACTCCTAATAACTTCTTTCTTTGACAATTTTAGTGCACCAATGAAATAATAAGAAGGTCTCCCTAAATGAATACTTGTGTGAGATGTACGCATGGTTTTGAACGCGATAGTCATGGGTTTCTTATTTTGACGATAATCAAACTAGAACGAAGTAATACAACTCTTAATCACCTCTTTCTTTATAAATTTGAAACAATCAATGAAACAATATAAAGGTCTCCCAAAAGGAAGACTTGTGTGAGATCTACGCATTATTTTGGACGCGATGGTGATGGGATTGCTCCTTTTGATGCTAATTTCAATTAGAACGAAATAATAGGACTCATAATCACCTATATTTTGTCAATTTGAGAGAACTAATGAAACAGTAAGAAGGTCTCCCTAAATGAGGACTTGTGTGAGATGTACTGATCGTTTAGAAGGCACTAGTGATAGGATTGCTCCTTTTGATTCTAATCAAACTAGAACTAATTCATAGGACTCATAATCACCACTTTCTTTGACAATTTTAGAGACCCAATGAAACAATAATAAGGTCTCCCTAAATCAAGACTTATGTGAGATGTACGCATCGTTTTTAATGCGATAATCATAGGATTGCTCCTATTGATGCTAATCAAATTAGAACGAAGTAATAAAACTCATAATCACCTCCTTCTTTCATAATTTTAGAGAACCAATGAAACAATAAGATGGTCTCCTTAAATGAAGACTTGTGTGAGATGTACGCAACGTTTTTAACGTGATAGTCATGAGATTGCTCCTTTTGATGCTAATCAAACTATGACGAAGTTATAGGACTCCTAATCACTGCTTTCTTTGGAAAGTTTAGAGCGCCAATGAAGCTATAAGAAGGTCTCTCTAAATGAAGACTTGTGTGAGATGTACACATGGTTTTGAACACGATTGTAATGGGTTTGTCGTTTTGTCGCTAATCAAACTAGAACGAAGTAATACAACTCTAAATCACCTCTTTCTTTGTAAATTTTAAACAACCGATGAAACAATATTAAGGTCTCCCTAAATGAAGACTTATATGAGATCTACGCATCGTTTTTGACGTGATAATGATGTGATTGCTCCTTTTGATGCTAATTTCAACAAGAACGAAGTAATAGAACTCATAATTACCTATATTTTGACAATTTGAGAGAACTAATAAAATATTAAGAAGTCTCCCTAAATGAAGACTAGTGTGAGATGTACGGATCAGTTTGAAGGCACTAGTGATAGGATTGCTTCTTTTGATGCTAATCAAATTAGAACGAAGTCATAGGACTCAGAATCATCTCTTTCTGTGACAATTTGAGAGAACCAATGAAACAATAAGAAGGTCTCTCTAAATCAAGACTTGTGTGAGATGTACGCATTATTTTTAACGCGATAGTCATGGGATTGCTCCTTTTGATGCTAATCAAACTAGAATGAAGTTATAGGGCTTAATCACCTCGTTCTTTGACAATTTTAGAGCACTAATGATATAATAAGAAAGTCTCCCAAAATTAAGACTTGTGTGAGATGTACACATGGTTTTGAACGCGATAGTGATGGGTTTCTCGTTTTGACGCTAATCAAACTAGAACGAATTTATAGGACTCATAATCACCTCTTTCTTTGACAATTTGAGAGAACCAATGAAACAATAAGAAGGTCTCCCTAAATGTAGACTTGTGTGAGATGTACGCATCATTTTTAAAGCGATAGTCATTGAATTGCTCCTTTTGAAGCTATTCAAATTAGAACAAAGTAATAAAAATCCTAATCACCTCTTTCTTCCACAATTTTAGAGAACCAATGAAACAATAAGAAGGTCTCCTTAAATAAAGACTTGTGTGAGATGTACGCATCGTTTTTAATGCAATAGTCATGGGATTGCTCCTTTTGATGCTAATTAAACTAGAACGAAGTGATAGGACTCCTAATAACTTCTTTCTTTGACAATTTTAGTGCACCAATGAAATAATAAGAAGGTCTCCCTAAATGAATACTTGTGTGAGATGTACGCATGGTTTTGAACGCGATAGTCATGGGTTTCTTATTTTGACGATAATCAAACTAGAACGAAGTAATACAACTCTTAATCACCTCTTTCTTTATAAATTTGAAACAATCAATGAAACAATATAAAGGTCTCCCAAAAGGAAGACTTGTGTGAGATCTACGCATTATTTTGGACGCGATGGTGATGGGATTGCTCCTTTTGATGCTAATTTCAATTAGAACGAAATAATAGGACTCATAATCACCTATATTTTGTCAATTTGAGAGAACTAATGAAACAGTAAGAAGGTCTCCCTAAATGAGGACTTGTGTGAGATGTACTGATCGTTTAGAAGGCACTAGTGATAGGATTGCTCCTTTTGATTCTAATCAAACTAGAACTAATTCATAGGACTCATAATCACCACTTTCTTTGACAATTTTAGAGACCCAATGAAACAATAATAAGGTCTCCCTAAATCAAGACTTATGTGAGATGTACGCATCATTTTTAATGCGATAATCATAGGATTGCTCCTATTGATGCTAATCAAATTAGAACGAAGTAATAAAACTCATAATCACCTCCTTCTTTCATAATTTTAGAGAACCAATGAAACAATAAGATGGTCTCCTTAAATGAAGACTTGTGTGAGATGTACGCAACGTTTTTAACGTGATAGTCATGAGATTGCTCCTTTTGATGCTAATCAAACTATGACGAAGTTATAGGACTCCTAATCACTGCTTTCTTTGGAAAGTTTAGAGCGCCAATGAAGCTATAAGAAGGTCTCCCTAAATGAAGACTTGTGTGAGATGTACACATGGTTTTGAACACGATTGTAATGGGTTTGTCGTTTTGTCGCTAATCAAACTAGAACGAAGTAATACAACTCTAAATCACCTCTTTCTTTGTAAATTTTAAACAACCGATGAAACAATATTAAGGTCTCCCTAAATGAAGACTTATATGAGATCTACGCATCGTTTTTGACGTGATAATGATGTGATTGCTCCTTTTGATGCTAATTTCAACAAGAACGAAGTAATAGAACTCATAATTACCTATATTTTGACAATTTGAGAGAACTAATAAAATATTAAGAAGTCTCCCTAAATGAAGACTAGTGTGAGATGTACGGATCAGTTTGAAGGCACTAGTGATAGGATTGCTTCTTTTGATGCTAATCAAATTAGAACGAAGTCATAGGACTCAGAATCATCTCTTTCTGTGACAATTTGAGAGAACCAATGAAACAATAAGAAGGTCTCTCTAAATCAAGACTTGTGTGAGATGTACGCATTATTTTTAACGCGATAGTCATGGGATTGCTCCTTTTGATGCTAATCAAACTAGAATGAAGTTATAGGGCTTAATCACCTCGTTCTTTGACAATTTTAGAGCACTAATGATATAATAAGAAAGTCTCCCAAAATTAAGACTTGTGTGAGATGTACACATGGTTTTGAACGCGATAGTGATGGGTTTCTCGTTTTGACGCTAATCAAACTAGAACGAATTTATAGGACTCATAATCACCTCTTTCTTTGACAATTTGAGAGAACCAATGAAACAATAAGAAGGTCTCCCTAAATGTAGACTTGTGTGAGATGTACGCATCATTTTTAAAGCGATAGTCATTGAATTGCTCCTTTTGAAGCTATTCAAATTAGAACAAAGTAATAAAAATCCTAATCACCTCTTTCTTCCACAATTTTAGAGAACCAATGAAACAATAAGAAGGTCTCCTTAAATAAAGACTTGTGTGAGATGTACGCATCGTTTTTAATGCAATAGTCATGGGATTGCTCCTTTTGATGCTAATTAAACTAGAACGAAGTGATAGGACTCCTAATAACTTCTTTCTTTGACAATTTTAGTGCACCAATGAAATAATAAGAAGGTCTCCCTAAATGAATACTTGTGTGAGATGTACGCATGGTTTTGAACGCGATAGTCATGGGTTTCTTATTTTGACGATAATCAAACTAGAACGAAGTAATACAACTCTTAATCACCTCTTTCTTTATAAATTTGAAACAATCAATGAAACAATATAAAGGTCTCCCAAAAGGAAGACTTGTGTGAGATCTACGCATTATTTTGGACGCGATGGTGATGGGATTGCTCCTTTTGATGCTAATTTCAATTAGAACGAAATAATAGGACTCATAATCACCTATATTTTGTCAATTTGAGAGAACTAATGAAACAGTAAGAAGGTCTCCCTAAATGAGGACTTGTGTGAGATGTACTGATCGTTTAGAAGGCACTAGTGATAGGATTGCTCCTTTTGATTCTAATCAAACTAGAACTAATTCATAGGACTCATAATCACCACTTTCTTTGACAATTTTAGAGACCCAATGAAACAATAATAAGGTCTCCCTAAATCAAGACTTATGTGAGATGTACGCATCATTTTTAATGCGATAATCATAGGATTGCTCCTATTGATGCTAATCAAATTAGAACGAAGTAATAAAACTCATAATCACCTCCTTCTTTCATAATTTTAGAGAACCAATGAAACAATAAGATGGTCTCCTTAAATGAAGACTTGTGTGAGATGTACGCAACGTTTTTAACGTGATAGTCATGAGATTGCTCCTTTTGATGCTAATCAAACTATGACGAAGTTATAGGACTCCTAATCACTGCTTTCTTTGGAAAGTTTAGAGCGCCAATGAAGCTATAAGAAGGTCTCCCTAAATGAAGACTTGTGTGAGATGTACACATGGTTTTGAACACGATTGTAATGGGTTTGTCGTTTTGTCGCTAATCAAACTAGAACGAAGTAATACAACTCTAAATCACCTCTTTCTTTGTAAATTTTAAACAACCGATGAAACAATATTAAGGTCTCCCTAAATGAAGACTTATATGAGATCTACGCATCGTTTTTGACGTGATAATGATGTGATTGCTCCTTTTGATGCTAATTTCAACAAGAACGAAGTAATAGAACTCATAATTACCTATATTTTGACAATTTGAGAGAACTAATAAAATATTAAGAAGTCTCCCTAAATGAAGACTAGTGTGAGATGTACGTATCAGTTTGAAGGCACTAGTGATAGGATTGCTTCTTTTGAAGCTAATCAAATTAGAACGAAGTCATAGGACTCAGAATCATCTCTTTCTGTGACAATTTGAGAGAACCAATGAAACAATAAGAAGGTCTCTCTAAATCAAGACTTGTGTGAGATGTACGCATTATTTTTAACGCGATAGTCATGGGATTGCTCCTTTTGATGCTAATCAAACTAGAATGAAGTTATAGGGCTTAATCACCTCGTTCTTTGACAATTTTAGAGCACTAATGATATAATAAGAAAGTCTCCCAAAATTAAGACTTGTGTGAGATGTACACATGGTTTTGAACGCGATAGTGATGGGTTTCTCGTTTTGACGCTAATCAAACTAGAACGAATTTATAGGACTCATAATCACCTCTTTCTTTGACAATTTGAGAGAACCAATGAAACAATAAGAAGGTCTCCCTAAATGTAGACTTGTGTGAGATGTACGCATCATTTTTAAAGCGATAGTCATTGAATTGCTCCTTTTGAAGCTATTCAAATTAGAACAAAGTAATAAAAATCCTAATCACCTCTTTCTTCCACAATTTTAGAGAACCAATGAAACAATAAGAAGGTCTCCTTAAATAAAGACTTGTGTGAGATGTACGCATCGTTTTTAATGCAATAGTCATGGGATTGCTCCTTTTGATGCTAATTAAACTAGAACGAAGTGATAGGACTCCTAATAACTTCTTTCTTTGACAATTTTAGTGCACCAATGAAATAATAAGAAGGTCTCCCTAAATGAATACTTGTGTGAGATGTACGCATGGTTTTGAACGCGATAGTCATGGGTTTCTTATTTTGACGATAATCAAACTAGAACGAAGTAATACAACTCTTAATCACCTCTTTCTTTATAAATTTGAAACAATCAATGAAACAATATAAAGGTCTCCCAAAAGGAAGACTTGTGTGAGATCTACGCATTATTTTGGACGCGATGGTGATGGGATTGCTCCTTTTGATGCTAATTTCAATTAGAACGAAATAATAGGACTCATAATCACCTATATTTTGTCAATTTGAGAGAACTAATGAAACAGTAAGAAGGTCTCCCTAAATGAGGACTTGTGTGAGATGTACTGATCGTTTAGAAGGCACTAGTGATAGGATTGCTCCTTTTGATTCTAATCAAACTAGAACTAATTCATAGGACTCATAATCACCACTTTCTTTGACAATTTTAGAGACCCAATGAAACAATAATAAGGTCTCCCTAAATCAAGACTTATGTGAGATGTACGCATCGTTTTTAATGCGATAATCATAGGATTGCTCCTATTGATGCTAATCAAATTAGAACGAAGTAATAAAACTCATAATCACCTCCTTCTTTCATAATTTTAGAGAACCAATGAAACAATAAGATGGTCTCCTTAAATGAAGACTTGTGTGAGATGTACGCAACGTTTTTAACGTGATAGTCATGAGATTGCTCCTTTTGATGCTAATCAAACTATGACGAAGTTATAGGACTCCTAATCACTGCTTTCTTTGGAAAGTTTAGAGCGCCAATGAAGCTATAAGAAGGTCTCCCTAAATGAAGACTTGTGTGAGATGTACACATGGTTTTGAACACGATTGTAATGGGTTTGTCGTTTTGTCGCTAATCAAACTAGAACGAAGTAATACAACTCTAAATCACCT
Organism: Panax stipuleanatus; assembly: GCA_020205555.1. Classification (NCBI taxonomy): domain Eukaryota; kingdom Viridiplantae; phylum Streptophyta; class Magnoliopsida; order Apiales; family Araliaceae; genus Panax; species Panax stipuleanatus. The sequence continues at coordinate 59,600,581 of CM035124.1, read as the reverse complement.
CTTTCTTTGTAAATTTTAAACAACCGATGAAACAATATTAAGGTCTCCCTAAATGAAGACTTATATGAGATCTACGCATCGTTTTTGACGTGATAATGATGTGATTGCTCCTTTTGATGCTAATTTCAACAAGAACGAAGTAATAGAACTCATAATTACCTATATTTTGACAATTTGAGAGAACTAATAAAATATTAAGAAGTCTCCCTAAATGAAGACTAGTGTGAGATGTACGGATCAGTTTGAAGGTACTAGTGATAGGATTGCTTCTTTTGATGCTAATCAAATTAGAACGAAGTCATAGGACTCAGAATCATCTCTTTCTGTGACAATTTGAGAGAACCAATGAAACAATAAGAAGGTCTCTCTAAATCAAGACTTGTGTGAGATGTACGCATTATTTTTAACGCGATAGTCATGGGATTGCTCCTTTTGATGCTAATCAAATTAGAACGATTAATGAGACTCCTAATCACCCCCTTCTTCCACAATTTTAGAGAACAAATGAAACAATAAGAAGGTCTCCTTAAATGAAGATATGTGTGAGATGTACGCATCATTTTTAAAGCGATTGTGATGTGATTGCTCCTTTTGAGGCTAATCAAACTAGAATGAAGTTATAGTACTCCTAATCACTTCTTTCTTTGACAGTTTTAGTTCACTAATGAAACAATAAGAAGGTCTCCCAAAATGAATACTTTTTTGAGATGTACGCTTGATTTTGAACGCGATAGTCATGAGTTTCTCCTTTTGACGCTAATCAAACTAGAACGAAGTAATACAACTCTTAATCACCTCTTTCTTTGTAGATTTGAAAATACCAATGAAACAATATGAAGGTCTTCCAAAATGTAGACTTGTGTGAGATCTACTCATCGTTTTGGACGCGATAGTGATGGAATTACTCTTTTTGATGCTAATTTAAACTAAAATGAAGTAATAGGACTCAAAATCATCTATGTTTTCACAATTTGAGAGAACCAATCAAACAATAAGAAGGTCTCCCGAAATGTAGACTTGTTTGAGATGTACGGATCGTTTTGAAGGCACTAGTGATACGATTGCTCCTTTTGTTGCTAATCAAACTAGAACGAAGTCAAAGGACTCATAATCATCTCTTTCTTTGACAATTTGAGAGAACCAATGAAACAACAAGAAGGTCTCCCTAAATCAAGACTCGTGTAAGATGTACACATCATTTTTAACGCGATAGTCATGGGATTGCTTCTTTTGATGTTAATCAAACTAGAACGAAGTTATAGGGCTTAATCACCTCTTTCTTTTACAATTTTAAAGCACCAATGAAACAATAAGAAAGTCTCTCTAAATGAAGACTTGTGTGAGATGTACACATGGTTTTGAACGCGATAGTGATGAGTTTCTCGTTTTGACGCTAATCAAACTAGAACGAAGTAATACAACTCTTAATCACCTCTTTCTTTGTAAATTTGAAATAACCAATGAAACACTTTGAAGGTCTCCTTAAATGAATACTTATGTGAGATCTATGCATCGTTTTGGACGCGATACTGATGGGATTACTCCTTTTGATGCTAATTTTAACTAGAACAAAATAATAAGACTCATAATCACATATATTTTGACAATTTGGGAGAACTAATGAAACAATAAGAAGTTCTCTCTAAATGAAGACTTGTGTGAGATGTACGCATGGTTTTGAACGCGATAGTCATGGGTTTCTCATTTTGATGCTAATCAAACTAGAACGAAGTTATAGGAGTCCTAATCACCTCTTTCTTTGATAATTTTAGAGCACCAATGAAACAATAAGAAGGTCTCCCTAAATGAAGACTTTTGTGAGATGTACGCATGGTTTTGAACTCGATAGTCATGGGTTTATCGTTTTAATGCTAGTCAAACAAGAACGAAGTAATACAACTCTTAATCACCTCTTTCTTGTTTTGACGATAATCAAACTAGAACGAAGTAATACAACTCTTAATCACCTCTTTCTTTATAAATTTGAAATAATCAATGAAACAATATTAAGGTCTCCCAAAATGAAGACTTGTGTGAGATCTAAGCATTATTTTGGATGCGATGGTGATGGGATTGCTCCTTTTGATGCTAATTTCAATTAAAACGAAGTAATAGGACTCATAATCACCTATATTTTGATAATTTGAGAGAACTAATGAAAAAGTAAGAAGGTCTCCCTAAATGAAGACTTGTGTGAGATGTACTGATCGTTTAAAAGGCACTAGTGATAGGATTGCTCCTTTCGATGCTAATCAAACTAGAACGAATTCATAGGACTCATAATCACCACTTTCTTTGACAATTTTAGAGACCCAAGGAAACAATAAGAAGGTCTCCCTAAATCAAAACTTAAGTGAGATGTACGCATCGTTTTTAACGCGATAATCATAGGATTGCTCCTATTGATGCTAATCAAATTAGAACGAAGTAATAAAACTCATAATCACCTCCTTCTTTCATAATTTTAGAGAACCAATAAAACAATAAGATGATCTCCTTAAATGAAGACATGTGTGAGATGTATGCATTGTTTTTAACGTGATAGTAATGAGATTGCTCCTTTTGATGCGAATCAAACTAGAACAAAGATATAGGACTCCTAATCACCGCTTTCTTTGACAATTTTAGAGCACCAATGAAACTATAAGAATGTCTCCCTAAATGAAGACTTGTGTGAGATGTACACATGGTTTTGAACACGATAGTAATGGGTTTGTCGTTTTGTCGCTAATCAAACTAGAACGAAGTAATACAACTCTTAATCACCTCTTTCTTTGTAAATTTGAAACAACCGATGAAACAATATTAAGGTCTCCCTAAATGAAGACTTATGTGAGATCTACGCATCATTTTTGAAGTGATAATGATGTGATTGCTCCTTTTGATGTTAATTTCAACAAGAACGAAGTAATTGAACTCATAATTACCTATATTTTGACAATTTGAGAGAACTAATGAAACATTAAGAAGGTCTCCCTAAATGAAGACTTGTGTGAGATGTACGGATCAGTTTGAAGGCACTAGTGATAGGATTGCTTCTTTTGATGCTAATGAAATTAGAACGAATTCATAGGACTCATAATCACCTCTTTCTTTGACAATTTGAAACCCAATAAAACAATAAGAAGGTCTCCCTAAATGAAAATTTGTGTGAGATGTACGCATCATTTTTAACGCGATAGTCATAGGATTGCTCCTTTTGATTCTAATCAAATTAGAACGATTAATGAGACTCCTAATCACCTCCTTCTTTCACAATTTTAGAGAACCAATGAAACAATAAGAAGGTCTCCTTAAATGAAGATATGTGTGAGATGTACGCATCGTTTCTAAAGTGATAATCATGGGATTGCTCCTTTTGATGCTAATCAAACTAGAACGAAGTTATAGTACTCCTAATCACTTCTTTCTTTGACAGTTTTAGTTCACCAATGAAACAATAAGAAGGTCTCCCAAAATGAATACTTTTGTGAGATGTACGGTTGATTTTGAACGCGATAGTCATGAGTTTCTCCTTTTGACGCTAATCAAACTAGAATGAAGTAAAACAACTCTTAATCACGTCTTTCTTTGTAAATTTGAAAAAACCAATGAAACAATATGAAGGTCTTCCAAAATGTAGACTTGTGTGAGATCTACTCATCGTTTTGGACACGATAGTGATGGCATTGCTCCTTTTGATGCTAATTTAAACTAGAACGAAGTAATAGGACACAAAATCATCTTTGTTTTCACAATTTGAGAGAACCAATCAAACAATAAGGTCTCTTGAAATGTAGACTTGTTTGAGATGTACGGATCGTTTTGAAGGCACTAGTGATACGATTGCTCCTTTTGTTGCTAATCAAACTAGAACGAAGTCATAGGACTCATAATCATCTCTTTCTTTGACAATTTGAGAGAACCAATGAAACAATAAGAAGGTCTCTTTAAATCAAGACTTGTGTGAGATGTACGCATCGTTTTTAACGCGATAGTCATGGGATTGCTTCTTTTGATGTTAATCAAACTAGAACAAAGTTATAGGGCTTAATCACCTCTTTCTTGGACAATTGTAGAGCACCAATGAAACAATAAGAAAGTCTTCCTAAAAGAAAACTTGTGTGAGATGTACATATGGTTTTGAACGCGATTGTGATGGGTTACTTGTTTTGACGCTAATCAAATTAGAACGAAGTAATACAACTCTTAATCACCTCTTTCTTTGTAAATTTGAAACAACCGATGAAACAATATTAAGGTCTCCCTAAATGAAGACTTATGTGAGATCTACGCATCGTTTTTGACGTGATAATGATGTGATTGCTCCTTTTGATGTTAATTTCAACAAGAACGAAGTAATTGAACTCATAATTACCTATATTTTGACAATTTGAGAGAACTAATGAAACATTAAGAAGGTCTCCCTAAATGAAGACTTGTGTGAGATGTACGGATCAGTTTGAAGGCACTAGTCATAGGATTGCTTCTTTTGATGCTAATGAAATTAGAACGAATTCATAGGACTCATAATCACCTCTTTCTTTGACAATTTGAAACCCAATAAACAATAAGAAGGTCTCCCTAAATGAAAATTTATGTGAGATGTACGCATCATTTTTAACGCGATAGTCATAGGATTGCTCCTTTTGATTCTAATCAAATTAGAACGATTAATGAGACTCCTAATCACCTCCTTCTTTCACAATTTTAGAGAACTAATGAAACAATAAGAAGGTCTCCTTAAATGAAGATATGTGTGAGATGTACGCATCGTTTCTAAAGTGATAATCATGGGATTGCTCCTTTTGATGCTAATCAAACTAGAACGAAGTTATAGTACTCCTAATCACTTCTTTCTTTGACAGTTTTAGTTCACCAATGAAACAATAAGAAGGTCTCCCAAAATGAATACTTTTGTGAGATGTACGGTTGATTTTGACGCGATAGTCATGAGTTTCTCCTTTTGACGCTAATCAAACTAAAACGAAGTAATACAATTCTTAATCACCTCTTTCTTTGTAAATTTGAAATAATATGAAAGTCTCCCTAAATGAAGACTTGTGTGAGATCTACGCATCGTTTTGGACGTGATAGTGATGTGATTGCTGTGACGAACGAGATTTTTGTAATTTAATTTGAATATTTATTGAATTAAATAAATATTTTTCAATGATTTAATTTTTGAGTTAAATAATTAATTGATAAATTTGTGGTAGATTAATTTAATTATATGTGTTACATTGATTAAATTATTGTGGAGAAATTTTTATATTCAATGATGCATTTAACTGAGCTTATTTGATTTAATATATTAATTAATAAGCATAATGTGTTCTAATTAATTTAATAATTAATTAGAGATTTATGATTTGACATAATTAATAAATAAGAATTTTAATTATGTGACTATGTGATTTAATGTGGATTTATGCTATTTTATTTAATTGATTTAAATAACATTATTTGATTAAATTGGGTGTGACATTAATTAACTGTATAATAAGAACTTTATTAAAATAAATAGAAAGGGAGAATAAGAGAGCTAGCAAACATGGCCCTAAGGGGAGTTGCACCAATTAACCTATTACGGATTAACTGACGCCACTCACCCATTACTCACGACATACGTATTATATTTTATATCATATAACTACATCAGGCTCCCATATTCATATATCAGAGAAGAAAAGAGAGAATTCAGAGAGAAAAGTTAAGAAAACATAGATTTGAGAAGAGTTGGGAAAATTCAAGTTATATCATCATCAAACAGAGTTAGCAAGGGTATAATCCTTCATCTCAAGTTTTTAATTTCGTTAGTTTATTTTTCAAACCCAACTTCAAACTCTCTGTATATGATTGTAGTGATGAATACATGAGATGTAATCATATATGTGTTATTGTATGATTATAACATGTTTTATATTTGGTATGAATGGTTTAAAATAGTTGAATTCATGAAATTAGGCCTTAATTGGGTTTACGAAAAGTTACAGAGTTTTCCATTTACGTGTTTTAAAATTCTCTAAGAATGGGAAAATTTACATTTGTTCATGATATGGCTATATATATATTAATTGATGTTCATAACATGTTGTATATCATATATGCATAAATTACAATGGTTAATTTCATGTAATTATGTGGTTATTGATATTTTCAAAGTTTCAGAACATAAGAATGGCCCATATGGCCCTTATGTACCAAATTTACATACCTTACACGTTTATTTTACTTAAATTGATGATGTAATATAATTATACACGTTTAAACGAACAAAACGGAAGTTAAACGAACGAATTCGGTGTTATAACGAATCTGTAACGTTGAATTTCTTGTTTTTCTTTCAAAACTTTATAAAGTATAAAAAACAGTGAATTTGATTGTTATAACTTGTGTAATTACATGATTTAGAATGCTAAGATCATGCTAGAAATGTTGTATAGTGTTTCTGTGAAGTCCATACTTCATGGGTAGCAATTAAATTGTTGTGGTAGCATTAAATGGTGAAGTCTGGGCATGATTCTCTGTTATTCGTGAACTACAGATTTTTGAAACTGGCGTGTGGAGCAGCACCAACTTTAAGCCTAAGAGTGGGGCTGCAGCGCCAGTGGAGCTGCAGCGCCAGCTTTAAGCCTAAGATTGGAGCTGCAGTGCCAGCCGAGCTGCAGCGCCATTTTTAGTTCAAATGGTGAAGTTGCAGCGCCACTTGGCAATTTTGCCAAGAAATGAGATTTTAATTGTTCAAGTCCAGGAAATGTAATTGTAACCTAATCTAATGAACATGAAAATGTATTAATCATATAATGAGATGTTAAAATAGATTAGTAACATGCCAATGAAGGTTATACGTGATTAATTGATGAGTTGAATGAGTACTTAAACTCGTTATTCGTGAAGTCTAATAATGTGTTTAAGAGTTAAGGTTTGTGTATATGGTTGATATAATCAGATTTAGAGTTGAGTTAAATGAAAGAGAATATACTCATGATGCTAGTATTGTTATAATTAATTGGTATTGTGACTTTAAATTGTATGTAGGATTAATTGGGGAACATGAATTGTAGTTATAGCTTACGCACGAGGTAAGTTTCCTATCCTTAAACTTGTTTAATATTTTGCAAGTTTCCTAAACTCAAACCTTACTTTTACATTGAGCAAGTATCCTATCTCTAACTTATTGTTATTAAGCAAGTTTCTTAAATTCTAAGTTATTCATTTATTAAGTCTTAGACTTGTGTTCTATATCGAGCAAGCTCTTGTTTTTAATTGTTCAAGTTCAAAGGTTTCATATTTGATGCTATAACTCTTTTAAGCATGATTCAGCTATACAATACTTATTCGATTGTATACTCTTGAGATTTACCATTCAAGTTGAATATCGATGCTATTGTTGAACTTATAAAACTAGTGAACCCTTATTTATTCGACAAGTCCATAGTTGATGTACGTTCTAAATTCTAGAATACTTATTGAGCTTAACGCGATAGTCGGATTGCTCCTTTTGATGCTAATCAAACTAGAACGAAGTTATAGGACTCCTAATCACTTCTTTCTTTGACAATTTTAGTGCACCAATGAAACAATAAGAAGGTCTCCCAAAATGAATACTTTTGTGAGATGTACGCTTGATTTTGAACGCGATAGTCATGAGTTTCTCCTTTTGACGCTAATCAAACTAGAACGAAGTAATACAACTCTTAATCATCTCTTTCTTTGTAAATTTGAACAAATCAATGAAACAATATGAAGGTCTCCCAAAATGTAGACTTGTGTGAGATCTACTCATCATTTTGGATGCGATAGTGATGGAATTACTCCTTTTGATGCTAATTTAAACTAGAACGAAGTAATAGTACTTATAATCATCTATGTTTTCACAATTTGAGAGAACCAATCAAACAATAAGAAGGTCTCCCGAAATGTAGACTTGTGTGAGATGTACGGATCGTTTTGAATGCACTAGTGATACGATTGCTCCTTTTGTTGCTAATAAAACTAGAGCGAAGTCATAGGACTCATAATCATCTCTTTCTTTGACAATTTGAGAGAACCAATGAAACAATAAGAAGGTCTCCCTAAATCAAGACTTGTGTGAGATGTACGCATCGTTTTTAACGAGATAGTCATGGGATTGCTCCTTTTGATGCTAATCAAACTAGAATGAAGTTATAGGGCTTAATCACATCTTTCTTTGACAATTTTAGATCACCAATGAAACAATAAGAAAGTCTCTCTAAATGAAGACTTGTGTGAGATGTACACATGGTTTTGAATGCGATAGTGATGGGTTTCTCATTTTGACGCTAATCAAACTAGAACGAAGTAATACAACTTTTAATCACCTCTTTCTTTGTAAATTTGAAACAACCAATGAAACACTATGAAGGTCTCCTTAAATGAATACTTATGTGAGATCTACGCATCGTTTTGGACGCGGTAGTGATGGAATTTCTCCTTTTGATGCTAATTTCAACTAGAACGAAATAATAGGACTCATAATCACATATATTTTGATAATTTGAGAGAACTAATGAAACAATAAAAAGGTCTACCTAAATAAAGACTTGTGTGAGATGTACGAATGGTTTTGAACGCGATAGTCATGGGTCTCTCATTTTGACGCTAATCAAACTAGAACGAATTCATAGGACTCATAATCACCTCTTTCTTTGACAATTTGAGAGACCAAATGAAACAATAAGAAGGTCTCCCAAAATCAAGACTTGTGTGAGATGTACGCATCTTTTTTAACGCGATAATCATGGGATTGCTCTTTTTGGTGCTAATCAAATTAAAATGAAGTAATAAGACTCCTAATCACCTCTTTCTTTCCCAATTTTAGAGAACCAATGAAACAATAAGAAGGTCTCCTTAAATGAAGACTTGTGTGAGATGTAAGCATCGTTTTTAACTCGATAGTCATGGGGTTGCTCCTTTTGATGCTAATCAAACTAGAACGAAGTTATAGGACTCCTAATCACCTCTTTCTTTGACAATTTTAGAGCACCAATGAAACAATAAGAAGGTCTCCCTAAATGAAGACTTGTGTGAGATGTACGCATGGTTTTGAACTCGATTGTCATGGGTTTATCGTTTTAACGCTAATCAAACTAGAACGAAGTAATACAACCCTTAATCACTTTTTCTTCGTAAATTTAAAACAACATGAAGGTCTCCCTAAATGAAGACTTGTGTGAGATCTACGCATCGTTTTTAACGTGATAGTGATGTGATTGCTCCTTTTGATACTAATTTCAACTAGAATGAAGTAAAAGGACTCATAATCACCCATATTTTGACAATTTGAGATAACCAATGAAACAATAAGAAGGTCTCCCTAAATGAAAACTTGTGTGAGATGTACGGATCGTTTTGAAGGCACTAGTGATAGGATTGCTCCTTTTGATGCTAATCAAACTAGAACGAATTCATAGGACTCAAAATCACCTCTTTCATTGACAATTTGAGAAATCCAACGAAATAATAAGAAGGTCTCCCTAAATCAAGACTTGTATGAGATGTATGCATCGTTTTTAATGCGATAGTCATAGGATTGCTCCTTTTGATGCTAATCAAATTAGAATGATTAATAAGACTCCTAATCACCTCCTTCTTTCACAATTTTAGAGAACCAATGAAACAATAAGAAGGTCTCCTTAAATGAGGACATGTGTGAGATGTACGCTCGTTTTTAACGCGATAGTCATGGGATAGCTCCTTTTGATGCTAATCAAACTAGAACGAAGTTATAGGACTCCTAATCACTTCTTTCTTTGACAATTTTAGTGCACCAATAATAAGAAGGTCTCCCAAAATGAATACTTTTGTGATATGTATGCTTGATTTTGAACGCGATAGTCATGAGTTTCTCCTTTTAATGCTAATCAAACTAGAACGAAGTAATACAACTCTTAATCACCTCTTTCTTTGTAAATTTGAAAAAACCAATGAAACAATATAAAGGTCTCCCAAAATGTAGACTTGTGTGAGATCTACTCATCATTTTGGAAGCGATAGTGATGGAATTGCTCCTTTTGATGCTAATTTAAACTAGAGTGAAGTAATAGGACTAAAAATCATCTATGTTTTCACAATTTGAGAGAACCAATCAAACAATAAGAAGGTCTCCCGAAATGTAGACTTGTGTGAGATGTACTGATCGTTTTGAAGGCACTAGTGATGCGATGGCTCCTTTTTTTGATAATCAAACTAGAACGAAGTCATAGGACTCATAATCATTTCTTTCTTTGACAATTTGAGAGAACCAATGAAACAAAAAAGAAGGTCTCCCTAAATCAAGTCTTGTGTGAGATGTACGCATCGTTTTTAACACGATCGTCATGGGAATTCTCCTTTTGATGCTAATCAAACTAGAACGAAGTTATAGGGCTTAATCACCTCTTTCTTTGACAATTATATAGCACCAATGAAACAATAAGAAAGCCTCCCTAAATGAAGACTTGTGTGAGATGTACACATGGTTTTGAACGCGATAATGATGGGTTTCTCATTTTTACGCTAATCGAACTAGAACGAAGTAATACAACTCTTAATCACCTCTTTCTTTCTAAATTTGAAACAACCAATGAAACAATATTAAGGTCTCCCTAAATGAAGACTTGTGTGAGATCTACACATCATTTTTGACGTGATAGTGATGTGATTGCTCCTTTTGATGCTAATTTCAACTAAAACGAAGTAATAGAACTCATAATCACTTATATTTTGACAATTTGAGAGAACTAATGAAACATTAAGAAGGTCTCCCTAAATTAAGACTTGTGTGAGATGTACGGATCGTTTTGAAGGCACTAGTGATAGGATTGCTCTTTTTGATGCTAATCAAACTAGAACGAATTCATAGGACTCATAATCACCTCTTTCTTTGACAATTTGAGACCCAATGAAATAATAAGAAGGTCTCCCTAAATCAAAACTTGCGTGAGATGTACGCATTGTTTTTAACGCGATAGTCATAGGATTGCTTCTTTTGATGCTAATTAAATTAGAACGATTAATAAGACTCCTAAACATCTCCTTCTTTCATAATTTTAGAGAACCAATGAAACAATAAGAAGGCCTCCTTAAATGAAGATATGTGTGAGATGTACGCATCGTTTTTAATGCGATAGTCACGGGATTACTCCTTTTTATGCTAATCAAACTAGAACGAAGTTATAGGACTCCTAATCACTTCTTTCTTTGACATTTTAGTTCACCAATGAAACAATAAGAAGGTCTCCCAAAATGAATACTTTTGTGAGATGTACGCTTGATTTTCAACACGATAGTCATGAGTTTCTCTTTTTGACGCTAATCAAACTAGGACGAAGTAATACAACTCTTAATCACCTCTTTCTTTGTAAATTTGAAAAAGCCAATGAAACAATATGAAGGCCTCCCAAAATGTAGACTTGTGTGAGATCTACTCATCGTTTTGGATGCGATAGTGATGGGATTGCTCCTTTTGATGCTAATTTAAACTAGAATGAAGTAATAGGACTCAAAATCATCTATGTTTTCACAATTTGAGAGAACCAATCAAACAATACGAAGGTCTCCCGAAATGTAGACTTGTGTGAGATGTACGGATCGTTTTGAAGGCACTAGTGATACGATTGCTACTTTTATTGCTAATCAAACTAGTACGAAGTCATAGGACTCATAACCATCTCTTTTTTGACAATTTGAGAGAACCAATGAAACTAATAAGAAGGTCTTCCTAAATCAAGACTTGTGTGAGATGTACGCATCGTTTTTAACGCGATAGTCATGGGATTGTTCTTTTTGATGCTAATCAAACTAGAACGAAGTTATAGGACATAATCACCTTTTCCTTCACAATTTTAGAGCACCAATGAAACAATAAGAAAGTCTCCTAAATGAAGACTTGTGTGAGATGTACACATGGTTTTGAACGCGATAGTGATGGGTTTCTTTTTTTGACGCTAATCAAACTAGAATGAAGTAATACAACTCTTAATCACCTCATTCTTTGTAAATTTGAAACAGCCAATGAAACACTATGAAGGTCTTCTTAAATGAATACTTGTGTGAGATCTACGCATCGTTTTGGACGCGGTAGTGATGGGATTGCTCTTTTTGATGCTAATTTCAACTAGAACAAAATAATAGGACTCATAATCACATATATTTTGACAATTTGAGAGAACTAATGATACAATAAGAAGGTCTACCTAAATGAAGACTTGTGTGAGATGTACAAATGGTTTTGAACGCGATAGTCATGGGTTTCTCATTTTGACGCTAATCAAACTAGAACGAATTCATAGGACTCATAATCACCTCTTTCTTTGACAATTTGAGAGACCCAATGAAACAATAAGAAGGTCTCCCAAAATCAAGACTTGTGTGAGATGTACGCATCGTTTGTAATGCGATAATCATGGGATTGCTCTTTTTGATGCTAATCAAATTAAAATAAAGGAATAAGACTCCTAATCACCTCTTTCTTTCACAATTTTAGAGAACCAATAAAATAATAAGAAGGTTTCCTTAAATGAAGACTTGTGTAAGATGTACGCATCATTTTTTACTCGATAGTCATGGGGTTGCTCCTTTTGATGCTAATCAAACAAGAACGAAGTTATAGGACACCTAATCACCTCTTTCTTTGACAATTTTAGAGCACCAATGAAACATTAAGAAGGTCTCCCTAAATGAAGACTTGTGTGAGATGTACGCATGGTTTTGAACTCGATAGTCATGGGTTTATCGTTTTAACGCTAATCAAACTAGAATAAAGTAATACAACTCTTAATCACCTCTTTCTTTGTAAATTTGAAACAATATGAAGGTCTCCCTAAATGAAGACTTGTGTGAGATCTACGCGTCGTTTTTACCGTGATAGTGATGTGATTACTCCAGTTGATGCTAATTTCAACTAGAACGAAGTAAAAGAACTCATAATCACCTATATTTTGATAATTTGAGATAACTAATGAAACAATAAGGTCTCCCTAAATAAAAATATGTGTGAGATGTACGGATCGTTTTGAAGGTACTAGTGATAGGAGTGCTCCTTTTGATGCTAATCAAACTAGAACGAATTCATAGTACTCATAATCACCTCTTTCATTGACAATTTTAGAAATCCAACGAAACAATAAGAAGGTCTCCCTAAATCAAGACTTGTGTGAGATGTACGCATCGTTTTTAACGCGATAGTCATAGGATTGCTCCTTTTGATGGTAATCAAATTAGAACGATTAATAAGACTCCTAATCACCTCCATCTTTCACAATTTTAGAGAACCAATGAAACAATAAGAAGGTCTCCTTAAATGAAGACATGTGTGAGATGTACGCATCGTTTTTAATGCGATTGTCGTGGGATTGCTCCTTTTGATGCTAATCAAATTGGAACGAAGTTATAGGACTCCTAATCACTTCTTTCTTTGACAATTTTAGTGCACCAATGAAACAATAAGAAGGCCTCCCAAAATGAATACTTTTGTGAGATGTACGCTTGATTTTGAACGCGATAGTCATGAGTTTCTCCTTTTTATGCTAATCAAACTAGAACGAAGTAATACAACTCTTAATCATCTCTTTCTTTGTAAATTTGAAAAAATTAATGAAAAAATATGAAGGTCTCCCAAAATGTAGACTTGTGTGAGATCTACTCATCGTTTTGGATGCGATAGTGATGGAATTACTCCTTTTGATGCTAATTTAAACTAGAACGAAGTAATATGACTTATAATCATCTATGTTTTCACAATTTGAGAGAACCAATCAAATAATAAGAAGGTCTCCCGAAATGTAGACTTGTGTGAGATGTACGGATCGTTTTGAATGCACTAGTGATATGATTGCTCCTTTTGTTGCTAATCCAACTAGAACGCAGTCATAGGACTCATAATCATCTCTTTCTTTGACAATTTGAGAGAACCAATGAAACAATCAGAAGGTCTCCCTGAATCAAGACTTGTGTGAGATGTACGCATCGTTTTTAACGAGATAGTCATGGGATTGCTCCTTTTGATGCTAATCAAACTAGAATGAAGTTATAGGGCTTAATCACCTCTTTCTTTGACAATTTTAGATCACCAATGAAACAATAAGAAAGTCTCCCTAAATAAAGACTTGTGTGAGATTTACACATGGTTTTGAATGCGATAGTGATGGATTTCTCGTTTTGACGCTAAACAAACTAGAACGAAGTAATACAACTCTTAATCACCTCTTTCTTTGTAAATTTGAAACAACCAATAAAACACTATGAAGGTCTCCTTAAATGAATACTTGTGTGAGATCTACGGATTGTTTTGGACGCAGTAGTGATGGAGTTGCTCCTTTTGATGCTAATTTCAACTAGAACGAAATAATAGGACTCATAATCACATATATTTTGACAATTTGAGAGAACTAATGAAACAATAAGAAGGTCTCCCTAAATGAAGACTTGTGTGAGATGTACGAATGGTTTTGAACGCGATAGTCATGGGTTTCTCATTTTGACGCTAATCAAACTAGAACGAATTCATAGGACTCATAATTACCTCCTTCTGTGATAATTTGAGAGAACGAATGAAACAATAAGAAGGTCTCCCAAAATCAAGACTTGTGTGAGATGTACGCATCGTTTTTAACGCGATAATCATGGGATTGATCCTTTTGATGCTAATCAAATTAAAACGAAGTAATCAGACTGCTAATCACCTCTTTATTACACAAATTTAGAGAATCAGTGAAACAATAAGAAGTTCTTCTTAAATGAAGACTTGTGTGAGATGTACGCATCGTTTTTAACGCGATAGTCATGGGGTTGCTCCTTTTGATGCTAATCAAACTGGAACGAAGTTATAGGACTCCTAATTACTTCTTTCTTTGACAATTTTAGAGCACCAATGAAACAATAAGAAGGTCTCCCTAAATGAAGACTTGTGTGAGATGTACGCATGGTTTTGAACTCGGTAGTCACGGGTTTATCGTTTTAACGGTAATCAAACTAGAACGAAGTAATACAACTCTTAATCACCTTTTTCTTTGTAAATTTGAAACAATATAAAGATCTCCCTAAATGAAGTCTTGTGTGAGATCTACGCATCGTTTTTGACGTGATAGTGATATGATTACTCCTTTTGATGCTAATTTCAACTAGAACGAAGTAAAAGAACTCATAATCACCTATATTTTGACAATTTGAGATAACTAATGAAACAATAAGAAGGTCTTCCTAAATAAAAACCTGTGTGAGATGTACGGATTGTTTTGAAGGCACTAGTGATAGTGTAACGATTGAGATTTTAGAATTAATTTTAATATTTATTGAGATAAATAAATATTTTATGTGATTTATTTATTGAGTTAAATAAATAAATTATGTGATTTATGGAGTGATTTAATTAAGTGTTATATACTAATTAAATGAATTTGTAATATTTATTTAATTAATATTAATGTTATATTATAGTTCTAATTTAATTGAGATAATTGAATTAGATGAATTATGTGATGAAGTGTTACATGGATTATAATTAGCAAGTAATTATAATTATGTGGCAATTTTATGTGATTAATTGATGTTAGATTTTAATTGATTAAATTAGATGATTGATATTTAATTAATTAAAATGTGACATTAAAGTATGTATTAAATAATTTGTTAAAATAAAAGAAAAAGGATTGTAAATGAGTTTAAATAAACAAGGCTTTGCATTTATTTTAAATCTATTCTACCAAACATGGCCTTAGTAATAATAACCTATTTTTTAAAAATAATGTTGTTTTGGCCAAACAAAGCCTTAAGGCTTTTTGAATTTTGAAACTTATGTAACTGCTAAATTAATTAGGCTAATTAGTATTAGTTAGTACGCGTATTATATTATATTACGTTAGTTCTATAC
Organism: Panax stipuleanatus; assembly: GCA_020205555.1. Classification (NCBI taxonomy): domain Eukaryota; kingdom Viridiplantae; phylum Streptophyta; class Magnoliopsida; order Apiales; family Araliaceae; genus Panax; species Panax stipuleanatus. The sequence continues at coordinate 59,584,728 of CM035124.1, read as the reverse complement.
TACGTTAGATTAATCCTAAGTCTAAACTAAGAGCAAAGAAGAAAGAAAAGAGCAGAGAAAAAAGAGAAAGCAGAGAAGAGCTGGAGAAGAAGAGAAGGAAGAAGAAGCTTGTGAAGGCTAGAGTGAATCTTTGTTTTCTTCTCCTATCACCGAAAGGTAATCCATAATCTCTACTTTCATATTTTCAAAACTCGATTTAAGTTTCATGTTTTATTCTCTGTGAAAACTGAGTTTTCATGTAATAGCATAAACATGGATGATATATATATATAGGTGGTGTTGTTCATGGTGAATTATATGGTTATCAATGATTTTCAGAAATCAAATTACTGTAGAAATATATTTTAACAGAAAATTCATGTTTATATGAGTTCATATGGAATTTCATGAGTTTATATATTATGGGTGATTTTACATTGAGAAATTGGTATATGTTAGTATGTTGTTTAAAATTTTCTATGATACTACCTTGAATCATGAGAATAAAGCATGTGTTATAAGTTGAATTGCTTAAGAATTTGATTACAGTGACTTATTTTGGAAAATATATGAGTTTTCAAGAAAATGGCCAAATTGGATTTTTAAAACTTGTGATTATCATTGTTTAAATGGTTTTGTGTTGTGGAAGCATGTTATATATATGTATAATTGCATAGGTATGATTTACAATGTTTAAGTTACTGTAAATATCCATTTGTTGGCTTGTATGGGTTAATCGGTGAAGCAGAGTAACGTGGTTGTCTGATCTGGCCGAGTTGCTGCGTAGCTGCGCCGGCAGCAAGGCCAGGAGCAACGCAGCTGCGTCGCTTGTCCTTCCCAGATCCTTACCCTGCGCAGCTGCGCTGGTGCCAAGGCCTGTGGCTCGCAGCTGCGCCGTGCACAGTGCAGTGGCAGTGAGTTTTAGTCAAGTGTGCAGTGTGCTGTTATGTTTACATTACATTATTGCTAAGATAATGAGCATGTATCTAGCTGCTATAACATGTGTTAACATGAAGTTGATAATTCCATAATTCGAGAAAAAGAATGTTTTGAAAAAACTAATATGGTATTTAAATTATAAACTATAATTGTTTAATTGTACAATAAGTTACTTAATTATAATTTATTAATTATAATTAAGAGTAAATGTTTAATTTAAATTTTAAATTTTGTGAAATTATGATGTATAGAAGTTGGTTTATTTTAATCAATTAGATGTTAATTTAAATTATAATTTAATAAATGCATGTTTAATTATGGATTATAAATTGATAATTTCATGATTAATTATAATTTGTGTAATTAAATGCATGATGTGGTTTAATTGATTATAATTATAATTTGATTAAGTGTTTGAATTATAATTATTTAATTATAATTTAGTTAAATACATAATTGATTTAATTAACTATGTGATAGTTGATTATTATTATTAGAGTGAGTTAACCATGAGGGTTAACCACTTATGTGAATTAGTTACATGTGAACTAATTTAGGTTATTGTGATTGAATATATATGTGTAGAAAGTATTAAAGTACGTGAATTGTGTTAAGTAGCTTGCGCTTGAGGCAAGTCTTCTAAACCTTAAACTCGTTAATTTTATGCAAGTTTTCTAAACCCTAATCTTGTATAATCTCTTGAGTTCATATATTCTTGTTAAGAATGTCCTTTTCTATTTCTGTATTAGACAATTGTTTATTTAATTAAAATGATCTTAACTTATTGTTCAAGTAAGATCCAGTTATTATTTTAAATGCTTTAAGTTGATTCTAAAGCATATGTTAATTCATAATTCTTTATTTATGAATTATTGGAAGTCGATTCAACTAATCCTTAGTTGATGAACGTGAATTCTAAATTACCCTTGTAAGCTTATCCAAACCAAACTTTCTTTGGTGCGGACTTGAATTCAAATTACTGAGTTAAACAACCCTATTTACTAGGGGAGGTTACTACGCATAACGTTAAGATGTTGTGCACAATACATGGTACGAAGGGCTGATTCCCCTAAGTACGAGTTAAGGTCCATAGTCTTATTAACTGTTAAAGGTTTAAATAGAAATATTTATAACCTAGGACAAGAGTTCAAAGGTCTTATGACACTCAGATAAATTCTATATTCGAATTTTAATGTTGATAGAGAATTATTATTTAATTCTTTATTGTTAAAGTAAGCTAAGTTATTCAGATTCTTTTTAAAGAATTCCTTTCATGTGTATATTATTGTTAAACTCCAGTGAGCTGTGGTTCGCTCACTCTTGCATTAAATAACAATTTCAGTTAAGGTTGATAATGCTGATTGTCTACGAGTAAGGGCAAGGGAAAGCAAAGCAAGTGAAGACTTATTTTTATTTAATTGAGAATGATTGTAATAATTGAATGTTATGTTTTATTTCCGCACTTTATTATATTCATTTCAAGGTTAGAGTAACCCTGGGATTGATATGGAGAAGGTTGTAACCCTTGTTTTAAGGGAGATTTTATTAATAGTTGAATAAAGGTTGTAATTTATTTTAAGATATATTGGGTAGATGTTTGTTATAGTTAGAAAGTGAACACCAAATCATGTGGAAACGAAGTACCCGGATTTGGGGGTGTCACAGGTTGGTATCAAAGCTATAGGTTATGAAACCTTAGGTGGGAAAAAATCTTAGGTTAGTAGCCTTATAGGTAAGATCGAAAAGATAGGGGTGATAGGTAAAGATAATAAACTACCTTATGTGCTACGTGTTTACATTATAGTATTCGAAGAGTGACGATTCATTATCACGTAATAATGAACTTTAAAATTCTTTTGTCAGGATGTTGAACGTGGGAGAACCTAGTCAGGATAGAGAGGATGTACCTCAGGTGCCTAGAGAGGAAGAGCCCCGTGACATATATATTGTCTGGGAGCAGCTGGTTAGGAGAGAGTCATCTCCAGTGATCACCGTAGCTGGTCGGAAGCGTGAGCTGACACCTATTCCAGAGGATGAGGACGAGGACGAGTCTGAAGAGGAGGAAGAGGATCCCGAAGAGGAATTCCCACATCACTCTACTAGTGCTGAGATGTACGAGGCAGTCTACGATAACAACGTGGAGCTTCATGGACGAGTAGGAGATCTCGAGGAGACTATCCAGCAATGAGATGAGACGATCGAGGAAATGGAAAGTGACCTGGGAGATGCACAGTGGAACCTGATACATATGGAGGTTAAAAGAGATGTTGCTCATTTTGAATTGGCAAAGCTGAAACAAGACATCCAGGAGGAATCGAGGAAGTGTGCCAGAGCTGAGGAGTCAAGCTTGAGGGCTAATCAACGAGCTGATCGAGCTGAAGATGAAGCTGAAGCCAAGAGGGCCAAGCTGAGGGAAACAGAATATGCATTCCATACAGCGATAGAGAGAGCTCAGGACCGTATTTTCTACTACCCAGCTCAGTTCCAAGATTTACCGTGGTATGTGGTGGACCGAAGAACGGCATTTCGGGTAATGGAAGAGGAATGTAGAGAGGCTGTGCGACGTATTAATATGCCTAGGCAGTAGCAGCAGTAGCAGTAATAGTAGGAGTAGCAGTAGCAGTAGTAGTAGAGCTTTTATTTATGTATTGCTTTTTGTATTAAATAAAGTAAATTCCATAATTTAAGATAAGAATGGGATGAGTTAATAATATAATCCTGCAACTTTTCCAGTTCAGGAAGGGTGATGTAAATGGCAGAAATGCTATCTGGTTCATGTTTTTAAACTACGACTAATGAATAAAAAAAAAGTTTATTGACGTGTTATGTGTTCTATGTGCACTGAATTGTTTAAACGTTTAAGTATGAACTGGAGTACTTAATAATTGGATAAAGGGTCTAATAATAATATTTTCTTAACAGAAAATGCCTCCTAGAAGAAGAGTAACACGTCAAAATCCCGAGGGTTCGACGAACAACAACAATAACGAGGGAACGAATCCCAATTCGGTTCAGCAGTTGGTGAACCTGTTGACAGGAGCTCTTGCGAATCAGCCGCAGGTGCAGGATACTACTTTCAAGGAATTCAAGGCAGTAGGACCGCCTGAGTTCAAAGGATCGACTAACCCTATCGAAGCTCAGACATGGGTTATGGAAATGGAGAAGGTATTTGACGTGGCTAGGGTAGGAGAAGACCAAAAGAAAATGTTCGCGGCTTTCATGTTGAAGTCGAATGCTAGCTTTTGGTGGCAGTCTAACAAGACTCGAGAGGGAGAGGGAGTCATCACGTGGGAACGTTTCAAGGAAATGTTCTACGAGATGTATTTTCCAGTGAGTTCGCAGGACCAGATGGAGGTCCAGTTCCTAGAACTTAAGCAAGGAGGGATGACGGTGTCTGAGTATGCCGCTAAGTTTAACGAGTTGGCCAGGTTCGCTACATACCAGGTCAGCACTGACGCTAAGAAGGCGAGAAGGTTTGAGCAGGGACTAAAGCCCTGGCTCTACAGCAAGGTTTCCATGTTCCAGTTGAATACCTTTGCAGCGGTGCTGGAGAAGGCCATACTTAAAGAGGGAGGAAGCGAAGCGGTGACGAAGTTCAACCAAGATAAGAAGAAGAAGAATGAGGTAGAAACCAAGTCTGGGGGTAGCAGCACTGTGAACCAGAAGAGGAAGTGGTTTGATAATACCTCTGCTGGGAGTCAGCAAGGAAGTCAGCAGAAGAGGAAGTTCGAAGCATGTGCTCATGCGGTAAGAATCACACTGGCGTGTGCATGAAGGGGAAACGGGTGTGCTTCAACTGTGGTCAGGAAGGCCACATCGCGCCTAATTGCCCAAAACCGAAGAAAGGAGCTTGCTTTACATGTGGATCCAAAGATCACATGGCTCGCAACTGCCCGAAGAAGCTGACGACAGGGTCAACAGGGAGCGGAGGAAATGGAAGCGGCAGTACCGTTACTATCGCTGCACCATTGCAAGCTGTTCGACCCACTGCACGGACATTCAATATGACGGTGCAGGATGATTTTGCATATGTATTATTTGATTCGGGTGCTACTTGCTCATTCATATCTGATGATTTTGCTAGAACCCTAGACTTACCTGTAGAGGAGTTAATTTAGCCTTTGAACATAGAGATTGCGAATAGGGAGGTTATTCCTGTTAGGAGCGTTTATAAGAACTGTAGATTGGACATTAAGGGTCATGAGCTTAGAGTAGATTTGATTCCGATAAAACTTGGGGAATTCGACGTCATACTAGGTATGGATTGGTTGTTCAACCATGGGGCGGTAATCGACTGTCAGAAGAAGTCGGTAAACCTTACGACTCCGTCGAAGTTGGTGTTCTATGGTAGCAAATCGCCTAGGCAAGCGAGTTGTCTAACGGTTATGCAAGCCAAGAAACTTCTGACGCAAGGCTGTGTAGGATATCTAGCCTACATAGTAGATTCGTGTAAGGAAAGCCTGAAGGTGGAGGAGATATCGGTAGTTAAGGAGTTTGTGGACGTTTTTCCAAGCGATTTGCCAGGACTTCCGCCAGATAGGGAGACAGAGTTCGTGATCGATCTAGCGCCGGGAACTGCTCCGATTTCGAAGGCTCCGTACCGAATGGCTTCAGTCGAGATGAAGGAACTGATGGTTCAACTGTGATAACCCGAATAATTATAGATGGTGAAGTACGAAATATATTAATTCGACGAGTAAAGTATGTAGTAATGATCTTTAGAAAGGAAATGAACGAGTTAGAGAATATATAATATTTGAAACATAATTGTGGGTTATGAAATAAAACCTAAAATTTGTTGAAGAACTGAATGTAGTAGAAAATATAAAACCTATATTAATGTAATGTGTTGAAGTTATTCAACGATATATGTTTTTAAAGAAATTTGATGAAAACCTGAGTAAGGTAGGGTTTCGGTGATTCCGAGGACGGAATCCTTATAAGGAGAGAAGGATGTGACATCCCAGATTTTTAGAATTTTTTAAATGAGAATTTAATAAATAAAATTCTTATTATCTGATGTTTTGAGTTTGAGTATGTGAATACGTGTCATATATGGTGAAATATGTGAATTTATGTGAAGATAATTTGAATGTTATGTTAATATTTATTGGAGTAAATAAATATTTTAATTGAATTATTTATTGAGTTAAATAAATAATTATGTGATTATTATGGAGTAATGTAATTAAGTGTAGTATATTAATTAAATGAATATTTAGTATTTAATTTAATTGATATAATGATTTTATGTTATAGTTCTAATTTAATTGAGATAATTAAATTAGATGAGTAATGTGATGAGTGTTACATGCAATTATAATTAGCAATTAATTATAATTATGTGACAATTTTATGTGCTTAATTGATGTTAGACTTTTAATTAATTAAATTAGAATGTTAAGATTTAATTAATTAAAGAGTAACGAATCCTTATAAGGAGAGAAGGATGTGACATCCCAGATTTTTAGAATTTTTTAAATGAGAATTTAATAAATAAAATTCTTATTAACTGATGTTTTGAGTTTGAGTATGTGAATACGTGTCATATATGGTGAAATATGTGAATTTATGTGAAGATAATTTGAATGTTATGTTAATATTTATTGGAGTAAATAAATATTTTGATTAAATTATTTATTGAGTTAATAAATAATTATGTGATTATTATGGAGTAATGTAATTAAGTGTAGTATATTAATTAAATGAATATTTAGTATTTAATTTAATTGATATAATGATTTTATGTTATAGTTCTAATTTAATTGAGATAATTAAATTAGATGAGTAATGTGATGAGTGTTACATGCAATTATAATTAGCAATTAATTATAATTATGTGACAATTTTATGTGCTTAATTGATGTTAGACTTTTAATTAATTAAATTAGAATGTTAAGATTTAATTAATTAAAGAGTAACGAATCCTTATAAGGAGAGAAGGATGTGACATCCCAGATTTTTAGAATTTTTTAAATGAGAATTTAATAAATAAAATTCTTATTAACTGATGTTTTGAGTTTGAGTATGTGAATACGTGTCATATATGGTGAAATATGTGAATTTATGTGAAGATAATTTGAATGTTATGTTAATATTTATTGGAGTAATTAAATATTTTGATTAAATTATTTATTGAGTTAAATAAATAATTATGTGATTATTATGGAGTAATGTAATTAAGTGTAGTATATTAATTAAATGAATATTTAGTATTTAATTTAATTGATATAATGATTTTATGTTATAGTTCTAATTTAATTGAGATAATTAAATTAGATGAGTAATGTGATGAGTGTTACATGCAATTATAATTAGCAATTAATTATAATTATGTGACAATTTTATGTGCTTAATTGATGTTAGACTTTTAATTAATTAAATTAGAATGTTAAGATTTAATTAATTAAAGAGTAACATTAAAGTATGTGTTAAAAGGATTTATTAAAATAAAGAAAAGAGTTTTTAAATAATTTTTTTTTTCCAAACAAGGCCCTTACTTTTGTTTTAAAACTGTTTTACCCAAACATGACCTTAATTACTAAAAATCTGTTTTTAAAATAACTTGTTTTGCCAAACAAGCCTTAGGGCTTTTAAAAAATTCAAAGGTGTAACCTCTATTTTAATTGTAATTAGTATAGGATTTATTATATACATTAATATTGTAAGTTACATATTATGTATATATGTTGTATGTATATTTTGTATATACGTTGGTTAAAAGAACAAAACAAAGGTTAGTCTGTGTAAGAGAGAAAACACAGAGAAAGATGGAGTGAAAAGAGAAGAAGGGAAGAAGAAGAGAAAGAAATGGGAAAGAGACATTGAAAGAATTCTCGCTAAGCCATTATCTTCTTCTCCTAAGCCTAATCAAAGGGTATAACTTCTAAATTTAGTTTTAATAAGGTGTTTTATGTTGTGGAACTTCTCTGTAAAAACATTTTTCATGAAAGTTAGTAATTTTGTTGAATATATGTTGGAATTTTGTTAATATACTGTTTATAAATTTAATTAGATGCCATAAACAATGATTTTCATAAATCAAATTGATTGTAGAAATATGTTTTAATAGAAAAGTTATGTTCATATGAGTTCATATGAGTTTTAGGTATTATGGTTGATTTTAGTTTGAAGAAATTGATGAAATTGATATATGTTAATATGTTTACTAAGAATTTGTTTGATGCTATCTTCAATTACGTATATAATGCATGTATATAGAGTTAAATTGCTTGAGAAAGTGATTTACAGTGAATGATTTTATAAAATATATAAGTTTTATGAAAATATCAAATTTGATTTCTAAAACTTTTGATTATTGTTGTTTAAATGTTTTTGTGTTTGGAGATATGTTATATTAGTGTATTGTATCAAGTATATGCTATACATTGTTCTAGTAGCTTGTTATTGCCGTTTGATGGCATGTTGGGTTTAATCGGTGAAACAGGGAGGGAGGCTGCACTGCCTGCTTCTGTCTGCGTACCTGCGCAGCTGCGCCGGGAGCACAGCCAGAAGCAGCGTAGCTGCGCCACTGGGTTTTCTCAGGCTGGTCACCTGCGCAGCTGTGCCGGTGCCAAGGCTTATGGCTGCGCAGCTGCGCCGTGTCCTGGGCAGAGGCAGTGAGTTTTATTTAAGTGTGCAGTTTATTTTTATGACTAAATTACATTGTTGCTAGAATAATGATCATATATTTAAGTTGCAATAGCATGTTGATAACATGAATTTGACAATTTGGTAATTGTAAAAAAAAAGAGGTTTTGAAAACCTTAAAGTATTAATTGAATTATTGTTTAATGGTGAATTAGTTAATTATAATTTGTATAATTATAATCAAGAGTAAATGTTTAAATTAAATTATAATTTTTGTTAAATTATAATGAATATTAGTTGATTTATTTTAATCAATTAGATGTTAATTTAAATTATAATTTATGTAATTATAATTTAATAAATGCATGTTTAATTATGGATTATAAATTGATAATTGCATGATTAATTATAATTTGTGTAATTATAATGCATGATATAGTTTAATTGATTATAAGTTATAATTTGATTAATTATAACTTAATATGTGATTATAATTTGGAATAATTATAATCAAGGTAAAAGTGTAATTTAAATTATAATTTATATAATTATAATTTAATGAGGGCATGAATAGAAATTGAGTATTTATAATCTAAGTAATGGGTTAAGTTAAGTATGCTTAAATTATGATTTAATGCATGATGTAGTTGATTCATTATAAATTATGATTGTTTAATTGTAGTTTGATTAAAGTGGATGTTCAAATCATAATTTGTTTAATTATAATTTAAAATGAGTATGCAATTATTAGTTGATTAATCATGAGAAATGTAAAATGATTATGTGATGTGATTAATTATGTGGTAATTAATTATTAACTTATGAGTTAAAGAGGAACGAGTTAACTTAAATTGGTTAACTAACGATGAGGATTAGCTATGTGATAATTAACTGATATTGTTAATTATACATATAATTTGACAGCGAGTGTCAAATGAGTAAATAGAAAAGAATTAGAAAGTATAAAGTATTATTTACTTAGACGTTTGATAAGCATTGCTAGGTGACTAATAATTGATGCGTATGGTAATACGTTATGTAGGATCATGAAGCAGATTATATTAAGCTATTTTCGGTAATCGATAATCTACGAGCCAGGCAAGTCTTTCGGTTTCTAGTTTCTATGTGAACTTGATGATATTATGAACTGTTTTAAATTATTTTGTAAAGAGCATGATATGTTATATATGTTGTAAACATGAATGTTAAAGTCAATTTATAACTACATTGATTGATTAAATAATGTTGATTGAGTAAAGAACTCAATCTTTATATTTGCTATGTATATTGAAGCATGTATGCCATGTTAATTTCATTATTATGAGATGTATCTTGAGCATGTTATTATGTGCTATGTGATGCATGAAAACTGTTAGAACTTGCTGAGCTGTCGAGCTCACTCTTGCAAATAACCATTTTTGCAGGTCAAGGATGCAAGGTAAAGATACGTGTTAAGTGATTTATAGAGATCAATGTTAAAGAATATTAATTTTGTTAAATTTCAAATTGTAGTTGATGTTTTCATTGTAACTTAATTGTTAAGTTGTAAGTTGAGCTATCCGACGTATAATGGATATTGCTTAGTGATGTAAGACTTTGTATAGTCCTTTCGTTGTAGCGATTCATGTAATAGAATTGAATCAAATATTTGTAATGTTAAGGTTGCGATTCAGGGCAATATAGAAAGAAAGTTTATAAAAGTTTTAAATATTCCGCATTTTTAGTGATTTTTATTATCGAATAATGTTGTAATAAGAGATTAATGTTGTATTGTTAACGATCGAGAAGGAGAATATTATTGTATGAATTTTGGGGTCGTTACATCAACTGCAAGAACTGCTAGACAAGAAGTATATTCAACCGAGCGTTTCGCCGTGGGGAGCGCCTGTCTTATTCGTGAAGAAAAAGGATGGGTCGATGCGTCTTTGCATTGATTATAGAGAGTTGAATAAAGTTACGATCAAGAATAGGTATCCTTTACCTAGGATTGATGACTTGTTTGATCAACTGAATGGTGCGAAATACTTCTCGAAAATCGATTTGAGAAGCGGGTATCATCAATTAAAGGTGAGGGAGGAAGATATACCGAAAACGGCTTTTAGAACTCGGTATGGTTATTACGAGTTCTTGGTGATGTCGTTTGGTCTCACGAATGCCCCAGCTACATTTATGGATTTAATGAACAGGGTGTTCAAGCCATTTCTGGACAAGTTCGTGGTAGTGTTCATAGATGACATCCTGGTTTATTCCAAGACCGAGGAAGAGCATGCTGAACACTTACGACTAACCTTAGAAGCCCTGAGACGAGAAAAGCTTTACGTTAAATTCTCAAAATGCGAATTCTGGTTGGAACGTGTGCAATTTCTTGGCCACGTGATCGACAAGGATGGTATTTCGGTAGATCCGTCGAAAGTTGAGGCCGTAATTAGTTGGGAACAGCCGAAGACGCCGTCTGAAGTGAGAAGTTTCTTAGGATTGGCTGGTTATTACCGACGATTTATTCAAGACTTTTCTAGAATCGCAACTGCGTTGACGAATTTGACTCGTAAAATAGTTAAGTTTGTTTGGACGGAGAAGTGTGAGGAGAGTTTTCAATAGCTGAAGAAGAGGTTGAGTACTGCGCCTGTATTGTCTTTACCGGATAGTTCGGGAAATTTTGTAGTATATAGCGATGCCTCACATAAAGGATTAGGTTGTGTGTTGATGCAGAGCGGCAAAGTCATTGCATATGCGTCACGTCAGCTGAAGGATTACGAGAAGGGGTATCCGACCCATGATCTAGAATTGGCGGCAGTAGTGTTTGCCCTAAAGATTTGGAGGCACTACTTATATGGAGAGAAGTGTGAAATATACACAGATCACAAGAGTCTGAAGTATATATTTACCCAGAAGGATTCGAACATGCGCCAAAGAAGATGGTTGGAACTGATTAAAGACTATGATTGCGAGATACTTTACCATCCGGGTAAAGCTAACGTTGTTGCCGACGCTTTGAGCAGAAAAGGTCGGGAGAAGCTGAACGTGTTAACTGATTAGGATCGGTTAATAGAACAAATGGCTAGATTGGAGTTGGAAGTGAAGTTTCCAAAAAAATCGGATGAGATGTTGTTTCAAGTAACCACTGGTTTTACTTTAATAGACAAAGTGAAAGAAGCACAACTTCAGGATGAAGAATGTGAAAAGATTCGAACGAGGTTAACTGATGGCGAAGAGTTCAAGTTCAAGGTCGATAATGAAGGACTGTTACGATTTGAAGGTAGAATCTGGGTACCGCCAGTACCAGAGGTCAAAGAGGAGATTTTGAGCGAAGCTCATAGTTCTAGATATTCTATTCACCCTGGGAGTACGAAGATGTACTAGGATCTCAGGCATCATTTTTGGTGGCCGAATATAAAGAGGGACGTGGCTGAATGCGTTGCGAAATGCTTAACGTGTCAGAAAGTCAAAGCAGAACACCAGAGACCAAGTGGTTTGCTGCAACCGTTAGAAATTTCAGAGTGGAAGTGGGAGCACATCACGATGGATTTTGTGGTAGGACTTCCAACGACTCAGAAGGGATATGATGCAAGATGGGTTATAGTGGATCGATTGACAAAGTCAGCCCACTTTCTGCGGATCAGGGTCAAGTACAACCTGGATAAACTAGCGAAGCTCTACGTGAAGGAAATTATTTCTCGACATGGTGTTCCGGTGTCGATTGTGTCCGACAGAGATCCACGTTTCACGTCTAATTTCTGGAAGCAATTGCAAGAATGTATGGGAACGCAATTGCGAATGAGTACAACGTATCATCCTCAAACCGATGGCCAGAGCGAAAGAACGATTCAAACGCTTGAGGATATGCTGAGAGCTTGTGTGATGGACTTCAAAGGAAGCTGGGAGGATCATCTACCATTGGTAGAGTTTGCCTACAACAATAGTCATCATGCGAGTATTGGCATGCCGCCTTACGAAGCGTTATACGGTAGAAAATGCAGAACTCCTTTGTGCTGGGATGAAGTCGGTGAACGTCAATTGTTGGGACCAGAATTGGTACAACAAACCACCGAAATTGTAAAGCAAATCAGAACGAGATTAGTTGCTGCTCAAGACAGACAGAAGAAGTATGCCGATTTACATCGACAGAACCGAGAATTCTTACCAGGAAGTTTCGTGTTCCTGAAAGTATCTCCCTGGAAAGGGAAAATTCGATTCGGTAAGAAGGGGAAGCTGAGTCCCCGATTCATTGGACCTTTTGAGGTACTACGAAAGGTGGGCGAGGTTGCTTACCAGATTGCATTACCTCCGGAGCTCGAGAATATACATAATGTCTTCCATATTTCTGTGTTAAGACCTTACAAGCATGATTATAAACATATAATAGAATATGAACCTTTACAGTTTGATAAAGACTTAACATATGAAGAAGTGCATGTTCAAATAGTTGATAGAAAGGAACAAGTACTTAGGAATAAAGTGATACCTTCTGTTAAGGTAATCTGGAGGAACCACAGTGCTGAAGAAGCTACGTGGGAACTCGAAGATGTTATGATGAAGTCTTATCCGCATTTATTTGCTTAGTTATGTGTAACCCCTTATATACTGATTCTGGGGACAGAATCCTTTTAAGGAGGGAAGAATGTAATAGACGAGATTTTTTTATTTTTTATTTTAGTGATTCTGGGGACAGAATCCTTTTAAGAAGGGAAGATTGTAACGATTGAGATTTTATAATTAATTTTAATATTTATTGAGATAAATAAATATTTTATGTGATTTATTTATTGAGTTAAATAAATAAATTGTGTGATTTATGGAGTGATTTAATTAAGTGTTATATACTAATTAAATGAATGTGTAATATTTATTTATTTAATATTAATGTTATATTATAGTTCTAATTTAATTGAGATAATTGAATTAGATGAATTATGTGATGAAGTGTTACATGGATTATAATTAGCGAGTAATTATAATTATGTGACAATTTTATGTGATTAATTAATGTTAGATTTTAATTGATTAAATTAGATGATTGATATTTAATTAATTAAAATGTGACATTAAAGTATGTATTAAATAAAAGAAAAAGGATTTTAAATGAGTTTAAATAAACAAGGCTTTGCATTTGTTTTAAATCTATTCTACCAAACATGGCCTTAGTAATAATAACCTATTTTTTTAAAATAATGTTGTTTTGGCCAAACAAAGCCTTAAGGCTTTTTGAATTTTGAAACTTATGTAACTGCTAAATTAATTAGGCTAATTAGTATTAGTTAGTACGCGTATTATATTTGTAATACCCGAGAATTTCCATATATTATTAAATAAATATATTAATGGAAATGAGAATTTATTTGAATATAAATGATTTTGTGTTATGAGATGAATTAATTCAATTATATATAATTGAATAATTATAATAATTGAGAAATTGGTGGAGTTTGTGATAAACTCGTTGATTGCCTTGTGTGGCACAGTGACGTAATATAAGAATGATTATATTAATTTAAGCGAACAATTAATCTATATTAATTGTTAATCGAAGAATATTAATTAACTGTTATAAAATACTAATAAGGATTGATTAATAATATGTGATTATTATTATTGCAAGAAACATAATAATAATGAGCAACGTGTTTATAAATATAATAAGATTTATATCAAAGTGATGATTAATCATATAAGGGTTAATTAAATTGTTATGGAGGTTAACAATTATATTGATTGATGTAGGATATGTGTATATTATTAATTAATATTCAATTTATAAGATGAGAAATTATATGTGCAAGCATGCGAATTAAATGTGTAGCATATATTAGCTGACTATGTATTATGTGAAGTGTAATATGACACTATTATATGGTAAGGCTTATTAAACCATGTGAGCTACTTGATTAATAACTTGTGTGACAATAAATATGTGGGTATACATTGTATAATATATCATGAACATATTGTAAACAATTAGTTTTAATAAAGGAGACAGTGTAATGTGTTAACATCTGATTAGATTATATCCGGTATTAACAAAATGTACACGGATTATACGTGTCAATTTACACTTACTACAGTATATGAATTATTGTGACATTTCAATTAAAGACCTAAGTGTCTAAATATGTGTGTGTATATAACCTAAGTATTAACACTAGTTTGTTTACAAATTGGAAATGCTGAGATTTTTATGCCTTGTCCCATATTAATAAGACACAAACCTTGTACACGTAAAACACTCATGAAGCTAGCCTACTCCTACCTTCTCAAACTCAGCATTCTAGCCATCATGATCATGAAGGGAGTGAGTGGAATAGTGGAGATCACCAACTAATTACCAACTCCCTCTTATCTAGCAAACATTCCTATAATCTGTTAGTTTGATTTTGGATGTAATTGCATTGCCTGGTTATGAAATTCTTCTATAAATATAACCCATCCTCTTCCTAATTCATTTGCTGAGAATTTTGGCTAAGTAAGTTAAGAGTTATATATATATTTATCAGTGTTCTTGAGTAGCAGCAAGTTCAGAATCTAACAGAAGGTATAATACAGTTTCCTTTGTTCTTCATTTTCGTTTTCTGTTTCCGAAGTTTCCTTCAAATTTTTTATTATGCCAAATTGGTTCATGATTGGTTTGTAGAACCCTTATATTGTTGTTATATGAACATACATACGTGATGGAACCACTATATAGCTTTCTTGACTTTCATTTCCATTGTTGGTCTGTAATTTCTGTAAAGCATTGAATTCGTGAAATTAGTTGGAGTTCATGAAATTGGGAATCGTTTGGGCGATTGACTGTTATATAAGCATATATATGTGTTAGTAAGTTAAAAAGGTTAGTCTAATAGCATATGGGTATGTCGAGATCGATAAAATGGGAGGTTTTGGGTCGGTTTCGCTGCAGTCTGAACTGCAGGAACTGTCCCCACGCCGCAGCGCCGCAGCCCGCGCCTCAGCCCCACCCACGCCGCAGCCCGCGTCGCAGCGCCACCCGCGCCGCAGCGCTAGTATATGGCTGCTGTTGCCGCGCCGCAGCGCCGGCCTCTGTGTTCAGTTTTCTGCATTCTGCAACAAAACTGTTATATACCAATTGTTTGATTTTTATTTAAACAAGCATGGGAGCATGATTAATACATATATATAAACCTAATGAGGCAATGTAAGCATGTTTTAGTATATTAGCATGCATGGTTAACCAAACGACATATAGTTTGAAAACAAACTTAAAGTTTCATAAACGAACGTTAACATTATAAAGCATGTTTACATACTGACCTTGCAAGCACGTTAGTACCACCTAGAGACACATGAAGTGCATGTTAGCTTATCTATATTGGTTCCGTAATAAAATATGAACATGTGAACCTAACTAGTGCTCATTCCTAACAAAATATAAGTTTGAAGGTGGATATGATCATGTAAATGCTATATAGTCATTTTGATGTTATGAGCATGTTTAGATAACTTTGAAATATATGAATGAAGCCTTAACTTGTGTCTATATAGTTCGTAAGGAAGCATGAACATGTTAGGCTCTATTAGTAAGATTCACTAATAGAAATACAAGCCTTGCACATGAGCATTAACACGATACGTGGAGATTTAAATTCTGATATTTATGGACACATGTGATAGTACTCTTAGACTCATTCATGTGTCATGAATATATATATACCATGATTGGTTGCCGTGATTAAAGTTTAGCATAAACAAAGCATGTTTTCAAGATAATAACAATGCTAGCTACATATATGCAATACGAGTACTCATGAGCATGACTAATACAAGTTATATGAATATCTTATGTGTTTAAAAATGACCATGTTAGACCATATGAGTTCGTGTCCTTGAATGGCTTTAAGTATTAACTTAAGAACCTATACCATGTACGATTGGATTTGGAAAAGTTATACAAGCATGTAAAGTATCCTTTAAATATGAATACATGCTACGTGATATTATATGATGTTACTTGAACCCGATTTTGACGGTTAACTTAAGGAGATGCCGTAACTTGCTAAAATGAAATATATTTAGTATTGATTGTGGTCTTATGTGATATTAATAATATGCAAGCATGTTTGCTAATTGTTGAGATCTTATATAATATGAGAATGCGTTTAAACTCTAAAGAAGGAACGTTAAGGATAGATATTATATTCTATATAACTGTGTAGCTAGGTAAAACTTACCTTATGTGTTGATCGTATATTCAAAGAGAAAATGTGAAGTTAAATTATATGACTAATGAATATCATATATATACGTAACTGTATTACGATAGGAATTCGAAAGTGTTGATTGCTTTTCGTGGATAAACTACGCTAAAGGCAAGTTCTCTTACTTACACTCTTTTAAAGTGCAAGTATCCTAACCAACGCATTTACTTTATGCAAGGAAAGCTATGATTGTGAAAGTTTCCTAACTTATACTCTTTTACTATGCAAGTATCCTATCTTGTGTATTGCGAACTAGTTCCTATTTAATCGGTTGAATTGAATTAGCATACTTGAACTCTTATTTCATTAAAGCTATTATTCATGTTGAACTTAGTATTGTTCTTGAATATTGTGAAAGTGTCTATGCCATTTGATTCGGCGGGACTTATGTTATTGAAAAGCAACCCAAACTAATTGATTGGTGCGGGATCTTGTATTTGACTGAGAAGAACAACCTTCTTTGAAGGGAATATATAAATTGTCGGAGAACCGACGTGCACACTTGAGTATGATTGATTGTTAAGCATAACAAGGGTACTTTAGGCTGATCACCTGTTGTACCTGTTTTTGTTGGATTTTCAGTTTATTACTGTCAATTCTAGTAGAAGTTCATAGTCCGTAGTGACTACTCAGTATTCAATTATTTGAAATCTTGAATTGACTTATTATTGAATCATATTGATATTATCCCGTCCTTAGCGACTGTTATTGAGAACTGTTGATATTCTTGTTATTCTTGAACTATCAAATCTTGCTATACCCTTTCGAGAATTGAGAATCTTATTATTCACCCTTATTGTATATTACTTGCTGGGCAATTTGTGCTCATTCTTGCTTTCCCTAAAACATTTCAGTTAAGGCAGAACATGGCGAACGTTCGGGCATTGATAAGGGCAAGGGCAAGGCTACCAACTAGCTTATGTCTGTTATGTTTCAAATATATTAATATTGTGTGAAGATGATGTAGTAAGACTGGAATGTTTAAGCTTAAGTTAGATTATATAACAAGTCGTTAATTGATATTGCTATGTAATCTATTAAGTACTGTAGGTTGCGAGACTTGGGGGAATAATTATAATAAATCATTGTAAATTATTCTAGAATAGATTTTCCGCTGTGGTTGTGTGATATTTAGTTATCATTATTGCGATGTATTACCATGAGCACGTGATGAACCGAATTCGAGAGACCAAGTGGCGGTCCTGGAATTTGGGGGCGTCACAGGTTGGTATCAAAGCCGTAGTTATAAACCTTAGGAACGAGTGTCCTTAGACTATAACTTAGGCGAACTTAGAAGTTAGGAAGGAGATAAAACTCATGTAGAGTTTTCCTTGAGAGGCTTAGTCTGTTATGAAATGTAACTTCATTTTATACAATGAACTTATATTTTGTTTAACATTCTAATGGAGATGCTATTTCTTGTCTTGTGTTTGTGAGTGTAGGATGACAGACACAGGAGTACCTAGTAGAGTGGCCAAGGAGGAGCCCAGGGATATACATGTAGTGTACGAGGCACCTCTAGAGGCTACACCAGTGCAGGCTGTTGCACCGTTCGAGTCCGACGACGAGGACGAGATTGAGATAGAGTCTGATCCAGAGGAGGAGCCGATGGAGGATGAGCCAGTAGAGGACTCTGATGAGGCTACTATAGAGGAACAGATGTTAGGCGAGTACGAGGAACGTATTCTAGAGTTAGACTGCAGAGTCCAGGAGCTGGAGGCAGAGGCCCACGAGAGAGAGTCTGAGTTCCAGAAGCTGAGGGACGAGGACCACCAGAGGAAGCTGGCTATGCAAGAGTTAGAGGTGGAGATTGCCTACCGTAGGGAGGCAGGGATCCAGATGGGGACTCTATTTCACAGGTCAGTGGCTAGGAATGTAGATTTGGCAGAGAAGCTAGAAGAGGTTGAGCAGAGGGAGCTGAGTGAGAAAACTGAGAAAGAGGCACTCCGTACTCAGCTAGAGTTGGAGGTGATGGATAGGTTACACTTCGAGGAGAGGTGGGAAGCGTCCAATGAGAGAGCTGACGACCTTGAGGACGAGGTCAGGTGCAAGAAGAGAAAGATGAACAAGATGGGGTATGTGTTCCGTTCAGCTTTTGAAAGGGTGATTGATGGTGTGTACCACTACCCGGCAGAATAGGGACAGACTCTACATACCTTGAGCCGAGAGCTGGTTGCGTATATAGCACAGTTGGAGTACAAGAGCGCAGTGGAGCGCGGGATGATGGGATGAGATTTCCTTAGTCAGTCTAGTGGTAGTACTAGTTGTGTCTTTATGTATTGTATATACTATGTTGTAATCCCGATCTTTTGTGTAAGATGTGGGATGATGATGTAAACCCCGAGTTAGCTTTTGTTAGAGGGGTAGTATGGTAGTAGGTTGGTATATTCCCCGTCTTTTGTGATATTAGGGGATATATGTGATAACATTTATAGCAGTATGCTAGGAAAATCATGTAATGAAATGAAATGGCATATGAATATAAATGGAGTTGATTTTAGAAACATGTTATAAATTTATTCTTTTAGTATTAAAAGAAATACTTAAGTGATATACTTGAATAATAATAAAATGAAAAATTGTGATGCAGATAATGCCGCCCAGACATAGATTGACTGCACCCGAAGAATCCGTTAACAATGAGAGAGAACAAGTAGACCTGATCCAGAAACTGGTAGACTTGTTAGGAGAAGCCTTAAGGAGAAGGAACAATGAACCCGTTCGCCCGAATCCTCAAACTGTGCCAGTAACAACTTTTAAAGACTTTAAGAGTGTAGGACCCCTGGAGTTCGAGGGAACTACCGACCCAATTGTCGCACAAACGTGGATCAAAGAGATCAAAAAAGCTTTCACTATAGCTAGCGTAGGCGAAGATCAGAAGACGGTGTTTGCCACGTACATGATGAGGGGAGAAGCGAACTACTGGTGGGAGGCTAATCAACAAAGAGCTGGAGAAAGGATAATAGCTTGGGATAAGTTTAAGACACTGTTCTTCGAGAATTACTTTCCGAAGAGTATGAAGAATAGGATGGAGGTGAAATTCCTAGAGTTAAAACAAGGTGAGATGACGGTGGCGCAATACGCGGCTAGGTTTAACGAACTAGCGCGATTTGCGGAGCACCAAGTTGGTGATGAAGAGAGGAAGGCTAGACGCTTTGAACAAGGGTTGAAGCCATGGCTGTTCAATAAGGTATCAGTTCTTCAAATTGATTCCTTTGCAACATTACTGGAGAAGGCAATCATTGCGGAAGGCGGCAGTGAGGCCTTAAGTCTGTATAACAAAGAGAAGAAAGGAAAGAATACTGGAGGAGAGAATCGTACGGGAGGAAGCAGTAGCGGAGGAAGCAACTTGGGAAAGAGAAAGTGGGAGAACAACAACAACAACAAAAACAACAATAATAATCAATCAGGGAATTTTCGTGGAGGTTTCAAGAAGAGGGCTGAAGGATGCCCGAAGTGTGGGAAGAATCACCAGGGCGAGTGCTGGAAGGGACGTGGCACTTGCTACAACTGCGGACAGGAAGGGCACATCTCGCCCAATTGTTTGAAACCGAAAAAGATACAAGGATGCTTTGCGTGTGGCTCGACGGAGCACCGAATTAAGGACTGCCCAAAGAAGGGAAGTGGCAGGGGTAGTAATCAGCAAGGAGGCAACAAGCTGATGATCGGTGGACCGACACAATCCAACCGCCCAACCGCCAGAACCTTTAACATGACCGTCCAAGACGCAGTGGCTGCGAAGGATGTGGTGTCAGGTATAATCCCAATCAATGATATAAATGCTTATGTATTATTTGATTCGGGTGCCACCTGTTCTTTTGTATCTGAAGAATTTGCTAGTAGACTTAGTACACCCCGAGAACTTTTAGAAAATCCTTTGATCATAGAAGTTGCTAATAAGGAAGTGATCCCTGTAGAATACGTTTATCAAAATTGTCGCGCAAGTATTAGTAAACATGAACTGAGCGTAGACTTGATTCCTATTAGACTGGGAGAATTTGACGTAATACTGGGAATGGATTGGTTGTATAACCATGCTGCGATAATTGACTGTCAGAACAAATGTGTGAACCTTCAGACTCCGAGTAAGTCTAAGGTAGTGTTTTATGGTAGCTCATCGCTTAAGCAATCGTGTTGCGTTACGATGATGCAGGCCAAGAAATTGTTAAGGAAAGGATGTGTAGGATATTTAGCTTACATCATTGATACTCAGAAAAAGGGAGTAGAAATTAAGGATATATACGTAGTTAATGAATTCCAAGATGTGTTTCCGGACGATCTGCCTGGTCTTCCGCCAAACAGAGAAATCGAATTCGTAATAGACTTAGCACCGGGAACGGCACCGATTTCGAAAGCTCCATATCGTATGGCGCCAGTAGAAATGAAGGAAGTGATGATACAATTACAAGAATTATTGGATAAGGGTTACATTCGACCGAGTGTTTCTCTTTGGGGAGCACCAGTACTATTCGTTAAGAAGAAGGACGGATCGATGAGGCTCTGTATCGATTATCGAGAATTGAACAGAGTAACGATCAAGAACCGGTATCCGCTACCGAGGATAGACGACTTATTTGATCAACTGAAGGGAGCAAAGTGTTTCTCAAAGATCGACCTACGAACAGGATATCATCAACTGAAAGTGAGGGATGAGGACATACCAAAGACTGCGTTTCGAACCCGTTATGGACACTACGAGTTTTTGGTAATGTCATTCGGATTGACTAATGCTC
Organism: Panax stipuleanatus; assembly: GCA_020205555.1. Classification (NCBI taxonomy): domain Eukaryota; kingdom Viridiplantae; phylum Streptophyta; class Magnoliopsida; order Apiales; family Araliaceae; genus Panax; species Panax stipuleanatus. Next base: position 59,563,280 of record CM035124.1, on the reverse strand, counting down.
CGGCAGCATTTATGGACTTGATGAACCGAGTTTTCAAGCCATACTTGGATAAATTTGTAGTGGTTTTTATCGACGACATTTTGATCTACTCAAAGACAGAGGAAGAACACACCGAACATCTGAAGATTGTTTTGGAGGCACTAAGGAAGGAGAAGATGTATGCAAAATTTTCTAAGTGCGAATTTTGGATAGAGAAGGTTCAATTCTTAGACCACGTGGTGGATAAGAATGGAATCTCAGTAGACCCTGCAAAGGTCGAAGCAGTAAGTAATTGGGAACAACCGAGAACACCGACGGAGGTGAGAAGCTTTCTAGGGTTAGCTGGGTACTATCGAAGATTCATCCAAGATTTTTCTAAGATAGCAACCTCGTTGACCAATTTGACTAGAAAGGCGGTGAAATTTGTATCGACCGACAAATGCGAAGAAAGTTTTCAAGAACTGAAAAGGAGATTGAGCGAAGCACCTGTGTTATCATTACCAGATGATGCGGGAAATTTTGTGGTGTATAGTGATGCATCGCACAAGGGGCTTGGCTGTGTGCTCATGCAACATGGCAAGGTTATTGCATATGCGTCACGACAATTGAAGGATTACGAAAAACGATACCCCACTCACAACTTAGAGTTAGCGGCAGTAATTTTTGCGTTAAAGATATGGAGACATTATCTATACGGAGAAAAATGTGAGATATACACGGACCACAAAAGTCTGAAATATATCTTCACACAGAAGGAGTTAAACATGCGGCAGAGAAGGTGGTTAGAATTAATCAAAGACTATGACTGCGATATTCTTTATCACCCGGGAAAGGCAAATGTGGTTGCCGACGCTCTGAGCAGGAAAGGAAGGGAGAAGTTGTTTAATTTGACGACTCAGGAAGAGTTGATAAGAGAGATGGAGAAATTGGAGATAGAAGTGAAAGGACCAAAAAAGTCTGGTGAGAAGTTAATTGTAATGGAAGCTTGTCCGACGTTGTTGGATAGAGTAAAGGAAGCTCAGGAAAAGGATGAAGAGTGTGAGAAAATCCGAAAGAGGATCACAGAAAATGAGGAAGAAAAATTTCGAATGGATAAAGACGGTATTTTGAGATTTGAAGGGAGAGTGTGGGTACCAGCGGTAACCGAGTTGAGGGAAGAGATTTTGCACGAGGCACACAATACGACATATTCCGTTCATCCGGGAGGCACAAAGATGTACCAAGATCTAAGGCAACATTTTTGGTGGCCCAATTTGAAACGGGAAGTCGCGGAGTGCGTCAGTAGATGCTTGACTTGCCAACGCGTTAAAGCAGAGCATCAGCGGCCGAGTGGTTTACTACAACAGTTAGAAATACCAGAGTGGAAATGGGAGCATATTACCATGGACTTCGTGGTAGGACTTCCAGTTACACAGAAAGGTTATGATGCTATTTGGGTTATCGTGGATCAACTAACGAAGACCGCACACTTTCTACCAATCAAGATCCGCTACAGTTTGAACCAATTAGCAAGCCTATATGTAAAAGAAATTGTTTCACGACAGGGAGTGCCGGTGTCAATTGTCTCTGATCGAGATCCGCGCTTCACGTCCAATTTTTGGAAGAGTTTGCAAAAAAAGAATGGGAACGCAGTTGAGGTTGAGTACAGCTTATCATCCTCAAACAGACGGACAAAGTGAGCGAACAATACAAACGCTAGAAGACATGCTTAGGACTTGCGTGATGGATTTTAAGGGAAATTGGGACGACCACCTACCCTTAGTAGAATTCGCATATAATAATAGCTACCATGCAAGTATCGGCATGCCACCGTACGAAGCTCTTTACGGGAGAAAGTGCAGAACGCCGTTATGTTGGGACGAAGTCGGAGAACGACGAATACTCGGACCAGAGTTAGTTCAACAAACCGCAGACGTGGTGACAATGATAAGAGCCAGACTTGTAGCAGCTCAAGATCGCCAGAAGAAATACGCAGATTTGCATCGGCAGGACCGAGACTTCAAAGTCGGCAGTTTCGTATTCTTGAAGGTATCTCCATGGAAGGGAAAAATCCGTTTCGGCAAGAAAGGAAAATTGAGTCCAAGATTCATAGGACCGTTCGAGATACTGAAGCGATTGGGCGAAGTGGCATACAAAGTTGCGTTACCACCCGAGTTGGAGCATATACACAACGTGTTCCACATTTTCGTGTTGCGACCGTACAAGGCCGACTACAAGCACGTGATTTCTTACGAGCCCATTCAAGTGGAGAAGAACTTGGTGTATGAAGAAATTCCTGTCCAGATATTAGATAGGAAAGAACAAACTTTGAGAAATAAAGTTATTTCATCTGTAAAAGTACTTTGGCGTAACCACGATGTCGAGGAGGCAACGTGGGAGTTAGAAGATAGGATGATGAGGGACTATCCCCATCTATTTGTGTAACCTTGTAGCAATTCCGGGACGGAATTTTTATAAGGGGGGGAGGATGTAATACCCGAGAATTTCCATATATTATTAAATAAATATATTAATGGAAATGAGAATTTATTTGAATATAAATGATTTTGTGTTATGAGATGAATTAATTCAATTATATATAATTGAATAATTATAATAATTGAGAAATTGGTGGAGTTTGTGATAAACTCGTTGATTGCCTTGTGTGGCACAGTGACGTAATATAAGAATGATTATATTAATTTAAGCGAACAATTAATCTATATTAATTGTTAATCGAAGAATATTAATTAACTGTTATAAAATACTAATAAGGATTGATTAATAATATGTGATTATTATTATTGCAAGAAACATAATAATAATGAGCAACGTGTTTATAAATATAATAAGATTTATATCAAAGTGATGATTAATCATATAAGGGTTAATTAAATTGTTATGGAGGTTAACAATTATATTGATTGATGTAGGATATGTGTATATTATTAATTAATATTCAATTTATAAGATGAGAAATTATATGTGCAAGCATGCGAATTAAATGTGTAGCATATATTAGCTGACTATGTATTATGTGAAGTGTAATATGACACTATTATATGGTAAGGCTTATTAAACCATATGAGCTACTTGATTAATAACTTGTGTGACAATAAATATGTGGGTATACATTGTATAATATATCATGAACATATTGTAAACAATTAGTTTTAATAAAGGAGACAGTGTAATGTGTTAACATCTGATTAGATTATATCCGGTATTAACAAAATGTACACGGATTATACGTGTCAATTTACACTTACTACAGTATATGAATTATTGTGACATTTCAATTAAAGACCTAAGTGTCTAAATATGTGTGTGTATATAACCTAAGTATTAACACTAGTTTGTTTACAAATTGGAAATGCTGAGATTTTTATGCCTTGTCCCATATTAATAAGACACAAACCTTGTACACGTAAAACACTCATGAAGCTAGCCTACTCCTACCTTCTCAAACTCAGCATTCTAGCCATCATGATCATGAAGGGAGTGGGTGGAATAGTGGAGATCACCAACTAATTACCAACTCCCTCTTATCTAGCAAACATTCCTATAATCTGTTAGTTTGATTTTGGATGTAATTGCATTGCCTGGTTATGAAATTCTTCTATAAATATAACCCATCCTCTTCCTAATTCATTTGCTGAGAATTTTGGCTAAGTAAGTTAAGAGTTATATATATATTTATCAGTGTTCTTGAGTAGCAGCAAGTTCAGAATCTAACAGAAGGTATAATACAGTTTCCTTTGTTCTTCATTTTCGTTTTCTGTTTCCGAAGTTTCCTTCAAATTTTTGATTATGCCAAATTGGTTCATGATTGGTTTGTAGAACCCTTATATTGTTGTTATATGAACATACATACGTGATGGAACCACTATATAGCTTTCTTGACTTTCATTTCCATTGTTGGTCTGTAATTTCTGTAAAGCATTGAATTCGTGAAATTAGTTGGAGTTCATGAAATTGGGAATCGTTTGGGCGATTGACTGTTATATAAGCATATATATGTGTTAGTAAGTTAAAAAGGTTAGTCTAATAGCATATGGGTATGTCGAGATCGATAAAATGGGAGGTTTTGGGTCGGTTTCGCTGCAGTCTGAACTGCAGGAACTGTCCCCACGCCGCAGCGCCGCAGCGCCGCAGCGCCGCAGCGCCGCAGCCCGCGCCGCAGCCCCACCCACGCTGCAGCCCGCGTCGCAGCGCCACCCGCGCTGCAGCGCTAGTATATGGCTGCTGTTGCCGCGCCGCAGCGCCGGCCTCTGTGTTCAGTTTTCTGCATTCTGCAACAAAACTGTTATATACCAATTGTTTGATTTTTATTTAAACAAGCATGGGAGCATGATTAATACATATATATAAACCTAATGAGGCAATGTAAGCATGTTTTAGTATATTAGCATGCATGGTTAACCAAACGACATATAGTTTGAAAACAAACTTAAAGTTTCATAAACGAACGTTAACATTATAAAGCATGTTTACATACTGACCTTGCAAGCACGTTAGTACCACCTAGAGACACATGAAGTGCATGTTAGCTTATCTATATTGGTTCCGTAATAAAATATGAACATGTGAACCTAACTAGTGCTCATTCCTAACAAAATATAAGTTTGAAGGTGGATATGATCATGTAAATGCTATATAGTCATTTTGATGTTATGAGCATGTTTAGATAACTTTGAAATATATGAATGAAGCCTTAACTTGTGTTTATATAGTTCGTAAGGAAGCATGAACATGTTAGGCTCTATTAGTAAGATTCACTAATAGAAATACAAGCCTTGCACATGAGCATTAACACGATACGTGGAGATTTAAATTCTGATATTTATGGACACATGTGATAGTACTCTTAGACTCATTCATGTGTCATGCATATATATATACCATGATTGGTTGCCGTGATTAAAGTTTAGCATAAACAAAATATGTTTTCAAGATAATAACAATGCTAGCTACATATATGCAATACGAGTACTCATGAGCATGACTAATACAAGTTATATGAATATCTTATGTGTTTAAAAATGACCATGTTAGACCATATGAGTTCGTGTCCTTGAATGGCTTTAAGTATTAACTTAAGAACCTATACCATGTACGATTGGATTTGGAAAAGTTATACAAGCATGTAAAGTATCCTTTAAATATGAATACATGCTACGTGATATTATATGATGTTACTTGAACCCGATTTTGACGGTTAACTTAAGGAGATGCCGTAACTTGCTAAAATGAAATATATTTAGTATTGATTGTGGTCTTATGTGATATTAATAATATGCAAGCATGTTTGCTAATTGTTGAGATCTTATATAATATGAGAATGCGTTTAAACTCTAAAGAAGGAACGTTAAGGATAGAAATTATATTCTATATAACTGTGTAGCTAGGTAAAACTTACCTTATGTGTTGATCGTATATTCAAAGAGAAAATGTGAAGTTAAATTATATGACTAATGAATATCATATATATACGTAACTGTATTACGATAGGAATTCGAAAGTGTTGATTGCTTTTCGTGGATAAACTACGCTAAAGGCAAGTTCTCTTACTTACACTCTTTTAAAGTGCAAGTATCCTAACCGACGCATTTACTTTATGCAAGGAAAGCTATGATTGTGAAAGTTTCCTAACTTATACTCTTTTACTATGCAAGTATCTTATCTTGTGTATTGCGAACTAGTTCCTATTTAATCGGTTGAATTGAATTAGCATACTTGAACTCTTATTTCATTAAAGCTATTATTCATGTTGAACTTAGTATTGTTCTTGAATATTGTGAAAGTGTCTATGCCATTTGATTCGGCGGGACTTATGTTATTGAAAAGCAACCCAAACTAATTGATTGGTGTGGGATCTTGTATTTGACTGAGAAGAACAACCTTCTTTGAAGGGAATATAAATTGTCGGAGAACCGACGTGCACACTTGAGTATGATTGATTGTTATGCATAACAAAGGTACTTTAGGCTGATCACCTGTTGTACCTGTTTTTGTTGGATTTTCAGTTTATTACTGTCAATTCTAGTAGAAGTTCATAGTCCGTAGTGACTACTCAGTATTCAATTATTTGAAATCTTGAATTGACTTATTATTGAATCATATTGATATTATCCTGTCCTTAGCGACTGTTATTGAGAACTGTTGATATTCTTGTTATTCTTGAACTATCAAATCTTGCTATACCCTTTCGAGAATTGAGAATCTTATTATTCACCCTTATTGTATATTACTTGCTGGGCAATTTGTGCTCATTCTTGCTTTCCCTAAAACATTTCAGTTAAGGCAGAGCATGGCGAACCTTCAGGCATTGATAAGGGCAAGGGCAAGGCTACCAACTAGCTTATGTCTGTTATGTTTCAAATATATTAATATTGTGTGAAGATGATGTAGTAAGACTGGATTTGTTTATGTTTAAGCTTAAGTTAGATTATATAACAAGTCGTTAATTGATATTGCTATGTAATCTATTAAGTACTGTAGGTTGCGAGACTTGGGGGAATAATTATAATAAATCATTGTAAATTATTCTAGAATAGATTTTTCGCTGTGGTTGTGTGATATTTAGTTATCATTATTGCGATGTATTACCATGAGCACGTGATGAACCGAATTCGAGAGACCAAGTGGCGGTCCTGGAATTTGGGGGCGTCACAATATTATATTACGTTAGTTCTATACTACGTTAGATTAATCCTAAATCTAAACTAAGAGCGAAGAAGAAAGAAAAGAGAAGAGGAAAAAGAGAAAGCAGAGAAGAGTTGGAGAAGAAGAGAAGGAAGAAGAAGCTTGTGAAGGCTAGAGTGAATCTTTATTTTCTTCTCCTATCACCTAAAGGTAATCCATAATCTCTACTTTCATATTTTCAAAACTCGATTTAAGTTTCATGTTTTATTCTCTGTGAAAACTGAGTTTTCATGTAATAGCATAAACATGGATGATATATATATATATATATATATATATATATATATATATATAGGTGGTGTTGTTCATGGTGAATTATATGGTTATCAATGATTTTCAGAAATCAAATTACTGTAGAAATATATTTTAACAGAAAATTCATGTTTATATGAGTTCATATGGAATTTCACGAGTTTATATATTATGGGTGATTTTACATTGAGAAATTGGTATATGTTAGTATGTTGTTTAAAATTTTCTATGATACTACCTTGAATCATGAGAATAAAGCATGTGTTATAAGTTGAATTGCTTAAGAATTTGATTACAGTGACTTATTTTGGAAAATATATGAGTTTTCATGAAAATGGCCAAATTGGATTTTTAAAACTTGTGATTATCATTGTTTAAATGGTTTTGTGTTGTGGAAGCATGTTATATATATGTATAATTACATAGGTATGATTTACAATGTTTAAGTTACTGTAAATATCCATTTGTTGGCTTGTATGGGTTAATCGGTGAAGCAGAGTAACGTGGCTGTCTGCGTCTGGCCGAGTTGCTGCGCAGCTGCGCTGGTAGCAAGGCCAGAAGCAGCGCAGCTGCGTCGCTTGTCCTTCCCAGATCCTTACCCTGCGCAGTTGCGCTGGTGCCAAGGCCTGTGGCTGCGCAGCTGCGCCGTGCACAGTGTGCAGTGGCAGTGAGTTTTAGTCAAGCGTGCAGTGTGTTGTTATGTTTACATTACATTATTGCTAAGATAATGAGCATGTATCTAGCTGCTATAACATGTGGTAACATGAAGTTGATAATTCCATAATTCGAGAAAAAGAAAGTTTTGAAAAAACTAATATGGTATTTAAATTATAAACTATAATTGTTTAATTGTACAATAAGTTACTTAATTATAATTTATTAATTATAATTAAGAGTAAATGTTTAATTTAAATTTTAAATTTTGTGAAATTATGATGTATAGAAGTTGGTTTATTTTAATCAATTAGATGTTAATTTAAATTATAATTTATGTAATTATAATTTAATAAATGCATGTTTAATTATGGATTATAAATTGATAATTTCATGATTAATTATAATTTGTGTAATTAAATTCCTGATGTGGTTTAATTGATTATAATTATAATTTGATTAAGTGTTTGAATTATAATTGTTTAATTATAATTTAGTTAAATAAATAATTGATTTAATTAACTATGTGATAGTTGATTATTATTATTAGAGTGAGTTAACCATGAGGGTTAACCACTTATGTGAATTAGTTACGTGTTAACTAATTTAGGTTATTGTGATTGAATATATATGTGTAGGAAGTATTAAAGTACGTGAATTGTGTTAAGTAGCTTGCGCTTGAGGCAAGTCTTCTAAACCTTAAACTCGTTAATTTTATGCAAGTTTTCTAAACCCTAATCTTGTATAATTTCTTGAGTTCATATATTCTTGTTAAGAATGTCCTTTTTTATTTCTGTATTAGACAATTGTTTATTTAATTAAAATGATCTTAACTTATTGTTCAAGTAAGATCCAGTTATTATTTTAAATGCTTTAAGTTGATTCTAAAGTATATGTTAATTCATAATTTTTTATTTATGAATTATTGGAAGTCGATTCAACTAATCCTTAGTTGATGAATGTAAATTCTAAATTACCCTTGTAAGCTTATCCAAACCAAACTTTCTTTGGTGCGGACTTGAATTCAAATTACTGAGTTGAACAACCCTATTTACTAGGGGAGGTTACTACGCATAACGTTAAGATGTTTGTGCACAATATATGGTACGAAGGGCTGATTCCCCTAAGTACGAGTTAAGGTCCATAGTCTTATTGACTGTTAAAGGTTTAAATAGAAATATTTATAACCTAGGACAAGAGTTCAAAGGTCTTATGACACTCAGATAAATTATATATTCGAATTTTAATGTTGATAGAGAATTATTATTCAATTCTTTATTGTTGAAGTAAGCTAAGTTATTCAGATTCTTTTTAAAGAATTCCTTTCATGTATATATTATTGTTAAACTCCAGTGAGCTGTGGTTCGCTCACTCTTGCATTAAATAACAATTTCAGTTAAGGTTGATAACGCTGATGCTCCGTCTACGAGTAAGGGCAAGGGAAAGCAAAGCAAGTGAAGACTTATTTTTATTTAATTGAGAATGATTGTAATAATTGAATGTTATGTTTTATTTCCGCACTTTATTATATTCATTTCAAGGTTAGAGTAACCCTGGGATTGATATGGAGAAGGTTGTAACCCTTGTTTTAAGGGAGATTTTATTAATAGTTGAATAAAGGTTGTAATTTATTTTAAGATATATTGGGTAGATGTTTGTTATAGTTAGAAAGTGAACACCAAATCATGTGGAAACGAAGTACCCGGATTTGGGGGTGTCACAGATAAGATTGCTCCTTTTGATGCTAATCAAACTAGAACGAATTCATAGGATTCATAATCACCTTTCATTGACAATTTGAGAGACCCAGTGAAACAATAAGAAGGTCTCCCTAAATCAAGACTTGTGTGAGATGTACGCATCATTTTTAACGCGATAGTCATAGGATTGCTCCTTTTGATGCTAATCAAATTAGAATGATTAATACGACTCCTAATCACCTCCTTCTTTTACAATTTTAGAGAACCATTGAAACAATAATAAGGTCTCCTTAAATGAAGACATGTGTGAGATGTACGCATCGCTTTTAACGCGATAGTCATGAGATTGCTCCTTTTGATGCTAATCAAACTAGAACGAAGTTATAGGACTCCTAATCACTTCTTTCTTTGACAATTTTAGTGCATCAATGAAACAATAAGAAGGTCTCAACCAAGTCCCTCTTGGCTCAATGGTAAAACAACTACTCATAAGGCTTTGAGTCCAAGAGATCTTGGGATCCATTCCTGCCCAAGGCAGGAATGTTATGGTTTTAGCTTAAATTAGCAAAAATAAATAAAATAAAAATTTTAAAAAAATAAATAAATTAAGAAGGTCTCCCAAAATGAATTTTTGTGAGATGTACGCTTGATTTTGAATGCGATAGTCATGAGTTTTTCCCTTTGACGCTAATCAAACTAGAACGAAGTAATACAACTCTGAATCACCTCTGTCTTTTTAAATTTGAAAAAACCAATGAAACATATGAAGGTCTCCCAAAATGTAGACTTGTGTGAGATCTACTCATCGTTTTGGACGCGATAGTGATAGGAATACTCCTTTTGATGCTAACTGAAACTAGAACGAAGTAATAGGACTCAAAATCATCTATGTTTTCACAATTTGAGAGAACCAATCAAACAATAAGAAGGTCTCCCAAAATGTAGACTTGTGTGAGATATACGGATCGTTTTGAAGGCACTAGTGATACGATTGCTCCTTTTATTGCTAATCAAACTAGAACGAAGTCATAGGACTCATAATCATCTCTTTCTTTGACAATTTGAAAGAACCAATGAAACAATAAGAAGGTCTACCTAAATCAAGACTTGTGTGAGATGTACGCATCGTTTTTAACGCGATAGTCATGGGATTGCTCCTTTTGATGCTAATCAAACTAGAACGAAGTTATAGGGCTTAATCACCTCTTTCTTTGACAATTTTAGAGCACCAATGAAAAATAGGAAAGTCTCCCTAAATGAAGACTTGTGTGAGATGTACACATGGTTTTGAACGCGATAGTGATGTGTTTCTCGTTTTGACGCTAATCAAACTAGAACGAAGTAATACAACTCTTAATCACCTCTTTCTTTGTAAATTTGAAACAACCAATGAAACACTATTAAGGTCTCCTTAAATGAATACTTGTGTGAGATCTACGTATTGTTTTGGACGCGGTAGTGATGAGATTGCTCATTTTGATGCTAATTTCAACTAGAACGAAATAATAGGACTCTTAATCACATATATTTTGATAATTTTAGAGAACTAATGAAACAATAAGAAGGTCTCCCTAAAACCAAGTCCCTCTTGGCTCAATGGTAAAACAACTACTCATAAGGCTTTGAGCTAAATGAAGACTTGTGTGAGATGTACGCATGGTTTTGAATGCGATAGTCATGGATTTCTCATTTTGACGCTAATTAAACTAGAACAAATTCATAGGACTCATAATCACCTCCTTCTTTGACAGTTTGAGAGAACCAATGAAACAATAAGAAGGTCTCCCTAAATCAAGACTTGTGTGAGATGTACGCATCGTTTTAAACGCGATAATCATGGGATTGCTCCTTTTGATGCTAATCAAATTAAAACGAAGTAATAAAACTCTTAATCACCTCTTTCTTTCACAATTTTAGAGAACCAATGAAACAATAAGAAGGTCTCCTTAAATGAAGAATTGTGTGAGTTGTACGCATCGTTTTTAACTCGATAGTCATGGGTTTATCGTTTTAACGCTAATTAAACTAGAACGAAGTAATACAACTCTTAATAACCACTTTCTTTGTAAATTTGAAACAATATGAAGGACTCCCTAAATGAAGACTTGTGTGAGATCTACGTATCGTTTTGGACGCAATAGTGATGGGATTGCTCCTTTTGATGCTAATTTCAACTAAAACGAAGTAAAAGGACTCATAATCACCTATATTTTGACAATTTGATATAACTAATGAAACAATAAGAAGGTCTTCCTAAATGAAAACTTGTGCGAGATGTACGGATCGTTTTGAAGGGACTAGTGATAGGATTGCTCCTTTTGATGATAATCAAACTAGAACGAATTCATAGGACTCATAATCAACTCTTTCATTGACAATTTGAGAGACCCAATGAAACAATAAGAAGGTCTCCCAAAATCAAGACTTGTGTGAGATGTACGCATCCTTTTTAACGCGATAGTCATAGGATTGCTCCTTTTGATGCTAATCAAATTAGAACGATTAATAAGACTCCTAATCACCTTCTTTTTTTACAATTTTAGAGAACCAATGAAACAATAAGAAGGTTTCTTTAAATGAAGACATGTGTGAGATGTACGCATCGTTTTTAATGTGATAGTCATGGGATTGCTTCTTTTGATTCTGATTAAACTAGAACGAAGTTATAGGACTCCTAATAACTTCTTTCTTTGATAATTTTAGTGCACCAATGAAACAATAAGAAGGTCTCCCAAAATTAACAATTTTGTGAGATGTACGCTTGATTTTGAACCCGATAGTCATGGGTTTTTTCTTTTGACGCTAATCAAACTAGAGCGAATTAATACAACTCTTCATCACTTCTTTCTTTGTAAATATCAAAACACCAATGAAACAATATGAAGGTATCCCAAAATGTAGACTTGTGTGAGATCTACTCATCGTTTTGGATGCGATAGTGATGGAATTGCTCCTTTTGTTGCTAATTTAAACTAGAACAAAGTAATAGGACTTATAATCATCTATGTTTTAACAATTTGAGAGAACCAATCAACAATAAGAAGGTCTCCGGAAATGTAGGCTTGTGTGAGATGTACGGTTTGTTTTGAAGGCACTAGTGATACGATGGCTCCTTTTGTTGCTAATCAAACTAGAATGAAGTCATAGGACTCATAATCATCTCTTTCTTTGACAATTTGGGAGAACCAATGAAAAAATAAGAAGGTCTCGCTAAATCAAGACTTGTGTGAAATGTACGCATCGTTTTTAACGTGATAGTCATGGGATTGCTCCTTTTGATGCTAATCAAACTAGAACAAAGTTATAGGACTTAATCACCTCTTTCTTTCACAATTTTAGAGCACCAATGAAACAATAAGAAAGTCTCCCTAAATGAAAACTTGTGTGAGATGTACACATAGTTTTGAACGCGATAGTCATGGGTTTCTCGTTTTGACTCTAATCAAACTAGAACGAAGTAATACAACTTTTAATCACCTCTTTCTTTGTAAATTTGAAACAACCAATGAAACACTATGAAGGTCTCCTTAAATGAAGAATTGTATGAGATCTACGCATCGTTTTGGACTCGATAGTGATTGGATTGCTCCTTTTGATGCTAATTTCAACTAGAACGAAGTAATAGGACTCATAATCGCATATATTTTGACAATTTGAGAGAACTAATGAAACAAAAAGAAGGTCTCCCTAAATAAAGACTTGTGTGAGACGCATAATTTTGAACGCGATAGTCATGGGTGTCTCATTTTGACGCTAATCAAACTAGAACGAATTCATAGGACTCATAATCACCTTCTTCTTTGACAATTTAAGAGAACAAATGAAACAATAAGAAGGTCTCCCTAAATCAAGACTTGTGTGAGATGTACGCATCGTTTTTAACGCGATAATCATGTGATTGCTCCTTTTGATGCTAATCAAATTAAAACGAAGTAATAAGACTTCTAATAACCTTTTTCTTTCAAAATTTTAGAGAACCAATGAAACAATAAGAAGGTCTCCTTAAATAAAGACTTGTGTGAGATGTACGCATCGTTTTTAACGCGATAGTCATGGGGTTGCTTCTTTTGATGCTAATCAAACTAGAACGAAGTTATAAGACACCTAATCACCTCTTTCTTTGACAATTTTAGAGCACCAACGAAACAATAAGGTCTCCCTAAATGAAGACTTGTGTGAGATGTACGCATGGTTTTTAACTCGATAGTCATGGGTTTATCGTTTTGACGCTAATTAAACTAGAACGAAGTAATACAACTCTTAGTCACCTCTTTCTTTGTAAATTTGAAATAATATGAAGGTCTCCCTAAATGAAGACTTGTGTGAGATCTACGCATCATTTTTTTTGGCCAATTTAAGCTGAAATCTTAACATTCTTGCCTTTGGCAGGAATAGATCCCAAGACATCTGGGACTCAAAACCTTATGAGAAGTTGTTTTACCATTGAGCCAAGAGGAACTTGGTCTACACATCGTTTTGGACGCAAATTGTGATGGGATTGCTTTTTTTGATGCTAATTTCAACTAGAACGAAGTAATAGGACTCATAATCACCTATATTTTGGCAATTTGAGATAACTAATGTAACAATAAGAAGGTTTCCTTAAATGAAAACTTATGTGAGATGTATTGATCGTTTTGATGGCACTAGTGATAGGATTGCTTCTTTTGATGCTAATCAAACTAGAATGAATTCGTAGGACTCATAATCACCTCTTTCTTTGACAATTTGAGAGACCCAATGAAACAATAAGAAGATCTCCCTAAATCAAGACTTGTGTGAGATGTACGCATCGTTTTTAACGCGATAGATAGTCATAGGATTGCTTCTATTTATGCTAATCAAATTAGAACGATTAATAAGACTCCTAAACACCTTCTTCTTTCACAATTTTAGAGAACCAATGAAATAATAAGAAGGTCTCCTTAAATAAAGACATGTGTGAGATGTACACATCGTTTTTATCGCGATAGTCATGAGATTGCTCCTTTTGATGTTAATCAAACTAGAATGAAGTTATAGGACTCCTAATCACTTCTTTCTTTGACAATTTTTGTGCACCAATGAAACAATAAGAAGGTCTCCCAAAATGAATACTTTTGTGAGATGTACGCTTGATTTTGAACCCGATAGTCATGGGTTTCTCCTTTTGAAGCTAATCAAACTAGAACGACGTAATACAACTCTTAATCACCTCTTTCTTTGTAAATTTATAAAAACCAATGAAACAATATGAAGGTCTCCCAAAATGTAGACTTGTGTGAGATCTATTCATCGTTTTGGACGCGATAGTGATGGAATTGCTCCTTTTGATGCTAATTTAAACTAGAATGAAGTAATAGGACTCATAATCATCTATGTTTTCATAATTTGAGAGAACCAATCAAACAATAAGAAGGTTTCCCGAAATGTAGACTTGTGTGAGATGTACGGATCGTTTTAAAGGTCTCCTTAAATGAAGACTTGTATGAGATCTACGCATCGTGTTGGACCCGATAGTGATGGGATTGCTCTTTTTGATGCTAATTTCAACTAGAACGAAGTAATAGGACTCATAATCACATATGTTTTGATAATTTGAGAGAACTAATGAAACAATAAGAAGGTCTCCCTAAATGAAGACTTGTGTGAGATGTACGCATGGTTGTGAACGCAATTGTCATGGGTGTCTCATTTTGACGCTAATCAAACTAGAATGAATTCATAGGACTCATAATCACCTCCTTATGTGACAATTTGAGAGAACCAATGAAACAATAAAAAGGTCTACCAAAATGAATACTTTTGTGAGATGTACGCTTGATTTTGAACCGGATAGTCATGGGTTTCTCCTTTTGACACTAATCAAACTAGAACGAAGTAATATAACTCTTTATCACCTCTTTCTTTGTAAATTTGAAAAAAACCAATGAAACAATATGAAGGTCTCCCAAAATGTAGACTTGTGTGAGATCTACTCATCGTTTTGGACGCGATAGTAATGGAATTGCTCCTTTTATTTCTTTTTTTTATTATTGTGGAGTTTCCAACCCGCGGATCTGTAATACCCGAGAATTTTCATATATTATTAAATAAATATATTAATGGGAATGAGAATTTATTTGAATATAATGATTTTGTGTTATGAGAATGATTAATTCAATTATATTAAATTGAATAATTATAATAATTGAGAAATTGATGGAGTTTACGATAAACTCGATGAAATGCCTTGTGTGGCACAGTGACGTAATATTAACGATTATATTAACTTAAGCGAACAATTAATCTATATTAATTGTTAATCGTAAAATATTAATTAATTTTCATCGTAGAATAATTGTTATAAAATATTAATGGTGATTGATTAATAATACGAGATTATTATTATTGCAAGAAATATAATAATAATAATGAGCAACGTGTCTATAATATAATAAGATTTATATTAAAGTAATGATTAATCATATAAGGGTTAATTAAATTGTTATGAAGATTAACAATTATATTAATTGATAAAGGATGTGTGTATATTATTAATTACTATTTAATTAATAAGATGAGTAATTCTATGTGCAAGCATGCGAATTAAATGTGTAACATATAGTAGCTAACTATGTATTATGTGAAGTGTATTATAACACTATTATATGGTAAGGCTTATTGAATTATGGGAGCTACATCATAATGCCTATGTGATATGTGAGTATACAGTAAAAGAATATGACATGGATTATATATGTGTAAATTAATTGTATCACATTGCCATGTTAAAAGTATATTGTGACTTAAAAGTATATATATTATATAATCTAAGTGGACTTGTATAATATATCATGAACATATTGTAAACTATTAATTTTAATAAAGTGAGACATCATGAATATATGGTGAGCAATTTAATAATAAATGAGATAATGTAATGTGATAACATCCGATTAAATTATACCAGTATGATAAAAATGTACTTGGATTATATGTGTACAAGTCACACTTACTACATTATGTGAATCCATGTTAGTATCATTAGAATTACATTGTAACTATAATTGAGGCCTAATTATATAGTATATATATATGTAACATATTTTGGCATAAGTATTGTGTATATATACAAGTTCTAGAATGCTGATATATGGCCTTGTCCCAATATAATAGTCACTCTCCTTCTCCTTCACGTGTATGGCAAAAAGGCTAAGGCCTATTCTCCCCATTCTTCTCCCAAGCTTAGCTAGCAATGATCAATGGGGAGTGGTTTTGATGATGAGATTTACCAACCATTTACCAACTCCCTCTTATCTAGCATGCAATCCATTCATCTGTTAGTTTGATTTGCAATATAATTGCATTGTCTGTGTAATAATTCGTCTATAAATAGTAGCCATGTTTCTTCACATTTCTTTTCCTGAGATTTTATTTGAGTTGATAAGTTGAGAGCATATACATATATCAGTATAATAGCATTGTGAAGTAGCAGCAAGTTCAATTATCTAACAGAGGTATAATTATCTTTCCATGTTCTTCATTCATGTTCTATATTTTGCTTACTGTCAAAATTTCCAATTCTTGATTTTGATTTCAATTCATGCTAGATTGGATTAGGACATGTTCTTAGTTGCTATATAGACTTATAAACATGTTTAAGCCATAATGTGGCTGCTTAGAAAAGTTTTCGTGAAGTAATTTTGTGATTTGGGATAATGTCTGCCGAAGCAGACTGCAGTCTGGCCAGAACCAGGGGTGGCGCAGCTGCGCCGGTTTGGCCTTAGTATGCTGCGCAGCTGCGCAGGACACTGTCTGCAGATTTTGAATTGTTGTTTCCTGCTTGATGTTTGCTACATGATAGTTGATGAAATAAAATAGAACAAGCATGCTGATATGGTTAATACATATATATTGACTTGTTAAACTAGAACGAGCATGTTATATTCGGATCGCTTGCATAAACGATGAAGTGATAGATTTTTCAAAATAAACTTAGGATTTCAAAATGGACGTTGATTCGTTATATCCATTTTAGACATTCTGACTTGTGAGACATATTGGTATGACCTAGACACACACGAAATGCATATTGACTTAAGTATATATGTATCGTGATATGATATGAACATGTGAACACAACTAGTGCACCTTTCTAACAAAAATACAAGTTTTGGAGGTTGATATTGACATGTAAAGACCATACACACATTCTGATTTTTGGAACATGTTTGATAGAACTTGTAGACCTGCTAAGGTATCATTCATGTTTGCCTACTATGTTACATGTAGTGAAACCAAATTTGCGTAAATAAAGCATGTTTTCAAACTAATGATAATGATAGTTGCATATATGTGATATGAAAACTCATGAACATGTTTACTACAAGTTATGTGAACATTTTAAGTGTTTAAAAAGCGAGCATGTTAGACCTTATGAGTTCGTATCCTTGAATGGCTTTAAATTATTGAAAGTGTTAACTTAGAATCTATTGCATGTATATTTGAAACGAGGAAAGGTTGTACAAACATAAAAATATCTTTTAATATGTTTATATGCTATGTGGTGTTGTTGGCTTGCATGACCGGACATAAACCATAAGGCACAGCTCAGCCTTGGCTTGGCCAAAGGGCTGAGCAGCTGCGCTGTCCCTAGGCTTAGCCATGGCGCAGCTGCGCCAGCCTGGAATCAGAAGCCATGCAGTTTGACAATCTGATTTTGGACAGATAGCTTATATGATGCCTACATTGCTAGAAATGATTTACGCCCTACTGATATGTGTATATATGTGAGGATTAAGTAACAAGATAATGTTTAACTTATATAATGGAAGCCCATAGGTCAAGGGATCATAGCTACTTGAACATGATGAGTTGCTATAATATCATTTATGTTATAACTATGTACTTGATTCATAATAACATATAATCTGATTTCATGTCATATGAGAATAAGTATGACATGTGACTAAGATAGTAACATGTATGTATATTGAGTAATAACTTGTGTAACGGATGTGTTAACTAATGAAAATCCTATACTTATAATACACTATAAATAGGATTTAATAGTGTTGAATTACTTTACGTGGATAAACTACGCTAAAGGCAAGTTTCCTAACTTACACTCTTTTACGGTGCAAGTATTCTATCTTTGTATATTGCGAACTAGCTTCCTACTTAATCATTTGAACTGAATTAGCATACTTGAACTCTTATTTCATTAAAGCTATTATTCATGTTGAACTTAGTATTGTTCTTGAATATTGTGAAAGTGTCCATGCCATTTGATTCGGCTAGACTTATATTATTGAAAAGTCACCCAAACTAATTGATTGGTGTGGGATCTTATATATGACTGAGAAGAACAAACTATAACTGTCGGAGAACCGACGCGCGCACTTGAGTATGATTGATTGTTGTGCATAACGATGGTACTTTAGGCTGATCACCTGTTGTACCTGTTTTTATTGGATTTTCAGTTTATTACTGTCAATTCTAGTAGAAGTTCATAGTCCTTAGTGACTGCTCAGTATTCAATTATTTAAAATCTTGAATTGACGTATTATTGAATCATATTGATATTATTCTGTCCTTAGCGACTGTTATTGAGAACTATTGATATTCTTGTTATCCTTGAACTGTCAAACCTTGTTATACCTTTTCGAGAATTGGGAATCTTATTACTCACCCTTATTATATATTACTTGTTGAGCAATTTGTGCTCATTCTTGCTTTCCCTAAAACATTTCAGTTAAGGCAGAGCATGGCGAACCTTCGGGCGTTGATAAAGGCAAGGGCAAGGCTACCAACTAGCTTGTCTCTTTTACGTTTTTAAATATTTTAATGTTGTATTAAGATGATGTAGTAAGACTGGTTTTGATTATGTGTAAGCTTAAGTTAGGTTATGTAATAAGTCGTTAATTGATATTATTATGTAATCTATTAAGTAATGTAGGTTGCGAGACTTGGGGGAATAATTATAATAAATCATTGTAAATTATTCTAGAATAGATTTTTCGCTGTGATCGTGTGATATTTAGTTATTATTATCGTGATGTATTACCATGAGCACGTGATGAACCGAATTCGAGAGACCCCGTGACGGTCCTGGAATTTGGGGGCGTCACAGGTTGGTATCAGAGCCGTAGTTATAAACCTTAGGAACGAGTGTCCTTAGACTATAACTTAGGCCAACTTAGAAGTTAGGAAGGAGATAAAACTCATGTAGAGTTTTCCTTGAGAGACTTAGTCTGTTATGAAATGTAACTTCATTCTATACAATGAACTTATGTTTTATTTAACATTCTAATGGAGTTGCTGTTTGTTTGTCTCGTGTTTGTGATTGTAGGATGACAGACACAGGGGTACCTAGTAGAGTGGTAGAGGAGGAGCCCAGGGATATAAACGTAGTATACGAGGCACCTCTAGAGGCTACACCAGTGCAGGCTGTTGCACCATTCGAGTCTGACGACGAGGACGAGATTGAGATAAAGTCTGATCCGGAGGAGGAGCCGATGGAGTACGAGCCGATGGAGGATGAGCCAGTAGAGGACTCTGATGAGGCTACTATAGAGGAGCAGATGTTAGGAGACTACGAGGAGCGGATCCTAGAGTTAGACTGTAGGATTCAGGAGCTGGAGGCAGAGGCCCACGAGAGAGAGTCTGAGTTCCAGAAGCTGAGGGACGAGGACCACCAGAGGAAGCTGGCTATGCAAGAGTTAGAGGTGGAGATTGCCTACCGTAGGGAGGCAGGGATCCAGATGGGGACTCTGTTTCACAGGTCAGTGGCTAGGAATGTAGATTTGGCAGAGAAGCTAGAAGAGGTTGAGCAGAGGGAACTGAGTGAGAAGACTGAGAAAGAGGCACTCCGTACTCAGCTAGAGTTGGAGGTGATGGATAGGTTACACTTTGAGGAGAAGTGGGAAGCGTCCAATGAGAGAGCTGACGACCTTGAGGACAAGGTCAGGTGCAAGAAGAGAAAGATGAACAAGATGGGGTATGTGTTCCGTTCAGCTTTTGAAAGGGTGATTGATGGTGTGTACCACTACCCGGCAGAACAGGGACAGACTCTACATACCTTGAGCCGAGAGCAGGTTGTGTATATAGCACAGTTGGAGTACAAGAGCACAGTGGAGCGCGAGATGATGTGATGAGATTTTCTTAGTCAGTCTAGTGGTAGTACTAGTTGTGTCTTTATGTATTGTATATACTATGTTGTAATCCCAATATTTTATGTAAGATGTGGGATAATGATGTGAACCCCGAGTTAGCTTTTGTTAGAGGGGTAGTATGGTGGTAGGTTGATATATTCCCCATCTTTTGTGATATTAGGGGATATATGTGATAACATTTATAGCAGTATGCTAGGAAAATCATGTAATGAAACGATTTGGCATATGAATATAAATGAAGTTTATTTCAAAAACGTGTTATAGATTTATTCTTTTAGTATTAGAAGAAATACTTAAGTAATATACTTGAATAATAATAAAATGGAAACTTATGATGCAGATAATGCCGCCCAGACGTAGATTGACTGCACCCGAAGAATCTGTTAACAACGAGAGGGAACAAGTAGACCCGATCCAGAAACTGGTAGACTTGTTAGGAGAAGCCTTAAGGGGAAGGAACAATGAACACGTTCGCCCGAACCCTCAGACTATGCCAGTAACAACCTTTAAAGACTTTAAGAGTGTAGGACCCCTAGTGTTCGAGGGAACTACCGACCCAATCGTCGCACAAACGTGGATCAAAGAGATCGAAAAAGCTTTCACTGTAGCTAGCGTAGGCGAAGATCAGAAGACGGTGTTTGCCACGTACATGATGAGGGGAGAAGCGAACTACTGGTGGGAGGCTAATCAACAAAGAGCTAGAGAAGGGATAATAGCTTGGGATAAGTTTAAGACGCTGTTCTTCGAGAATTACTTCCCGAAGAGTATGAAGAATCGGATGGAGGTGAAATTATTAGAGTTAAAACAAGGTGAGATGACGGTGGCGCAATACGCGGCTAGGTTTAACAAACTAGCACTATTTGCGGAGCACCAAGTTGGTGATGAAGAGAGAAAGGCTAGACGTTTCGAACAAGGGTTGAAGCCGTGGCTGTTCAATAAGGTATCAGTTCTTCAAATTGATTCCTTTGCAACATTACTAGAGAAGGCAATCATTGCGGAAGGTGGCAGTGAGGCCTTAAGTCTGTATAACAAAGAAAAGAAAGGAAAGAATGCTGGAGGAGAGAATCGTACGGGAGGAAGCAGTAGCGGAGGAAGCAACTTGGGAAAGAGAAAGTGGGAGAATAACAACAACAACAAAAACAACAATAATCAATCAGGGAATTTTCGTGGAGGTTTCAAGAAGAGGGCTGAAGGATGCCCGAAGTGTGGGAAGAATCATCAGGGCGAGTGCTGGAAGGGACGTGGCACTTGCTACAACTGCGGACAGGAAGGGCACATCTCGCCCAACTGTCCGAAACCAAAGAAGATACAAGGATGCTTTGCATGTGGCTCGACGGAGCACCGAATTAAGGACTTCCCAAAGAAGGGAAGTGGCGGGGGTAGTAATCAGCAAGGAGGCAACAAGCTGATGATCGGTGGACCGGCACAATCCAACCGCCCAACCGCCAGAACCTTTAACATGACCGTCCAAGACGCCGTGGCTGCGAAGGACGTGGTGTCAGGTATAATCCCAATCAATGATATAAATGCTTATGTATTATTTGATTCGGGTGCCACCTGTTCTTTTGTATCTGAAGAATTTGCTAGTAAACTTAGTACACCCCGTGAACGATTAGAAAATCCTTTAGTCATAGAAGTTGCTAATATGGAAGTGATCCCTGTAGAATACATTTATCGAGATTGTCACGCAAACATTAGAGGACATGAACTGAGCGTAGACTTGATTCCTAATAGATTGGGAGAATTTGATGTGATACTAGGAATGAATTGGTTGTATAACCATGCTGCGATAATTGACTGTCAGAACAAATGTGTGAACCTTCAGACTCTGAGTAAGTCTAAGGTAGTGTTTTATGGTAGCTCATCGCTTAAGCAACCGTGTTGCGTTACGATGATGAGGCCAAGAAATTGTTAAGGAAAGGATGCGTAGGATGTTTAGCTTACATCATTGATACTCAGAAAAAGGGAGTAGAAATTAAGGATATATCCGTAGTGAATGAATTTCTAGATGTGTTTCCGGACGATCTGCCTGGTCTTCCGCCAGACAGAGAAATCGAATTCATAATAGACTTAGCACCGGGAACGGCACCGATTTCGAAAGCTCCATATCGTATGGCGCCAGTAGAAATGAAGGAATTGATGATACAATTGCAAGAGTTGTTGGATAAGGGTTACATTCGACTGAGTGTTTCTCCTTGGGGAGCACCAGTACTATTCGTTAAAAAGAAGGACGGATCGATGAGACTCTGTATCGATTATCGAGAATTGAACAGAGTAACGATCAAGAACCGATATCCGCTACCGAGGATAGACGACTTATTTGATCAACTGAAGGGAGCAAAGTGTTTCTCAAAGATCGACCTACGAACAGGATATCATCAACTGAAAGTGAGGGATGATGACATACCAAAGACTGCGTTTCGAACCCGTTATGGACACTACGAGTTTTTAGTAATGTCATTTGGATTGACTAATGCTCCGGCAGCATTTATGGACTTGATGAACCTAGTTTTCAAGCCATACTTGGATAAATTTGTAGTGGTTTTTATCGACGACATTTTGATCTACTCGAAGACAGAGGAAGAACACGCCGAACATCTAAAAATTGTTTTGGAGGCACTAAGGAAGGAGAAGATGTATGCAAAATTTTCTAAGTGCGAATTTTGGATGGAGAAGGTTCAATTCTTAGGCCACGTGGTGGATAAGAATGGAATCGCTGTAGACCCTGCGAAGGTTGAAGCAGTAAGTAATTGGGAACAACCGAGAACACCGACGGAGGTAAGAAGTTTTTTAGGGTTAGCTGGGTACTATCGAAGATTCATCCAAGATTTTTCTAAGATAGCAACCCCGCTGACCAATTTGACTAGAAAGACGGTTAAATTTGTATGGACCGACAAATGTGAAGAGAGTTTTCAGGAATTGAAGAAGAGATTGAGCGAAGCACCTGTATTATCATTACCAGATGATGCGGGAAATTTTGTGGTGTATAGTGATGCATCGCACAAGGGACTTGGCTGTGTGCTTATGCAGCACGACAAGGTCATTGCATATGCATCACGACAATTGAAGGATTACGAAAAATGATACCCTACTCATGACTTAGAGTTAGCGGCAGTAGTTTTTGCGTTAAAGATATGGAGGCATTATTTGTACGGAGAAAAATGTGAGATATACACGGATTATAAAAGTCAGAAGTATATCTTCACACAGAAGGAGTTGAACATGTGGCAGAGGAGGTGGTTAGAATTAATCAAAGACTATGATTGCGATATTCTTTATCACCCGGGGAAGGCGAATGTGGTTGCCAATGCTCTGAGCAGGAAAGGAAGGGAGAAGTTATTTAATTTGACGACTCAGGAAGAATTGATAAGAGAGATGGAGAAATTGGAAATAGAAGTGAAAGAACCAGAGAAGCTTGGAGAGAAGTTGTTTGTAATGGAAGCTCATCCGACATTGTTGGACAGAGTAAAGGAAGCTCAGGAAAAGGATGAAGAGTGTGAGAAAATCCGAAAGAGGATCACAGAAAATGAAGAAGAGAAATTTCGAATGGATAAAGACGGTATCTTGAGATTTGAAGAAAGAGTATGGGTACCAGCGGTAACCGAGTTGAGGGAAGAGGTTTTGCACGAGGCACACAATACGACATATTCCGTTCATCCGGGAGGCACAAAGATGTACCGAGATCTAAGACAACATTTTTGGTGGCCTAATTTGAAACGGGAAGTCGCAGAGTGCGTCAGTAGATGTTTGACTTGCCAACGCGTTAAAGCAGAGCATCAACGGCCGAGTGGTTTACTACGACCGTTGGAAATACCAGAGTGGAAATGGGAGCATATTACGATGGACTTCGTGGTAGGACTTCCAGCTACGCAGAAAGGTTATGATGCCATTTGGGTTATCGTGGATCGACTAACCAAGACCGTACATTTTCTACCAATCAAGATCCGCTACAGTTTGAACCAATTAGCGAGTCTGTATGTAAAAGAGATTGTTTCACGACATGGAGTGCCGGTATCAATTGTCTCTGATCGAGATCCGCGCTTCACGTCCAATTTTTGGAAGAGTTTGCAAGAGAGAATGGGAACACAGTTGAGGTTGAGTACTTGTGACAAACAAGATTTTTGTAATTTATTTTGAATATTTATTGAATTAAATAAATATTTTCGATGATTTAATTATTGAGTTAAATAATTAATTGATGAATTTGTGGTAGAGTAATTTAATTATATGTGTCACATTAGTTAAATTAATGTGGTGAAATTTTTATATTCAAAGTATGTATTTAATTGAGCTTATTTGATTAATATATTAATTAATAAGCATAATGTTATTCTAATTAATTTATTAATTAATTAGAGATTTATGATTAGACATAATTAATAAATAAGAATTTTAATTATGTGACTATGTGATTTAATGTAGATTTATGCTATTTTATTTAATTGATTTAAATAGCATTATTTGATTTAATTGGGTGTGACATTAATTAACTATATTATAATAAATTAATTAAAATAAATGAGAAAGGATTCCTTAAGCTAGCCAAACAAGGCCTTAAGGGGAGTTGGTCAGTTAACCCACTAAGGGACCAACTGACAACCACTCACCCATTATATATTATACGTATTATACTTATATACATATATACTATATCAATTCATATATTCATATCAGAGAGAATTTTGAGAGAAAAGATTGAGGAAGAAGAAATTGAGAAATTTATATCATCATCCTTGAATCATCTTCACCAACTAGCAAGGGTAAATTCAGTTATATTAAGTTTTAAGCTTTCTATTTTTACGTACTTTGAAGTTCTCTGTAATCGTCAATTTTGAATCATTGTTGGTTATATGGTTTTATATGGGTTAAATTATGTTTATAACATGTTTTATACCATGTATACATAAATCACAGTGATCAATTTTATGTAATTACGTCTTAATTAAGTTTTCAAAACTTCCATTAACGTACTTTGAAGTTTTCTGTAAAAGACTAAATTGATGACTTGTTCATGATATGGCTATATATATATTAATTGATGTCCATAACATATTATATGCCATATATGCATAACTTTCAGTGATCACACCATGGAATTTTGTTGATAATTGGGTTTTCAAAAGTTACAGAGTGTAAAAATTGTACATATGGCCCATATGGCCCTTACGTACAAAATTTACACACCTTATGCGTTTATTTAACTTAAATTAACACTTGAATGTGATTGTGTACATTTAAACGAACAAAATGGAAGTTAAACGAACGGATTCGGTGTTATAACGAATCCGTAACGTTGAATTCTTGTTTTCTTTCAAAACTTTATAAAATATTGAAAATAGTGAAATTAAATGTTGTGATTTGTGTAATTCCGTGATTTAAAGTGTTAAAAGCATGCTTAGAACATGGTATGATGTTTCTGTAAATTCTATATCTCATGGGTAGCCTTAAATTCATTTCGTTAGTTTAATTTGGATTTATTTGGGTTGCTCTGTGTGTCATTCGCGAACTGGAAATCTGGGTCTGCGTTGCCGCGCGGCCGCGCTGGTCCCAAGGGTAACTGGCGCGCGACCGCGCCCCTTGCAGAAATTTGAAATTTTTTTCTAAGTGTTCGTGTGTTCTAAGAGGTGGTTTAAAACCTAATGTAATGAACATAAAGATATGCTAAACATATAATAAGAGGTTAATAACTTATATTACGTGAGTAATTAATAAGTTAATTACATGACTTGAATCGTTAATTGTATAGTCCAATAACGTGCTCAAAACCGATGTGTGTGATTCGATACGTATATCGAGTTATTGATTAATTTGTATTGTGAACGTATTGATATGTAGGATGTAATAAAGAACGTGAATTATAATTGTAGCTTGTGCAAGAGGCAAGTATCCTATCCCTAATTTATTGATTTAGCAAGTTCCCTAAATTCTAATTTATTCATTTATTAAGCCTTAGACTTGTGTTTCTATATCGAGTAAGCTCGTGTTTTTAATTGTTCAAGTTCGAAATTCATATTACATATTGTAACTCTTTTAAAAGCATGATTCAGTGATACAATACTTATGCGATTGTATACTCTTGAGATTTATTATTCAAGTTGAATATCGATGTTATTGTTGAACCTTATAGGACTAGTGAACCCTTATTGATTCGACTAGTCCATAGTTGATGAACGTTCTAAATTCCAAAATACTTATTGAGCTTATCCAAACCAAACTTCCTTTGGTGCGGACTCTGATGTCAAAACTGAGATGAACAACCCTGTAAAAGGGGATTATTTACGCTTTAGCGTTGAGATATTGTGCACAGTATGGTACTAAGGGCTGATCCCCCTAAGTACGAGAAGTAGAGTCCATAGTCTTATGACTGTTAAAGGTTTAAAGCATAAAAACTTTACAACCTAGGACATAGTTCAAGGTCTTATGACCCTCAGACGTTCTTTTGATTCCTGTTATTCATTCTTGAGTCAAAAGTTGAGTTTCTTTATTCAGATGTCTTTGATTCACTCGCATGTTATTATATTGTTGTCATATTATTATACTTGTGGGCAATCGTGCTCACTCTTGCGTAATAATAACATTGCAGTTAAGAACGAAAGGTCCAACGAGCCTTCTACTAGCAAAGGCAAGGGCAAGGTCAACAAGTGATGAAGACTTGTTGTTTATTTTATGTGTTTATGTTTCAGACTTATGTTAAAGTTGTGTAAGACTTATTTAATTATTTATATTTCCGCACTTGAGATTTAAGGTTAAGTACGACCTGGGATTGATGTATTTCTTTTCAGATGTTGTAACCCCATAAGGGGAGGATTATTTCTATTTATTTCATGGTTTGCATTTACTATGGGTAGATAGATAGATGATATTTGTACAGTGAACACCAAGTCCCGTGGAAATTGAAGTACCCGGATTTGGGGGTGTCACAGGTTGGTATCAGAGCTGTAGGTTATGAACCTTAGGTGGGGAAAAACCTTAGGATAGTAGCCTTTTTAGAGATCGAGAACATAGTAATGATAACTCTTATCGAGTTCTAAGAAAGATAATAACTTACCTTATGTGCTACGTGCTTATACTTATATATTCGAGTCTCGATTAGCATCACGTAATTACTAAAACTTAAAATTTTATTTGTCAGGATGACGAATGCTGGAGAACCTAGTCAGTCCAGGGACCTTGTACCCCTAGAGGCTAGAGAGGAGGAGCCCCGAGATATCCACGTAGTTTGGGAGCAGTTAGTCCGACGAGAGCCATCACCCTTGATCACAGTCATTGGTCAGGAGATTGTGCCGGTGTCTAATTCAGAGGAGGACTCTGAGGAAGACCCTGAGGAGATTGAAGTTCAGGCTGAGGCAGCTGAAGAGGAGGAGGAAGACCCTGAAGAGTTCCCGCCGAGCTCTATCAGTGCTGAGATGTATGACGAGCTGTATGACCGTAACATAGAGTTACGTGATACTGTTCAGGAGCTGAGGGAGACTGTTCAGGAGCTGAGGGAGCGGTCGGTTACTCAACAGTCTACCATCGAGCTGAGGGATGGAGAGGTTGAGGCTCTTCACACACGTTTGGGAAATGTAGAGTGGAATTTGGCTCACGAGAAGGGCCAAACCGAGCAGAAGTCAGAGGAAATTGAGGAATTGAAGAATGAACTAAAAGAGAAATCAGCAAGGCTGGCCATAGCAGAGGAGGCTTGGGTAAGGGAATCACGACGAGCAGATCTCGCAGAAGATAATTGTCGGGCGAAGAAGGCCAAGCTTGAAGAGACGTACTCTATACTTCAGTATGCAATTGACGAGGCCCAGGATCGGGTTATGAGGTACCCAATTCAGTTTGAAGGACTACCGTCGTACATGCTAGATCGCAGGACGATGTCTCGGATTATGGAAGAAGAGCGTGGCAAAGCTGTTCGTCGCCTTAATGGGCAGTGATAGGAACATTTGATTTTGTGAAACCTATCTAGTAGTTAATAATGTAAATTCCAATGTGTTTATAAACAGAGGAATATTTTATGTTTTAAATCCTGTAGATTCTTTATCTCAGGATAGTTGATGTAAATAGCAGTGATGCTATCGTATTATGTTAAAACTTTTGATTTAGTAATATATCAGAGTTTATTTGAGATAATGTGTTGACTGATTGTGTCTAAATGTTTAAGTTAAGCCTTAGATATTTAAAAGATTGAATAAAGTTCTAATACGCGTATTTCTTAACAGTAAAATGCCGCCAAGGAGACGATCTAACCGTCAACAGGCCCAAGAAGGGTCAACTAACAACAACAACGACGCCAATGCTAACCCCGTTCAGCAGTTGGCGAACTTACTTGCTGGAGCGCTTAACAACCAACCTCAAGCTCCACCGACCACAACGTTCAAGGACTTCAAGGCGGTGGGACCGCCAGAGTTTAAAGGCACCATGAACCCGATAGAAGCTCAAACCTGGGTCATGGAGATGGAAAAAGTTTTTGACGTCGCCAGAGTCAGAGAGGACCAGAAAACCGCCTATGCAACGTTCATGCTGAAATCTGAGGCCAGCTATTGGTGGCAAGCGAATAAGGTCCGGGGAGGTGAAGGTGTGATTACCTGGGAGAGGTTCAAGGAGATGTTCTTCGAGATGTACTTTCCGACCAGCTCGCAGAATCAAATGGAGGT
The DNA here is from genome assembly GCA_020205555.1 of Panax stipuleanatus. Taxonomy (NCBI): domain Eukaryota; kingdom Viridiplantae; phylum Streptophyta; class Magnoliopsida; order Apiales; family Araliaceae; genus Panax; species Panax stipuleanatus. The sequence continues at coordinate 59,534,237 of CM035124.1, read as the reverse complement.
CCAGTTCTTGGAACTGAAACAGGGAAATATGTCCGTACCAGAATATGCGGCGAAATTCAATGAGTTGGCTAGGTTTGCCACGTATCAAGTGCACACCGATCAGAGGAAGGCAAGGAGGTTTGAACAGGGCCTGAAACCCTGGTTGTATAGCAAAGTGTCAATGTTCCAATTGAACACTTTTGCTGGGGTGTTGGAGAAGGCCATTCTCGCTGAAGGCGGGAGTGATGCAGTTACAAAGTATAACCAAGATCAGAAAAAGAAGAAGAGTGAAGGTGAAGGAATTAACAAGGCTAGTGGTAGCAACACGGGAGGGAGTAATAATCAGAAGAGGAGGTGGAATGATAACTCATCGACTGGGAATCAGCAAGGTGGTCAGAAAAAGAGGATCGAAGCTTGTTCGACCTGCGGGAAAGCTCACCTGGGGGTCTGTATGAAGGGAAAACGAGTATGCTATAATTGTGGTCAGGAAGGCCACATAGCACCTAACTGTCCGAACCCAAAGAAGGGCGCTTGCTTCACTTGCGGCTCAAAGGACCATCTGGCAAGGGACTGTCCCAAGAAGGGATCTGGAAGGGAAGGATCAGGTGGAAACAGGGGAAACAGCGGTGGAAGTGCTTTAACTATCACGGGACCAACCGCAACCAACCGACCAACCGCCAGGACCTTCAACATGACCGTGCAGGATGCTGTGCAGTCTCGCGATGTGGTGTCAGGTATCATTCCGATCAATAAAGTTAATGCTTATGTACTATTTGATTCGGGTGCTACTTGTTCATTTATATCCGATGACTTTGCTAAGAACTTAGAACTTCCTATGGACGAGTTAGAATACCCCATGAATATAGAGATTGCGAATAGAGAAGTAATCCCTGTTAAATATGTACACAAGAACTGTAGAGTAGATATTAAGGGTAACATTATGAACGTAAATCTTATCCCGATTAGACTTGGGGAATTCGATGTTATTCTGGGAATGGATTGGCTAGTCAATTATGGGGCTGTAATTGATTGCCAGAGGAAGTGTATCAACCTTATGGCCCCGTCAAAGGTTGTGTTTTATGGCAGTAAATCGCCTAGACAAGCGAGTTGTCTGACGATGATGCAGGCCAGGAAGTTGTTAAGACAAGGCTGTGTAGGATATTTAGCCTACATAGTCGATAGTCGTAAAGAAAATTCGAAATTAGAAGATATACCAGTCGTGAGGGACTTCTTAGACGTATTTCCGGATGATCTGCCAGGACTTCCGCCAGACAGAGAGGTTGAGTTTGTGATCGATTTGGCGCCAGGGACGGCCCCAATATCGAAGGCACCATACCGGATGGCTCCGGTAGAGATGAAAGAGTTAATGGTACAACTACAAGAGTTACTGGACAAGAAGTACATCCAACCGAGCGTATCGCCGTGGGGAGCGCCGGTGTTATTTGTGAAGAAGAAGGACGGGACGATGCGGCTTTGCATCGACTACAGAGAACTGAATAAGGTCACAATTAAGAATAGATATCCATTACCGAGGATCGACGATCTGTTCGACCAATTGAAGGGTGCAAGGTACTTTTCAAAGATAGACTTGAGGAGTGGCTATCATCAGCTGAAGGTGAGGCCAGAGGATGTTCCAAAGACAGCATTTAGGACTCGATATGGTCACTACGAATTTTTGGTAATGTCATTTGGTCTAACGAATGCTCCTGCAGCATTCATGGGCTTAATGAATGGAGTGTTCAAGCCGTTTTTTGGACAAATTCGTGGTGGTCTTTATCGACGATATTTTGGTATACTCGAAGACCAAGGAAGAACATGTAGAACATCTGAAGTTAACATTAGAGGCGTTGAGAAGAGAGAAGTTGTACGCCAAATTTTCTAAATGTGAATTCTGGATTGAAAGAGTGCAATTTCTTGGACATGTGATCGACAAGGACGGAATTTCGGTAGATCCCTCTAAAGTCGAAGCTGTGATGAACTGGGATCAGCCGAAAACACCATCGGAAGTGAGGAGTTTTCTTGGATTGGCGGGTTATTATAGAAGATTTATTCAGGACTTTTCCAAGATCGCAACTCCGCTAACGAATTTGACTAGAAAATCGGTGAAATTCGTTTGGACAGAGAAGTGTGAGGAAAGTTTCCAAGAGCTTAAGAGGAGATTGAGTTCGGCACCTGTGTTATCCCTTCCGGATGACACAGGAAATTTTGTGATTTATAGTGATGCGTCGCATAAAGGACTTGGCTGTGTACTTATGCAAAACGGCAGGGTCATTGCGTATGCGTCACGACAATTGAAAGACTATGAGAAGGGGTATCCGACCCATGACTTGGAGTTAGCTGCAGTGGTATTTGCTTTAAAAATTTGGAGACACTATCTCTATGGGGAGAAGTGTGAAATATATACAGACCACAAGAGTCTGAAATATATTTTTACACAGAAGGACTTGAATATGCGCCAGAGAAGATGGCTGGAGTTAATTAAGGACTATGACTGTGAAATCTTATACCATCCGGGTAAGGCTAATGTGGTTGCCGACGCCTTAAGCAGAAAGGGTCGGGAGAAATTGATGATGTTGACTGCTCAGGAGGAGCTAATTTCGGCAATGGAAAAGTTGGAATTGGAAGTGAAGTATCCGATAGAGATTGACGAGAAGTTGTTTCAGATGCAAACTGGTACAACCCTATTGGATAAAGTTAAGGAAGCTCAACTTCAGGACGAAGAATGTGAAAAGGTTAAGAAAAAGATATCTGAAGGAACCGAACCGAGATTCAAGATAGACAGTGAGGGACTACTGAGATTTGAGAACAGAGTTTGGGTACCGTCAGTGCCAGAGATTAAGGATAACATTTTGAGCGAGGCTCATAGCTCACGATATTCGATTCACCCCGGTAGTACCAAGATGTACCAGGATCTTCGACAGCACTTCTGGTGGCCGAATTTGAAACGAGATGTCGCTGAGTGTGTTGCAAAGTGTCTAACCTGTTAGAAAGTGAAAGCAGAACATCAGAGACCAAGTGGTTTGCTACAACCCCTGGAAATCCCAGAATGGAAATGGGAACACATTACGATGGATTTCGTGGTTGGCCTTCCGACGACTCAGAAAGGCTACGACGCAGTATGGGTTATCGTTGACCGACTGACGAAATCCGCACACTTCCTTCCGATTAAAATCAGATTCAACTTAGACCAGTTGGCAAGGCTATATGTGAAAGAGATTGTTTCGAGGCACGGAGTTCCGGTGTCAATTGTTTCCGACAGAGATCCGCGTTTCACATCGAACTTCTGGAAGCGACTACAAGAATGCATGGGGACACAGTTGAGAATGAGTACGGCTTATCACCCTCAGACAGATGGGCAGAGTGAAAGAACGATCCAGACATTGGAAGATATGTTGAGAGCATGCATCATGGATTTTAAGGGAAATTGGGATGATCACCTACCGCTTGTGGAATTCGGTTACAACAACAGTTACCACGCTAGTATTGGCATGCCGCCTTACGAAGCGTTGTACGGAAGAAAATGCAGAACCCCGCTATACTGGGATGAAGTTGGCGAGAGACAACTATTAGGTCCAGAACTGGTACAGCAGACAGCAGAGATAGTCAAAGTGATCAGAACAAGACTGGTAGTAGCTCAGGATAGGCAGAAGAAATACGCCGATCCACACCGTAAGAACGTTGAGTTTGAATCGGGTAGCTATGTGTTCTTGAAAGTCTCTCCCTGGAAGGGAAAGATCAGATTCGGTAAGAAGGGAAAATTGAGCCCAAGGTTCATTGGACCCTTTGAAGTACTGCGAAGGATTGGAGAAGTTGCGTATGAGGTAGCCTTACCTCCGGCCCTTGAGAATGTCCACAACGTCTTTCATGTGTCAGTTTTACGCCCCTACAAACCCGATTACAAACATGTGATTGAATATGAACCCCTACATTTTGAGAAAGACTTATCCTATGAAGAATTCCTGTTCAGATTGTTGACAGGAAAGAGCAAGTCCTCAGAAATAAAGTTATACCTTCTGTTAAGGTAATTTGGAGGAACCACAATGCTGAAGAAGCTACGTGGGAACTCGAAGAGCATATGATGAAGAATTACCCAGATTTATTTACTTAATTTTTTTTGTTTATGCGATTCTGGGGACAGAATCTTTGTAAGGGGGGGAGAATGTACGGGACGAAATTTAATTGAACCGTGATTCTGGGGACAGAATCCTTTTAAGGGGGGAAAGATGTGACAAACAAGATTTTTGTAATTTATTTTGAATATTTATTGAATTAAATAAATATTTTCGATGATTTAATTATTGAGTTAAATAATTAATTGATGAATTTGTGGTAGAGTAATTTAATTATATGTGTCACATTAGTTAAATTAATGTGGTGAAATTTTTATATTCAAAGTATGTATTTAATTGAGCTTATTTGATTAATATATTAATTAATAAGCATAATGTTATTCTAATTAATTTATTAATTAATTAGAGATTTATGATTAGACATAATTAATAAATAAGAATTTTAATTATGTGACTATGTGATTTAATGTAGATTTATGCTATTTTATTTAATTGATTTAAATAGCATTATTTGATTTAATTGGGTGTGACATTAATTAACTATATTATAATAAATTAATTAAAATAAATGAGAAAGGATTCCTTAAGCTAGCCAAACAAGGCCTTAAGGGGAGTTGGTCAGTTAACCCACTAAGGGACCAACTGACAACACTCACCCATTATATATTATACGTATTATACTTATATACATATATACTATATCAATTCATATATTCATATCAGAGAGAATTTTGAGAGAAAAGATTGAGGAAGAAGAAATTGAGAAATTTATATCATCATCCTTGAATCATCTTCACCAACTAGCAAGGGTAAATTCAGTTATATTAAGTTTTAAGCTTTCTATTTTTACGTACTTTGAAGTTCTCTGTAATCGTCAATTTTGAATCATTGTTGGTTATATGGTTTTATATGGGTTAAATTATGTTTATAACATGTTTATACCATGTATACATAAATCACAGTGATCAATTTTATGTAATTACGTCTTAATTAAGTTTTCAAAACTTCCATTAACGTACTTTGAAGTTTTCTGTAAAAGACTAAATTGATGACTTGTTCATGATATGGCTATATATATATTAATTGATGTCCATAACATATTATATGCCATATATGCATAACTTTCAGTGATCACACCATGGAATTTTGTTGATAATTGGGTTTTCAAAAGTTCAGAGTGTAAAAATTGTACATATGGCCCATATGGCCCTTACGTACAAAATTTTACACACCTATGCGTTTTATTTAACTTAAATTAACACTTGAATGTGATTGTGTACATTTAAACGAAACAAAATGGAAGTTAAACGAACGGAGTCGGTGTTATAACGAATCCGTAACGTTGAATTCTTGTTTTCTTTCAAAACTTTATAAAATATTGAAAATAGTGAAATTAAATGTTGTGATTTGTGTAATTCCGTGATTTAAAGTGTTAAAAGCATGCTTAGAACATGGTATGATGTTCTCTGTAAATTCTATATCTCATGGGTAGCCTTAAATTCATTTCGTTAGTTTAATTTGGATTTATTTGGGTTGCTCTGTGTGTCATTCGCGAACTGGAAATCTGGGTCTGCGTTGCCGCGCGGCCGCGCTGGTCCCAAGGGTAACTGTGCGCGCGGCCGCGCCCCTTGCAGAAATTTGAAATTTTTTTGCTAAGTGTTCGTGTGTTCTAAGAGGTGGTTTAAAACCTAATGTAATGAACAAAAGATATGCTAAACATATAATAAGAGGTTAATAACTTATATTACGTGAGTAATTAATAAGTTAATTACATGACTTGAATCGTTAATTGTATAGTCCAATAACGGCTCAAAATCGATGTGTGTGATTCGATACGTATATCGAGTATTGATTAATTTGTATTGTGAACGTATGATATGTAGGATGTAATAAAGAACGTGAATTATAATTGTAGCTTGTGCAAGAGGCAAGTATCCTATCCCTAATTTATTGATTTAGCAAGTTCCCTAAATTCTAATTTATTCATTATTAAGCCTTAGACTTGTGTTTCTATATCGAGTAAGCTCGTGTTTTTAATTGTTCAAGTTCGAAATTCATATTACATATTGTAACTCTTTAAAAGCATGATTCAGTGATACAATACTTATTCGATTGTATACTCTTGAGATTTATTATTCAAGTTGAATATCGATGTTATTGTTGAACCTTATAGGACTAGTGAACCCTTATTGATTCGACTAGTCCATAGTTGATGAACGTTCTAAATTCCAAAATACTTATTGAGCTTATCCAAACCAACTTCCTTTGGTGCGGACTCTGATGTCAAAATGAGATGAA